>OZ023322.1:18302696-18842696 GCA_964007375.1 Ophion obscuratus | reverse complement strand
TACTCCCTTTCCACGCCTCTTACTTTTCGACTCTTCACTGCCGGGATCACGGAACGAAAACCTCATATGACGTGAGTCGTATCGTAGGCTTCATCGTTGCAATGCAACGAAAATTAATTCTTTTATATTGTCAAAAAAAAATTTTTGGTCGCTTTAGACTTGAATATATATATATATATATATTCAAGTCTAAAACGACCAAAATTTTTTTTTGTGTTTTTTTTAATTCGTTTATTTTTTTTTGTTTCGTTCATATTTTCATTTCGTTTTTTCCATCATTATCATTTTCTTTGCAAATTAATGTCGCGAATCTATAATAAAAATACGTAAAAACGTTTGTGATATTCACTATATATATATATATATATATATATATATATATATATATATATATATATATATATATATATAATATATATAATATATATATATATATATTATATATTATATATGAATATATATATATATATATATATATATATATATATATATATATATATATATATATATATATATATAGTGAATATCACAAACGTTTTTACGTATTTTTATTATAGATTCGCGACATTAATTTGCAAAGAAAATGATAATGATGGAAAAAACGAAATGAAAATATGAACGAAACAAAAAAAAATCGTTGCCTTTCAACGATACAAACTTCAACCTCATAGCTTCACTGACTGTAATCTCGCGAGGCCTGAGCATTATTAGTACGTATTAATGCACACGAAGCAGGGATTTCGCGAAACTCGCAGTCGCGCCCTTTGCCGCGCATATATTGCGGGGCGGCTGTCTCGAGCCGTCGCCACATTCGCACCGGGATTAAGGGGCATATAACAGTGATCAAGAAATTATTAATTGTCTCGGCACCGTCTGGTTACAGCTCCGAGAAACCGCGAGTATACAGCATTCGTCACGTACCTTGCCTCGTGCTCGCTTCTCCCGCTATCTCAATGGTGTTGAAGCTTGCATCGTTGGAATGCAGCGAAAATTCTTTTTTGTATTTTTATTGCCTTATTTCTATCATTATACCTCAATTTTTTTTTCGCTGATTTTAATTCTCGATCTTCAAAGAAACGCCGTAAAAAATCGTCGGAGGATTTTCGTAGCGAAAAAAACAGGAAAAAAATTAAAACGATGAAAAAAAAAAATTTTTGTTGCCTTCCTACAATACCAAAATGGCGGCCATTTTTCGAAAAAAAAAACCAGACAAAACGTATTTTTCTTTCACCGTTTTGGGCAAAACAAATGGTAAATTTTAAAATTTCAAAAAATCCTTGATATGCGCTATAGCTATGATTGTAAAGAATATGTGGTTAAAATTTCATAAGGATCGGTTCAGGAGTTTCGAAGATTTTATCAACAAGCCGTCGAAAAACGCGTTTAAAGTTTGTTTGGGTTACATAAATACATACATTTAAAAAAAATGTATTTCGGAAGTGTATTTATTATGGCCTTAGGCCACTCCAGAGGCCAAAAAAATAGGCTTTTTGGGGATTTTTTTTCAGAAAAACTACAATATAAATCGAGATTACAAAAAAGGGTGTTTATCATACATATCAGTGACTGTATACAATAATTTTTTTGAAGCGATTAATTTCAAAATGGCGGCTGTGGGGCGTTTATCTCAAAACTGCATTTTTTAAGTTGGCCGGAAACTCAGACAATTTTCAACCGAATCACTTGAAATGTTGAATATATTTTCCAAAATAGATTGTCTATGGAAGTACGTAGGATTTTTTTTTTATATTGCGTAGTTAATTTGTTATTAACAATTATCTGACGAGTTTTTTGGAAAGCGAAAAATTTGCCTACAAAATCGTCAGATAATTGTTAATAACAAATGAACTATGCAATATAAAAAAGAAATCCTACGTACTTCCATAGACAATGTATTTTCCAAGTTAGATTCAACATTTCAAGTGAATCGGTTGAAAATTGGGTTATGTTTCCGGCCAACTTAAAAAATGCAGTTTCGAGATAAACGTTGCACAGCCGCCATTTTGAAATTAATCGTTTCAAAAAAAATTATTGTATACAGTCACTGATATGTACGATAAACACCCTTTTCTGTAATCTCGATTTATTTTGTAGTTTTTCTGAAATAAAATCCCTAAAAAGCCAATTTTTTCGGCCTCTGGAGTGGCCTAAGCCCTTAAGTGTAAAACATTTATATCAATGTCTGTAATACAAACCTGTCAAAAATTCATGAAAATAGGCTTTTTTGCGTCTAAAGTGAGGAGACCCCTTAAAGATCGCCGCAAGGCTTGCTTCCTCAAAAACGAGGTCGCCAACTTCGTAATATATAATAAATATTATTATCATTATTAAAAAGTTAAAGTTGGCAGCGAGAGCTGAAGCGAAGTGTAGCAAGGGAAAATCCTTTGGAAAACCATACGACGATAAAATCGTCAAAATACTGAATCATTTAAATTGTTGGTTAAAAATAAAATAAAGTTCATTTCAACGACAATATTTTGTGAGAGTTTCTAATCCCCGAGTCCCACGCGTGTTGGAATATTGTACAGTGAAACTAAATTCTGTTCTTTTTTGGGGAATTTTTTAAAAACGAATCCGCCTCATGGAAGCAGCCTCGCGGGGGAAATAAAACTTTCTTTTTTTTTACTTTTCAGCTATACGATCCCTCAGCGTTCGCCAAGATACGAGCAAGTTATGAAAAATCCAACTCAGCGCGTGTGAAAACAGCTTATTGCACGGGATATGAAAACCTGGGGAATATGGGATGCGCGCAAATGACCGTCGTAGTCCAAATTAAGATTCGCTGCGAGACGAATATCGCCCCCCCCCCTCCCCCCCGTGCTTTGCCTACGTTTATGGGCCCTTCGGCAGAGTTATTTCTTCGTGAACGAGGATAATTCTGGATGCCCATGCATCCCGGAACACCCGCCGTAAAAACGCACACGTTTTTTTTTCTCTGCTCGCAAGCTCAGTGTGTTGACACTGCCAGAGCTTATTTACGGCGCATACCCTATGCGCGAATGATTTTGAAAAAAAAAAACTGCATTGTAAAAAATATCGCGTACCTAAAATCCGAAGAAATGAAAGGGGGCGCTACGAAAATATGCAACTTATCGGAAAGTTCAGTCTAGTTTTACAGCCGCGTGCGATGAAACTTTATTTGTTCCTTGATAAAAAGAAAAGAAGAAAAGGCGAGTGCGGGAAGAAAACGTAAAACATCGCTTTGATAAAATGGTAAAATTTGGATTTTTTTTTTTCGAAGACACCTGCGAGCTTTTTGGAATGCCTGTACACGTGTTACTAATTTAACAAAATTATTCCGTCTGTTTGTTCGTTTTTTTTTCACGATAAACTTAGCCTGGTTAGAAAACGATGGCGGCTAACGAGGAAAGGTTGCGAGGTCGATCTCTCCGATTTCGATGAAATTTGGCATGCTTGTAGAAGGGGTGAAAATAGTCGACACGTATTTTTTTTATATCTGCGGAACCCGATTCTTAGGGGTTGAAAGGCACCCTCGAATATTGGGGTGTTTTTCGTTTTTCGTCGATAACGTTTTAACGGTACGAGAAATGAAAAATGTCAAATTGCAACAATGTTGATTTTTTTTTCGTGTACTGTACATTGGTGATGAGAACGATAACGTTATCGACGAAAAACGAAAACTACCCCTATTCACGAGGGTGATTTCCACCCTTTAAAAACAGAGTTCCGCAGATATGAAAAAAGACGTGTCGCCTATTTTTACCCATTCAACAAGCATGCCAAATTTCATGGAAATCGAAGAGATCGAGCTCGCAACCTTTCCTTGCAGTTTGCATCGTTGGATTGCAACGAAAATTGTTCTTAACTTTTTCACATCGTTATTTTTTTTACGATGTCAACCCTTTTTCTCGAGCTCAGGTTATGGAATCCTAATTAGGATCTTCAAAAATGTTTCCATGATTTTGGTAGCCTAAATCAGACCGAAAAAAAAATGGGCGATGCGAAATAAAAATATTTTCGTTGCATACCAGAGATGCAAAATTCAATACCATAGAAAATGGAGCGATCTTTTTCATTTTTTGTAACTTTGTTCATCGGTTCGCGTGGGGCGCAAACGTCCGAAGTTTTTTTTTTCGGTATATTTGGCAGATGAGAATCAACGCCTCGGGAATTTTCCTGCATTTCATTTGTGATCTTACATGGGGGCCGGCTGTAAATTTCGAATTTTGAATGCTCCGGTGGTTTAAATTTCTTAATTTCATTGTTCCGAAATTACAAGGTTCGTCAAGATCATGCCAACGAAAGTCTACACAGTTGACTGTAAATGATGCAGAACGTATAACATTGTCTAGACGAGTTTCAAAATTGACGTAAAATCACTTCTTAAGGGGTTAGGCCACAGTAACGGGTATAAAATCATGTGCGAATTTAACATTTTTTTCGTATGAAAAAGTGACTCACTTATAAAATTAATTAGCTTAATTTTCATGATTAATTATAAAAAATGATTCATTTCAAAATGAATCACTTTTTATAATTGATATGTATGAATATACTCTTTAGTATGAATATCAAGCTTTTAGAAAATATATATATTTTTTTTCGACGTACGAAATGGCCGACGGCTAATATTTTCTTTTGTTATCTTTTTTCAAGGCGCTCCGCGGCGTGACATTTAGCATCCACAATTTTTTACCTAGAACAAAAAACAAAAATTCTCGTCAATCTACATTAGAATACCTAGAGAAGTACGTACGGAATTTAAAAAATATTGTTTTATTCAAAAGTTGGAGGTATTTAATTGAGTTGTAGGTATTTAAATGAATTTTCAGTGAAAAATTTCGTATCAAACTGCTCATAAAATGAAAACTTTTCGATTAATCAGAAATTCCGTACGAACTTCTCTGCGAAATGCAATAAGGAACATAACTTTTAATTTTGAAGTAAATCGAGTGAAAATTATTGAAGTTATTTGTCACGCCAATTGGAAAAAAACCTTTTTCGAGAAAAACGCGTTTAAAGTTTTAGGTACTGTATGACCGTGCCAGAGGTGGGCTTACGATATACGCTCAAGGCGTTACCCCCACTTGTAGCGCAAAAGAGGCCTTTTTCATGAATTTTTTTAAAGGAAACTACAAAACTTTTTTAATCGATCAATATACCATCTTAAAGAACACATCTTGAAGAACTTTCAGTAATTTTTTTATTGAAAAATATTACATTGTTTAGTGGCAAATAGCCGTCAATGAAATAATGTTTTTATATACACGGTTTGCGGTGACCAACATTGCGGCGAAGTGGATCATCTGAAAAAAAAAATGCGGATGGATTTAGTCAAATATAAGTATAAACTAGTCTTTAATCGAAGGATTTTAAAAAATATTCATTTTTCACAAAATGGCGGACAGTCAAAGTTAACGGTTCGATTTTAACGAAAAAAAACGGCCGTTTTTTGGCTATAAAACGGCCATTTATTGTCGACAAAAAAAAATCGAACGATTAAAGACTACATTTTTATGTATTAAATAAGTCTGCAAAATTTCAAGAGGAACGGTTCATTAGTGTTCGAGTAATCTTGGTCACCGACTTCAGAAATGCCATTTTGAGAAAAACGCGTTTAAAGTTTCAATTTCAGTTTACACGAAGAACGGATTCTTCTCTTTCAACGCTCATATCTCAGTCAATTTTGTTCGGATCGACTTGAAATTTTCAGGACATATTCTCAGATACTTATACTTCAAAAAAATGCAATAAAAAAATCGATTTTTTCAAAATCGCCAGTGGGGGTAACCCCTTAAAGTCGGTGAAAAAATATCCTGCCATAAATCGAATAGTAACTTATTCTTATGATGATAAAGCACCGTTTTAGCGAGAAAAAGAATCGATTTTTTTGCAAATTCTACTGTGGCCTTACCCCTCAATAACAAAAAATTCTTGAAATAATTCGTCGATTTATTGAAAACGTTTTTAAACGTTTAATACTTCCACAGCCGAATTATTTTGACGGTCTTCAGATTTTCGGAGTTTTGGTCTTTCCTGTAAAATTCTTTCGGCGCTTTGAGCGTTCTGATCATTCAAAGTTCGGAATTTCATACCTGCCCCATTTTCGTTGCATTCCAACGATGCAAGCTTCAACGTAATCAATTAGCATTCCTACAAATGTGTTAGCATCAAGTTACCATTGCGTAGTAAAATTGCGTCCGGAATACAGACGCTTTTGCACAATTCATTTCCGGTTGAGCCCCTAAAATGCTCGGAATAAAAAAATGGCGTTCGATTGGGAATGTCAGTCATTCCGAATGCGCCATATACGTTTTACACACAGACGCATATATAGAGGCATATACGTGTGTGTGTGTGTGTGTGTGTGTGTGTGTGTGTGTGTGTGTGTGTGTGTTCGTGTGTATGACGTTAATGTAAGAAAGGTACGCCCACGCGCGTGGATGTTTTGTAGACGACAGGCAAATTGACAAGGGCCACGTTTTCATCGCTGCATAAAAGTCTCCGGCGTATTTTTTTTCCACCCCAGCGACGTGCGTTGAGTATTTTCGCTCTCTCGGCGCACATCAACCCTCCGCTTCCAGCAGCCCCGTCACGTGATGAGGTTATAATATTCCTCCTCATAGTGATCCTCCGTTCGCGCGAAAGTCTGTCTCCGTGGAGAAATTCGACAAGGGGACTCGTCGCGAACATCGGGAACGCCAGATTCCGCGGGGTGCATTCAACGAAACCCGATAAGATGGTGGCTTTCCCATATTCGAAAAAGAGCGACGAGGGTTGAAATATTCCAGCATTTTGCGATGATATTCGCAAACATGTCTTCAGGCGCGAATCTTATGCAAATCGAATTTCGCTACGTTGTATTTGCACAGTAGGATCTTACGGCTTCGTTCATTGTTTTTTTTTGGTGATATAAATAGTATCGTTTTTTTCACTGCGATACACCGTACAGGGGCATTGAAACGTGACTTTTTTTTTCGCAAATATACAAATCTGTGAAACGTGTCCGGATTGATGGTGTTGAATTTTGCAACGGAAATTCTTCTTCATTATTTCATTACTATCTGAAAGCGTTTTTTTTTTCTTCAAATTTAGGTTATGTAGCCCTAATAAGGATCTTCCAAAATGTTCCGGTAATTTTTCGTCACCGAAATGGGCAATACGAAAAATATTTTCGTTGTATCACAACGAAGCCAAACTTCGATACCGTCGGGATTGTAGTGTTCAAGTTTGCACCATTAGGATGAAACGAGATTTTTTTAAACTTTAATTCATTTTTATTATCTTGAGAACGTTCGTAGCCAAGAAACGACAAGAAAATGTACGCAGTTCGAGAAACTCAATTTTTATTACACTCCAACGATGCGAGTTTCGAAATCATTTGAATTTTGTGAGATTTGTTGGAATATGGCATTGCTTTATTGTGATATTAATTACTCATTTCGTTTCGACAAATCCTGCTTTTTATGGTGGTGAAGTTTGCATCGTTGGAACTCAGCGAGAATTCATTCTTTTTAGTTGGCCAATTTTTTTTTTTTGGTCGTTCACGTCTGCGAAAATAACTCAAAGGTTTTCACGTATTCCTATAAGAGATGTAGCACTTTTATTTTCACGAAAGGCACACATTTAATTTCACAATATAATGACGGAAATAAAGAGATGTAAAGTGGAATATCGTGGGGAATGTATTGAGAACGAACCCTTTTTGTCTACATAAATCCGAGTTCTCACCTGACGTGACCTGGGTCCACGGTTGGCCAGGGCTCAGTAGCATTTATGAATTATGGTTGGGCGCCAGTCAAGTTGACGAACTATACAATTAATAATAATTATCACGCATGGGGGCGGTTACAGGGGAGTTCGATCGGACGACCCTTGGAAATCAAGATTGGAGCGATTGTTGATACCCCATTTTATTTTACACAATAATTTCAGGCAATTACAGTTCACCATAACTTAATGGATACTCGGTCACCTTAGTCGACCTTTGGCGCTTGACAACTCCTCTACCCACGCATTAATGAAAACTATTTTATAAATAATTCACGCAACTATAACCGAGTAAACAAGAGTACTATCACAATTTCAATTTATACAGTGACGGTACGTGGACATTGACTCTACCTCTCATAATTTCGACGGTTCGGAGGAGAGTGATCTCTCCGATTGACAATTCCTTCTACCTCTCTTCACCCCCCCCCCCCGCCCCTTTTCGGCGTATTTACATTCTGCTCATTAGTGGCAAGATTCGACGCCACGTTTGTCAGAAATAAATCGCAGGGTCTGGGCCGTTCGCGACAATGAGGTGTAATGATAATTAATGTAATAATTGCAATTCCTGTCACAGTATTAAGGGGAGGGTGGGGGTTTCAACGTGAAAAAACACTTTTTCGCATTTTTTTTCAACTATACGAATAGAGTAATTTTATTGAAACCTTTTGTACATTGTTAAGTGTCATTTCAAGAACATTCCGCGAAATTTGTACGCGAAAATATCCACAAACAAGCCGGTGACAAAGCTTTTCCAAGAACGCCTTTGGAAAAACACGATTTGCGGTGTTCACTGTATCTCAGCAAGAAATTATCTGAAATCAAGTACCATTAAAATTTAGTCAAAGTATCATCAAATCCTCCCTCCAACGGTCATTGATAATTTTTTTTTCATTTCTAAATTTTTGGTCGTCATGGAAAGTGAAAAGTGCTATTTTTCACGAAAAATTCCGCCATTTCGGGGGTCGAAAACCCCCTCAATGTAAACAAAAAATCTCAAACTAACCGTTGGGGGGAGGTATTTCATATGTAGAAAGTGTGTACCGAGTTTGAAATAAATCGGTCATGTAGTTTTCAAATGGCAGTGAACACGGACTTTGAAAAAGTGGTTTCGAGAAAAACGCGTTTGAAGTTTAGAGAAGTTGGAGCTACAGTGTTAGAGGAGCGGGACTAAATAGTCAACAACTTCAAGAGTTTTGCTCTGATTGACTTGGAATTTTGGGATTATATTCTTGAAATGTTTAACTATGAGAAAATACAAAAAATCGATTTTTCAAAACTGCAAACCCCTACCCTCCCCTTAAGGGGGAACCCTGTACAAATGGAGGCTACAAAAAAAATAATAATGACCAAAATAAATAAATGCAAAATAAAGAAAATAATAGTCGCGTTCCAACGATGCAAACTTCAACGTCACTATGTGCCACTCAATCAATTCACCGTCAACTCACCAAAATATTCATTTTCGATGTTTTTTATCATTCAGTTTTGGTCTCATCCACACGCACATCGCGCTATATGAATTCCACGTGAAATTGCACTTTTTTAAAGTGAATTTTATTCATGACGTTCTCATCGTTGCTCGATAAAAATTATTTATTTTTAATTACTCAATTTTGTTTTGGCCGATTTAGGATGTGAAAGTCGCTCGAACGTTTTCAACGTATTGTCATTGAAAATTTACGACCGCAATTTCCAAAAAAAGTATTGTTTAATAACGAAAATAAAGAAATAAAAAAGAGAAGAAAATATCGTTGCGTTACAACGATGTAAGCTCCAACGGAATTTTCATTCCCATTCCCATGAATTTTATTCAGATCGAACTTTTTATCTTCTATCCGCTGTAATTGCATCCTGGATTTTTACCCGAGTTCTTTTGCCTTTGATCTTTCGTCATGATTTATTTCATTCCATTATTGCGAACGTTTCAAAGTGAAAAAAAGAAACGTAGACGGGCTCGTAGACATTTTTTTTTGAGATATTTTTTTTTACAGCGGTATCGAATCCCACAAACTATGCCTCTCTCTCTCTCTCTCTCTCGCTCTCTCGTTCGCTCGTTCCTCCTGGTATAATGCCAATTCGCCTCTAATTAGTCTAGAAGCTTCCCGAGACAATTGATGGTCGTGGATGCGGGTTTCCAGCGGACGAGCGATGAAGCCGCAGAATCGGAATGAAGAAGAGTATCGCGTTACTTATCCTAACTATACGTATGAACGTATGTATATGCGATGAGGGCGTTGCCACATCTCACCTTATCCTTACGATGTATACCCGTCTGTCGGAGGCTACTCCGCTGTAATGGGTTTTTATCGATTATCGCGACGTCGTGTGCGGGTAATCTTCCTCGTATCGATCTCGTGTCTACATTGATGTGCATGCACACACGTACGCGTGCATCGTATATACGTCAATCGTTCGATACCCACCGATGCCTTAATTTTCTTGCGCTATATTCAAACCTGATGACGTTGAGGTTCGCATCGTTGGAATGCAACGAAATCATTTTTTTTCCTTCAGTTTTCCATATTTTTTGACACGTTCGAGCCTTCTGGTTTATTATAGCCATATTTTTGGACACATTCAAGGCTGTGAAGAGCACGGGAACATTTTATAGGATCGTTATCGATCTACTGCTTAAATCTACAAAATATGATCAACATTGATAAAAATAAGATATGGAAAAAATGTGCAGCACGTCAACGATGCAAACTTCAAATGGTGTTGAAGAGTTTGCATCGGCGGAATGCAACGGAAATTCTGTATTTTTTTATTTCTCCATTTTTATTATTATCTGAAATGTTCTGAAACTCTTCTTGTTTGAAATGATCTGAAACTCTTCTTGTTCAGGCTTATGTCATGAAACCCTAATAAAGATGTACAAAAATGTTTCAGTGATCTTTGTAGTCCAAACGTGCCAAAAAAGAAAAGGGCAATACGAGAAAGAAGAATACCATCGGAGTTTGCATCGATGGAATGCAACGAAATATTTTTTTCCAGTGTTCCATATTTTTTTTAGCAGTTTCAGGTTATGAAGAGGACGGAAACATTTTTTAGGATCTTTATCGTAATCCACAGCCTTAATCTAAAAAATATGATTTTTAATAATGACAAAAAGGAATTGAAAATAATTTTCGTAGTACTTCAAATGGTATTGAAGAGTTTGCATCATTCATTTTTATCACTATCTAAACTTTTTTTACTTTCAGGTCATGGAACTCTAATAAAGATCTTCAAAAAGATTATCTCTGTCCGAAATGTGTAAAAAAGAATTGGGCAGTACGAAAAAAAAGAATGGTTTTGGAGTTTGCATCGTTGAAACGGAACGAAAATATACTTTTTCGTATTGCCATATTTATTTCGCACATTTAGGCTACAAAAATCGCTAATACAATTTTGAGGATCATTATTAAAACAATTATAGTCAAAACCTGCAGGAAAAATATTTGCGATAATGATAAAAATAAAGAAATGAGAAAATGAATAAGAATTTTCGTTGCAATCCAAAAATGCAAACTTCCACATCTCAAAGAAAAATGATGGGGTTTAAGTTTGCATCGTTGGAACACAACGAAAATTCGTTCCATTATTATCCAAAATCATACTGGGATTTTTTTTGTAGATCGCTAAATAAGAGCCCTAAAAATATTTGCGTGATTTTCGTAGCTCAAATCGGCCCAAGGAAATTTGGGAAATTAAAAAAGCATCATTTTCGATGCATTCCAATGATGCAAACTCCACACTGCAAAAACTAGGCGTGTGTTCAAAGTGTGTAGAAGTAACACAACACAAAGGCTGGACACGTGCTGCCATGTTGATTCTACACACTTATGCATTTGGTAACACGCAATGCGTTACAATTACGCACGTAATGCGTTAAGGCGTTACCCCCACTTGTAGCGCAAAAAAGGCCTTTTTCGTGAATTTTTTAAAAGAAGACTACAAAACTTTTTTAATCGATCAATATACCATCTTAAAGAACATATCTTGAAGAACTTTCAGTAATTTTTTTATTGAAAAATATTACGTTGTTTAGTGGCAAATGGCCGTCAACGAAATAATGTTTTTATATACACGGTTTGCGGTGACCAACATTGCGGCGAAGTGGATCATCTGAAAAAAAAATGCGGATGGATTTAGTGAAATATAAGTATAAACTAGTCTTTAATCGAAGGATTTTAAAAAATATTCATTTTTCACAAAATGGCGGACAGTCAAAGTTAATGGTTCGATTTTAACGAAAAAAACGGCCGTTTTTTTGCTATAAAACAGCCATTTTTTTCGAAAAAAAAAATCGAACGATCAAAGACTACATTTTTATGTATTAAATAAGCCTGCAAAATTTCAAGAAGATCGGTTCATTAGTGTTCGAGTAATCTTGGTCACCGACTTCAGAAATGCCATTTTGAGAAAAACGCGTTTAAAGTTTCAATTTCCGGTCGTTTTCACAACGGATTCTTCTCTTTCAACGCTCATATCTCAGTCAATTTTGTTCGGATCGACTTGAAATTTTCAGGACATATTCTCAGATACTTATACTTCAAAAAAATGCAATAAAAAGAAAATCGATTTTTTCAAAATCGCAAGTGGGGGTAACCCCTTAAATTTACACACGTGAGTTTGCAATTTTTACGCTTTTAATTATCACACACTATCGTAGCTGTCCCCATCGATAACACGCTTATTAGAACACACATAAAGCATGTAGAATCAACATACAAGGCGCATGTTTACACACATTGGACTAAACAACACACGTTGATAGCAACACACGTGCAAACATAACACGGCGAAAAGTAACACAGTTCAAGTGTGTTAATCGCAAGTTATTGATCATATGTTTTAAAAATCACCTTGATTACGGCATCACGTGAACCTCATTAGTTGATTTGACATCGATCGATTAACCGGTTAATTAAACATCACATTTGGTCTTAACTTTTCGTTTCATTTATAGATTATTTTTGAGTATGTCACGTGGAAGAACCTGAAATTGGAATCTATTTTCCAAAACCTCGATAGCTGCATCGAATCTTTAGAGACGTATTTTTGTTTCGAGGCCATCACCGACAAGCAAAAAGCGGCCGTCATCGTGAAGCTGTATGAGAACCTAGCCTATGCGAAGACAAGAAAAGTATAAGTAAAGTGTGTAAAAACAACACATTTGTTTTTGCAGTGCAACGTCATGAAAAAATGTCGTTGCATTTCAACGATGCAAACTTTGATACCTTAATTTCAATCTTCCGTTCTTTTTTACTCAACATCCCATCATCGTCCTATCATTGTAATTGTACCTTGACGCGTGTCTCGTTCGGGTCTTCACAACAAATAAAAGATGTCACGCACGTGCATCGTCCGATTCACGAGACCTCTATTTTCTTCCACTGTATCAGAAAAGTTGATGGCGAATATCCAAGGTTTGCCGGCCAGCCCATCCTATAGGCACTCGAACTTTGGCCGTACCAAGGTACCTCACCGCACCCCCCAACATCGTATAAGACTCCGAGTGAACCAATCTTCCCGCGAGACCTGGCATCCAGTTTCACCCTTGCCGAAACTTGGAGCGTTGCGCGGGGTGGTGGCAAAAGTCCCGTAGGGTTTGGCATCGGGGATGGCGGGCAGGGCAGGGGCAACCGAAAGGGAGCAAGTTTTCTCATTCACCGACCCCGGCAAACGTCTCGCGAAGATGCTCCGTGCTTTTTACCCTCAGCTGCCTGATCTCGCACTCTTATGGATTAGGTATATGGGCGAGCGCTCTAAGGGAATGAATGGAAGCCGCGCGGCAACTGGAGCAAGAGTTCACATCGATTTAGGAACTTTCACGTTTGACGGACAGGTCCATCCTCATGGATACGTGTATAGGCGCTGGTGCGATCTTTTTGACTACCTGACACAGTGAAAGCATTACTTCGAGTTTAAATCTATGGATACCTTTAGCGGTAAATATATATTCGTCTGTGTCAAGGAAGGTTTATCTTTTTTTTTTGATTTACCACTTTTTTGACATTTTATTTCTTGAGCTCCAACGTGTAGCGGTGATGGGGTTGAAGTTTGCATCGTTGGGCAGCGAACATTCTTTTTAATCCCTTATTTTCATTATTATCCAAAATCATAATTTGCAGCTTTAGTTTGTTGATCGCCAAATATTAGGTGTACGAATAAGTACGCCTTTTTCATGAAAATAATGATTGATTCAGTTAAAATCAAGGTATATTTTAATCGGAAAAGTAATCTCCGTTTGCTTCATATTTCCCCCACCTGTCAGGCAGATTGCGAATTTTTTGGCGGCGAAAAGATCGTGGGTTTGAGTCGATAGAGCTTGTAGTGGAATTTGTGACATCATCGAACGTTTTGAAGTGGCTTGATGCCAAATGATTTTGGAACGATGGGAACAAGTGAAAATCCAATGGAGCCAAGTCTGGTGAACACGCCGGGTGTGGCAAAACTTCTCAGCCCAACGAATCCAAAGCGTCTCTGATCCTTTTTGCTGTGTGTGGTCTGGCATTGTCATGGAGCGATATGACCGACCTAGGTCCTTTGCTTATGTAGGGCCGTTTTGAATCTTGCCGAGCTTTTTTAAACAACTGGAAAAGTCCTGTTGGGTAACTTCTAATGTGGTAGCAAGCTGCGACTACGTTTGGCAAGGAGTTTCATCCAACAACTGCTCCGAATCCTCGGCTCCAAATTTTTTTTGGTCGTCCTGCTCTCTCGCCATCCTCGAGGTCAAAATTTCCACCCTGGAACCTTTGAAACTACTTCTTAACGGCACTGATGCATACGCCATCTTCCCCCAATGCCGGAAGAATCATCCCCTCAGACTCGGAAGCTTTCTTTCAATTCGAACGTGAAAAGCATACAGTGCCTAATATGCGCATCATTGCATCTCATTTTGTTCACTGCGCCTCACCATGTACATTTTGAGGTTACGTTAAGCTGTTGGTCCGAAAAAATAGTTTACTAGGTTGATGTTATATGACACCAGACCTGGAAGGAAAATCTTTTCGTTCAAATATTCAATACAGCTGTTTTCATTCTCAGGCCGAGAACTTATTTGTACACCTAATAAGAATCCTAAAAAAATGTTTACGTGATTTTCATAGCTCAAATCGGCCAAAAGAAATTTGGAAATAAAAAAAAAATATTTTCGTTGCATCCCAGCGATGCAAACTCCAACGTCATTGTCTTTGCGGGTTTTCATGTATTACCTTTCCCACTGATTACCAGAGTTTTCCTTTTTTTCAGAAGCATCGCATTGCAAACTTTAGTCGCAAGTAAGACATAACGAGGTTTTCTTGTGCTTCCTCCTAGAGGATGATGATGAAGTTTGCATCGTTAGGATGCAACGAAAATTCTCCTTTGTTTTTTTTTAAACTTCTTTATTCGTTTTATTATTTAAAATCTTATTTTGCCAATTTAAGTTCCGCATCCCTAATAGAGGAAAGGTGTACGAGTTGGTCCCATGAGGTAAGATGATTATTTTCAATAGCGACAAAACTATTAATGCTAGCAGTGATGTTCTTTGGTAAAACATCACACCCCCCCCGCCGGTTAGTCATTTCATGATGGCGGTGTAAACGACGCACTTGTTTGACTTCAAGCTTAGGTAACTTTTATCGTATACTTTTAGTTGCCATCATTGTTGTGTTTGTGGCTTTATAATATGCTTAATTTTGGTTTTGGTTGGCGTGGTAACAGTGGAATACTTATATGTCATGTTACCGAGCAATGAATGAAAAAGTTGAGTTTGGGGCAAGATGAGATACCCTTCTAGGTGTACATCTTGTACACAAATAACGCACGTACTTTATTTTTGTTAAATACATTGTCTACTCATGTTCAAACTACATTACTGATGTATAATTGATCTCACAAATAATAATTGATATACCTAAGTGATTTAAGACTGGCTTACAAGGAACATCACTTTGGTGTCCTCCTCCGATTTGGTTGAAACTTTTTTGTGTGGAAGAGTATCAAAAACTAAGAGACACGTATTTTTTTTATCCGCGGGAAAACGGTTTTAAGGGGCGATTCACATCCTCAAAAATGAGGATGTTTTTTTGTTTTTCGTCGATAACGTTTTAACGGTACGAAATATAAAAAAAATTCAAATTTCAACAATGTCTATTTTTTTGTGTATTATATATTGGAGATGAGAACGATGACGTGATCGATGAAAAACGAAAAACACCCCTATTTTCGAGAGTGCGTTTCACCCCTTAAAACCGTTTTCCCGCCGATAAAATAAAATACGTGTCTTTTAGTTTCTGATACTCTTCCACATAAAAAAGTTTTACCAAAATCGGAGGAGGACACCAAAGCGATGTTCCTTGTTAGTGTAATTCTAGTTGGGTGAGATAAAACTTATAATACAAAGGTAATTTTACTTGTAAGTTCAATTTATGTTGTATACATATGATTAATACATATAAAGGTGTTGTAAACTCGAGCAAATTTTTATTAACATTTACCTAATTGCTCCAAAATAAAAAAATCCCAAAATAGGGACAAGATGATCCGGGGGATCGTCTCGTCCGTACCCTAGGGATCATTTTGACTACCGTGTCCAAGATGATCCTTATGTAAGGTTTATTAAAAAAGGATATCTTTTGATCGAAATCCTAATAAATGGACTATTTCGAATATGCCAATCGTAAGATAGATAAATATGCCAGTAGTAAACGCTTTCAGATTTTAATTACGTTGAATATCTTTGAAATTACGAGCATTCTCCCTTAGAGATTCATCTCGTACACCTTTCCCCTGCAAGGAAAAACGTTTCTGTGATTTTCGGAGTCTAAATGTGCCCAAAAAATGGGGCATTGCGGAGAAAGAAAACATACTTGCGTTGCATTTCAATGATGCAAACTTCAAGACCATCCTAGAGCAAAGAACTACCGGTTGTGGTAAAAGTAAAAGGCACTGGGAACAAACGAGTCACACATAGATTGGGGCTTGTCATAGGAAATAAAGTTCTCCGTGGATCACGTTTCGCAAGTGTGTGACGAGGATTTCTCGCGTTCGTTCCATCGGGGTGGAGATAAAAGATGGGGAAAAAAATGATATCCCCTTGTTACTCTCGCGTGTCTCTTCCGTGATATACATTTCCTCGTGATGGCTTACATCCGTGATCTTCGTTGTGCAAATCCATTGTGGCTATCGCGAACAAGGAACGCGTTGCTCTAACTACTGATGTTTGCGTATAGATTTACATTTGTAAGGATAATACGCAGCGTTGCACAAATAACTCGGGCCCCTGCACCGGTGTACCGTTCTCTCGTTACGTATTCACGAAACGATCTATTTACTTTCTCATTTGCTCCCTGTAGCCGCCCGATGACATTACACCTTCGCAATATTCGTTCAAACTTCATCATCATTCTTCCGTACAACGACCAAGTTTCGTCAGGCACTCATTCTCGCTTGCGCGTCTTGTCGCTGACTAGAATCGGAGTTTTCCGCGAGTGCGTCAAAGTTTTTCAGTTGCGGTTGGTCTCAAGTTGGGAAATTTAACGTACCTTGTATTTGCTATGTGTATATGTATAGCCAGCCTGGGGGTACTGTGAGCATTTCCTGTTGTGACGTTCAGCAGCATCCACGAATTATTCAGAAGCCGTGTCGAGAAATGGGATGTACTTAATGGAGAACATTCAAACATGTTTTTTTTTACTAAAAAAGAATTCTAGGTATAATACGTCGTTCATTATCCGCCATAGTCGCGTTTTATTCATTTTTGTTCTAAAAATAAGGGAAGGACGGTGATATGTGGCCTATTTTTGAAAAGTGGACTTCAAATTGGAGTGAGTTTGACGCTGTAGTTTAAAATACATTAAGGTGACGGAATTAAATTCAATAAAGGTGTTGCAATTGAAAAGAGATATCTTCTGTATCGTTATCCTTATTTATTAGTATCACAATTGAGGAACTGGCGAACGAAACCGAACTTGTCCATATGACATCATTTTTTTTCTCTTCAAGCTCACCTTTGTTAGCTCCTAAAATATTTTGCATCAAATCCGGCTCTTGACACCTGAACATTTGTTAAAAACTGCCTTTTCAAGCAAAAACGGACTTGTTCATGGCTGGCTGGATGACAAATTAGTAACAGATTACCACAGTGATGACGATGATGATATTGAATGCGATTGTTGTGAGCCTGACATGGAAGAGTTTGTGTAGGATTATTGAATTGATAATAAAGGATAAATGTATATTCTCATTCAAAACCGGACTTGTTCAATATAAAAAAAAACATATGGTAGTTAGTGTTTTTATTAAACTAAAGCCAAGTTCAGACTTACATTTTGATAGAGCCTTCATATTTTAAATATTAAAAATTCTAACTCCATCTGGTTATTTTGCTTTGACCTCTCCTGTAAAAAAGTAATTCATGGACAAGTTCGGTTTTGTTCGCCAGCGCCTCAATTGTAAACTCTGATTTGAGGATACGAGAGGAAAGAAAGACTCGGACCGAAGTCTCAAAATTCGACACGACTAATGATACATTTAAACGGTGATTTCATTTTAATCTGAGCTGAAAGACAGGATTTTCAACTTATTAATGAGCTGGGAAAGGACATGATTTTTGTTGGGTTGAAGTTAGCATCGTTGGTGCGCAACGAAAATTGTTTATTATTTTTTCCTTCATTTTTACTACTATCTACTTGTTACCTAAGTACGCCAAAAAATAGGGCAATACGCGACAACAAATATTTGTGTTGCACCCTAACGATGCAAACTTCAATGACATGGATTTCTGATTGACTAATGGAGTGCTGAAGGACAGGATTTTTAGTTTAATAATTTGAGTTTCGGCTTGTACAATAAATGAGGATGTTATCTTTTCGATGACTCCCTCCTTTCATGTTCGAATCCAACCAAAATCCAATGTATTATGTATCCAATGTGTAATGGTGATATGAATAAGTAAACATCAAGGTATATACGATATCTCATTTTAATTGCGCACTCCAAATAGATCGCGAACATGGCAGAAACAGAATTAGTCAGGTTCGACAAACTCTACATTTCCTCGGTTTATTTTAAATGAAAGCGTCCAGTTCACTCCAAAGTCAAGCCCACTCTGAAAAAGGGGTCTCCCATCTTCAGCCATCCCCTTACATTTAAATGACATTGAAGTTTGCATCATTGGGATGCAACGAGAAAATTTTTTTCTTCGCAATACCCAGTTTTTTTCGCCCATTCAAATTTAAAAAGTCACCAAACTATTTTTGAAGCTTCTTATCGGGTTCCATAATTTGAAGTAGGAAAAAGGGTTCAAATAGTGACAAAATAAACAAATGAAAACATAAAGAATTTATATTTATAATACATATTTAAAAAAATAAAATCTAATTAAAAACGACGCGATGCGCCAGATAATGAACGTCGTATTAGAAAGGGCACATATTATTGAAAAAAAACGGGTTAAAAATCTCTCACCCAAGACTAGATACAATGAACCCTTCGCCTGTGCACTCTCGCCACGAACCTACGACTACATATGGGGTCAATCTGACCCTAGACGTTTTTCAGATCGTTGGATTTCGGTAAAAATGTATCTTTGTTTATTTTTGTAGAGACGTTTCTTGTAGTCAATGATCCCTATTTTATGGCCCAAAATTTATCTTCTAAGAAAAACCAAAATTAAGTGTCCAAACATACGTTCGACGTGGGAGATGCGTTGAAAAATACGGACTGGTACGAAAAAGATCATTTTTTTTCTTCAAAATATGAAAACAAGTCCTCTGAGGTTTTTAAAGAGGAAGGTTTGTAGATACGAAAATAGACAGTGTCGACCATCTTTTCAAAAAGTATACTCATTCGGAGGTTTGAATTTGAGCATTTTCGGGATAGTGAAAAGTGGAAAAAATCGACTCTTTCGGCAGATTAATTGTTAAAAATGTATATTTTCCCTTTTTTTTACTTCACTGACTTGTTATCATTCACATATACCGCAATCGACGCATAAGCACTTTCTGTGCTCGTTGCACATAGCCCCCCTGCATAGCGGACACTTGCTTTTAGTTTTATGATCGGCATTCTAAACACATGATTTACTACAGTAGCGCAAAATAAAAAAAATGTTTTCACTTTCACTGAACTACTGCATAACCGGGGTCGATTCGACCCCAGGTTCTTTTCCGACAGCTGTCCTCAGAACACGGGCTGGATGTAGGATGGGGGTCGACCGTCTACCTCCTCCTCTATAGTAGGAGTGGGGGAACATTCGAGCGCCGCACTGCGGCCGATTAGATAACCCCGATTTGCGATACAGGCAGTTGAAACATAAGTAGGGTCAAAATGACCCAGTGTTGACCATAGGGTCAAAAGTGTCCAATGATGTAAATAATGTTCGAAAAAAATCACGAAAATCTACATATATAGCCGCAACTCTTTTTAAATCTAATCGCCACCTAACTTTTTGTTCCCCGTCGCTGGATGAAAAAACTAGGTCATGGCTAGGTCAGCAATATAATACAGCGGTGAGATATTTCTTTCTATCTAGTCACCATCTAATTTTTCGTATTCAGTCACTAGAGGACCAAAGCGATACAAGGCTGGGTAGTCAATCTCTAAGACGGCTAGCTAATGGCGATTCGAAACATCACTTTACTAGATTGTGGCTAGGCGGTGATGAGTTACGTTTTCAACTCGGGGCACAGTGGTGATGTAAACTTTGATATGAGGAACACGCGTCGTGCTGCTTGATTTTACAACTCCGCGAGTTTCAGTTCTTCTCTGCAATCGTCGTTGCATTCGTTTTTGGCTTTTTACTCTCTTGCTTTTTGCACGGTCCTTCATCGTCTTCTACGTCGCACACAGCGTACACACCGCGCTGGAAACTCTGGCGAGTGGGCAAACTTTCGCGGCCAGAAGCGCAGTTTCAAGTTTACAGCGGGCTGGAAGGCGAGGTGGTGCTGGTGTTTCTTGGCCAAATAGTGTCTCGTCCTCTCTCTCTCTCTCTCTCTCTCTCCCTCTTCCTCTCTCTCTCTCTCTCTCTCTCTCTCTCTCTCTCTCTCTCTCTCTCTCTCTCTCTCTCTCTCTCTCTCTCTCTCTCTCTCTCTCTGACTTCCTCTCCGTCTCACCTCGCGAATTTCCCACTCACTCTTTCAGTGCTCCGATCTCGCTTAACCGCGTCTGTAGGGCTATGCACCGGCTAAACTTCTTCCAGCAGGAACTTTGCCTCCCCACATCTTCCTAAGGATCTCTCTATTACCTCAATCTTATCTCACTCATACTCCACTACGAGGAGGAGCCTCACATCGAACAAGAATATTTATACGTGCATGTATTATATTGCACGCGTTGTATACACGTATCTTTTCCCTATGTGCATCGCTCGCGGTGTCTATTTACCATTGAGGTTCAAATGGAAAAGTGCAAATACCGCGGGTCAACTGCTTCAAGTAGTTTATGAACGTTGCTTTTATAGAACTCGAGCGCACGCACAGAAATGTCTCGTGAAATCGGTTCATCGTATACACAACGAGAGCGGCAAATTAGCTTTCAGTGTGTTGGCCTTGATGTTGGGGGAATCGGGAATGCATTGGCTTGATGACGTTTGAATACAGTCAATGCACTGCCACTCAGTGATGTTGAAACTTGCCTCGGTGGAATGCAAGTACATTTTTTGGCAGGATTTCGATACGGATATCAGGTGAAACTTTTTGGGGGCCGTCACTTAAGGGATCCGATTTGTAAGGTTCACAGTATGGTTTGGCAAAATAAGATCCTGGATGGTAACGATTTGGGGATCTGATTTTTGAAGATTGCGAGCATGAATCGGCAAAACAAGATGTTGGACAATACGATTTGGGGATCCGATTTTTAAGATCTACGGCATACATCGGCAAAATAAGATGTTGGATAATACGATTTGGGGATCCGATTTTTAAGATCTACGGCATACATCGGCAAAATAAGATCTTTGATAATAACGATTTGAGGATCCTATTTTCGCCGATTTCCAGCAAAAAATCGGCAAGGAAGATCGTGGATAACGACGATTTGATGATCCAATTTTTTAAGATCTACAGCATACATCGCCAAAATAAGATCTTGAACAATAACGATTTGAGGATCCCATTTTCGCCGATTTACAGCAAAAATCGGCAAGGAAGATCGTGGATAACAACGATTTTTTAAGATCTACAGCATACATCGGTAAAATAAGATCTTGAACAATAACGATTTGAGGATCCCATTTTCGCCGATTTACATAAAAAATCGGCAAGGAAGATCGTGGATAATAACGATTTTTTAAGATCTACGGCATACATCGGCAAAATAAGATGTTGGACAATACGATTTGGGGATCCGATTTTTAAGATCTACGGCATACATCGGCAAAATAAGGTGTTGGACAATGAGATTTTGGGATCCGATTTTTAAGATCTACGGCATACATCGGCAAAATAAGATCTTGGACAATAACGATTTGAGGATCCCATTTTCGCCGATTTACAGCAAAAATCGGCAAGGAAGATCGTGAATAATAACGACTTTTTAAGATCTACAGCATACATTGGCAAAATAAGATCTTGAACAGTAACGATTTGAGGATCCCATTTTCGCTGATTTACATAAAAAATCGGCAAGGAAGATCGTGGATAATAACGATTTTTCAAGATCTACAGCATACATCAGCGAAATAAGATCATGAACAATAACGATTTGGGGATCCGACTTTTATATATTGATAGTATAAATCGGTAAAAATGGTCTTGTTCTAAATGGTTGCTAGAAATGGTACGAATATCATTGGAAACTTTTTGGGGATCGTCACTTTAGGGACTCGATTTCTAAAGATTTACAGCATGATTTGGTAAAAAAAAGAGCCTAGACAGTAACGATTTGGGGATCTGATTTTTAAAGATCTACAGTATAAATCGGAAAAATAAGATGTTGAACAATACGATGTGGGAATCGGATTTTTACGATCTACACCATACATTGGCAAATAAATCTTGGACAATAACGATTTGGGGATCCCATTTTCGCCGATTTATAGCAAAAATCGGCAAGAACGATCGTGGACAACAAAGATTTGGAGATTCGTTTTTTGTAGATCTATAGCATGAATCGGCAAAATAAGATGTTGAACAATACGGTTAGGGGATCTGATTTTTGAAGATTGACAGCATAAATCGGCAGAAATGGTCTTGAACAATAGCGATTGGGGAATCCGATTTTTGCCGATTTACAGTACAAATCGGCAAAAAAGACCTTGGACAGTATCAAACGTAAACATGATTAAAAAGTTAAGAAGAAATTAATTATTTTCGCTGCCTTGCAACGATGAGAACTTCAGTACCATGCTGCTTGACGTATTCTTCCAACGTCACTTTGGTAAACTCCACCAACGCATTTCATTCGTTAATGGCTTCTCGAGTGTTCGTTGAGATCGGCCGCCATAAATTTGTACCCAGGGAGCCGCGAAGAGGCTCAAAAATATTCTTCTAATATTCGAGACCTCGATCATTGCTGCTTTGATGCTCTGTGTAGCACCGTGTTATATTTCCCCAATTTCCTTCTGCAAAATCAAGCTACGAAAATCACGCAAACATTTTTTAGGCTTCTTATTTAGCGGTTTACAACCTAAACCTGCAAAATATAATTTTTGATGTTAATGAAAATAATAAATTAAACAAAAATCTCCAAACTTCAACCCCATCAAATTCCGAAGCTTGAGGATTTATTGACAACTATTTCGAACATAGTCCATATTCATTATTTATCGCCAACACGTCAAGGAGGTGTAAATCGTTTACTACAGAAGCAAATCGATGTATCAAAGTTAGTAAAATCATTTTTCGAAATTCTTTTTATCAATTGCGTATACACCATACAACTATCCCTAAATTGCTATATGCGAGAACGTTTGTGAACGATGTTGAGCCGTTCCCAAGGAGCTTTTAGCGAACAAGGGGATGTGCTTTATCCCCTCAGTGAATTTTCGTCCTTCTCACGACGAAGCAAGGAGATAGCGAGAGAAGACGATAGTGGATATAAACTCGAACCGATGAGTCTTGATCGAGTTCCGATCGCTCATGTTCCTTCTCGCTCTAGCGCTTCATTCCCGCCTCCCCTTCCCTCCAGTCAATATCTATTTCTCTCTCTCTCTCTCTCCCTCTCTCTCCCTCTCTCTCTCTCTCTCTCCCTCTCTCTCCCTCTCTCTCTCTCCCTCTCTCTCCCTCTCTCTCTCTCTCTCCCTCTCTCTCCCTCTCTCTCTCTCTCTCTCTCTCTCTCTCTCTCTCTCTCTCTCTCTCCTTCTCTCGCTCTGTTTGGTAGGACGCTAATTCGTGCGATAGTACTGGGATTATATATTCAGCGGGATAGCGAGCACACGGTGAGAATCTGTATGTATAGAGAGGCTTTTCCTATCCATTCTCCCGATGATCGATCTCGCTGATCGTTACTCCGTTTTATAATCCGGCATTCTATAATTCGTGAGAGAGTTTGCTCGGAGCCTGATGCTCCCGACCAGAGTCCCCCGGCAATCCCATCCGCCTCTCGAGCTCCGCTTGTTCTACTATCGACGAAAGAACGTTCGTGAGAAAGACTTCGTTTTCATTTACAAAATGAATATCGGTATTGCGGCTTCGAATTACGTTGAAGATTGCATCGTTGGAACGGGGAGATCATTTTTTTTTTCAATTTTCAAATTTTCTTTGGTGATTTGAGCTACGAAAATTGTGCACCCATTTTTTAGGATTCTTATACAGTGGCCTACAACGTAAACCTGCAAAGTATGATTTTGGATAATAATGAAAATAAGGAAGTGAAAAAAAAAAAATTCGTTCCATTCCAACGATGGAAACTTCAATCCCATGGTTTTAATGCAAAGTATTTTTTTTTACAAACATCGCCGCAACTACAAATTTCTTCTGAATGTGTGAAGTCTGTTTTTTTTTTATGGTGAAGAAATTATAATAATTGTTTTCATTGTGAAGGTTGATTGTCAGTCTTTATAGCTAATGAGTGCACAGTACAGAGATAGTTTGAGAAGTTACGATTTGGCGATTTTGATTTTTGAAATAAACCACGTGGGCGACCTGAGAGCGCGGTGGATAATGATGAGCAGCCAGGTTTGACATTACTATTCCAACAATGTTAAATCATTTGAAACAAATCGGTAAGGTCAAAGTCGTATTCTAGCGTGAACACTCATTTTCAAGGTGATTTTTTTGGGAATTAAATTTAGCGAAATGGTTAAATCTACAGTGTTAGTACTTCAGAGTTATATTTATATATATTTGAAGTAACATCTTAATTTTTATCAAAGCATTTGATTCGAATTCGTCCATGATATTTGATGTTGCGCAGGTCGCGTTGCGACAAATTTTTATCGTCGGGCGTTGTGATTGCGGCTGTCCTTGTCATCTGAAACGAATGGTTTTTTTTTAAAATTGTATTCGTTACAAATATGGTCATCGTTCGGCTCCCCATCTCTTTGATTGCTTTATCATTACTATTACTGCGGACAGCGAAAAGTGAACATTTTATTGTAAATGTCAGGGTACGCTTTTTCAAAGGCGGCCATTTCGAAAAAAAATTCCATGAATTTTCTGATTAGAGAATCAAACGATTACCGCATTCGTAAAGAATAGAATTAAAAAAAAAAATATATGACAAGGACGGCTGCAATCACAACGCTCGAAGATAAAACATTTTCATGACATCACTTGTGCAACATCAAATATCACGTACAATTTTGAATAAAATGCTTGGAAAAAATTTGAGATATTACTTCAAACATGTATAAATATAACTGTGAAATACTAACAGTGTAGATTTAACCGTTTCTCTCAATGTAATTCGCAAAAAATCACGTTGAAAGTGAGTGTTTACACTAGAATACGGTCTTAAGAAGCTGAAGAACGGACATGTCATAATCAACAACCTAATGCATATGCTTATGCGTGTAGATATTGACAAGTATATATATATATGGCGTCCATATCTTACGCGTAATTCGTTTTTGGCAACACCTAGCACGTACGTATTGGAGATCTGTATGACTAGACGTACTCATGTATATAAGCATATCAATTACTATCCCAATATAACCAATACTAACTTGATGAGATCGGAGATTTGTTCTAGTTGAACTAATTTATACATAATCTACGGTCATTGTACTTCACAAAGACTGCAGAACGGAAATTCTAACTCCGAAGCTTTTGTCACAACAAATAAACAAAATCTGCATTCACTTATGGGTAAGCTGGCATACTAGACATCGATGCAAAATTGCACACTATGTCATCTCACCCGGCTGCGTATAAAACCGGATATAAAATTCAATTTTTTGGCTTCTCGTTAAAGGATGCCTCGCCATTATCAACGAACCTCGACATGTAAGAGCTGGTCACAACACACATGGCCAAAGCCATTGATGCAGCAAAGGAGAATCGAATGTGTTCGCTTGTAGCATCCAAATATTTTAACGTGCCACAGGCAACACTTCGTTGCCACTACAATAATATTCCAGTAAATCTTGGTCGCCATAAACTAACTTTTAACCCAGAAATTAATGTATCTCAGCACAATTCGGTCGACTTGTGTAAGATGACAGGCATATGCCATCGTACATTGAGAGGTTGCGAGGTCGATCTCTCCGATTGTGATAAAATTTGGTATGCTTGTAGAATGGGTAAAAATAAGCGACACTTATTTTTTTATGTCTGCGGAACCTGATTTTTAAGGGTTAAAACGCACCCTCGAAAATTGGGGTGTTTTTCGCCGATAACATTTTAACGGTACTAGATATGAAAAAATTTCAAATCGCAACAATGTTTATTTTTTCATGTACTATACATTGGAGATGAGAATGAAAACGTCAACAACGAAAAACGAAAAAACCCCTATTTTTGAAGGTGCGCTTCACCCCTTAAAAATCGGGTTCGCAGATATAAAAAAATAGGTTTCGCCTGTTTTCACGCATTCTACAAGCATGGCAAATTTAATCGATATCTGTCGGACTGAAATATGCCGTCTTATACACGTCGACCTACACGTGGGTTATTATTTTTCTGTTTTTTATTCAAGTCACTAATGCCCTGAAACTGATTCTATTTCATTATAATAATAAACCTTTATGAATATACGCTTGGTTTTATATTTGTACGACGTGATTTGTTTAAATATTTATCGTAAAAGAAAAAGTATGCCATCTTAAGCATAACTCCCCTGTGCAGGTGCATATAGCTGCTTTTATTTACAAAGGGTGTCCCTCTTATCTCTGCCACCCGAAATAACTCGATAATTATCGACGTCACAAAAAAATGTTCCAGACAAAAGTTGTACGGAGTGAAGGGGGCCATCAAATGCGACCAATTCTTTTATTTCTTAATTTTTTTACGGTCACCACTTTTTTTCAAATGGAATGGGGTTTTTTTTTCAACCATCTTATAGAGCACCTCAAGGTCACCTATAAAAATGAAATACAAATCTACATATCTCTATGATCACTACCAAATGCTTAGTAGTGATCCGAGATATTTAGATTTGCATCATCGATACTGACCTTGAATGACCTTGAACGACTTAGATGGTTGAAAAAAATGTACCATTCCATTTAAAAAAGTGGAGTTGACTTTGACGTAGCTTCAAAAAAAGGGTGGTCCAGTATGACACTAAAACTTTCGTCTGAAACATTTTTGGATATGACTAATAGTTTGAGTGCTATTGCTCTGTAACACTTTATGTGCCTCACCCTGTATATTGACGAAACCTGTGCACTTTGTATAGCGCGACGTCTCGTGATGAATTCGATCGGCGTGGATAGTGCACGATTGGAGGGCTCCTCGCTCACTTTGGAATCTAAAATTCAGATTCCGAATTCGAGTCGATCGAATCGCTCACACCCAGGAATAAGGCTGAACAAGAAGATCGTGTGAGATGGTAGACCAATGAGATGCGACTTATACATAGCGTTGTGGCAATGCTCTCAGAGCCACGTCCGTGCGGGGCCTAATCAGATCGTGTTTATAGTCGATGCACGGATCTCCGGCCCTTCGGGCTGGAAAATCGACGAGGTGACGTCCTAGACGCCCCCTGAGCATAGCTCTGGTTATACCACGGGGTTAGTTTAGCACCGCCAGCGAGTTGGGAGACAACTGGAGAGCCTTCCGGCGGCCGACTGTACGGAGGTTCGCCGCAGGCATGTCTTATAGATTCGTATGTACACGCACGTTATGTATGTTCGAGGAAAGGATACTTCGAGCCCGTTACATTTGTGTAATGTTGGCTATCAGCCCATGTTGCTTGAGGGTGGTCCTTAACGTTTTTTTAAAAATGAATCGTCAGTAAATGTTGAGTTTGGAGGCAGGGCGATCTTTGAAGTGGACTTGAAAAGATAGGCCATTTCATGAGGACGGTCTTGAAGTGATTGAAGAAATGCTCTTGAGGCGGGACACTACTTTGACGGGTCGAAAAAATCAATGTTTTTTTGTTGTTGCATTTTCTCAAGGTATACGTATTGACGAACATGCTAAAAAAATTCAAGTTAAATTATTGAGAATTGACCAGGTTACAGACCATTTGCAAGGAACATCACTTGAGTGTCCGCCGTCGATTTTGTTGAAACTCACATATGTGATAAAGCATTGAAAACTATTGGACACGTATTTTTTTTTATCTGCGGAAAAACGGCTTTAAGGGGGGAAACCACCCCTCAAAGAAAGGCGTGTCGAGGGGTGGTTTTGTAGTTTTACTCACGAGCAGTCCACCGATTTGTATGAAACAAATACCAATGTTCGTGTAATGTAAAGCAATAAAAATCCACTATAGAGTAATTTTCTAAAAAATTGATGGGTTACGCGTCTTCCTTTGAGGGGCCGCCCCCATAACTTAAAAACCTTTTTCCGAAGATAAAAAAAAATACGTGTCAAATATTTTTCAATGCTTTAATACATACATGAATTTCAACAAAATCGGCGGTGGACACTTAAGTGGTGTTCCTTGTTAGTGAGAGTATGTAGCGTAATGATTTATGTATAAGGACTAAAACTTTCAATCGCGTTTTTCTCGAAACGACTTCGACTCTACCTCGCCGGTATCATATAAACTCTAGCTGTAATTGTCCGATTTTTAATTTAAAAAACCAAAAGTTTCGAACTCCTGCCATTTTGGGAACATTGAAAAAAAAAGACACGTCCACGCACAACAAGAACGACGTTTATATAGATTGTAAAACTTTTTTATTTTTCAGACCAACCATTGTCGGGTTATCGATCCAGCCGTTAGACATAATTTTGTATACAGAGGCTCTAGTATACCTCGATAACGCTGTTAATTTTTAATTGTTTTAAATAAAAATATACACGAAATGAGTTCAATGTATCCTTAATAACATAAATTTTTTCCAAATCCCAAATAAATAATCGAGTAGACAGAAAAAAATTGGCAAAGACGATCCTCATTCGGCTCGACACAGTGTACTTCATGATGTTTAAGTTTTGCATCGTTAGAATCCAATGGAGATCAATTCTTTTTAATTACGTAATATGTCTTTTTGCCGATTTAGAATGTGAGAATCTCTCGAACGTTTCTACATATTGTTATTAAAAATTAACGACCTTAATTTGCAAAAAAAAAGGTTTTCGATAATGATAAAAATAAAGTTTTTTTCAAACGTTGCATTCCAACAATGTAGACGCTATCAATATCGTTATCAATACTATACGTAATCAACGTTATCGTACTTCGTATTAGTCTCCTAAAAAATATTAGTTGTTTTTTTAATCACTCAAATTTTGCCGACCTACCGAGGATATGGAAATCCCTCGAACTTTTTTACTTCTTAGAACCATTTATAGTATTGATAATATAATTTCAGTTATTAGACACTCACTCCCTTAATTTCCAAAAAAGCTTCAGATGATGATACAAATAAAGAAAAAAATATATCGTTGCATTCCAACGATGCAAACTTCAACGTCGTGCCTCCGCCGTGTCTCGAGGACCAATCCAACCGCATTTTTTTTTTCCCCCAACAAAAAGACTCTTCCCTGTGCGTAACGAATACGAATAGCCTGGCGCAGCGCGAAATTATAAATTATGCGGGTTTTCGTGAAAATGTTCGTCTGCTTTTTTTTGTACCTCATTTCATTTGACTCGCGAGGCGTTAACCCTCTCGGGAGTACTCGGGGTTCCCGAGTGCTGTAGGCGGCCGGAAAGCGGGCCGGAAGGGCCGAGGGTGGATTTCATCCCTTTGTCGTGGATCCCGCGGAAAGTTCAATATACGAACAGAGACGTGTGCTGTCTACACCCACACCTACACACACCTATGTGGGTGTGTGAGTGAGAGAGAGAGAGAGAGAGAGAGAGAGAGAGAGAGAGAGAGAGAGAGAGAGAGAGAGAGAGAGAGTGTGTGTGTGTAGATACCTACGTTTGTGTGTGTGTTCAAAGTCTCGGGTGCTAACATCTCGAAAACGTTTCACGCTTAGGTACATAGTATATTTTTCTGTACCTAACCGAACCTTTTGTTATGCAAGACGTGTACTCGGTAACGTGATAAAAATGGGGGTATTCCAACAGAACCACGACGTGGATATTACAGATAGATAAAAAGGGAGAGGGGGAGGGGGTGAGAGAAAAAGGAGTGATTGTATAGTACCGAAATTACTCCGAGAAAAGGGGACCCTGAATCCTTTGTCCATGTACATAATATTCGACGACGAGCATCTTTCCTCGTTATCGTAATTTCTTACTTTCCTTTTGCCCTCGCTCCCAAACGCTCGCCGACGACACGAAGAGCTCGCGAAGATTCCGAATTGACCTACTAACACGGCGGCAACATATTATTATTATATTCAAGGGTATTCCCGATCCATCGTGCCATATTTTATGTAAGGAGCTCGTTCCAAAGATATTACGGCCTCGGCGTATCATAGCCATCGATAAATATCGATCCATACGTATGTGCACGTAGCACATCATCTATATATAGATATATATATCGCACAGCTCGCTATTTCCCCGCAGTACATAAACTCCGCACATTTACGTGTAAAGTGTAAGTCCGAGAGAAATGGCTCCTCGTTTTTTTTTCTGTTCGTCGTGCATATCTCGTCTTTTTTCAGCCTTCGATGTATAGCCTCGATACGATATCGAACAAAGAAACTTTTATCATCCATACTTCAACTTTTTTCCGCGCAAAATCGACACTTTAGTGTTTATTGGATATTCAGCGCCCCTTCGACCACCTTGCGCTCGGCTTATTCTTTCTCCCACGTTCGTCAAGAGATTCGAGAAATTGTCGAACGATGTTATCGCGCTTCTTGGCACATACACCTACTTCCGCGTTGCAGCAAAGTGACAGGAGATCAGTTGCGCTTACGAACGACGCGTCGCATCGATAACTCCGGGAAGTGAATGTTTTTTTTTGACAAGATGCATGGGTAGCTGATGGTTTTTGCTGATTTGGGAGAAAATAAAAACGCGGTTGGTTCTTATGTTGTTCGGGATAATTCAATTGTGCAGGGTAATACGTGCATAGAAAGGGGGGAAAATGAATTTTTTGGAGCGCCAACATTTTTTTTTCGACCGCTTTGGGCTGGTGAAATCAGTCAAATGTTTTTTGGGATCGTTATTGGGAATATACAACATCAATTGGCAACTCGACTTTTTCGATAATTTTGGGAATGAAGAATTAAAGGGAGAAAAGAATTTACGTTGCACAATGTTGAAGTTCGCAGCGTTGGAACGCAATGAAAATAGGGCATTACACCCTTTTGTGAAAGGTGTCTCAATTTGATCCTTTGGTGGTGATAAACTACCAGAATTTTTATTTTTATTTTATGAAATCGATAAGTGCCATAAAAATGCTATTAAGGAGGTTGGAGCGATTCAGTTGAGTCAAATGACGGTTTATTCATTTTTTTTTCAATGAATGAATGAAAAAAAATTTTTTTTTTCATTTCAAAATTATGCATTTTAATATTTTAATTACGTAAAGTAGAAAAACTTTTGTGTTACTACCAACTTGAAAAAGTAAAACATTATCAATGATTATTATGAAAAAACTACGACAACGAATGTTTTATACTATTCACAATGAATTTTTGAGTAATTTATAATTATGCCTATTCATATTCACGTCACGAGATCATTGACCCATGGTTCACGATGGGCAAGATGAGGATTTTTTTTCCGTTGTTAGAAATGGTTTATCTTTGTGCTGAATAACAAAAAAATTACATGACCTTTAGTGTGAAAGTCTTGCCCATCTAACCGCACGTTAAATCACACACAATAAACCATTTTTTGTCTCTGGTGTTTGGTGGTGAACAAATTTCTAAAAATTCTTAAACACTCCGTATAGTCTAGAGAATATCAATAAAAAAAATATAATCTTGGATTGCGGCTAACGCTTCAACGTCCTTAAAATCGGCTCCTTTGGTATCGTCGCTACGAATTTTCGAAAGGTCGTGACTTTCGCAGCTCGTTCATTCCCTCGCCATTATTCCTATAGAGATAGGAGCGCTCTATTGAAATCCTATATCGCAGATAGTCAATATGGTAGGGGGAGTGAGAGAGGGAGGGGGAGAGAGAGAGAGAAGGAAAGAGAGAGAGAGAAGGAAAGAGAGAGAGAGAGAGAGAAGGAAAGAGAGAGAGAGAGAGAGAAGGAAAGAGAGAGTAGAGGTAGAACATTGTGCTCTTTAGCGTCGCTATTAGACTCCACTGACATAAGTATTCGGAGGAGCCCGAGTGGGTGTGCGATCGGTCGTTCGTGCTAGGAATCACGATGTGGCTGCCGATGCTTATTCCGTTCCCGGTCTCGTATATAGCTCTCGGTTCTCTCTCTCCCTCTTATTCTCTCTCTGCCGCTTTCTGCTGTGCCGCAGTGATATCGCGGGGCTATCGGGAGGGTCCCAGCACGACCGACAGCTCTCTGAATACGAATAAGCTACGTTGACCGAGCAGCTTCGTGGACAACCCACTGGCTTACATAGGTATACTCGAGACGAGAGGTCTGCTCTTGTATAGCTCAGTCATATACGTCGATGCACATGTAATGCCGCTCGCAGCATACTTTTTAGGCCCCTCGCCCCCCCCCCCTCTCTTTGAATCGTTTGGTTATTCATCATCATTCGGGAAGTGTTGGTGGTCGATATACACATATATGGGAAAATAATTCGAATCCGTAATATGTATGCAATGTTGGCTATCGGCACATCCGGCTGTGGAGACGATCGTTGAAGACCACTCGTGACGGTTCCACCAATGGCTGAATACTCGTTGGCGGCAGGCTTTAGGCTAAACATGATGATCGCCTGTTAGGGGCCCATGGGTGATGAAGACATCCGAAAGTAGAAACAAGCTGAACACTGCAGCTAGCATGTATGTGTATAGATGCGGAAGGCTGCTTCCCAAAACACGCGACTTTAGGGATCATCCTAGGGAACAGGCACCGTATATCGGATTTGTTTGGAAGTGAAAAAAGTAAACAATTTATAACACCTCAAAATTTCGAGAATCTATTATTTAAGTGGCATGTACAACAAGATGCTGATAATTATTTTACACATTACATTTGAATATTTTGAGTTATGTTAGCCAAAAGTGAGTTAGCCAAAAGTGAGTCATGTTAGTCAAAAATAGCAGAAATCGTAGTGATCAAAAAGGTTATTTATCGTCGGATATCCGGTATAAGGGCCCAAACTCTATTTTTCGTAGATCTGATATTAGGGAACTATTTTTATATGAAATAAAACGAAGCCTTTATTGTTTTAACTTTGTAATTATTATCGGACAATCAGTCTATGTGTTAATACTTGATTAGGTAGGAACTTTTGGCACAAACGGATATCCAGTATTAGGCTCAATTAAGTATCCGATATTAAGATTTGACGTGGCCGAACATTATATAGGGTGAAGTGACCTTATTTCGACACACCTCACCAAGTATCGACATTTCTCTCCTTCCTAAACAGTGGTCTTTGAAGTGCCAATTATTGGGTCCTCAAAGTGCCAATAATTGGGCACCTTACCCTATTTATTGAGTAAAATAAATGCTATAGTTCATAAAAAATATTAGGTGTACAACTTAGTTCGGTCCCTTTTCAAAAGATGGCTCTAGGTGCTATAAATGATTGACGGCAACAGCTGATTTTTGCTGTATCGTGAAGTATCAACATCGCTTAACCAAATATCGTTTACAGACCTTTGAGTTTTGCGCATCAGGTCTAATTTTTACTGCGGTGAAAATGTCGAATTTCGTCCCAAATAAGCACCATTTGCGGGAAGTGTTGATTTTCTGTTTCAATTGGAAGAAAAGTGCAGCTGAAGCCCACCTAATGCTTGTGGGACCATCACGGGAGACTTCTACAGGCAACAATTGATCCGTTTAAAGCGAGCTATAGGCGAAAAACGTCCAGAATATGCGACCAGACACGAGTCCATAATCTTTCAACATGACAACGCTCGGCCTCACGTTGCTATTGTGATTAAAAACTATTTGGAAAATAGCGGGTGGGAAATTCTGGCTCACCCGCCTTATAGCCCAGACCTTGCCCCTTCCGACTACCATTTGTTTCGATCGATGCAGAACGCTTTGACTGGAATACGCTTCACGTCACAACAGGCTATCGAAAATTGGCTCGATTCATTCTTGGCTTCAAAAGATGAACGCTTCTGCCGCGACGGAATTCACAAATTACCAGAAAGATGGGGAAAATAGTGACTAGCGATGGACAATATTTTGACTAATGTATTAATTCGTTTTATCATTCAAATAAGTGCGTATTTTAAGCAAAAAAACGGACCGAATTAAGTTGTACACCCAATAACAAAAACATAAATCATTTGGAATAACCTTAATGGAAACACAAAACGTAATTTAACACAAACACAACACAAAACATAATTTAACACAAAAATATTATTTCGCGCCGGCGAAAAGTCACATCAGTTCACTGTTGTGACATTTTTGTTGCTAGGCAACCAAAAGGCAGTGACGACATCTTACGACTAGTTATCAGTGTATAAAATGGAAAACATATCTCGCCATAGGAAAACTCGAGATAGTTCACTATCCGATATTAAGCAACTATCCGATATATGATGCTTCTCTCGTAATGACAGCCGATAGCCCGCATAGCCAACATTACGAAACCCCAGTCTCTTGGAAATCTCCTCTGGACGAATGCAATCACATTCACGTGGAGATCATTCCGAGCATGCTCCTGATAGCTGATCAACGATTCGTTTTTAATCGAATCTTAAGGACTGCCTTGAAAACAGTCGCTGCAAACCCAACACCACATAGATAGGTTCAAAATATCCATACCGCGTATGTATATTGGAAACTTTCAGCACTCTATGTTGTATTTCGTGGAAGCCGCGGGTCATCGTACCCCGCAGGGCGTTTCTCTTCTATTGTTCTCGTTTGGGTTTCAGCACGTTCATCGAACCTCTTTCCTCTTGCTATAACGAGACAAAGTGCGCACTGCTGTCGCGTCGTGAATATTGGACGGTATTGAGTCCCGTTTAACAACCGTATGCGGACAGTTCACACGCATTTGGTGGGATTCACCGCAGGCCCAACTCGCGTATCTACTACTCATTGCTCTGCTCCACTACAATAAGGCAGAACGCATCTCGCTTCGGCTACAACATATGTTTCCTTCGCTATTGTTTTCCGCTTCGTTCATCAGGCTTTATTGTCTTTTCGACTATTGTCTTGGATCACGTTTACGCGGGAACAACCTCCGCTATACGGAGGCTCGATGATTCCTTCGGGATCCAGGAATCTTTGAGGCTGTCCGCATTGTCACAATAAACTGAAGTTTGCCGCAGGATTGATGATGAATCGCATGTTTCGTGTACTCGAATGACTGGCTTTGGACAAGGCTGAAAAATACTCGTTCTTCTTTGCATTGAACGTGCTTTGGATGAACGTGCAAAGGGGAAGGCAATTGAGCTGATATCTAGTTTTTGGAAATTTCGTTTGTATGAGCGAAGTTGGCGTGGAAAAAACCGAAGAAATCCTAAACTTTTGATATATCCTTCTCACTTTAGACGCTAAAAAAGGCTTTTTTCTGAATTTTTTTGATACACTGCAAAAAAAGAATCGTTGAATGTGCAAAATGCATTTTGTTGTCTTGAAATTTTGTTGTTTTAACAGTTGCTCAGACATGCTAAATGAGCAGATGGTTTAAATGTATCTTTGGTTACTGCCCAACTATACTGTTTTGTTATGCCAATCAAAAATCAAGTTGAACGTATTTAAAGATACAATTTTGTTACACCAAATGAATTTTGGATGGATGAACGAATTTTTTTTTTTCAGTGTAGGTTTATATTATAGATATTTATATAAAAGTTGTTACACTTAATGAATACACTTTAGAAACACAATTTTTTAAATATTTATTTGTGTAACGTTAACAAACTTTGAACGCGTTTTTCGCGAAACAACGTTGTTCGACGGCTTGTTGATAAAATATTCGAATCTACTGAACCGATCCTTATAAAATTTTAACCACATATTCTTTACAACTATGACGATAGCGCATATCAAGGATTTTTTTTAACTTTGATATTTACTATCTTTTTTGCCAAAAACGGTGAACAAACACGTTTTTTTTGGTTTAAAAAAAACGTCCGCCATTTTGTTATTTTTGCATATATCAAAAATCGTATGATATTTGCTATGGCCATTAATATACTGAATCTAAAACCGTTTGATTTTTTCGTTTCGGATCATCGGTCTCCGAGATTTTATCACCAGCGCAGACCTACAATTTTTTCGGACATTTTTTATTTACCATTTTCGCCTATAAATAGTGACTTAAATGAATAAATGTAATTTTAATGTATTTCGACAGTGTATTTATTAAGTGTAACAACTTTTATATCAATATCTATAAAATAAATCTATGAAAAAAATTCATGAAAATAGCGTCTAAAGTGGGAAGACTCCTTAAAGTACCTAAACGCTTTCAGGATTTTCCAACACTTTTGAATTCGGAACCGTCAAGGAGAGCATGGTAAAGGAAGATTCTCCTTTTGAAAGCCCCGCGGCCTTTTCAGCGTTTTTAAGGAACTCTTAAGCAAATACTCAATGTAAAATCGTTTCTTTCAAGGCAGTATTCTAGTTATTCTAGACGCCAAAATTTAAGGTTTTTCTCGAGTTTGATAAAAAAAAAATATATATATGTATTTTTACTATCCATTTTCACAGTCCTTTTATTGACGTTTCAAGAACTTACAAAAAACTGTTGTGCAAAAAAAATTGTAAAAGTTATGGGCCTCTAAATATGGCAGTGAAAAAAGGGTCGAGACGATTATTGACGTGATTCCAAAGCTCCCATTCATCTTAAACAGAAAAGAAAAACCAATTTTCTTCATCAAGAACAATGTCATTATGGGAGTTACCAACGAAAAAAAATGAATTCCCGACGGTCTAAAAAGTTAACTTTCGCCCTTTTTTTTCAAAGTTAAATTTTTTAATATAGAAAAACGCGTTATAAGTTTTGAGTACAATTTAAGACAACTACAAGTATCTAAGTGGTTCAATGGCATGGTGTACTTAAGTTATATTAATCGGCCATTTCTGCCTCGTAAAGTTTGCCTTCCTCCACTTCGCACTGATGGTTTTCCGTAGCTCGTTCTTCCCTGCGAGCAGTTTCAGCTTCCTTAAAATCTCCTGAAGTTCATAGCTTTGACCGGTTGATCCTATTCTGGTCTGGTTCCACATCGCTATATCTAACCATGTAAATATTGCCAATTTCGAAATTTCCTCCTGAGGACATTCTCAAGAGTCTATACTTTCAGAAAATGGCCACAAAAATTTATTTTTCCAAATTTCTCCACTAGAATACCACCTCAATCGCCTACTTTTGTCCGATTTTGGCTGCGAACATCACTCAAACGTTCTTACCCATTCTTATTAGAGATTCACGATTCGCAAAAAACGACTTTGGATAACGATAAAAATAGAGAAATAAAAACCAAGGAAAAATTCGTTGCATTCCAACGATGCGAACTCCGAACGTCACAAGAAGTTTCCACACGCGAACGCAATCCCAAAACGCACTTACCTCGGCATCAAATGTGTACCTGCGCCTGGTGACGTTCATGTGTGTATTTATGCCCTGCTATCCACCCAAAGCTCTCAAGTTTCAATGAGAAAACCCAATGCCGCGTTGTTGCTGGAACGAGATGGGTTGGCATGTTCCCAATGTTTCCGGTCGCGGGTATCGAGCGACTATTCGTATGGGTCCTTGAACGGAAAGTTCTACGGTCGTGTCCGGGTATACCGCAAGCGCCAGGAATTTCCAATCGTTTATGTATACCTCGCGATCGATATGTGCCTCGAATGTACGTTGCTTGGGTATAATATAATGATGTACGTCGGACAACTGCTGCTATCGAATACATACGCGCGTCCGAGACAAAGCCGGATGGTCCAAACGACTTCATACGTAGTTTAACAGATTCCGATATCCAGCGGATAATGGTCTTTCACGCGTTTTCTAGCTGTGTTTGATTGGAAGGATGGAGGGAAAAAGGAAAAGCGCAACATGCGCTCCACGGCAACAACTAAGCTTGCATCTGTCTATTCAATGATGTACCGTAAAACGGTACTTTGACATTCAGGGTGACTTTGACAGTTTTCGGGGCTACTTTGACAGAGCGCCAAAATACGTTTTTAATGTGTACGCAGCGAGCCTGCTTGACCTTCTGTGGCGGCCGGCGAGTGCGGGTAATAAACTTGAACAACAACGGTGGGAGTCGAAATATCGATGGATCAATATTCGGATGGGCTGAAATATCGAATTAAAAAATGTCGAATGTTTGAATATAGATAGATCAATGTTCGGAGGGTTTATATAGTCGTAAATAAAAATTCCGAATACGAATATCTCGAAGTTGAAATATAGCGAAAAACAAAAACCGATTTAAAAAATATTGAGAGACATAATATCGAATTGCTTATATAAATAACACCAAATAATTCGAGAAGACGAATCTTCGAATTGTAAATATAGCGACAGTTCAAAAAACAGAAATCATTAAATCGACCGGCCAAAAAGTCGAGTGGTTAAAATAGCGAAGGGTTAAAATGTCGAACGGCCCGGATGGCGAAAACTTGTGATCGAGGCAGATAGCGTTAGCGGTCGGCCAGGACGGCATCCATACCATGTTCGCCATTTTGGCATTCGCCATTTCGGACCATCGATATTTTGCGTCTCGATATATTGCTTTTCGCTATGGGCGGTATTACGAATATTAGATACTCGCTTTTTTCTGTTTCGGAGATATGGATGTTATAGATTGTTCCAATCTATTGGGTTAGTAAGAAAGTCTTGCGACACTTTCCTTTCGATTAAAATATGTTTTCTTCTAACGAAGTTCTACAACATTCGAGAGTAGTATATTCAAGACTAGTCTAGAACCTTCCATGCCGTAGGGTATATAAGCGAGTCAGTTGTTCCGCGCAGACAGTACGAGCGAAAATGGATCATAGTGCACTTCGATCGATTGCATATTACGAATTTTTACAAGGGCGTTCTGCAAGAATCGCAGCCGCTAATATGTGTAGTGTGTTCAAGGCCAACGTAGTTCATCATTCAACGATATCCCGTTGGTACCAGCGTTTCCGTTCTGGCGATACATCTTTTGAAGACAAACCTAGGTCCGGCAGGAAATCAACTGTTGACGATGAAGAACTACGAGCACTTATAAAGGCAAAGCCTAATACGTCGTCACGGGAATTAGCTTACAAACTCGGCTGTAGCCATCCCACGATTCTCCAACATTTACAAAATCTCGGATACAGAAAAGTTGTTTCTTCTTGGATACCACACGATCTCAGCGAATCAAACAAAGCGACACGCATTCCCATCTGTCTTTCACTCCTGCAACGTCCACACAGAAAGGATTTTCTTCAAGAAATAGTCACTGGAGATGAAAGCTGGGTGCTTTATGTTAACTACACACGTAAGCGACAATGTCTACCGAAAGGAGAAAAACCAGATCCGACCCCTAAGCTGCCCCGTGAAGTGAAGAGAGTTTTACTCTGTTGTTGGTGGGATTCTGAGGGCATGCTATATTACGAACTGCTCCCATCCAACACCACGACAAATGCAAATACTTACCCTGCACAACTGCAAAAGCTGGCTGAAATTATCAAACAAAATAGGCGTAAACGTCTCCAAGTTCGGCTTCTCCACGACAATGCTCGACCCCACGTAGCTAAGATGACACAACAATCTATTTCGCAGCTGGGATGGTAAGTTTTACCGCATCCACCGTATTCACCAGACCTACCACCTACTGACTACCATCTGTTTCGAGCTTTAAAAAATTATTTACAGGATAAAAAATTTGATGATGTCGCGGATCTCAAAAATACACTGGTCGACTTTTTCAATTCACGACCCAAAGAATTCTGGAGTGCAGGCGTGCAAAGTTTACCAGAGCGTTGGGCACGAGTTGTAGATACAGAGGGAGCATACATTACTGAATAATTGTTTACTGTTAAAATAAAATGTTTTTATATTTTACTCATGTTGTGTGTCGCAAGACTTTCTTACCAACCCAATATATTTGTATGTCTCAAATTGCAGACGATCTGAATATACGTTTTCAGATAAATGAGCTCTCGAATAAATGATGCTTTGCTTTATAGTCACTCGATTTTTTCTTCGATCGAAACATAACATTTCGAATAATTAAACCTTCGTTATTTTGAGAGTTCATAATTCTGTCGTTTCGAAATATTTGTCGATCTATATTTGGTCCTTCGATATTAGGATCTCCACTCAACAACAATTTGTTGTTGAAGTTTATTATAATGTTGCTAAAGTTGATTGTAATGTTGCTCAAGTTGATTTTGATCTCGATGACAATTATAAGACTTATTAGGTGCCTATAATAGCACCCCAGGTACTTGATAGTTTTATGTAAAATGTTTCCTTAAGGGAGGGCACCACTGTAACTGCTCATTTTCGACCGGTTTCTTTGGATTTCTTTAAGAAAAAAACAAAATACATGGTCAAAAGAGCTTTTAGGTTTTATAAGGTATGCATTGAAGTATGTAAAAAAAAAATTATTTGTCAAAAGTATACAAAATGGCGGCGCCTGTCGTAAATTTATTCCCGGAACTAAGAGTGAAATATTTTCGTTAATTATATTATTTTTAGCAGTCAAGTACGGGGGGAATTAAATAATAATCAAAAGAAAAGTAGAGACGAGTTCGAAAAAAAGGTTCATTTTTCGACCATAATTTTCATCTCAAAAGTGATATATTTTTTACAATTTTCGATTCATCGAAAAAATGCGCTCGTACTTGACTGTTAAAACAATCTACGAAGCTACAGTTAAAATTTCAAGTCTATTGGACGAAAATAGTTCGAGTTCTGCTGTCTTAATGACAATGACAATTTGGTTATAAAAAATCGTTTTTTCATTAATTCCATGTATAATGCATAAAATATTACCTTTTTTTTATCAATATGATTCCAAAGCAACCCTCAATCTTTGAAATAAGTTGTATTTCAATGCCCTGTCAGAAGCCCCACACTCGGGGCTACTTGGACACTTTAAAAAATGAATATATCAAATTGTGAGGGGGTGGTGGAGCTTGACTTTTTTATACATTTGATAGCCAAAGGACACACTGTTCTATTGGAGCAAGAAAAGTTGGAATCTAGGATGATAAGAAAAAGTTACCTACAAAAAACTTCCAAAACCTGTTCAAAGTAGCCCTGTTTTACAGTATGCAACGAAAGACATGGATTTTTGTATTCAGTTTGTAATACATTATAACAGTGTGCGTGGAGTCTACTGCGGGAGTCGTCGAAAACGCACCTGGGAAACCAAACGTAAGAGCTGCCATTTATTTTAACCGCACAATGCGTGCACGCAATACCCGAGTAGATTGTTTAAAATTCACGATGTTGAAGCTTGCATTGCTGGAGCGCAATGAAAATGAAATTCTTCCAATGATCCACTTTTTTTTTATGGATGTAGGCTACGAGAATGACAAATGTTTTTTTTTACATTGTGATTACAGATTTACAACTTGAATTGGAAAAAAATATTTTGGGCAGCGATAGAAATGAAGAAAAATAGAAATTAAATAAAACTTTCGTTGCGTTCCAACGATGCAGGAGCACAGATACCATCGGGGGCCTGCGTAAGCTTAGGGTGTAAAAATGAGGTCGATTGTCAATATTTTTTTCTGACGAGAGAATTGGGATGACGAGCTCGGGATTTTACACACAATTTTTACATAGTTGTGTCAATTTGGAGGCTTTTTTAAACTGGAAATTATCGATAAACAATGAAGTTATTATTATTTAAAGAGATCGCGGCCGTAGCTGCATGGCCAATTGGTTCAGGTGGTTCTGGGGGCTGGAGTTATCTGATATAAAAAATTAAAAAATGCACCTGCAGTATAATGATAAAACTTTCATACGACCAGACACTTTATTAAATTTTTTAAACGATAGACATCACATGCTGGAGAGAACAAAGTTCGTTTTTCGACAAAAACAACTTTGATAATTTGTTATTAATACATAGCTGAACATATAACAAAATCATATCGTTATAAGCTACGCTTCGTTCAAATTTGTATCATAGAGCACCGTGTGGAGAAAAAAAAATGACGAATCGCAGCACGTTGGTTCGCCATGTACAGTGAAGGCGACCGGCCTTCACCCAAATCTTCACAACTCGGTCAATATTTGGATTTTTTCCAAAATCTTCGTTGAAAATTAAAATGAGACCTTCGGCTATTAAGGCCTTAGGTCACTCTAGAGGCCGAAAAAATAGGCTTTTTGTGGATTTTTTTCCCAGAAAAACTACAAAATAAATCGAGATTACAAAAAAGGGTGTTTATCATACATATCAGTGACTGTATACAATAATTTTTTTGAAGCGATTACTTTCAAAATGGCGGCTGTGCAGCCTTTTTTCAAAACTGCATTTTTTAAGTTGGTCGGGAACATAACTCAGACAATTTTCAACCGATTCACTTCAAATGTTGAATATATCTTGCAAAATACATTGTATATGGAAGTGTGTAGTCTTTTTTTCATATTGCATAGTTCATTTGTTATTGGGTGTACAACTTAATTTGGTCCGTTTTTTTTGCTTAAAATACGCACTTATTTGAATGATAAAATGAATTAATACATTAATCAAAATATTGTCCATCGCTAGCCACTACTTTTCCCCATCTTTCTGGTAATTTATGAATTCCGTCGCGGAAGAAGCGTTCATCTTTTGAAGCCAAGAATGAATCGAGTCAATTTTCGATACCCTGTTGTGACGTGAAGCGCATTCCAGTCAAAGCGTTCTGCATCGATCGAAACAAATGGTAGTCGGAAGGGGCAAGGTCTGGGCTATAAGGCGGGTGAGCCAGAATTTCCCAGCCGCTATTTTCCAAATAGTATTTAACCACAATAGCAACGTGAGGCCGAGCGTTGTCATGTTGAAAGATTATGGACTCGTATCTGGTCGCATATTCTGGACATTTTTCGGCTATAGCTCGCTTTAAACGGATCAATTGTTGCCTGTAGAAGTCTCCCGTGATGGTCCCACAAGCATTCGGTGGGCTTCAGCTGCACTTTTCTTCCAATTGAAACAGAAAATCAACAGTTCCCGCAAATGGTGCTTATTTGGGACGAAATTCGACATTTTCACCGCAGTAAAAATTAAACTTGATGCGCAAAACTCAAAGGTCTGTAAACGATATTTGGTTAAGCGATGTCGATACTTCACGATACAGCAAAAATCATCTGTTGCCGTCAACCATTTATAGCAGCTAGAGCAATCTTCTGAAAACGGACCGAACTAAGTTGTACCCGTAATATTAACATTTATCTCACTTTCGATTATCTGATTTTTTAGGTAAATTTTTCACTTTTCACTTTAGAAGTGCGCCATTTGGCCAAAAATCAATATATCGAAAAAATCCTACGTACTTCTATAGCAGTTATTATATACAATCGAAAAAAATTCATTGGCTCATTATAATTCAAAAACTACAGGAGCCGTTTGTCCCACCGTGGACTCTGGAAAAACGGAGACGTCATCGCAAAAACGCTGCACAGCCGCCATTTTGAAATTAATCGCTTCAAAAAAATTATTCTATACAGTCACTGATATGTATGATAAATACCCTTTTTTGTAATCTCCATTTATTTTGTAGTTTTTCTGAAAAAAACCCATTTTTTGGCCTCTACAGTGGCCTAACCCCTTAAACTACGCGATGAAAAATCGAACTCCAAATTCCCATCTCACGCAGACCCCGTAAAATTCTCGTCTTGGAGAAAACGACAAAAAGGTGTTCATTTTATCTTAGAAAATGGTCACAGGGAAAACTCGTAGAATTAATTATGCACGTTTATCGGTACAACGTGTGTGCACCAAACTGGGGTGACCGACCCGATGTGTCTTTTTTTTCGCTCGTGGAAATACACGCGTGCATTATTGCGTCGCACGCGAGGGCGGCGATGCCTATGCCTGCGAATGCCCTCAGGGCCAGAGTGCATAAAAGAGGGACACACGGAAGCGCGACGAACTCTAGCATTGTCCGTCTTCGTGTCGTGCAAAGATCGATTCGAATTGCGTGTATACGTACGTGCGTTCGTGTGTCGCATGGGTGTTCTCAGTGTCGCGAGTGTGTGCGTGTGTGGATGTGCGTGATTGGTGTGCGGAGTAACTGCACGCGTGGGAGGGTAAATACGTTTTCCATCGACGGTTCTCCGGCGGAGAGTACTCGTTTCCGGATGCTTCCCAAGGGTCTGGTTGGTGCACTACGGCATATATGCGGTGAATGCGCGAACAGTGTATCCACGCTTCAGCCATTGCACTAACGACAGAGGGGGAGAGAGAGAGAGAGAGAGAGAGAGAGAGAGAGAGAGAGAGAGAGAGAGAGAGAGAGAGAGAGAGAGAGAGGGAGGGAGGGAGAGAGAGAGAGAGGGAGAGGGGGGGAGGGAGAGGGAGAGGAAGAGAGAGAGAGAGACCTACATACCTACACGAAACAGTCCAAAGTTCCGGTTGTCTCGCGTGATATTGCTCTTTCTACCCTTGCCTCACTTCCGGCCTTCCTCTCTCGACAAGGGTAAATAAAACGAGCGTTAAAAAAAACGAAGACTTTTTTGGCCCTTCGTACCTCCGGAGCTTTTCGATAACTGGTCTACAATCCAGTCGCACTCGCCTGATTCTTCCGTCCTTATCTCCACTATAAACATCACTGGAAGGCACAGTTTCCTCTTTCGTTCTTCGGGATGCCGAGGCAAAGAGAGAAAAAAAAGAAACAATTCGTTTCTCTCGTCCAGAAAGTAGGAAAGATTCGTCTTCTCTCGCGAAGATTGATCTTGTCGCTTTGTGACGAAGGGTCACCCTATGTTACCCGCGAACAGAAGGAAAAACAAGGTTCCTCACTGCCTTCTCGACCGATTGTACAAGATTTTCAGTCGGTAGAGAAACCGTCCGCGGTGGCTTTGTGTTTGCGTGGTTTCTTCATTTTTTTTTTATGGATCTGGAAAGGAACGAACATCCATCGAAAGGGTGGAGAAGCGAGAGACAGGTGAGACCGCCGCACAATTTCGTTCCATATTCGGTCGAAGCGGCTGACACGTCGGTTGTGTCCTCGATCCGCTGTATATGTATATATATATTTACGCATATAAGTATACATAGCTCTCGTCCAGCCATCCAACCCCCTTCGAAATTGAACGCTTAATCTTAACGGTGCATCTATCGTTTTAGCCCCCGGCAAGCCTGCGTGATGAAGGACGAGACGGGCGGCCGGGATTGATCGATGGTTTTCGCCACGATACACACTGTATACGTATATACACGTAACTCCGCTGAATTCGCCAAAGTTTTTAGGGTTTTCTCGCCAGGACACCTCGGGGTGGCTTTTTACTTCCGCAGGACTTTGAAGTGAAAGTTAAACCGATTCGAACACAACTCCAATTTCCCGTGTGTAGGGATGGGCAAAAATGTTCAGGAGCAAAGAGATGCGCACAAATCCGACGATGATTGCGACAGTTAATTCGGGGTTGTTTGGGTTCAGGTTAAAAAATGTTCAGGATCGAAGAGGTGCGCGAAAATGCGATGATAATTTTGGCGGCCAATTCGTTGCTGCTCAGACACCAAGTTCCATCAGGCATAAACGTTTATGCTCGTTGAAACTTTTTTTCTTACTCTACCCGAGTCAAAGTTTTGTTAGTCTACTTTGAAGGCCTTTGGATTCATTTAAGCCCATTTCGAAAGCCTTTGAGTCCATTTAAGTCTCACTTGAGGCTACTCGATGCTAAAAGTCCTACTGTTAGCCTCAAAGTGTCACCTCAATCGACTGCTGTTGTAAAGGCGGATGATTGGCAGGTAGGATGTACGTTCGATTTAATGTGTAGGCGAAATCATTTCTTATGTAATAATACTTATATTATAATGTGTTTGCGGGCATACGGGTGACATTGAAAAAAGTTATACGGCCATGCTACTTAGGGCCTAAAAGTGGAGAAAAGGGAAAATTCTTTCCGTTTTAGACGTCAAGTAGGAGTTCATTTTCCATCAAGGTGTAGGACTCTCACTCCGTAGAAGTTGAATGACGGTTTATTTATAGTTGAAACAAAACAAAGTGTAAGAAAAGTTTCCCTTATCACAAAAATCTTCGAGCGATGAAAACTTCATGCATACAAACTCAACCTGAATTATATTTTGTAATTTGTTTTTAACAATAATTTGGAATTGCTGATTTGATTCGGTTACGATCAGCTGTAAACAGCTATATATATGGAAGTTTCCTGGTACGATGTTGATCTGGCAGCGCTGCACTTTTCAATATTGTGTATATGCATATTCTTTGCCACCGAATAGCAACCCCTTTCTGTACTCGCCGGTTGCATTGTTGGTGCATGAGTTTACGACGGTTATCTGCAAATGGAGCTGCACAATATTCGGTCAGTTTATTTCTCGAAAAAGGAAATAGTGGCGAGAATATATTCTTGCATCGGAAAAAAAATCGTGGTTACGACGGAAAAGTACATTTTCTCAGGTCGTTGAGTAGTTGAATTAGGGTACCTCGCGGAAGAATTATGGTGCATACTATGTTTTGTAAACTTTTGTTTTTGGTATGTTATGTACGAATTATTATGTTTTATGAATAAAATATATGCAATGAAATAACTTGTGTTTTCAATTGTCCTTTGAGAGTGCTATTTACTTCATTCACATAACAAACAAAATTAATATCTGCAGAATAATAATTAAAAAGAAAAAAATATGTATATACTTGCTCAGAGCAAGATAAAAAATCTACTTCGGGCATGCTCGGTAATATATATATATATATATATTTCCAAGAGCTCTCGAAAGGTATACCGGCTACACGCTCACGTGCGATGTTGTCAAGTGTACCCAACTACTTCGCGGCGGTCGGTCTTCTGCTATTTAAGGGAGACTTTGTCCTTGGAGTGCCACATTTCAGGTGTTTACATTTTATTTTTTTAAAGGAAACGAGTAAAGCTTTTTGAGTGCGGTTTTTTTCTTGCTTTTATTCATGATATACAAAACGATAAAAAAAATTTTTTTGAAAAAAAAAACCAAAATGGCGGCCGTTGCAGCTCCGCGAAAACAGGTCCTCGAATCGCGGGAGGTAAACGGCTGACATCACTGCCCCCTCTTTGTTGATCTGAAACACAAATTCAAAGCATATTATCAATCTGTGACCCTTTGGTCATGGAATGACGGATGGGTTTTTCGTTTAGTACAAATTTCGGAAAAAGGCGGCAATTAAAAAAAATCGAATTTTCGCGTTTTTTTTGCATAAAAAGATAAATAATAAATGCCAAAATGTATCTATTGAAAAAACGATCCGTCATTCCGTGAAGACATATTTTCTGAGTATGCTCTCCAAATTTCAGGTCGATATGTTAATTACAACGGTCAGGAGAATGTCAGCCATTTTCAAAAACGGGTTTTCGAGAAAAACGCGTTTAAAGTTTTGTAATGTGTTTACACAAATGTGTTTATAATTACCGCTAATCGGCAATGCCTGGTCCATAGAGGCATCCCTCCTCTTCTTCTAGCTGCTCATGTTGAGCCGCTAACATGTCCCGCTGGGCACAAAGGACAAAGTCTCCCTTAATAAAGTTTTTATCGCGATTATCCTAAAAGTTCTCTCCGAATAATTCGGTGAACCCATATTCTTACAATCACGTTGGAATCTTTAGATTCTAATTTCTAAGTAGCAATTTTAATATCAATGCTACAAAATCGATAGGGGGGGGGGGAGGTGAATTCGGTAATTGCAGTATTGACGGAATAGGCGACGGGTTAATTTTTCCATTTTCACCCTAACATTACTTGTTGGAATCTTCGGTGAGGTATCAAATATTTTTACTATATAAACGTTTATCACATAAACTCATATATATTGCAAAATCAAAAATTCATCTAAGAACGACTAGCGAGACTCCTACCTTAAGCTCGGAGCTATATCTTACTACTTTTATCTCCCGCCACGGTAAAGACCAGGGTCAAAAGAGGTTGATAATTTCGAACCGGATACTGTCATCGTAAGACATTTTCTTTATTCGTTCAGAGTCAAATGAGGTTACACATCAGGACATCCGTACCGTTGCATGCACTCAATACAACTTCAATCTAGACCTGGCGCGTCTAGATAAGTAGAGAGATTTCATGCAAGAATGAAATCTCGTTATCGAGATCGTTATCGTACTCGATGAACGCGCGTTATCCGCTTTTTCGTTCCTCTTTGGCTACTTTGTGGAAGCGTATAGGGGACAATAGCTACGATCGGCAGATAGTCTCTCGGCCATTGCAAAAATGTATACTTTCGGTGGTTTTATCATCAATGCTTTTTGTCATCCCGCACGCGTTTGTATCCCACTAAACACGTGCGGTCAGTGGAGCCCGAATGCTTAGCGCGGTGAAACGAATGGTAGTGAATGTTGATTCAGCTGTATACAATTGCCCGACGATTAATATTGAAAAAGGTGTGGTATTGAAAAACCGTAAGGATCGGACTCAATGCGATAAACGTCACGAGTGGGCTCTCGACGCATGTGTAGGTAGAAGTCCATCAGGTTTGTACCACAATGCTGCTTTTCTTACAGAATAATGATTTGATCACTGAATGCTATAATGGTCGTAGATACCAGCCACTTGGAGGCTAATATTGAGGAGGAAGATCTCTTTAGGCAGCCGAAACTAAACGAGCTTCCAAGATTTTTTGGTGTCAAAACTATTTATTCTACATAATTAACCCTTCGAGTGCACACCTCCGCCACCAACCTATAAGTGCATCTTGGGTCAATCTGACCCAAGGTGTTTTTCAAATCGTTGTATTCCGGTAAATATGCATTTGTTGTTTTTTTTTGTAGAGGCATTTTTTGTAGTAAATTATCCATATTTTACGGCCCTAAATTTATTTTTTGACGAAAACGAAAATTAAATGCCAAAACATTCGTTCAAAGTGGGGCATATGTTGAAAAATACGTTGAAAAATACTAAATACGGACCGTCAAAACGACCCAGTGTGCACTCGAAGGGTTAAAAAGTCATGTACACGTCAATACATCTTTCAATTTTGTAGGGACTTTTTTTATTATTATTTAAAAATGGTAACTGTACGACAATTGCTCCAGAGACGGTTGGCGCTCGACTTCTTCGACGGCGTACAACCTAGTGTCTGGTGCATTGATCTGAAACATCAAAGCCAAAAAGTTTTAGATTTCCAAGATCCACAGGCTCTGTGTGAACCTAAAGAATCCAAACAAAAGTCGAAATTCAAAAAATGATACGTATTTGACAAAATGTTCTATTCTAATAGAATTGCATCGAGTATCTGTTGATGACAAAGTAGTTTTTTAAACTAACTTTCACAGCTTTAGGTTCACATAGACGATACCTGAATTATCCAAAAGTGTGCAAAATTTCAACATAGCCAATCAGATAGTTTTCGATTTATCTTGCACGAACCCAAAAAAGTCGTTTCTCAGATAAGACTAAAAAATATCGTCACTAACTGACCTACCCATTAATCTGCGATTCCGGAGTCATAAAGTGGTCCTTTAGCTTCCTCGTGGAGTTTAACCCCGGCCATAAGCTCTTCTTCACATTATAAAGGGATCTCCTCCCTTAAGCCCAAGTTCCAAGGATTACCTCAACGTACATTTTACCAATTATGTTCGTATGGTCTTCACGCTTAGGTTCTTAAACTTTGTTCATAATTTTAAGCACAAAATTCCAAGAGCTTCTCGCTTTCGCTACGGGGACCAAAGTATAATAAAGTTATTCCATGACGTCCAAAACCGTGTACAACTACCGAACCATTTGTTGGACTTTTTGCTCCTCCATCTCTCTTCATTGCTGTCAAATGCAGTCCGCCAGGCAGCTTGAATGAATGCAACGATATACGCACACGTGCATAGTATAGTGTCCGGCGTTATATACCGAAACACGAAGTGTACACGGACATCGAGTAAGGGGCCGAGAGTGTCACATGGCGCTCACAGTGGTCCAGGATTCTGGACTAATGGCACAGGTAGCGATAGAACACACGGAGATCAGAACTTAGTGCTACCAAAAGCGGATACCAGAGAGCGTCCTGCGTCCATTTGGGTCCCATACATCCCCCCTTGTGTACACACACACACACACACACACACACACACACACACACACACACACACACACACACACACACACACACACACACACACACACACACACACACACACACAACTACACATACGTACGAATATACGCGATCCAGCTAGAGCGAGACACGAACACTTGTCTTGGGGTGTTGTATCCCATGTGCAATGCACACGCCCCATAAAGCATCTGGATTTGTGTCAGAGCCAGGCATCTCGTGTTGCCGAGCATGTTTTCCCGCTCGTTTCAATGCGTGAGGTATGCAGGCACGCATTCAACATGGATGCCATCCAGCCTAGGTGACATCGTGAACCCTGTTACTTTGGACAAACGCCACAAAACGATTGGCTCCTTCTTTCAGCGATCGGTGGTGCAGATGCACCGTTGCTGGACGACTGCAGCGATCGCGAACAGAGTTGGCCTGAACCATTACCTGGATTGGTGACCGCTTGAATGCGATACGGTGTCGCGGTGGTAAAATCAGCTGCGGTGAACACTCGTGGGAGATGTTTAGGGTCCCTGGGAATATTAAATTGGCGAGGTTCGGACGAAAGTAAAAGGGTTTGGAAAAGTCTGCAGAGGTGTACGAAGAAACATTAGAGATAAACCTGTTGATTCGTTTTTGATCGAATTACGGTTTAATGGGTTGTTTTTATGTGTGGGTTTGTTTGATTGGTCGTTTATTGGTTTCATAGCCACTAGAAAGCCCCGTAAGTTCGTCGCGTCCATCTGGCTGTTTGTCAGAACAGGATTGCCCACCATCTTACCTCTTAGCTTTTTACTTGTTCTATATTCGTGTAACTGTTATGGTTAAAAATCTGAAATTATTCTGGGAAATGGTTTTTTGCGGTACTGTCAGGTGAAATTGTTAAGGGTATTCTGGATTAATTAGTTTTGTCCAAAATGGGAATTGAGGTTTTTCTTTGTATACGGTTCTATGGATCATATTTTCGACATCATCCGAAAAAAATGTTGCGCATTGAATATTGACGATTGAGGAGCTGGCTAACAGAACCGGACTTATCCATGAATTACGTTTTGACGGGAGACGTCAAAAACCAAAATAATCAAATAGGGATGAGTTGGGATGTTTAACTTTCAATGTATGAAGGCTCTATCAAAATGTAAGCCTGGACCTGGCTTCAGTTTTATAAAAACACTAACTACCATGTGCTTATTTTTATTTCGGACAAGTCCGGTTTTGAATGAGAATGGTGGAAAACTCCGCTTTTGAATGAACATCTTATGAACATGTGCGGTTATGAAATAAAACAGAGTCTTCCGATTGAATAGGATTTTTTTTTTTTTTTTTACAATTTAATAATCCTACACAAAGTCTTCCATGTTAGACTCACAACAATTGCATTCGATGTCATCATTGTCATCACTGTGGTCATCTGTTACTAAGTTTTCATCCAGCAAGCCATGAACAAGTCCGTTTCTGCTTGAAAAGGCAATTTTTAACAAGTTTTAAGGTGTTTAAAGCCGGATTTGATGCAAAATATGTTGGGAGCTAACATAGGGGGCTTCAAGAACACGAAAAAAAATTTCACGTAGTGATCACAAGTCCGGTTTCTTTCGCCAGTTCCTCAATTATCGTTATTAGCAAAATACCGCATTGTTCAATCGAGAACAAATTAAGGGGAGAAATACGTTTATAAAGTAAAAAAGAGCTTACAGCTGAAAATAAACTCCAGGAGGAAGCTGCGGGATTACTTTATGGCTCCGGAATCGCAGATTAATCAGTAGGTCATTTAGTCACAACATTTTTGGGCCTTGAAACTTTGAACGCCTTTTTCTGATAAACACTTTTTGGTGAACCTTGTACAAGATACCGCGAAAACGATCCCATCGATCATATTGATATTTGGCGCACTTTTACATAACATAATTCTCTCCTATGTGAACCTAAAGTTAACGAAAAATATTGAAGCAAACTACTTTTCATATAACAAATACTACACAAAATATTTAATGAAAAATAGAACACTGTTTTAAAAACGGTACCATTTTTCGATTTTTCAGTTTTCATTGGATTTTTTAGGTTCATATAGAGCGTGTCCGTCTAAGAAATTAAAAACTTCTTGGCTCTGATGTTTCAGAACAATGGAACAACTTAGACGGCAACCGTCTCTAAAGCAAGTGTCGTACAGTCGCTATTTTTAAATACTAAACTTTTTTTGGTCTATGGAAAATCACAACATGCGATAATATATATCCAAAATTTGTGATACGTAGGATAAAGAGTTTCGAAACAAAAAATCTTGAAAATTCGCTTATTTTCGGTTGCCTGAAGTGATATTTTCCTTTAATTGGCAAATATTCCGAAGGCAATACATTTTTTATTCAATATGACAATTATGTTGGTACCCAAGAGGCTGCGGATCGCCACTTTGATGCGCGGTCCCCCACGTACTTGACCGCTCTTTTCAATGCATATAATAATAAACGTGCACCTATATCTGCGTACATCCTGGCGCGCAGACAACACTGAAAATCGCAGGCATATTATTCTATGCGAGCGCATCTCCGTGAAAGCAATCCACTCATTTGGCGAGATCATTCGAGAAAGTTAATGACCGTGACGAGAGGTGCCAGCTGCACGCGAAGAGTCGTCCGCTGTAAAATCCTGCGGAACCAAGCACCAGATACGAGCCCCGTATCCAGCCGCGATTCTGCGCAACACGTGCAGAATCCCCGTATACTCGCACGGATGAAAAGCAACGCGTAAATGATCGTTATACCACTTCTCTCTGTGCTACCGCGGGCTTGTTTCGTTGCGCCGATTCAGCTGAGATAATCGCGTCGTAACTTTTATCATGGCGTGAAAAACGGAAAACCGACTAAAGCGCCAGACACATGCATACTTCGCTGAAATGAGAAGAAGAAAACAAAATTCGCACTGGAGAATCGAACAAATGCAAACAATCTTAAATCCAAACGAATTAGGATATCGCCGTACGAAACTTGAGTCGAGACTTTTATTATTTTTTGCTTTTACACAAACCCATTTTTTTTTACCATACTTAGGTCATTGGGAAGCTGACGCACAGTAGGAGAAAAGCCCAAAAACCTGGCCAAAACCTCAAATGACCTTTGACGGGAATGAAAATTGGCTTACAGGGGTTTTCAAGGTCGCTGATTACGAATCTGAAAGCCAAATTATCGTAAACAAAATGGCCGATCCAATATGGCTGACATGAATGTTAAAAAGTTGCCAGATGTCGACAAAAATTGGTATTTACGGGTTTTCAAGGTCGCTGATTACGAATCCGCAAGCCAAATTATCGTAAAAAAAATGGCCGATCCAATATGGCCGACATGAACGTTAAAAAGTTACCAGATGTTGACAAAAATTGGTATATACGGGTTTTCAAGGTCGCTGATTACCAATCCGATATCTATTGTTTATAACTTGCAACAAAGAGCTTACAGCAAATTGTTATAAACAAAATGGCCGAGTATCCTGCTAAATAGATAAATTAATATATTAAAAAAAATCATCATAATAAAATAAACGTGAACAGTGTATTCTACGCAATTATTATTTTTATTTCCAAAATACATACGGAACGTTTCAAAAATAGAAAATTTTATTCTTAATCAAAATCGTAATCGGAGTCGGAGTCGGAGTCAGAATCATTATCCGAGTTTGTATCTATTACAACTCCCGACACGGCTTCAATCTCGGCGCAAAATTCGTCTGCTGCAGCAGTCACTTTAGGAGCGATCAACATCGCTACAGCTTCCGGCGACAAACTCTTCAGCTTCTTCTGTGGTAGTCTTCTGACACTTGAAATGTACGGATCAGAAGTAACTAAGAGCCGATGAAAAACATCTTCCATAGTTTTAACCCTGGAACTTTTTCGCGCAAAATCTTCTCGATATCGTTTGATGTCTTTGTTTCGAGCTTCCTGAGCATCTTCGGATAATTGGCCGATTGGTAATAGAGCATGAGTTATTATCACTGGACCATGAATTAATAGTTTGTGCACCGAAGTAGGCATGGAGTACCAAGGGTATAATGCAACGGTCTTTCTTGCCGTTTCAATAGCATACTGTTCAAATCTTTCACAGTTTATCTCGTGGCCACACGATATAACTTGTAGGATTACGTACAAGCGTTTAATAACTTCTTCGTTGACCCCAGTTATCGCAGCGGAAACCGTCGAGTTTTCAAAGAATCGCCGAGCTGTGTTGCCATCATTGCTGCTGCCGTATCCAGGCTTTGGGCGATCGATATTTAGACCCAATTGCTTCTTGAATCCTTCTTGAATGGCCCTCTTGCGTTCCTGGGTAATTTTTTTTTCTTCGGCACTTCGAGCTTGCCATTTTTTAATGCCGAGTTTGTAAGACACGTGTAAGCAATACTCGAAGCACCGTATCCACGCATGCAGCGTCGACAATCCGAACTTCAAATTTGTTTCATTGATTTCCCTTTGCAATACAGTGTCGATGGCATTAAAATCTTTGCTGGTTGCTCCACACAAATAGCACCGTTGAGCAGATTTCGTCAATGATACAGCGTTGCAAACTTTACCATCTATCATGGTGAACAACAACTTGTACATTACGGAGATTTCTTTTCCATCTATTACACTTTCGAATGGACGAAGTGACTTTATTTGTTCTTCAACAATTTGGACTTCATTAAGTGTTGACTCTGTGTCTTCGCGTAGAAACAGTAGTCTAAGCGGTCTACAAAATCGTGGAGACGAGGGTCTGGGGTTCTTCCAAACAACTATTTCTTCCTTCGATTGTTGATCATAACACACGAGTTGTAATGGCACGACTGAAGTAAAGAATACATGCGCATCAGATTTGCTGTCATCACTGAACGTCTGCTTATATTCACTTTGCCCAGAACTTCCATCGCAACCCCACTTGCAAATCAAGTCCATTTTACGAACAATATCTGGAGTCAATCTTTGAATGAGTACATTTTGGACGAGTAAAATACGTTCAACTGTATGATCTAATAGTGCCTGTAGTTGGACTTCTGCACTACTCTCTGTAATCCTGATTGCATCACGTGGTGGATAACAACGCTTTTTTGCTTTCATCACTTTTTCGTAAGACGGATATAGCTTACAGTTATTTTCCTTCCCTAATCTTCTCATTCCCTGGTAAGTACTCTTGGAGAATTTATATTCAATCATAGCGGAAAGTGCAGCCTCTTCGGATAAAGTAATTTCATCCGTTGCTGAGTAAGCTTTACGATACTTGGAAGCTCTTAAAGGACTCGTCATTGTTACGTCCTTAATAACTTTTGCGGCGTCGGATTGTCCTGAAGAGCGAAGGCTCATCTGAGTAGCGTATGCTAACTCGACCGAGTTGAACGATGTACGAATATCTTGGGTCTTCCTTCGTTTAGATCTTTCACTGGACATTGTAAACTCAAGGGACGGGCGGCCGCCCGTATTACCCGGGCTTGTTACTACAGTGTCTGTAGGTGCGGCAAAACATACCTGCTTGCTAAGCCATTCACCGTTATTCTTGAAAAATACACAGGATTTTCTGTGAGCTTGTTGCCACCTCGTTCTCATTTGATTGAAGAGTATCGAAAAAGTCTGTTTCGAGTCCTCAGGCACTACAACTGTACGTCCGGTGTCCTTGGAAATTTTTTCTACCATAAATTCGATCAAGGAAGCGAATTTATCGGATAAATGCTCGCTGATTATCAGAAATACTTCTTTCCTTGTCAGCACCAATTCTTTGTAACCGGATCCTGTAATAAAGACATAAAATTGTAGAAAATTGGTGTTAAAGGAAAAGATAAAATTTTCAATTAATACAAAAACTTGAACAATGTACATTATTTTACCAAATAAATAACCGCAATAAGTGAAATAATTTTAAGAAAATTAGACAGAAAATATTGACATGGATTTGGTTAAAAGAAAGCTTTGCTTACTATATAATATATATATATTCAAATATTTTATTTGAATGTTATAACATTTCATTCATATTTAAGAAATTTTTATGTGGTTGATTTTAATATGTATATATATATATATGCATACGTATATATCATAATTAAATCACAGAAAATTTATATATATATATATGCACATACATATATATTAAAATAATTTATTTCAAGCGTATAACAGCCGTCTTGTCCGTTATGATGCTACTTCACCCATTCTCAGGTAGAGGCGCAGAGGCTGCTCAATAGTGCCGCGTGCACGCTCGGCTACCGCACGATGCGAAAAAAATCATAACGGACACGACGCACGTTTTCCGCAGGTAACTCTTGTAAATTTCGAAAGCTTATACATTAAACTAAAGGCCGAGACTAGGAGCTTTGCAAAATGTGACAAAATATATAACTTTTCGGACCGTTGAAAATATAAGTTTTCAAAATTATTCAATTTTATTTATGCCGAAGGCTATACTACATTTCAATCATTTATACATAAACTTTAGATTCAACCGATGTAAAAACATGTTCTACATATCTCCAGAAGTCGTATCCATGTTGCAGAATTGAAATTAAACCCGTCACTTTAAAGTTATGGGTTTTTGAAGTCAGCGTTATTTTCGTCTGTTCAGCGCGTGACACGTACACTCTTCACGAACACTAACTGCCAACTGACGCTGCGGCGCAGGTATACACTTAAAGGGCTTTCCCTTCCACAATAGAATGCAGTTACTAGTCCTCTACCTGAATGACTACTCAACTGACCCTATTTCGAAAATTTATTTTTTGGGGTTTTGGCCAGGTTTTTGGGCTTTTCTCCTACTGTGTGACGTAACGAATAAAAACAACATAACGAAAATTTATCGTGGTATCGATTTCCCAGAGTGGGTTTCGTTTTTCTCTGATTTCGTGGCAAAAACTCCATATATATCACTAGCAAACCACACTGAGATAAATGTATGGTATTCTCAACCATATTTTAATTATATTTTATATTTCCCTGAGGGGACAATAATATTTTATGGCCATAGTTACTGCCAAAAGTGTAGTACTGCTTATTGATGTGTTAGCAGTTGCATGAATTATGCACATATGTTAACCGCAACCACCAATCTTACGAACATACGTTTATGGTTCAATGCTATATAATATAGTAGATCTTCATGAAATGGATATTCCCTGATACTATAAAAAATGTATTTCCCCAAGATCCCATTAGTGAACAGGACTGAAATATATATATAGATTGTGTGTGTGTGTGTGTGTGTGTGTGTGTGTGTGTGTGTGTGCGTGTGTGTGTACACCAAATATACACATATATATACACCAAAGACGTGTATATATATATATACACGTCTTTAGTGTGTTATTCGCGTGTTAGTTCAAGGCATCAATGCCCGTCCACTAGATGCATAGAATTTTTCATGAATCCAAAATACAATAAAATGAGCAACTGAGAGTTCTACCTCGATGACGTTTTAAATCATAATTTGCCATTCCCTGACTTTCTGTAATTACCTATTTCGACGAAAATATTTCGTCTACACATGGAATCGAACTTACAACCTAGCTGCCTATTTCCTGCGTATACTACGCACGCTGCCAGTACGCTGCCGAGCGCTTTCACTTTAGACTTTAGGGGTCTTCTCACTTTAGACGCTAAAAAAGGCTATTATCAATAATTTTTTGATAGGTTCATATTATAGATATTGATATAAAAGTTGTTACACTTAATGAATACACTTTCGAAATATATGACATTTTTTAAAATTAATTTAAGTGACTATTATAGACGAAAATAGTAGTTAAAAAATGTCCTAAAAAAATTGTAGGTCTGCGCTATTGATGAGATCTCGGAGATAGATCATCCGAAACAAAAAAATCAAACGGTTTCAGATTCAGTATGTTTATGGCTATAGCGCATATCATACGATATTTTATATATGCATAAATAATCAAATGGCGCACATTTTATCGAAAAAAAAACGTGTTTTTCCACCATTTTTGGCAAAAAATAGTAAATTTAAAAAACAAAAAAAAATGTGGTTAAAATTTCACGAGGATCGGTTCAGTAGTTTCGAAGATTTTATCAACAAGCCGTCGAAAAACGTTGTTTCGAAAAAAACGCGTTCAAAGTTTGTTTGGGTTACATCAATACATATATTTAAAAAAATGTATATCGGAAGTGTATTTATTAAATGTAATAATTTTTATATCAATATCTATACTATAAGGGGCCGTCCATATATTACGTCATCGATTTTGGCTGATTTTTAACCCCCCCCCCCCCCCCCCAAAATCATCCTATCCTTCCTATCGTCATAATCCAATTATCGTTACCGTCATCCAACGATCAGACCCCCCCCCCCTATTTTAAAATGACGTAATTTATGGACCGCCCCTAAACCTATCAAAAATATTTATGAAAATACCCTTTTTTAGCATCTAAAGTGAGAAGACCCCGTAAGAGACGAAAGTAATTCGGGCTGTACTTCCGAGGGTGGGGATCCTAATATTGAAGGACCAAATACAGATCGACAAATATTTCGAAACGACAGAATTATGAACTCTCAAAATAACGAAGGTTTAATTATTCGAAATGTTATGTTTCGATCGAAGAAAAAATCGAATGACTATAAAGCAAAGCATCATTTATTCGAGAGCTCACACGGAGAGAATTTTTAAGTATTTTTCACGGTGAAATCTCCGTAAAAATTACATTAAAAATTTGAAACCGGTGACAAATATGCACATAGTCAAAAATTGACACTAGCTTTTAATATTTTGCTTTCATTCATGTAAAAATTTAAGCAAGTAGCATAATTTTTTACATTTCTTTCAGTAAAAATTCTGACACATTCTCATGTAGAATTTTAACAATGGGCTGCCTAAAAAATTCCAAGTTTCTACAGTAAAAATAACCTGGACAAACTTGAAATTTCTAAAATCCCTAGCGAAAAATTAATTTCCTATGATTAAATAAATACTCTATATACTGTATTAACCGGGGTTTTTATCGGCGTTTCTGAACATTTGTGTTCTTGATTGCTACTTATTTTTGCATATCATCTTTCCGTACCATTGTAGACGTCCTTTATCGAAGTTTATTTTCACGTTTCTTTGTTTTCTTGCGTATGTTAAGCCAATTGCATAAATTGCCTTAGTTAGAGCAAAGTCTTTATTTTATATTCGTAGAATAAGAACGAACAAATATCGTAAAGTTATATTTTTCTGGTAAGATTTTATAGCTGCGGCCCAAAACTTGTATACATGACCAGGCGACTATCATAAAGAAAGGAAACCCTATCCAGAAACAAATATCGCTACGTCTCACGACTCGCATGAGTAAGTGAGCCCTTAAATAAATCTTGGCTAAGATCGAATTTTACGGCTTTCCGCCCGCAATACGCGGCCGTCGCCCAAGCCACTTAAAAATGCACGTAGTCCAGAAAAGGAACTGTGAGAAAATCTATGTATCGGTGGGTCCCACGCTGCATCGACGAATCATACCGAGTTACCCCACCATCGCTACAAATATCGACCCTATGCAGTAAAGGATCGATGATTTAGAAATTAGAATCGTAGAAACCCTGTTACGACGAGGTTCTCCCTCCGAGTCCTCTGCTGTTAGCTGCTACGCTAACAATAACTACGTACAGAGTATACGGGATAACGCGCACAAGTCTTATTAAGAACTCGGTATAGTGCATCGAATCGTTTGTTGTAACGTCTAAATCGTCGCATTAAGAAACCGAATAAGTGTTATCCGCATCCGAGTGTAATCTATATTATTGTAAACCTCAATCATATGTGAAATTAAACAACTTATTATAATACACTCGTGATCTTCTCCTTTGTGTGAACCTGAAGACACCTTGTCCTAACGAATCCTGACAAGCTCTGATTCTTCACCTGTTTCACATCGTATTCAACAAGGTTCGTCCTCTTTCTCCGAAGATCTCGACCGTTCGCCGCAACGGAAGTCCGAAGGAAAGAACCTTTGATCTACTTTTCGGCAAGTACTCCAAAACACACGTGAAACTCGTCTCACTTCTCACTTTGGTCCTGACTCTGATCTCGCAGCAAGATTGCGCCGTCAATAAAGACACCGTTGGGCTACAGACCTAGTGTTACGCGTATTACCACCTTGACACGTAATACAGCCCTGGAAAGGCTTTACCAAAAACTTAACCTGGCGATTCGAAAACCATAGGTTCTTTATAAAGACGAGTGACCTTGTGATGTGTATTTTGCACAAGGATAGAGTTAATAATGGACGCTAGTTGGATTCGAGTCATAAAAAGCCACTTTGCGTAACATAAAATTGGCGATCCTGCCAGGATTAATAATCGATGAAAAATCGTAATACCAAAACATCAAGTGGAAATGGTTGCCAAAACTCCACGAAGGAGGGTGTAAAACTACGAACATCAAACCTGTGCGTGAGTGAACGTTAAACAGACATTCGACTTAGTCAATTTTGTGTTAACGGAAAAGACATTGTCACACTGAATTTTCCGTAAGTGAGCAACGAACAATCGTGTATCGGAACTTGCACGTACCGCGCAACTATAAGACTTCGCTGGAGGAGCACGAGCACGGGAAGGATTGAATTAAAACTGGGGGAGACACGCCTTCAGAAAATAACCTCAACTCCGACGGTAGGCTGGATCATCAATCGACGCGAGAAGTCTACAACCGATCGTTGTAACATTGTTCGCCGCTTCAAGACATCGAGATTAACATCGTTCGAATAGTATTGTATGCGAACATTGAATAAGAGTAAGTCTCAAGACCCTACTCATTTTGTAAGAGAATTGGAAACTCTTATAACAAGACTTTTCCGCAGTTATCATTCTGCGCACGACAAATTAACAATAGGAAGTTGTAATTACCTTATTCTTAAAACAACGTAATTAAGTAATTTTGTGTGTTTAACTTCGAAAGAACCACTAGCATTGGAAGCTATGTCCAGTCCAAAAATAACGAAAAGAGATAAAAATAAAAAATATAATAATATTTTGATACTTCCATAGATGAAAGATCGGTGATACTAGTAATAAATAAATTCATAAATCTAGTGGTGCTAGTGGAATTTAATATTATGACAAAGATCATGTAATTTGAAATCATTATTTATATTTTCATTAATAATTAACAATTTTTCGGATCACGAGAATCTTCAAAACTCAACATCGTCTGACAATTATTATAATTAATAATCATAAGTATCGAATAAGAAAATATAATTACGCAAAAAAAAAAACAACGGAAATCTTGATAAACTATAGATATATATATACAAACGAAACGAAAACGAAAAGTAATGTCAATAACAGGAAATAGCATATCAGGAAGAAGTATTATAATTGAAGAAATCCCCAATCACGTAAAGAAACTCAAAAAACACATTTCACGAATCCTGTTTAGTTATTTTCTCTATTATAAAAATCATCCCGAATGGGAACCGAAAGAAGATTTGTACGCGCTGAGGAAATCTGAGCAGATAGAAAAAATTACTTGGAAGTTTCACAAAGACCCAAAGAATCACCCACGGTTATTAGCATATCACGACACACCTCATTCATTAGATTATATTCTAGCATTCACAGGAAAAAAGAGTATTGAAGAAATTCCAGAACAAAATCTTGCCATAGCGTTGCGACCGGAAAATCGAATCGCTAAGACAAGACAATTAGAGTCAGAAACATCTAGCTCGAGTGAAACCAGACCACCACGAAAAAAACAATCAATCGAAAATCCTATACTCACAAAAAATCTCAAAGAAGCCGAAGTAGCGAACTCTCAACTTGCCCTGTTAGTAAACAAGTACTTTGACGAGGGACTTACGCTAAAAGACAGAGCGACAGAAGAGGTAAATTTACGAAACGCGGAAATTGAAAAATTACAACACGCGCTTCAGGAGGCTGAAAACAAAATAAGACTGCTCACAAAAGAAATCAGACTGCAGGGACAACAAATCTCCCAATTTGATTTCGTGAAATTAGAACTCGAAAAAACACAACTCGAATTAAAAACTGAGCTGGTCCATGTACAAAAAAGTAACGATAGCAATCTTGCTCTTGTAGAACGGATAGGTCAAGCGAATCTTGAACAAAATAACATTATTAAAACACTTGAAACCCGAAACTCGGATCTCGAGAGCGAATTCGCGAGAACTTTACAGAAAAAACAATCAGAACTTTCAGCACAACACGATGAAATAAACGAGCTTAGACGTAACTTACAAAGAATTCAGGTAGAAAAAAAGGAAATAGAAAAGGAAAAGTCAAGCCAGATCATTAAACAGAAATACTTACAAGATCAGGTAGAGATTATTAAAACAGAAATCCAATCGTATCAAGAACAAATCGAAATACTTGAAAGTACGAACCGAACGTTAGAATCCCAGATTATAACGCAGAAGCAATACCTCGAGAAAGAAACCAGTGAAACCCGAGATCAATTTAAAGCTCTACAAGAACAAAACGCCCATAGGCAAGAACAAGTGATTAAAGAAATAAAAAAGAACTGTGATGCTCAGTTTAAAAGACAACTAAACGACAAAATACGGGAATTCCAACAGACTGAAGACAGACTTATAAAAGAGAAACAACAATTAGAAGAACAAGCAAGGTTAGAAATCCAACAAAATAAAGAGAGTATCTTGCTGGACTGTAAAAAGGAAAAGGAAGAATTAGAAAGCACTATCTCGGAAATACAAGCCAACCTTAAGCAGAAAGATCAACACATTACAAATTTGAACTCCACCATAAACGACTTAAAGAGAGTACACCAACAACAAATGACTACTCTGACTATTACTAAAGACCAACAAGAACGGACGAACGAATACGAAACGAAAATGTTGAGAACCGAAAATTCTCAACTCCGACAAGACCTACAGACTATGAGAGACGAAGTAAAAAATCTCGAGACCATGATGAGACAACTTATACGGACACAGGAGTCACAATCGAACTCCTCCCAACCAGACCAAAGGCCATCTCATTATGACGGGCGACCACCGAATAGACCTCATCGGAATGTTCCTAATGCACCACCACCTGGGAATCCAGATGATGATGACCCCGACGACGATGATGACGACAACGAAAGTCAGCCTAACAGAAGAAGGAACTATGGCCGCGGACCACAACAAATGTCCCACGACCTGCTGCCGAATCAAACCGCACCAGCAAAGGATACTATAGATATAGTACCTATCTTCACCGGAGACACGGGAGAAGGAGCGGTCAACATCTCGGAATGGACAACAAAAGTTGACAGAGCAAGGCACTGGACAGCACCGGAACAACACGGCCTACTACTGGAAAAGATATTAACTATGAAAATCAAAGGAAGAGCACAGAGCTGCATCTCGAATGTCGACATCTACACATACGACCAATTAAAAGACGTTTTGATAAAACGGGTCAACCCGGTGAAGTCATCCTTGCTACTCATGAACGAATTAACAGCATGCATCCACATTCAGGGAACGATCCAAGAGCACAACACCAGATTCCGAAGAATCTATATATCTTGGTTAAACGCTAAACGACTCGAACTTAAACAGACTCATCAGACCGACGAATCAATCACTATATATTTACAGATATCTGACAAAGACATAATCCAGACTTATTTGCAAAGCCTTAAGGAAGACACACGAGCTTATCTCAGAACGAAGGACATATATTCGCTCGCTCAAGCAGAAGCAACAGCTCGAGAGCACGAAGATTTCAAAAGGAGCATCCAAAGACAACGAGGAATGTTTCATGAAACTCAGCACTTAAGAAAACCTGAGAAACCCAGATTCAACCACGAAAAGTCGAGATTCGGTAACAAACCACAGGAAAACAAGAAGTTCTTCTCGATGAATAAATCTAGCATTCATCACACGGAATCCAACGAATACGAGTCGTACGAAGAGGAGGAGGAACAAGAGGGAATGAGGGAAGAAGAACGGCAATATCAGAACGACATCCAACAATTCAATCTTGACTCAATAAATACAACCAGCCAGATGAAAGAGGCCCTCGAGTATGTCATGGTGATGAATCATCCACACAGAAAGTGCACCTATTGCAGAAGACCCGGACATACGGAGCTGTATTGCAATCAGAAGAAGAAGGATCAAGGAACACCGAGTCCCTTCAACAAAGGTACCGATCAGAAGAAGAAGGCTGCCCAAAAGGGAAACCAAAATTTTCGGGAAACCTCGCACCGGAAGAAACCTCCTCAACCGGAAGTAAACACGACAAACGGAGAACAAGAAAACACAAGCGACGACGAGAGCACCTACGACGCGAGCACATCTCAGCAATAGATCGAGGACACCTTTTTACTGCAAAATTTGACTTTGAACAGACGACATTTAAAACCCTAACGACTTTAATAGATACGGGAGCATCCATTAATATAATCAAAGAACATCTCGTGAAGGCAAAACACATAATTAAAAAACCTATCCTCTTTAACACCGGTAAAAAGACAAACAAAACGCTTGGCTACACATTTATAAAGTGCAAAGGAAATATTAACGACCGACATGACAAATTTCATATAGTTCCGTCAGATTACCCAATTAGGGAAGACGCATTGATAGGAACTCCTTTTATACTGAACAATGATGTAATAATCGATCTACCCCGAAAAAAAATAAGAGCTAATAAAAATTATCAAGAGATAGAATCCTCCGAATTCACTGTGCCCGCTGGACACTTTATAACGATCCCCGTGGAAGTGGAGAAACGGAAGGGAACAGTACTAGTAAGAACTCCTCAAGGAGAAAGCATCCATCACATAAAGGAAGGCATCGTAAACATCCCGTTAGCAAACGAAGGAAAAAAGAACATCTCTTTTCAGACAAAAAATATTCAAATTTTCGAAATAAAACCACGATTGACGAGCAATAAAATTAATCAAAGTAGTAAACGGATTCAGGAATTAAAAGCCAAGACGAGGTTGGACCATATTAAAAGTACCAAAGAGAAGGATGAAATTTGGAAAGTTAGACAGAATTACTCAGACTTATTCCAGTTGGATGACGATAAACCAGCAAGTACTAACCTAGCAGAACACGTGATCGTGATCGATGAACCAACTAAACCTATCAATATAAAATCCTACAGACCACCTAAAATTCATCAGGAGGAAGTAGACAAACAAGTACAAGAGTTAGTAGAAAAGAAAATAGTCCAACATTCTCAATCACCATTTAATGCACCGGTTTGGATAGTACCGAAAAAGAAGGATGCGTCAGGAAAGACAAAGTGGAGAATGGTAATTGACTACAGAAAATTGAACGAAAAAACAGCCCAGGATTCATACCCCTTACCAGTTATAGAAGATATTCTTGACGACTTAGGAAAAGCAGCAGTATTTTCTGCATTCGATTTGAGTGCAGGATTCCACCAAATACCAATGGAGAAAAAATCGAGAAAATATACCGCTTTTAGTACAAACCAAGGACATTTTGAATACCTACAAATGCCTTTTGGACTAAAAAATGCACCCGCAACTTTCCAGAGAATGATGAACACTGCATTGAGAGGTTTAATAGGAAAAATTTGCTTTGCATACCTTGATGATATAATAGTTTTTGGAAAAACCATGGAAGAACATAATCAGAACCTAATAATACTCTTCAATCGATTGAGGGATACTAATCTGAAATTGCAACCGGATAAATGTGAATACGTGAAACCTGAACTCGAATACTTGGGACATGTTATTACACGTGACGGAGTAAAACCCAACGCAGAAAAATGCAAAGCCGTAAAAGAATTTCCTACACCCAGGACAGCTAAGCAAGTTAAATCATTCCTAGGACTCGCTGGATACTATAGAAAATTTATCCCGAAGTTTTCTGCCATAGCTAAGCCTTTGACTGATCTAACAAAAAATTACCAGGAGAACAGGAGTAAACCAATAACATGGACAGATAAGTGCCAGGTAGCATTCGATACTTTGAAAAATATCCTTATCACGGATCCTGTATTAAAGTACCCGGACTACACAAAAAAGTTTGTATTGACGACTGATGCCTCAAACCAAGGGCTAGGAGCTATATTGTCACAAGACGGACATCCATGCGTTTATATATCTAGAACGTTGAATAAAGCTGAAACTAACTACACAACAACGGAAAAAGAATTACTTGCTATAGTTTGGGCAGTGAAGCGTTTCAGACAATATCTCTTAGGAAGAAAGTTTACGATAAAGACCGACCATCAAGCACTAAAATGGTTAGCTAATAAGCCAGACCCTGCTTCCAGGCTATTACGATGGAGACTTAAACTCGAAGAGTACGAATTCGATATTGAATACGTAAAAGGAAAACATAATGTAGCAGCTGACGCATTATCTAGGGAAGCTCATATGGAATTACCTGAAGACGAGACATTTGACGAAAGCCGTAACCAAATTAATTATAACCTACGATCAAGAGATTCAAATTCTGTCAAAGATTTTGAGATTTCCAATAGAAAAGAAGAAATAAATGAAGACGAAACCTCAGATCAACCGCAAATCGAGTTAGACATAGCATTGCCTTACGACTATTACCAATATTCTACATACAAGTTGTATAATCCAAACAACCTGGGACACCTTTTAACAGAAAAACCCAATGTAAAAGGAAAGCACTGGATAAAGATTAGCCGGCTAACAGATAACAAGCCCCAAAGTCTGTACTATCAGATACTTAATAAAGTAAGAGCCAAGCTCATTGCTAATAAGATCAAAGGAACGAAACACGTTCGGATTTTTACGGACGACATAATGACTAAAGTAGAGAAAGAAGAGATTCTGTCAATACTACGATTTTTTAGTATCAAAGACTTTGAAACACGGTACGAATACTGTTTTTCTACATTTAAAGAACCCGACTATACAGACAAGAAAAAAATAATAGCAGAGAGCCATGGAACCAATTTGAGTTCACATTTTGGAGAGTATAAAACCATACAAAGAGTAAAAGAACACAGGGAATGGGAAAATCTCGAAGAGGACGTGAAACATTATATCAAGAATTGTAAAATATGTCAAAAATTCAAAGCTGTAAGAAATCGTGAAGTAGCACCCGCTATTGTGCCCGAACTGCCAGATAGACCCTTTGAAAAAATCGCATTAGACATATTCGGCCCACTGCAAAGATCGCGTTCAGGTCATGAATACATACTGAGCATACAAGATTGTCTAACTAAGTATATTGTATTATGTCCACTTGAGACGAAATCAAGCTCGGAGATAATCCAAACTTTAAACGACGATTTCATAATGATTCACGGATCTCCTGAAATAATTCTAACAGACCAAGGACAGGAATTTAATTCGAAATTAATGAAGGATTTCGAACAATTACATGGTATATCACACATCAGAACCACCGCGTTCCATCCTCAAAGTAATGGTAGCATCGAGAGAATGCATTCCTTACTTAAAGAATCAATCAAAACTATGTGTGAGGGACAGATAGATAATTGGAAGGATATATTAAAATTGATAGCTTTCGCTTACAACAGTTCAGTACACAGTGTAACCGGATATCGGCCCGACGAATTGGCATTTAACAGGAAACTTAGAAAACCGTCAAGCCTGCCTCATAAAAAATCCCTGACATACGACGATTTATTGAAGAAATGGACACAAACACACGACGCTATACTCTCAGAAGCACGAGAACGCTTGCAATTAAGACAGGAACAGACAGCTAAACGATTGAATGAAAATAGTAATAAAATAGATATTAGCAAGATCAAGACGGGACAGAAAATTTATCTTCATAACGAAAGTAAAAAACATAAGTTAGACCTCGAATGGCTAGGACCATATGAAGTAATAGAACTCTATAAAGATAAGTCCAACGTTAAAATAAGAATCGAAGATAAAGAAAAAATAGTGCACCTAAATAGAATAAAGTTGTTCTTTCCAGATGTCGAACATAATGAAGACGTTGCTGATGACAACGATCGCGCTCATCGCGATTAACGGCGCTTTTACTGTTGAACAGGTAACTTTCGGAAACACCTCGTTCATAGAGGAATATCAGGGATACGTATTGACCTATAGTGAGGAAATGAAATTCTCAGTAATCATTGATCTTAAAAGTATCTACCAAGCTCATAAAGAAATCAATGAACTGGCTGATCGATATGTGGAATTATCAGATGAATCCCAAGAAGTCGTGAATCCTATCAGTATGAAAGTCCACAAATTAAGAAAACAAGTTCAACTTCTAATAACCTTAAGCCCCGGAATTCAAGGTGACGAACGCAATTTTAACAAAAAATTGGTGACGAAGGGAACAAAAAAACTAAGAGAAAGATTTGAAGACGCAATGCCATACAAAACGTGGGGAGTGATAACACCAACTCTAAGTGGACGTACGTGTTTGCAAAGAGACGACATAGTATACGATCTTCAGACAAAGTTCTTGCAACTCAATAACATCAAAGACACCCCAAAAAATCGTAATAAAGTCATACCTACGCTCAGAAGTTTAAAGGAAGTAAATGAATATGTCACAAAATCAGGAAATCAAGATTTAGTTGCTGCGTGCGAAATAATAACTCATGAAAGACGCAAAAGGGGAGTTTGTAATTTTTGCGGAACGATCCAAAAGTTTCTGTACGGAACCGCTACGAGTGACGACATAGAAAGAATCGATGAGAACATCCAAAATGTAACAGATTCGGTAAATCTCATTAAAACGTCAGTCCAGAAGCAATCAGCAGTTGTCCGTAAGCTGGCTACAGAAACAGGAGAACACATCAAAGTGTTGAAATTGGCGCAGTTTCGAAGCATGTATATAATATCTCTCATGTCATGCATAGATACGTTGCTATTTGATATAAATAATGTAATATTAGCTATCGAAACTAAGAAGATTCTACCGCAACTAGTAGAACCGGAAGTCATTGTCGACATGATCGACAAACTGTTAAAGGAATTGAACGCCGACCATGTATTCAATTATTATAATGAGAGTCGAGCGCAACACTTCATAGATATTGCAGACAAATTAATATTGCTCAGAGGCGGCAATCTCATCTTCGAACTAACGATTCCGAAACTAGAAAACAATCAGTGGAAATTGTACAATGTCGTACCTATCCCAAAGATTGACAATGATACGTATATAGTAGCTGCACCGAAATATTCTCACTTATTAAGACAAGGAAACAACTACATGATAACCAACGAGATTGAGATTATGCGAATGAAAAAGATTGACAATTACTATATTACACACTATACTCACCCGATTTATAACAGAATCAATAAACCAACGTGTCAAAACGACATCGAACAATGTGAACTGAGTAGAATCAAGGTCACCAAAATGAGCTACATCCCCTTATATGACAATCATGGAGTGTTGTTGATACCAGAAATTGGGAAACCTGTTCCGGTAACTGTAGAATGTAAAAACTATGTTAGTGAAATCTACATTAAGGAAGTAACACTTTTAAAAACGATCGACAAATGCACACTAGTGCAAGGTGTTACCAAAACAATCCTAAACGGAATTCCAAAAGAATATCGATTGATAAACCCAAGCCCAACGTACTTGGAAACGAACTTTACAGAATTACTTATGCACGTAAAAGATGTGCCAAACCAAATAGATACATCCTACCTTAAAGACATTGGCCAAGACTTAGATGACATCAATAGAGACATAGAAAAAGCCAACATTATACTCAAGCACGATGAATTTTGGAATGCCATGAACGGACTGTTCGATAAGCTCATTAAAATAGCCTTACCATCAATAGGAATAACAGGTACATTGTTGGTACTATTACGATGCGGAGCATTGACACCCGTCCTTAAAATTATCCGAAACGGACTGCTCAAATGTTGTTGCCCCAAAGCTAATAAGAAGATTGAAAAATATGAAAGTAAAGCTAAGATGGAACTACAACACCGTCAAAAGAAATTAGAATACATAACAGGACAGCAAGAACAAACAAACCTTAAAGAAACTCAAAAAAAAAATATGGCAACAGAACCAAAGCAAATAGAACCTTCGACAACGAAATCTGTTATTGCCGAAGTTCAGTCTAACGTGGGGGGTGTTAAGCCAATTGCATAAATTGCCTTAGTTAGAGCAAAGTCTTTATTTTATATTCGTAGAATAAGAACGAACAAATATCGTAAAGTTATATTTTTCCGGTAAGATTTTATAGCTGCGGCCCAAAACTTGTATACATGACCAGGCGACTATCATAAAGAAAGGAAACCCTATCCAGAAACAAATATCGCTACGTCTCACGACTCGCATGAGTAAGTGAGCCCTTAAATAAATCTTGGCTAAGATCGAATTTTACGGCTTTCCGCCCGCAATACGCGGCCGTCGCCCAAGCCACTTAAAAATGCACGTAGTCCAGAAAAGGAACTGTGAGAAAATCTATGTATCGGTGGGTCCCACGCTGCATCGACGAATCATACCGAGTTACCCCACCATCGCTACAAATATCGACCCTATGCAGTAAAGGATCGATGATTTAGAAATTAGAATCGTAGAAACCCTGTTACGACGAGGTTCTCCCTCCGAGTCCTCTGCTGTTAGCTGCTACGCTAACAATAACTACGTACAGAGTATACGGGATAACGCGCACAAGTCTTATTAAGAACTCGGTATAGTGCATCGAATCGTTTGTTGTAACGTCTAAATCGTCGCATTAAGAAACCGAATAAGTGTTATCCGCATCCGAGTGTAATCTATATTATTGTAAACCTCAATCATATGTGAAATTAAACAACTTATTATAATACACTCGTGATCTTCTCCTTTGTGTGAACCTGAAGACACCTTGTCCTAACGAATCCTGACAAGCTCTGATTCTTCACCTGTTTCACATCGTATTCAACAAGGTTCGTCCTCTTTCTCCGAAGATCTCGACCGTTCGCCGCAACGGAAGTCCGAAGGAAAGAACCTTTGATCTACTTTTCGGCAAGTACTCCAAAACACACGTGAAACTCGTCTCACTTCTCACTTTGGTCCTGACTCTGATCTCGCAGCAAGATTGCGCCGTCAATAAAGACACCGTTGGGCTACAGACCTAGTGTTACGCGTATTACCACCTTGACACGTAATACAGCCCTGGAAAGGCTTTACCAAAAACTTAACCTGGCGATTCGAAAACCATAGGTTCTTTATAAAGACGAGTGACCTTGTGATGTGTATTTTGCACAAGGATAGAGTTAATAATGGACGCTAGTTGGATTCGAGTCATAAAAAGCCACTTTGCGTAACACGTAGAACTGCGTAGAACACGTTAGACTGCACGAGACCACGAGGCTTTCTTGGCCCATGCTTCGTACTATAATGCGCATGCGCGGTACCGCTGTTGCTAAGCAACGCGGGTCGGCGTCGTTCGTGCTCGTCATACTGCGTCATACACAAGCACACTCTCACAGCTTGCGTTCACGTATACGCACGCTCACACACAGAGCTCACGCGTACGGTCAGGCGACCTAGCCCTAGCTGATTTTACTATAAAGAACGTAAAATTTCGGTGGACGCACGGAAAATTTCGGCTTCCTTTTTTAAATTTTTATGGAAAACACGCAAGTTTCTCAATATTCCACTGAAAAATTTCATTTATATTAGCACTTTTTTAACTTATTGTCGTAATCTTTATTTCCTAAAAACCTGAAGAATTGCACATTTGTCACCGAGTTACTGTGATTTCACAGTAAAAATTACTTAAAAATTCTCTCCGTGCATTTATCTGAAAACGTATATTCAGATCGTCTGCAATTTGAGACATACAAATATAGATTGGAACAATCTATAACATCCATATCTCCGAAACAGAAAAAAGCGAGTATCTAATATTCGTAATACCGCCCATAGCGAAAAGCAATATATCGAGATGCCAAATATCGATGGTCCGAAATGGCGAATGCCAAAATGGCGAACATGGTATGGATGCCGTCCCGGCCGACCGCTAACGCTATCTGCCTCGATCACAGGTTTTCGCCATCCGGGCCGTTCGACATTTTGACCCTTCGCTATTTTAACCACTCGACTTTTTGGCCGTTCGATTTAATGATTGCTATTTTTTGAACCGTCGCTTTATTTACAATTCGAAGATTCGTCTTCTCGAAGTATTTGGTGTTACTTGTATAAGCAATTCGATATTATGTCTCTCAATATTTTTTAAATCGGTTTTTGTTTTTCGCTATATTTCAACTTCGAGATATTCGTATTCGGAATTTTTATTTATGACTATATAAACCCTCCGAACATTGATCTATCTATATTCAAACATTCGACATTTTTTAATTCGATATTTCAGCCCATTCGAATATTGATCCATCGATATTTCGACTCCCACCCACCCCCGAATAGCCGTTACCTTCGATTTAGGTGAAATTTTGCACACATATATTTTTTTTTCAATAAAATAAGTTACTGTTTGAATGGATTTGGGGCGCATGGCAATGATTTTGTATCATATAAAAGTGGTTTGTACCATATTATATGATGCGACCTGCTAAAGGAGACGAATGTGTGTCCTACATGAATAGAAGGTGAACTACAAGAAGAAATGTTGAACTGATATCCTATTTTTGCAATCCAACAAACATACTATGTAACGGTTTATGAGCAATGCATAGTTCTTAAAGCAATTAAGTTGGGGTTGCGTGTCGAACTGTAAATGATTTACGTCTTCGCTATAACTAAACATTACCATCATTTTTTTTTTTCGAATAATCACTTTTCATAAGGTCTTCTAACAAATTATAGTCGACAAACGTTAATGTTAACCATATGAATTGTACACGCTTGAAAAGAATAGTAGAAGTTTGACCGAACAAAACCTAACGTACAGTATACAACATTAGTATTTGTCCGCCGATTTTGTGATAGCACTGAATTAAGGGGAGGGAAGGGGTTTGCACTTTTCAAAAATCGATTTTTTTGTCTTTTCTTATAGTTAAACATTTCAAGAATATAATCCCAAAATTTCAAGACAATCAGAGCAAAATTCTCGAAGTTATTGACTATTTAGTCCCGCTCCTCTAACACTGTACCTCCGACTTCTCTAAACTTCAAACGCGTTTTTCTCGAAACCACTTTTTCAAAGTCCGTGTTCACTGCCATTTGAAAACTACATGACCGATTTATTTCAAACTTGGTACACACTTTCTACATATAAAATACCTCCCCTCCAATGGTCAGTTTGAGATTTTTGTTTACATTGAGAGGGTTTTCCACCCCCAAAATGGCGGAATTTTTTGTGAAAAAGAGCACTTTTCACTTTACATGACCACCAAAAATTCAGAAATGATAAAGAAAATCATCACAGACCGTTGGGGGGAGGATTTGATGATACTTTGACTAAATTTTAATGCTACTTGATTTCAGATGATTTCTAGCTGAGATACAGTGAACATCGCAAATCGTGTTTTTCCAAAGGCGTCCTTGAAAAAGCTTTATCAACGGCTTGCTTGTGGATATTTTCGCGTACAAATTTCACGAAATGTTCTTGAAATGACACTTAACAATGTACAAAAGGTTTCAATAAATTTACTCTATACATTGAAAAAAATTCGCAAAAAAGTGTTTTTTTTTCACGCTCAAACCCCTGCCCTCCCCTTAACCTTATCTATATTGTGAAGTCTTTTACAATAGGGAACAATCATTTCGGGGGTTATAAATAGTCAAAAATAGATAGCCACCCAAATCGCAAGTTTAGATATACTTTTCGCTCATAGTCGTGTTAACCATATTATGATTGCGGTACGAATAAACTACACCGAATCTTACTATCCCCTCTTTAACCATGGGCGTTTGTTGCAAATACCATGGACTGTTCTCTCAGTGAAGTCAAGGCAAAAAAGAAGCCTGTGTGAGTATTCCGGAATCATTGAAAAATGGACAACATCCTGTTAAGACAGTCCAATAAAGTTTGGCACTCATGAAGGTAGCTGCTTCATGTAAATTCCACAATTAGATTCAAACATTGATTCTCCCATAGACGTCGATATAACGGTGTAGCTTTCATCGTCGGAATGCATCGAAAAGTCTCATTTTTTTGTTTTCATTAGCATCAAAACTCTTCTTTCGCAAGTTCACGTTGCAGATCCCTGATCAGGGTCTTCAAAAATGTTCCAGTGACTTTTTCGGCTCAAATAGGGTAAAACCAAAAAAAGCTCGTTGGATTCCAACGATGCAAGCTTCAATACGATTCGACATGCACGTACTGAAGTTTAACATCCCCTCAATAGTGTTTACGCAAGAAAGCCGACGACTTCCAGCACCAAAAATGAATATTCCTGTTCCAGTAACGGAAGATTCATCCTGCTCCTCATTTATCCGCGAGAATAATGACAGAAGCATTACGCCGCCTCCTAAGTTTCCTTATTTTTCGCTTCGTTCGAGCCTCTTAAATAAATGAATTTTTTCACCGCGTCTCGGAGAAGACGAGAGACAAGCGAGGAGGAATAAGAAGCAGAAAAAAAAACGTACAAAGCTCGTGGCCGGTGCACCTCGTGTTCTCTCCTCCGACGTCGCTTTTAATAACATGCCGGATCACCGAGAGACTTTTTACAGCCGGGATTACTTATCATTCGGAGTCGGAGTGGAAGTAAAAGTACTTCGCCTCTTTCAACGTGCCGGAGTGGTTCGTTGTCTCCTTTCCACGATGGCACGGTATATACGCAAGGCACCTATCTCGCTAATATACTACGGCTGGTTACAGTCGTGGCCGCGTGTACGTGAACACGTCTGTGTGTCTCGGCTGTCCGTAAGTATACACGTGTTTTCACCTTGTCTGAGAGGAGCACTCCGCCATTCTGAGCCGCGGAAGCAAATCGCCCATTACTGGGGCATTGTATAATGTCCGTCTCATTTCCGGGTATATCTGTAATGAAATCTTTCCCCGTATACTGCTTCGGCCATTCCAAAGCTCGGAGCTACACACGGGAAAGCTCACGTTGCCGGCTATACTTGCCACTTCTTCGTGCTCTATGCTGCTCCTCGTCTCTTTCACAGCGTCCATGCTGTTCCCGATTCCCGAGATCTCCGCTAACAATGCTTGCCAGCCTTGCACTATCCTCGTGCAACGTCATGTACGTGTATGCACTTTATCTTCAGTTATACCGGTGATGTCTGTGCGTGTGTGTGGCTAGATATACACGAAAAGGGCATTTTTGGCTGGTTGTGTTTATGTGATGTTGGCTATCAGCACAACTGGCTATTTCGCGGAAGGTCCTCCACATTTTACTAGGACAAATGATTGATTTTGCCGAGAGAACGCTTCCCAATAAAGTCCTCTGTAGAAATATACTCACCTGGAGGTGATTTCGAAGACGTTCGAGGTCGTCCAATGATGCATATGCGGGGTTGGCCACCAGGAGAATAGTCCTCGAAGTCAAGTGTCTCCAGAATCACCTTTCTCTGTGTACGTGTGTACACAAATGTGGCTATGTTAATGCCTGGTTCGCGTATCTGCCATGGTGAATTTCCGTGCGAGATTATACCACGGGATGACCCTCCGACCACCTAGTCAGTCACGCTATGTAGCAGCAGGGTCGCACGGCTCAACGTGAATCCAAAGTGCGAGGGTTGTCTCTTCCGGTTTTACCAGTCTTCCAACACCTTCCATTTATGTTACAGTCATAATACCGTGCACATACATATATATAGATACCGGAAGAAGGTGGACAAATTACAACCACACACTTTGCACCTTCAGCTCGAGATTATCTTATCTCCCGCTCTCAGTGACGCAGGAGTCCACGAGGGCTGACCGAAACGCTGCGCAACGGATCAAGGGTGAACATCGCCTATTCGTTTTAATGATCTCTGACCCGCGCAATAGCCAAATCATGATGCTATGGGTGGGCACATGCATACATGCATATGCGTGATGTCTGCATACACCTATACGTAACCTGGCCCTCCGTTCGCAAGTTTAGGTTACGTAGACCTGCGGTAAAGTACCTGGATGAACACCGATAGCTATCTCTCTCTCTATCCATATCTCTCTCAGCACTTGCCGAAACATCCTATCGAATTATCGAGGCCACATCGATAATTACTCCGAGTCGATTATTTCCGAGTGGAAAATGCAATCCACCTAGCGGAATCCGCTTCTCGCAGCCCGGTGCCTGCGTTTGTTGGCTGACGTTGGTTCTCCGGGGAAGGGGAGGGGTTATTATCCGCACGAGAGAAACCAGCTTCGTCGATGGGTCGAAGAGCGGAGGGTACGCTACCGAACGTTATCCCACCGTATCAGCATTGCGGCGTAATATACAGATGTATACAGCTAGACAGCGAGCGAGAACTCGTTGCCTGGAAATCGAATGAAATTATTCGGTTCAACGAGTCCATTTTCCAACGCTACTACTGTGTGCACGTCATAGGCTCTTGGTCTCTCTCTCTCTCTCTCTGTCTTCCTATGTCGCTTTCCCTCTCCATACGTCGGCTTAGTTTCCGGCTTCCTTATTGGATTGTCTAGACGCGGACCAAGATCTCGAGTCGTTTTGTCATCATGCGATTTTTCCTTTCGGAAGTTGCAGCCTTGGTGTCCCAATAGGCAGAAAAATGATTGGTTTCCATTGTCGCCTGGGAATTTGTTGGAAATGGAAACTAAATGTCATAGGCAGTTCGTTTACTTAAGACTAGTGACAAAAACGGTTTTTTCAGTCATTTCATGCAATCAAAAAGCCATCTTTTCTATTAGGAGTACAAATAAGTCTCCGCGGTTTGACAAAAGATGGCCCCACCAGGAGGTTATGGTTGAAATTGTCAGATGTAAAACGTCATACCGTATGGTTGGACATCTGGCAAGACCATAACTTTGAAATATTAGCGATTTTGTATCAGCATCACATAATTTTGTCGTGCGACAATGTACAGTTTTGAGCCGAATAAGCGTAATTTGCGGGAACTTTTGATTTACTGCTTTAATTTGAAGAAATCTGCAGCTGAGGCGCATCGATTGCTTGTAGAAGCATATGGTGAGGCTGCTTTAAGCGAAAGCAGTTGTCGTGAGTGGTTTCAAAAGTTTCAGAACGGTGAGTTTGACGTCGAAGACAAAGAACGTAGCGGAAGGCCGAAAGTGCACGAAGACGCGGAATTGGAAGCATCATTGGAGGGAGATTCGTGCGAAACGCAAGAAGAACGTGTACTTACATTAGGAGTGACGCAACAAGCAATTTCACAACGTTAAAAGACGTTAGGAATGATTCAAAAGTAAGGAACTTGGATCCATATGAACTGAAGTCGAGAAACGTTGAACGCTGATTTTGCACATGTGAAATGCTGCTTGCCAGGCATAAGCGAACGGGTCACTCATAACACTCAATTGGGAAGTTTTACCCCACCCGCCGTATTCACCAGACATTGCTCCCTCTGACTATCATTCATTTCGATCGATGACACACGGCCTGTTTGAGCAGAACTTCATTTCATATAAAGATACCAAAAATTGGGTCGATTTGAGGATAGCCTCAAAAGATGAAGCGTTCTTTCGACGCGGTATCCATATGCTGCCAGAAAGATGGCAAAAAGTAGTGGCTAGCGATGGACGATACTTTGAATAAAACATAAAGTACCGTTATTTCTCAATAAATGCCTATTTTTTTCTAAAAAACGGTAGATACTTATTCGTACTCCCAATATGTACTACTCATTTATGAATTTAGGAACCTGCTTTTGTCAAACTTGCGCCAGTCGATTTATTCGCGCGCGACAGTACCGCACATACGTACAATGTGAGTTTACCTGTGGAACATATCTACCGTTTTGAAATTCAACTTTCGTCTGTACGACACAGCGAATGTAGATATCTTGCATTTCCGTCTCATCGTCATTCTCGCTGCGTCCTGCGGAAGAGCGATATGTACGCTGATTCTGATCTCAAAGAACATCTCTCCATTCGATTCTCCTGCAAAAACGGAAATCACGATCTCTTCCCATCCCTCCCTCTCATACCCGCACCATCCGCACGGTCGAAGCGACAATGTGGTACCCGCACGAGATTCCTCAATGACAACTCCACCAAACCGTGATCATACTCTCTCCGTTCTCTTCTATCATCGCGGGCTCTCCTCTCCCTTTGCCTCGGTCTCGATCGTTACTGTTCTCGATATCCCTGTGTACTCGTGCGAACTCATACTTGAACTGAAGTTAACCGCCATACGTTTCTTCAGATACGAGCATAGCTACATCCGCTTATGACCTAAAGAGGTGGGAAGCGATGAGGGAGAACTGAAAAGTTCGTAGATGTGGTGGCCACGCTTGAGTTTCTAAAGTGGTTGGTCCTTCGCGGCTGGTGCAACGTACTTCTACTCCACTACTGTGCATCTACCTGCACCACTTGCACAAGTCCGCGACTTCTATCAACGGCCGCTATACCCACAACCGCTGCCTATACTACCACTACGACTTTCACGACCATCCGCGGGTGATACTCTCGGCTTTCCCGACCACGGACCATTGCCTTTTATATCCCTCTCTCGGATCATAGCCAGGTACCTTACCCTTCTCACTTTACGTGCAACTTTGTTCGAAAAGCACCCTTACGTACGCGAGGTATACTGCACGGTGCTGGTGTACTCTGCAGAAAATCGAAAAAGGTAAAGACGAAAGATCCAGCACATACCCATGCCTGCTGTGTACTGCAATAGAATATATGTATATTTATATATTTAAATATATATATGTACATATAGATATGTATTAGACTAGGTATAGACTGAAGTAGCAGTCGAGACGGAAGTTAAGCAAGAGCAACTACGACGTCCGATGCAATGCCGACGTCGGTGGAGGTCGCCTCGACCGTTCCATTATTCAAGCCCTTCCTCTCTCCCTCTCTCGACGGTTCTCACACTTTCTTGGCACATCGGCTTTCTTAACCAGGGAATGGATACACCGTGGTGCTTCATCCCTATGCGTAGTTTTTCTCTTCATTCTCATGCTCGAACCACTCGATTATAACTCGCCGATGCTTCCATCGATCGATTATCGGATTTGGGCCGACGTGCGGTTGTCGTGAATCACAAGTCGATGCGTTTTGTATTCAATCGTCTGGGGGTCGCCCCCGATATGAAATGACCAAGTGCGCTTTTGCATGAAGACGTTTTGTCGTCTATATATGCATTTTATAGTTGGATCTCTTTATTCTTCGTCACTCCGAGAGAAGTCTGGAAGGGCGAACGGTAGAGCTGCTTTTTTATCCGTTTGGCTGAGATCCCTGCCTGAGCTCAGCGTCGAAAAGTTTCGCTACTTTTTTACACCGCCGGCGAACTCTCGATTCCCCGGTGAGGCAAACTTGCACTTTCCACTTCGGAATCAATGTTTGTACATGTCCAGTGTTTCCTTGCACACTTCTAGGGCTTCTATACCGTCGTTGATTCTTGGAGGTTTCGTACTTTTAAGAGTTGCTTACAAAAATGTATTTCCAGGCCCTTTCACACGACCTCTCATGAGGCCCTGGAGAGAGAATTCTTTTAAGACACAGATTACTTGGATCACAGTCTATTTCACGCGCTGTATTCCAACGTGTCGAGTAGTATGCGATGAGAGCCTGATTAGTTAGGTTATTGAAGGGTCTCACAATTTACGGCTATTCTCCCTCTTCCCCTGTGGCGTTTTTCAACTTTCTAGCCGGCATGCAAAATGATCAAACAGCACGCTCTCCCACGAGGCACGATGGTCATCACCCCATCTTCCACATCCGCGACATCTTCGTTATGCTACCGTTCGAAACCCAATTGGTGAAACCCAAGTGGTGAAGAGCTTCTTCGATGTCTTAGTTCCCGTAATAAATATAATCGCGTTCTCTACAATAATCAATGACCGCGATATTGATGCTGCAACACCGTGGCGTGCAATTCGAAGCACGTATATTGGCGTCCGGTGAAGTAACTACGTAGATGGGTTTCTACGCAGAGCATGGATGATCGCTTATGCCACTTGACTGCTACGTAAACACGCATGTGCATAACTAAATCGTTAAACGCGTTCTCGAACGCTGGCAACTTAAAGTGGCGACCACTCGTCCCAATACGACGATGATTCTGCTTGTAGAATTTAAAATTACGCATCTTTGCTGCACGATCCAACTGCCGTAATCAGTTGTATTCGATCTATTCGGCTTGTTTTGCTGCCTATTATTCTACCAATAGCCCGAGGCGTCCAATTTTCCCGGAATGTCGAGAAGCACGAAAGACGCAACCTACGCAATGACGGACTTACAAGCGCTTATTAATAACGCGATTTGAAGCGTTCTTCAGACGAGACGAAGAAAATTTGCCGGATGAGCGAAACTCGTCTGTGGAATTCAGCCGAATGCGTCTTTTCTGCTCAGCAGCAAGTGGCAGCTGCTATTGTTGCTACGTGGCTCTTTCCCTCCTCTGTCTATCCCTACTGTCTGCCTGCTGCCTAATCTTGGTATGAGCCCTTTAACCCAGCTTCGTAAGCTCTTCCCAGGGCTCAGACTACATCGAGAATCTCTAACTCGTCCTCGGTGCCGCTCAGCGGCTTTTCCTGCGTTTGTCCTCTCCCTCTTTCTCCATCGTTCTCCCTCTTGTCTCCCCTAGTCCACGGGGACTAAGATTGCTCTCTATTGCTACAAAGCCTTCGCCTACAAAGGCTACCTGTGGTTTATCATGAGGAATTTGGACATCACGCAATATCTTGTCCTCAAATGGATTACCCAGAATATTGTGCAGTGAAGTTACGAAGCTTCCGAAGTTGTGCGGAAGCTCTGCTCTTCGAAGAGCGTGTTGGACATGTATTCGGATGCCTGGAAAACCGACAAAAATCTCGGTCTCTAATGAGAGCAAACGGATACAGCTGACTGGCATACAGGAGGAGTGAATTGCCACAAATTCCAAAATACTGTAGCATACGATGTGCTTAATCAGCCATAGAGCTTCCAAACACATAACATACCATTTCTGTATATGGAAATAGAACCGTCAACAGAGATGATGCAGGATTCTACCTTTCTCTCACTGCCTCTTTGCAATGCTCTCTGTTGGCTCGCCCATTTCGTTCGAGCCTCTGTTTAATGAGAATTCACGGTAAAATACTTGACACATTCCTGATACCCTTTAGATTGTTTCGGATCAAACGGGTCTAACTGACACTCCAGAGCTTACCCACGTGCCCTTGCATACACACGTATGCGTCATATGCACGTGTATCTTATACGTACTGCAAAAACGATGATGACCATAGTATGTGCAACATGTTGGCGGAGAACATGTTACACATACCGCGCTACGAGAAGCATTGATTGAAAATTTCCACGACCTTTATTAACTGACACTCGGTCTGATTTCTTGCCGAGTTTTTTTTTTACACAATAGAGGAATAATACGCGCATGTGCGATGCTGCAGGCGGAATTGTGCGCACATGGCGACCGTTAGCGTCGTCAATAAGGCATTATCAGCATTAGCGCTTAAGTCACGTATGATATATGCCTTTTAACCCACTGGCAATTGATACACGCATGTATACGAACACGCAATACACGTCCTCATAATGAAAAGCTGCTGTTGTTTTCCAGTCAGCTGAACGGAACCGTGTTATACGAGCGATAGTGACGCTCATACGTGTGGCCGATATTGTGTCCCCACCATTTAGCCAGGCTGGCTACGATGATTATAATTTATTAACGAAACGCGCGGGACCACGTTACATACGATTTTCGTCGACGTTAGCCGCGTGCACAATGTCCCCTTGTCGAGCTATATTTGTGTACTCGTATGCGTATGTAGCTGCACTGGCGAATATATAGATGAATATTCCTATACGTATCGTTGAGCTACCTTGTTTTCGCAACAGGAAGGAGGACTATACGCGGTAAATATCGCGTGTAGGATGGCCTCCATTATCGAAAGTACCGGATGTACATGATTTTACCCGGTAGTGTGAAACCCCGCTACGATGCAACATCATCCGAGCTCCCTCAAGCGTTCAATCCTCATTCCTACTCTCGCGAGAATGCCTGCACTGCGGACCTCGCATAAAGTCTCCGTACAATCCTCGCTGTAGTTCCTCTCCCTCCATTTTCTAAGCCTTAAAACTCTCTGACCACCGTATACGCACCCGCCGTTTTGCGAGGTCCCGGTACGATATTTAATCGAGCTGTGCTCAACCTCACAATACAACATTGATACGAACCGAGAGCAGAAGCGTCCAGATAGAGATATGGAAATAAGCGTCGACGAGCAGTCGCGCGATTCTGATTTATCGTAGCGCAGCACTCGATTATGCATACGCACGACAAATATAGGATATTATTGCTGGGAATAATGTGGAGTCGGAGAATAACAGATAATAGCGTGGCGAAGCATGTATATAAATGTGTATTGGGAGGGAACTAAGCGTAACAGGCGGACGAGCGTGTGTGTCCACTTCCGTGTGTATCAGTCATCGGTATGTGCTGTCTCTCTGTTAATATCGATGTTGCATTGTCACTTCGTCACTGCAGAAATGCGTTATTGTACTTTCTCCCCGCGTCCTGATGCGCCTTCGCGTTTACATGAGAATTTGGAGATACATATTATACACGGGTACTTTGACACGCAACACAGGGTGCACGAAGAGTATCGGAACATCTAGATATCTTAAATATCTGATGGATTCGTTTGGGTCTCTGGCCCCGGTCCCAGTTTGGGGTCATGAGGCACGAGTCGTTTTTTCTTTTAAATGCCGTCATCCATTTTCATTGCAAATCCGGCTTTCAGGCGAATATATGCATGCCGTTTTACACTCGGGCCCAATGGGGTCTGAATCAAAGGCGGTTAGTACCTGGAACGGAAACCGTAATTTCTTGACACATATTGGTATTCCAGGCGATCTTGTTTCCACACCGTAAATTCGCTTCTCGACCCGGGCTCCCATTTCACCTAAGTTTGATTTTTCGTATACATGGGAATGCCAATTGTTTTCGTGGCTTTTTCATGCCCAAAGTACTGGAAACTGTGACTGTATGAAAAAGAAGCTTATTTCCATTTACAAGCAATATGGACTTCGGTCCAAACAGGACCTTCGATCGAAAGTAGAAGCCACCTGGAGGAAGTATCTACCTCCGATTGGATTCAACCGCAAAATACCAGACATATTCGCCTCATAAGCAGAATCTAGACCCGAACCTAAAAATCATGACAAATCCATCAGACTTTCTCAACCTTTGTAGTAAAGATATTTTTAAAAAATCTCGACCTCGCTGAGATATTGAGGTGCGGTGGTATATTTCGAACACCCAGTATGGCTAAACTAAATGAGACAGGAAGAGGGAAAGAGAGGGTGTGTATTAACTGAATTCTATCAACGAAGCAGTGACGACCTGTCGGATGCAACTCTATGTTCATTAGTACACTGCAACTCGTATATTACAGATTTGTATATCTAATATACAATAGGGGCAATGACGCATGAAATCGATGGAATTTAGATTTTCCCTCGAAATGTACGGTCTGTTATCACCAACAGACGCTCCAGACGATAAGAGCTCACATTCGAAAGATCCATAGCCACAGCACTAATGAAAGGTATTTGCAAAGAGAGCGAGTGATGAAAAATGGCTATGCTCGGCTAGTTGACTTCATGTGTGTATGGATTTAAGTGTCATTTCTGCAATATTTTATCGTTCGACGAGTTTCCGTGGTCTCGCGGCTGTTCAACGTTTACCCCTCATAAATTTCACTATCGAGAAATCAAAGCCTCATGGGGGATTAGCCACGACGACGTGGCTAGGGCTTTGTGGGGTAATCGGCATTGCCGTGCATCGGAGGGTGCCGCGACCGATAAATTCTGCTCGTCGCCACTCTCAGAATTCCCACACGTTTCTCTATGTGTATTATTTATGGAGTTTATGCGACTCGCGTTTGAATAGAATAAGAGATACGTTTCAAGGAGAAGAACGCGAAAGAGCATCAACGAAACGGCAGACGACTCTGGGAAGAGTATTTCATATACGTCTTTTTTACTAGCGTCGGGGGTGGTGGTGGTGGTGTAAAAAACAGACAAGGATCGATAGATCTGGTGCAAGAAGTTCCAGGCCATCAAATAATACAAAGTGTTCTCATGCTCAAAATGGAACAATAACTTGTCGCGAATGTTGACAGTGCGCTCATAAATCAATCAGATTCAAGTTGTTGGGATCATACAAAAACCCGTGTAGACAGTTGAGTCGGGAAAAAGTACTACCTCTGATCTGCCTTCCCCAGATAATATCAGGCTCTGGTCGGGCCTTTCCCCCTGGAATAGGTTCGCAATGTAACGGGTCTAAGGCTAGGTCTCGATCCGCCGTTCTCTTTCTGGGGAACTGATCAGGAAAGGGCTGAAGTACAAGTGGTAAATCACCAGAAAAGTTGTAGGGAATAGGTCGGGAAATAACCAGGAACAAACGAGGAAATTAAAAATGACCTTTCAGCGTTTTTGGAATTCTTGCGGAGGTCAAATCGGGAGTGTTTTTAATTTAGTATTTCGACGACATATAGTTTGTTGGTTATCTACTTGCTAAGGTAGTAAAGGGGGTATACATATGCTTGCTCGAATTTCCTGATAGGCAAAGAGACAGAAAAACGTACACAGATCACTATCCGAGCGAAAAAGGCCTAGAGTGCAAAGGGTTATTTCGCAAGCATCGCAAAATCATAAGCGTAACTGCACGCTGTAAGCATAGCACTGCTGTATGTGGTACAACTCACAGGACGAACTTTTATCCTCGTACGATGGTACCCTGCTTACGCGAAGTGCTTCGCTTGTAGCCATCTGACGGATTTTTGGCGAAATACATTCAGGGAATGTCTTCCCGGCCAGAACATTGATATTTCCCAACATGGCGACAAGGCGTTCAAAAACCACGAATGACCTGCTTTACTTTTCTGCTTCGTAAAACAATTTGGCTGTTCTTTATGCTCGAATCATTAGTTATCGTAATCCTGGTAATTATGATAAGCATTGTTATCCTTGTCTATTATCATTGATGAAATGAATGCTTTTAATGATGAATAGAATTACCATAGATGTATTAGTTTCATCCCAATCAATTATAAATATCTTTGATGAGGTGAAAAGCAAAGTAGCTTTTCTTTAGTTCGTAAAGACAGGCTTCACTTTTCAGAACATGTCAATGTTCTGGCTGGGTAGACATAACGTGAAGATGTACTTGCTCACAATGCAACCCGGCCCGAAGATTGTAATTTCCAAACATAGAGGGTAAGCTGTAAAAAACGATTTTGCGGTATCCCAGTTTGTTCCATAGGGGGGCCTGGTCAGGTAAATCATGCAAGGCAAGTCTGGTCAGGGACGAACACAAAGTAGGGAATGCCCGATCATATCATCGATGCCTATTTCATATCATCGTTCGATTCAAATGAATTTTCGTTCACATCACTCAATATTTTCGATGGCATGAATAGGCTTTTACTGATCTTGAGTATCTCAGCCTGAGAAATTGCTAATCGAATAACAGTCGAAGTAACCTGATAACAGTTTGGCTGTGATCCTTGTGCCGGGAGCGAAATCGTTCAGGTATACGATAACTGATTTCGTGACAATATTTCTCCCATTCATTACCTCATTTTGGAGTTCTCTAGTTTGAGGATTAGGTCGACATCTCCTCGACCAGGAGCAATCGAATTTTCGCACGTATAGCCAGACACGGAAATTGTATGTTCAATGTGTGTGTGCGTTTATTGGTAAGATTCGAAACGGCTCAATCAAAATCGGTTTCCGTTACGAGATCGATGTGCATAGCGCCCTTCTGCTTTCAAGAAGCAGAATATCGTATATACCTTGGAGCAGTTACACTGCAGACGTTTCCTATAGATGTAAGCGCAAGCAAGGACGAGGTAGGAATTAGTCGCCTGATTGAGTACCCTTGACTCGAAGCGTTGCCAATTACCCTAATCACTGGACAAATTCCCCGGCCTTAGGTCCTTGTCGTAGACCGAGCGTCGCTGTGTTATAGGCCCCAGTAAAGCGCGTTACACATGCATACATGAATATGGATAACGTGCGGAAACTGGATGTGCAAAGCTGTACTGCACTGTGGAGGAATCTCCGGTGCGGAATCATATCTCACCTGTGTCGCTTTCAACCAGTATGCAGCCGCTGTCTCGTTTCTCTTTCGTCAGGCGCTCTTCTTATCCATTCCTCTTGCTCGTCTCGCATGCCCGCGTCGTCTCTTATCCTGCTAGTTTAAGCGAGCATTAGCCGCATAAGTCAAAAGTTGGCTACCAAGTTGGTTCTTCTCTACGTTCCGGCTTTTCTCAATTCTCCCCTGACGCGTATTCTCTTCGGCCGGCGAGTTTCCGCGTTACATTCACCGTCTCGAACAGCTACGTGCTCGCTGCATTCCCGAAATTTCTATTCCCAAGTTCAGTTCTCCACTGGCTGGTGGCCTGCTCCCCTGGCTCTTCTTCGATGCTCTTCCATGAAATCCGTTCTGAAGTCGACGCGGGTCAACGGGATCCTGGTGCATGGATTATAACTTTTCGCCCTTCCTGCACGTCCGCAACAATCTTACAACGAACAGAGTTTGCCCGGGGACACATTGAACGATGGGGATATATTGTTAATTCGTGACAATCCCGGTGCGGCGAGAACTGCTGGGAATTGCAAATGAACGCGTAAAAATACATGAATAATGTTCCTCTTGTTAGAAGCAAGCGGTTAAGAACCAAGCTTGGTTGACAAAAGCGCGAGGCAAATTTCTTGTCGGTCGCGCTTGGGCAAGCTTCCGCAGAGGAGAACTATCTCTGAATGTGCTTGGGAGATTGCTGTCCGATAGCAAAAGGACCAGAGTACCTGTGCCTATGCGGAGCAAATTTCAAGCGAGGCATACCACAAGGCTATCGTTCATCTTCGTACGAATAGATTCTCTTTTGACTCGCTCACGCGGAGGGCGAGTGCGTTTTAGCGGTTGACTCTAATCTCGTAGCAATTAATCTCGTGCTAAAAGCAAGTTCCCAGGGGCCGTTAGCTACGTGGTGGCGTCGACGAAGTTCATCGTGCAGGTATCACGACCGACCCAGATTCCTCGCGGGAGCTCTACGATTTGCTCGGATAAAGGGTACCCCGGGACAGCTTTGTGTCTCGAGAAAAGCCACGACAAGGCACTTTTTACCGCAGAAATCTTGCTGCTTTTGTTGTATTTGAGTATACCTTGCAGCTCAGACTAGCCTTTACTTGCATACTTCAACATCTTCTTTATACGCTTGTCCAGCACGCATTCGCTACTGTCAGGGAAAACCTTTCATAATCTTTCCCCCGCAAAGACCCGTCTTCGAAGGCTTCCTGCTACTTGATGGATTTTGAATTCGACGAATATATCAAATCAATACTTTCAATCCATTTGGAAGACAAAGATTCTTCGATACAAGGCTTCAATGCAAAAACGGTGCTGGATGCTGTCTAGGTTTTCCCATTGCCTTGTCATAGTTCCACAATGAAATTGAAGATCAGGTGCTTTTGCGGGTATATTTTGTGATCCGAATTGAGTTAGATTTGCGTTAGATTTTCAGCCTTGGTAGAAGAAACTTTCCATCTTATTGTCATCCGGGAACTCGGCCCACTATACCTTTTTAACAAGCTGCACGATCAGTTCATACGTTAGTTATGTAGAATAGAACATCATTTTTTACTGTTCAACGAGGCTTATCGTTGATGCAATGAATATAGATTCTTCTTTATCTTCTCGTTGAAAGCCATTCCTAGGCGATTTATACTTGGTTGGCAGCTGGATACTCATCTCTTTGACTCGCCTTGATGTTGTTTGGAAACTTTCGTTAAATTGCACATTTTCACGATACCCTTGTCGGCTCATAAACAAAACAGGAGGTGTTTAGCTTTTTGTAGTGGCATACTAATTGCTCGCTATACACGCTCGTATATCTTGCGGTACCTCAGAAAATCCTTGATGGTTATTGCGCTCGGAGGGCAGAAACACCAAGGTTATCCGGTTCACACTCGCTTTCGGCTATCACAAAGGCATTTTAATTAACCGCAAGATGTTGCGGCGTTTGATCCAGTGCTTTTAGTCTGCCACTGTTGCTAGAACGCTCCTTGTTTCTTACCGCTGTGCACTGGAAGAACGGAATCCCAAAGCTGCGTACGTATATATGTATAACATGGGGTTTGGTGACGGTTGACACACTGTAGACGTTCATAATGAACGAAATCCAGAGTAGGGTGGACACACCCCTTACTATAATCGTTCTTACAATGCCCAGGCCCTTGGCTGCCCGAATGTTCGCTTGTATTTAATTTCAGAGGATTACAATAAGGTCGTTTTAATTATCCTTGGAAGCTGGTCGGAGCGTAGACATCCACGTGTATGTCCCCAGCATTCGCTTAATGGAACGAGACATTTCCACCGCCCGTTGGACGCATTTCGAGCGATGTGGAAGTGCCCTGGTTTCTCTGCAACGATCCCCCATCGTCTTTGTCCGCGTTATTTGTCTCATCTGCCGAGCATTTTTTCGCTGGAATGAAACTGCCAGGGGATTTTAGCTGTGAGCCTGAGGGCAACCAGTCGAACAGATACTTCGGCGCTCAATGCGATCCAGGTGAGCTATAGTAAACTCGATAATGAACAACTCTAGGCTGTGTACTGAGGCAAACTATAATTACCCGCTTTCTTTTCTTATAGTTTACAATAGTATTTAATTGGCAAGTCATGGCAGATGTGAATGTATCGGACGATCGCGATCTGGATGTTCCGTCTAAAAAAAACCATAGCTGGACTCGGGATCGAACTGTGGAGATGTGGCAACATTCCAGCAGGTTGACTCTGTCATCTTTACTGGTGGAATAAGATTCTTGAGGGATGAATATTTTGATTCTTGAAGGATGAATCTTTTGATTCTTTTGGGATGAATCGTTTGATTCTTTTGGGATGAATATTTTGATTCTTTTGGGATGAATCGTTTGATTCTTTTGGGATGAATCTTTTGATTCTTTTGGGAAGAATCTTTGATTTTTCTGGTAAGAATCTTTTGATTCTTCTGAGATGAATCATTCGTTTCTTCAGTTGTCCCCAGTTCTATCTTCGCGTTGCACCTTTCACCTTAGTTGATCTTTTGTACATTGGAAACGCTGTGTCTCGAATTGCGAAGGAAGGCTTACTGGACGAAAGAGGTATTTTCGACCGAATTGAAACCAAGCACCATCGTAATGTACCGGTAAAATCATAAGTTAAAACATCTTAGATTTGCAGCATGGATAACCTCGAGGTGTACCAAATGCCACGTGTTTCTTTTTCTTCCCTCTATGCTTTCTTATTCACGGCCGCCAAGTGCAAACATCCCCTTGGCGGTCGGTTTAATTGAAATCCTTCCCAGCTTGTACCAATGGCGACAAGCGAGTCTACGCCCCCTATTACTTTCTGCTCGTTCGCTCGCGTGTTAGCGAAGCTATGAGAGCAAAGCTCTCCTCCACCCGCAGCTATTTCGCTTGGCAATCCTGGCGGTGACGCTTCTCCAACTGTTTTTTGGCTGAATGCCAAAATCAACCGGTCCACGATACAGCTCGCGAGTCTCGACAATCTAGCTCGTGAAATAGAATGCTCACCGGCTTGGAATAACGTAATTAAGAATCTCGCTTTGAATTCTCACTGCGGGGGTCCGATCCCCATTTCCGTCCTCTCTCTCTTTCTCTCTCTCTCTCTCTCTCTCTCTCTCTCTCTTTCTCTCTCTCTCAATGTCTCGTACTTGTTGTGATCCCTCTTGGTAAGGCAGAGAACGATGCATGCACGAGTTTCATAAACTTCCTCTCTGCTTATTCGCAACCACTCTGAATAGTAAAACCCAAAGGTGAAACTTTATACGAATTATCCAGGAATAAATATGTAACGTTGCACCAGATTAAATAATCAGATAAACGTCGAGCGAAGCACAGATCCGAATCCTATATCCGTGGGCACCGTTCCTCAAAATTCTCGAATGATTAGTCCAATTACACGTACTGAATGGTTAAGTCTAGCAGCAGCCGCAGATGGCAGCATTCTTAATTTATCCTGAAAAGACACAACGAAGGACTAAGGAAAAGTCGATTTTCATCAGCCTTTCAATAAATTCTATTCGTATCACTTGCTTTCTGATAAACGGCACCCATATCACTATCATTGAGTCCATACGAATCAGTTCATTACAATGGGAAAGTCTCATGGTCCAGACGTACCCTATCGTCTTCGTTGGCCGATATTAACCGTCAAATACTGCATAAAACACTATGGCATATCGTATCAATAAATTTGGATACTCTCAAGCTGAGCTCTAGTGAAACAAATGAAAATGTCCTCGCTCGTCTAACGATAATACGAGAAAGGGACGACACCATCGCGTAATAGGAGTATGCGCATAAGATCAACCGCGCGGATAGCAAACGAGTTCCAGGGGTCGAAGCTCGTATACAAAAGGGAGAAGCGTCCTCGGACTGCGCCAGCAATAATACGCCGAGCATACGAGGGACGAGTACGAAGAACGAGGAGGATAAGGGTTGGACGCGTTCTCGTGTCCTACCCTTCACGAAACAGCGGCGAAAATTGTGGAGCTTGCGTGCAATTATGCGGTGATACGTACCGGACTTATCTTATTTTAACTTGAAATAAACTAGTCGGGTCAGGGCGCCTGCTTTCCTCTTCATCTCGTTCATTCTCAAAGTGTGGCGCCCGTAAAGTTCCCCTCGTGTTTACAAGTTCAGGCTCGCATGTTCCAGCGGTTATCATTTTTTTTCGTCTAATTGTCGCTCCCTAATTTTTCGACTACATCCGATTACTTCGTATGCCGTGGCGGAAGGTGCTTTTATCAACGAGACATCACGAGACGGCAAAATCGATGAATATCACATATCACGAGGGTGGAAAAATGTTGAATAATTACAATGAAATATTCAATGCTCTTAGATTCGACAGTTTTTGGATAACCGAATTCCTCGTTGACTGAAGAGATTCCTCTTAAGGGACTACATCTGTCTAGAGGGTCGAAAAATGGCCAAATTCTGAATTTTATTTTTAGGAAATGGTTTGTGAAAAAAGAATTTTTTTTTACCACAAACGTACATATATTGAGAACCTGTACAAAGATCACCGGCAGATGATGACTTTTTTCGCGACTTTTGGCAGTGGACACTCTCCAGCTTAAACGGTCCATCTGAAATCTAAAAACCAAACGGGTTATTCAAGTTAACAATAAATACAAGTCGTTGACGATCGTCGATATTTGAAATCTTTTTTTAAACAATGTGGCGACGAATTGAAACTCGAGCATACAAAATCTTAGAAAAAAATCGTCATTTTTAGGTAACTATTAAAAAATGAGGTTCGATTTAAAAAAAGTGAGATCGTCAACGACCTTTAAATGTTTCTCGTCGTATCTCTTGTAAATTTGGAACCAATCCATCGAGGGGTCCTCGAGATATCGTGTCCACCGACCTTGAAAACAGTGTTTCGAGAAAAACGCGTTTGAAGTTTGCAGTACGGTGCTGCTATCGCTTGCTTGGCCGACTGTTAGAAGCTGTAGCTCATTAAATTTTAGGAACATTTCAATGAAATTTGAGTGAATATTTTCAATGAATATTTTCAGGGAATGTTAAAGATAATACTATCGAATATAAATTTTTTCGAAAAATGCAATTTTTTACTAGGTAGATGTACCCTGTTATTAGTGTGACTCTGTGACTCCAGTCTCTATGGCAACACAGACTGTTTAATTTTTCAAAAGAGCAAAAAGCCGATATAGCCAAAGCCTCTTCGTTGGCAATTACCTAATGCCGCGATATGACTGTCCGCAGATAGGACTCGATATAAATGGGTACATATATTTCGCGGCACACATTTTTTCCGACTTCTCCCTATGACTCTGTAGGGACAGGGTTTTTTCCGGCTTTTGGCTACCGCTCGTACATATGGAGTCGCGAGACCTCCCCAGGAGATTCACGCTACTTTGTGCGATACGAGCGGGCGGGATTGTAAACTCTTGTCTGGGTACTATGTAGAACGGACGATCTACGATCTTCCCGAGAGGCTGAGAGCGCGCATATACAATCCGAGATACGATCCTCAAGACGCTATAACGCTTTTCTCCCATAGGAATGCGAGATAGATAGATAAAGAGAGAGAGAGAGAGAGAGAGAGAGAGAGAGAGAGAGAGAGAGAGAGAGAGAGAGAGAGAGAGAGAGAGAGAGACGGAGAGAGGGGGAGAGAGAGAGAGATAGAAATAGGGAGCGAATGAAAGGGTATGTAGGGCTTGTAGTGGTGAAGCCCCGTGTATGCAATGCCATGCCGGACGAGAATAGGGTAAGTCGCAGAGTGGTGAGACGGGTATAGTAGACCCATCTGAATTTTAACCAAGCGGATTATGGAAATGCGCGGTATATTAGCGTCTAACATCCTGCTTTGCATCGTCTTAACGCGCTTTCCGTTATATCTTCCGGCGCCCTCACGTAAATACACGCAGGCATGTGTATTCATATAAGTAAGGAGTCCTGCCAAAAATTCCACGATGTTGAAGCTTGTATCGTTGGAACTCAACGGAATGTTTTTTTCCAATTGTTAGTTTTTTATTTTCAATTCATAGCATCAAAAATGATTTTGATAAACAATAATAATGGAAGAAAACGTAAATAAGAAAGAATTTTCGTTGCATTCCAATGATGCAAACTTCAACATCAAATTCCAATGCCTCATTATTCGTAAATTTTTGTTTGTTTGTTTATTGGGTTATTGGGCCTTTTGTTTCTCTATTGTACTGTTCATTTCCTGAGTTCGACGACGTAATGCCAAGCATTCTGATTGTGAGTCCTATTTCGGACTCAAACCTGTTCTCCTTGAAAGATTCATTGATGTCGATTCAATGGTTCTCAAGTTACAGGCGAACAAATTTACGGAAAGGAACTAACTTCTTTCAAGAACGCCATTTTACGAAGTGGTTCCATAAAGGTACAAACGAATTGTAGATAAATTCTGTGTAGATTGAAAAACTACAATGGAAGCAGCTCTTGGAATTTTTTGTGTGTATCTAGCCCAATGACGTTGAAACTTGCACGATGCTGAAGTTTTCATCGTTGGAGCGCAACGAAAATTCAGTTTAATTTTTTTATTGTCTCTTTTCCATTATTCAAAAATATTCCTTACATATTTGGGCGGAAGATCTCTTATAAGGATCCTGAATAAAGTTTAACGGGGTATACCTCTCTGGAACCCCAATTTGATAGGTCAGAATGATGAATTTTATTCTAGTGACACATTGGTTGCAATAAATTAATTTTTTCCCAGCATGTTGTACACGTGTTTGTGGTTACAATGTAATTTTTCCGGAAGAAAATCTTTCAAAGTGTTCGTGGTGCTGCAGTTGGCGTTGCGGTCCTCCAGCGGCGAGGCCCGAAACGGCGGGATCTCTATCAGGCTCAAATGTAATCTCAAAAGTAAAGAAAACAAATTTCTTCAAATATACTGGCGATGGGTTCATGATCCACTTTTCGATGTTTCGAAAAATACGAAAAATGACAGCTTCTCCAAAGAAAACCTCATTTTTGGCTTGAAAAACAGCATGCTGAAGTCATTGTCATTAACAAATGGTTCATCCAATTAAAAAATGCGTACGTGAAACGAAAATGACTACTGTTTCAACGCTAACAGTTCAAATTCAAGTCAATAATGTGAAAGTTACTCAAGATGTCAATCCCGCCGTGTCACGATATGTAGTCTTGAGATAATCGCGTACAAAGTTTTGGTACATATTTTACACGATCTTGTGAAATATTGTAGTCTTACCGCTAGTCAGCGATTCCGACACCATATACTACTGTGTCCAAAAAATAAGGTGACATTTGACTTTAAACTGCGCGCGTCGAAGGATTTGGAGAATTTTTTTTTTTTAGGTTGGTAGTACTGTCGGTGACATCTATGTCAAATTTACATGTCAAAATATTCATTAGTGTTTGAGATACGCGTCGTTTTGTGAGCTGCTAAAAGTGAGTTTTTCGTTTTTTGCGATGTCGAAATTTGTTGAGCAAAGAATTTGCATTAAATTTTGTTTGCGGTATCAATTTTCTGCTGCGGATACGTTTCGCCAAAAACTCAACCCATATCGTTCCGCAACCACCGTATTCACCTGATCTGGCGCCGTGCGACTTCTGGCTGTTCAGCAAGCTCAAAAGATCGCTCCGGGGACACCGTTTTGATACGATAGAGGAGATTCAAGCCGCAGCGAAGACGGAACTGAAGGCCATCCCGGAAAGTTACTACAATCAGTGTTTCGAAGATTGGAAAATCCGTTGGCATAAGTGCATTGCATCGGGAGGGGATTACTTTGAAGAGGATAAAATTGATTTGGAAAAATAAATAAAGAATTTTCGAAATAAATACAATGTCACCTTATTTTTTGGACACAGTAGTAAGTGTCCTTCCTCCTCATCGAGATCACGTTGCACACCTAATCTATGCAATCTGCGGGCAGCTCGGGCCTCTTTTGCGGGTTTTTTTGCTTTGATGACCGCTTTCGTTACACGCGAATCATCCTTAACCCAACGCACACCGTTCCACTAAAATAGGTGTAACTTCGTCAATTTTTAAAATTTCACTGTCCGGTTGGTTTTAGAATATTCTTGAAAGTTCACACTACAACAATACGCAAAAAAGCGATTTTTTGAAGTTTCCAGAGATAGACACCCCCTTAAGCAATTTTGGAGGGCTAAATTTGCCAAAATAAATTGGGCTACCATCTTTTGTTGCGTTCCAACGATCCAAACTTCAATATCACTAGTTTGGATTGACGGAACGCAATGAAAATCTTTTTGTTTTCAAAATGCAAATTTTGTTTTGGTAGATCAAATTTGCTGCTAACTTCACTTAAAATTATCATTAAAGACCTGCAACCTAATTCTAGCGCAAAAGCTTTTGGACAACAATGAAAATGGAGAAAAAAAGAATACAGAATTCACGTTGCATTCCAACGATACAAACTTCAACAGCATGCAGGTAATTACTCGACTCCCTTACGAAGCAACCCTTACGAACAACGCTACCCACCGCAGATGGTGGTTGGAACCCTGCGCTACTTAGCCGTAGGTTTTCTTGATGCACTTCCAGGAGTGTCAAACTTGTCTTTCTCTGATCGCCGCGATCTTTTGCTCTTTTGCTTTTTTTGCCACGTTATCCAGCCCTTTCCATTTTTGTCGTCTTCCTCTAACTATCCCCACGTCTCACGTATTCCACACTCTTACTCGCACTCGAAACAAGAAAAGAAAATAAAAACAATTATCCACCGGGGTCCCCGGTGGCGGTATCCCGGTATTTTTAAAACTTTAAGGAACTTTGCGATTGTTTCATCAGTTGCGATAAGCGTAATGGGAGGGCAGAAAAGTTTACAGCCGCTGCTGTTTCCAAATATACTTCCGGGGCTGTTCCAGTGTCGCGAAGAAGCAGATAGAGAGAGAGCGAGAGAGAGGGAGGGAGGGAGAGAGAGAGAGAGAGAGAGAGAGAGGGGAGAGAGAGAGAGAGAGAGAGAGAGAGAGAGAGAGAGAGAGAGAGAGAGAGAGAGATGTAAAGCAGAAAATACTGTACTACCAGGTTCGTTCGATAATTAGAGGGGACGCGGAATTCTTTTCTGATAGCTTGCAATATCAGGCTTTCTCTCTCTCTCTCTCTCTCTCTCTCTCTCTCTCTCTTCTTCTTCTTCTTCTTTCTTTTTCTCGCCCTCTCGAAGCGTCATAGTTTTGACGTTGTGCATCGTTATTATTATACACACTGTGAGTTTACAGTGCACTCCGACCAATTATAATTTGAGCCATTAATATGAAAGAGTAAAAAACCTCAGCATCGAAGCGCGAGACCCTCTTCTGCTCTCTCGTTATAAGAGAGTTCTTATTATTGTTCGTCCGTAGCTTCGCAATACTTGAAACACACACACACACACACACACGTACACGGGCACGGATATCAGTGTACGTACGGAGAGATGTACAGATGTATGGTATTTTTATAACTTCTATGCGGTCGTCTCCTTATGCATATTTTATCCGTCAGCTTCCTGGGAGTCGCGCGCCGTCACGCTATAATTAATGGAAACAGTATATTTATACTGTACACACGCATCCATATATATAGACACATATAAATCCACATTTACGGGTGGCTGTATCTGAGAATGAATATATGCATAAATGCACCTACTATATATATATATTCATGCATATGGGATATTCCACGCCATTTCACCCAACCCGTGACCCCGACCATTTTTGGTTTTCCCGATTTTGTTTAGAATTTTATCTCTTCTCTTTTAGGAGTTATAATTTTCCAATAAATGTCAATTTCGGAAGTTTTGGAAAAGTTTAAACGCTAATAACCCCTGAACTAATTGAGATATCGACAAATGTCACCACACATTTTTTTCTTCATTTTGAAGCATATTTTCGTTAAAAAATATGACGAAATTATCAACTATCAATGTCAACGTGTTTTTTTTTCTTCTAAAGTGAAAACTATTGTTTTTAAAGACGATTGCTTTTTTAATGTTTTTTCAAACAATTACTAAAATAGTGTGTCGCATTCTATGATTTTTAAGACTAGTCTCATCGTGGGCCCATTTATCCTTCTATTTTATTGCGATTTAATCACATTTTTTTTAAGACGATTTTTATAATTTTAACAAAAAAAATGATTAATTCGAAAAAAAAAAACGAAGGATAAATGGGCCCATGATGAGACTAGCCTTAAACATCATAGAATGGGTCACTCTATTTTAGAGAATATTTTGAAAAAAATAAAAAGAGTCAATCATCTTTAAAAGAAAATATTTTCCACTTTAGAAACAAAAACAACGTTGACATTGATACTTGATCATTTTTTCACGTTTTTTTAACGAAAGTATGCTTCAAAATGAAAAAAATTGTATAGTGACATTTGTCAATATTTCAATTAGTCCAGGAGTTATCAGCGTTTAAGGCGTTACCCCCACTTGTAGCGCAAAAAAGGCCTTTTTCATGAATTTTTTTAAAGAAGACTACAAAACTTTTTTTATCGATCAATATACCATCTTAAAGAACACATCTTGAAGAACTTTCAGTAATTTTTTTATTGAAAAATATTACATTGTTTAGTGGCAAATGGCCGTCAATGAAATAATGTTTTTATATACACGGTTTGCGGTGACCAACATTGCGGCGAAGTGGATCATCTGAAAAAAAAAATACGGATGGATTTAGTCAAATATAAGTATAAACTAGTCTTTAATCGAAGGATTTTAAAAAATATTCATTTTTCACAAAATGGCGTACAGTCAAAGTTAATGGTTCGATTTTAACGAAAAAAAACGGCCGTTTTTTGGCTATAAAACGGCCATTTTTTTCGAAAAAAAATCGAACGATTAAAGACTACATTTTTATGTATTAAATAAGCCTGCAAAATTTCAAGAAGATCGGTTCATTAGTGTTCGAGTAATCTTGGTCACCGACTTCAGAAATGCCATTTTGAGAAAAACGCGTTTAAAGTTTCAATTTCCGGTCGTTTACACAACGGATTCTTCTCTTTCAACGCTCATATCTCAGTCAATTTTGTTCGGATCGACTTTAAATTTCCAGGACATATTCTCAGATACTTATACATAAAAAAATGCAATAAAAAAAATCGATTTTCTCAAAATCGCAAGTGGGGGTAACCCCTTAAACGTTTCAAAAACTTCTGAAATCGACATTTATTGGAAAATTATAACTCCTAAAAGTCGAATGTCCCATATATATATATATATAAGGGCGTAAGTGGAGAACGATATATGTATACACACACACACGCACACACATGCACACACATGCACACACATATATGTCGTTCTCCTCTTACACCCTTACATCGCGGGATGAAAAACACCTCAAAGCACCTACTGCAAGAGTACGCGCGCAAGAGCGATGGGCCCTCGTATGTTGGTATAAGGACCTAAGGCTTTTTCCGTAATAATAATGCATGAAACGGGAGTAGACGGAAGTCGAAAAGGATAGCATTTTAATATTGAGTTGAATGTAGCAAAACATTTATTTGCGCTGATTTGGAATATAATTTTGTTTCATGCTCAAAGGCTGATGAATAATCTATAAAATAAATAAAACCAAATATGGATCACCTGCATAGTCATCGTTGTAAATTAACGTAAGATAGTTCATTAATCCGATAGTAGACAAAAAGCAACTTCCTTTGCAACGCAAGGGTTGCCGGAATCCTTTAAGGATAAGAGATCGGCGTCAGCAAACATTACGCCCGTGGAAAAGGATAACCCAAGTCCTTTTTACAGGGTCAGCAGATTTGCCCCACCTACGGATTTGTGATTAGAGGGTCCAGCACAACGAGTAGCCTTCATTTTGCGAGCTCGCAGGGAGGTTCCAATTCTTCGGAGTGCCTTTACCTTCGAAGACGGCGTCGATGGTCATGATTGATGGTCATATTGTAATAAGTTTGCATTGGTTTTCATTTCCCCCGAACCTTTCAGTTTTTATGAAGAGACTGTCAAAAGTGTGAGAAAAGCTGTTTTTCGCATTTAGCCGGCGTAATTTCGAACTTCGACAGAATCACGATGATATTTGCAGTCGAAAATATACGTACGACCCTGTTGGCCAGTTTTTCAAAATCGCCAAAAATAAAAAAATTGCAAACAGTCGTAGCGTCGGTCCTATTTGAGTGACATCAATTTAAGGCTTTTTGGGAATTTTTTTTCTCAGAACAACTACAAAATAAATCGAGATTACAAAAAGGGTGTTTATCATACGTATCAGTGACCGTATACAAATTTGTTTTTTGAAACGATTAATTTCAAAATGGCGATTGTGCAGCGTTTATCTCAAAACTGCATTTTTTTTAGTTGGCCGGAAACATAACTCAGACAATTTTCAACCGATTCACTGGAAATGTTGAATATATCTTGAAAAATACATTGTCTATGGGAGTACGTAGGATTTTTTTTATATTGCTTAGTTCATTTGTTATTAAAAATTATCTGGCGATTTTTTAGGCGAATTTTTGGAAAGTGAAAAATTCCAACTGAGATGGAGCTGTAAACGATGCTCTCACTGAGAGCATGGTTTACAGCTCCATTTGCACCTCAAGCACCGAACCTCGACTTGCTGCTTTTGAAAAAAACTTGACAATTACAAGTCAATCCTGACGTTTCTCGAGTCACAATCCAGAAACATATAAAGCACTTACGGTTTCTCAATCCACAAAATGCAGCGATGTCATTTTTTGATAATGGAATATCACTGTGCGTTAAACGAAAAGTGTTGCTCTAGTTGAACACGAGTGACGAAACCGAAGAGGATTACTCCAATCGCATAGAGATAAATCCCAAAGATATTAATACTATACTCGACAAAGAGATGGATTACTTCATATCTCCACAATCGTCAAACTTTTTCACGAAATTCAAAATTAGTACGAATTTTTTTAAAACTCGATCCGTCTTTTTCGCCTGAAGATGAACAATTCAACGGAGGTTTAAATGTGGCCAAACATGTAAAGTTCGTAAATGATACGACTGAGAGCAGTTCATTTAATGGAAGAATCCAACGATATTCTTACACGGAACGAAGATCAGAAGCAGTATTTCCTTCAGGTAGGCTCGGAATATCGTAAAAGCTTTTCCTATCCAAAAAAACCGACGGTGATGAAAACATTTGTATTTTAATTATTATTGTAAAAAAAGTATAAAGTATAATTACATGTGTTTTGAAATACGCTAATTGAAATAAATATTTTTTCCTACATGCACAATTATTATTTTTACACATTTATGACGCAAATAAGACTGCCTTTTAATGAGTGAAATACTGTAAAGCACCAAGCGGCTAAAAACGGGTAGTCAAGTTGATCAATTTGCCGTCGTGTATAATATGAGGGCGCTGGGGGTGTAAGGGTTGTGATAACGCCTTGTAAACAATATACACGTAGATATACCAATTAAGAATAAATTTATATGAATAAAGGATGAAAAAAGATGAATGAAGGAATAATTTGAAGGAATATTTTTTCAATGCTTAGGAGCATTTCCAAAAAATGATGACTGAATTAGTCAGAAAATCGCATTTTATTCAAATGGGAAACAAAACAAGCATACAAGCACGTCTTCTCATTGGAATACAGCGCTGGGGTTTCGCACACATTTTTATTTATTTATTTCGAACCTATCCGGGGGGCGCACTCATCGAAATTCGTCAACACCCCCATTAAGGACCGCCCTAGTGTACACACACATTAGCTGAAATGAGGAGCTAGCGAAAAAAACCGGACTCGTCCACATGACGTCAATTTTTTTTTCTCGTGTTCTTCAAGCACCCCTTCATTAGGGCCCAACATATTTTGCATCAAATCCGGCTCTAGACACCTTAACATTTTTCTTAAACTGCCTTTTCAAGCAGAAACGTACTTGACCATGGCTGGGTGGACGAAAAATTAGTAACAGATGACCACAGTGATGACGATGATGACATTGAATGTGATTGTTGTGAGCCTGACATGGAAGAGTTGGTGTAGGATCATTAAATTGATATAAAAAAACAAATTTACATTCAGTCCAATGAATCTGTTTTATTTAATAACCGGATATGTCTATAAGATTTTCATATAAAAGTGGCGTTGTCCACCATTCTCATTCAAAACCGGACGTGTCCAAAGTAAAAATAAAAATAAACACATGGTAGTTAGTTTTTTTTATTAAACTAATGCCAGGCCCAGGCTTATATTTTGACAGAGCCTTCTTATATTAAGGACTCAGGCCACAGTAACGGGTATAAAAGCATTTGCGAATTGAACAATTTTTTTTCGTATGACAAAGTGATTCACTCATAAAATTAATTACACATCTATTTAGTATGAATATCAAGCTGTTAGAAAATATATATATATATTTTTTTCGATGTACAAAATGGCCGACTACTAATTTTTTTGTTATCTTTTTTAGGCGCTCCGCGGCGTGACATTTAGCATCCACAATTTTTTACCTAGAACAAAAAACAAAAATTCTCCTCAATCTACATTAGAATACCTACACTTAGAAAAACGTTCGGTACCGTCAAAAAAAAAAAATGGTTTGAATCAACCAAATCCTGCAGTTGCGGGTGGCGAACGATATGAACAATTCAATTGACTGCGGGATTTGGTTGAATTACAAATATATATTTATTTCCGGCAAATAAACTTCTTCTTGATCCAAAAACGCGCAGATTACTTTTAATTCTAATTCCGGTGTCCTGAAACCAAACTTTATTTCAACATACTGAACGGTTGGGTTGGTAATCTCTCCCTTAAAAGCATTTTCAAAATATATATGTCAACGAAAAACATATACAGTAGAATGAAACATGTGTGCATTAAATGAATTGCAGAGCATATTTCAGTCAATACATAAGGGGCTTAAACCGCGTGTACACGTGGTTGGATTGAACGAATTTAATCGATATCTGAAATTACGGGAGAACAATGGCTCGTGCTCGCAAAAAATCTCAATCACGATTCCCTTAGCAATCCTTGAAAGCTTATGCACTTGGTGAACACGCAACGTTAAATGAAACTCACCGGCTTCCACTAAATTTACTATCAACACCCGAGAGACGCTGTACAATGTTTTTTCTCGAAGGATAGCACGCAGCGTGACAACAATGGCGGACAAAAAGAAATAACGATCGTACACTTACCTCGAAATGTAACAACGAGCGATTGAAGTCCCCAATCAATCAAGATGTCTTCTACTACGCACATTTTCTATATTTTCAATGTAAATCGTCTCGGAAAACTTATCACAATGACTATTGTAGTTTTCTACACGCTCACAGAGGAGATGCACGTCAACAGCCAGAAGAGAAGACGTGAACAGCCGGAAGTCGAAAGGGCGATCGTAGCGCTGTTCGTGCATGCATCTGAAACTACACTGATTCGCGACTTGCACTAACTAATCGCTCATAGCGATTGAACAGAGCGCGCCCATGGTCGGATTTGCCAAATAAAGTCGTTATGAAGAAATCGTGCCGGGAAAAAAGTGATCGATTGCATCCACAAGAAGTCAAGTAGCAATAGCAATCAATAGTTGAAAAATATTCACATCGTAGAAAAAAGAAAACACGGTCTTACCTCGAAGTAACTTTAATTAAATCATTTGTTTCAATTAACTTATTCAATTGTAGAACCAACCATCATTCGCTTTACGCGTAATAATTAATTCAGTTAGAAAATGTAGTCTATTAGCCAATATAACGACCAAATATAAAGTCCAAATAAAACGCGGATTACTTGTATGAACTCCGATGTAGTTAATCTAACCCATTATACGGCTAGGGAGATATTGCTATTTTTACATGATAATTTGGTTGTTTCAACTAAACTGGCTTTGTCACTTGAATCGAATTGTATTTCAAGTGAGTAAAATTAGGTTGCTTCAAGCGAAATTGCTTCAACTAAATATACATAGTTTGTATTACCAAACGTTTTTCTGAGTGTAGAGAAGTACGTACGGAATTTAAAAAAATATTGTTTTATTCAAAAGTTGTAGGTATTTGAATTTAAGAAATGAATATTCAGTAAAAAATTTCGTTACAACTGCTCATAAAATGAAAAGTTTTCGATTAATCAGAAATTCGGTACGTACTTTTCTGCGAAATGCAATTAGGAACAAAACTTTTAAATTTGAAATAAATCGGGTGAAAATTGTTGAAGTTATTTGTCACACCAATTGGGAAAAAGCTGTTTCGAGAAGTTTCGAGTAGTCGGCCATTTTGTACATCGAAAAAAAATTCTAATAGCTTGATATTCATACTAAATAGATGTGTAATTAATTTTATGAATGAACCACTTTTTCATACGAAAAAAATGGTTAAATTCGCCCATGATTTTATACCCGTTACTGTGACCTAAGGCCTTAAAGCTATGCAATTCTAACTCATCTCTACTTGGTTATTATGGTTTCTGACCTCTCCCGGAAAAAAAGTAATTCATGGACAAGTCCGGTTCTGTTCGCCAGCTCCTCAAATAGCCAATATCAATAAAATCCCGCGAAAGTGCAGTTTGCGCAATGTACGTAATACATTGGCAGGACTTGCGGTCTTTCATAGTTATGCGATATGTATACCAAGATCTTTCACGCTTTCTACGTATATAGAGCTCGCTCCCAGTGCGTTTTTATCCACAGTAGAGTGCGTCGTGTCCGTTCATGTACGGCCAACGTTTTCGCGGTGTTCGGGTCCATTCAAGCATAGCTCTTGGTTGTGCCGTTGCTGCGGGCAGCATTACGCCACCGAATGGATTGTGAACCTCACCACCAAAAAAAAAGGGACAAAAAGTACGATCGAGGAATAAAAATAAACGGGAGCATTATCATTCGAGGCTTTTCCGAAGTGCAAAGCCGTGTTCCATGCGGTCGTTCCGGGCATCAGCATCCCGCGAGAGCGTAACGATACGGCCCGACTACGGTGCTCCCTTCTGCGCTCGCTCTTTCGGTATTGAACTTTTCGAAACTCCGAATTTTCCGCGACGTTGGCGCGCTTGGGGTGGATTGATTGATTGGTGAATTGCGTTTGGGCCGATTTTTCTAATTTTACCACATTTGTGGCCGTCATGACCTCATTGGGATGGGTTAACATGGGTCGATTTTAAGAGATTCATACTTTTACATTGATGGGGTCGGGTTGAAATTCCGAACTCAGAATGATCAGAACACTCTAAACTCCGAAAGGATATTACCTAGAGAGACCAAAACTTCGAAAATCTGAACACCGTCAAAAAAATTCGGCTATGGAAGATTTTAAAGTTTAAAAATGTTCAATAAATCGCCGAATTCTTTCAAGAATTTTTTTATTATTAAGTAGTGACTTGACGTCAATTTTGAAATTTGTCTCGACAATGTTATACGTTCTACATCATTTACAGTCAACTGTGTAGACTCTCGCTGGCATATTGACGAGCCTTGTAATTTCGAAATATTAAGATTAGGAATTTTAAACCGTCGGCGCATTCAAAGTTCGGAATTTCAACCCGGCCCCCATGTCAAGATCATGCCAGCGAAAGTCTACACAGTTGACTGTAAATGATGTAGAACGTATAACATTGGCTCGACAAATTTCAAAATTAAAGCAAAATCACTTCTTAATAAAAAAAAAGGAAGGGACGTTTTTGTAGTTATACTGTTTCGATTTTCAATTTTACTGAACATTATTTTTTCCTTTTTAGTACAGTACCTTTTAAATAAAATCTTGTTTTTAAAACGTTTTTTTTACGTGTATTTTATTTTATACTTTTTGGTATTAGAATCGGTTTGTTCATTTGCCATATTAACAAAACAAATGAGCACAAACTCGACTGTTCTCGTATACGTTATTAACGAGTTGCATTGCCCACCTCCCACCTCCATCATCGGACCAGCTCCGTGATACCATATTAATGCATTTTCACCGAAGTTACGCAGGTATGCCAAATTTCAGCTCAATCGGATGCCAGCAAGTGCTTGAAAAATGGATTACAAATTTTCAACCAGAAAGACGTACGAACGAAGCAAGTTGAATTAAAGCTGTAAAGCTTGTAAAGATCTGGAATACAACATCCAATTTATGAAGACTGGCATTGCAGGAACGGAAGATTGGCAAGGCATTGATAGGTAGAATTTTCAGCCAATATATTTATTATTTAATTTGGAAGCGGAGAGGTGAAATCATTGCAACTCGTCGTTCGAATCCGGTTCGTTTTTCCGGCAGCTGAATAAAATGTCGGTCACCTGACAAAGTGTCGTCTTCCGATTGAGCGAATTCGAAAATTTAATCAAGTGGTTTCGTGACTCATTGATATTTTGCAATCTCATTATAAGTATCGTGCAGGGTGGCATATCGTATTCCCTGGTTCGATCGTGTTTTATGTACATGAAATATATATTGATCCGCTCTAATTATAATCGAGGGGGGAGGGGGGGGGGCGTGACGAGCGAACAACAAAACTGTGGCAGCGAGAATACTGTCAAATGTTTTTTTTTTGTTTGTTTCAAACGGTATACCTCAATAATACTAATTTATGGTTCAAATATTATAATTACATTTTCGAACAGTACGGGTTGTTCGTAATTTTCAATTTTCATTATAATTGCCCACCCAATTAAATTTTCATTGTGCATTACTGTCGCTTTTTGAACTTAACTTTGTTTTCAAACGAATGTCATCGCCTTGGCTTAGCGCGGGATCAAATTCAATTATGGCGAAATTAATACGCCATTTGCCATATTTTGGAACATTCCATGTAGGGGACCTCGGGGCAAAGCGAATACGCAGGGTAAAATGAATCAGAAGCCTAGTTACCGAACAGTGTGTGCGAGCACAGTGCTCCCATTGGAGTTTGCTGGAGCGGCGTGGAGGTGAATAGGTGTGAAAGTATCAACTATGGCAGAAGCACGCCTCTCGAGTGAGAAAACAATATCGATTTTTTGACAAAATGGCCTAATTTTTTGGTAAAGTTTACCATCGTTTCAGCTCATTTGAGCTGCTGATATTGATTAGAGACAGGTAGGAAAACACACAATGAAGGAAGAATTATTAATATAATAAGAACGGTTTGTCGGAAATTTTCTAGGTTATTGCGTGATTTTTTGTTAATTCGTTAACCGTCTAATGAGGATAAGATGAATACAAGCTATCGCAAAGCCGCAATATTTTACAGGGTACCAATATTTACGTTATCAAAGGTGAAATGAAACTAGTGAAGCTTTTGGCTCCTCTTCAACTGGTATTTCCACCAGGGGATGAAAAAGAACTTACAAATCATTAAAATGATATGGAAGCAAGATTATTCGGATTAAATACTACAGAACTTAAACGATTGGCTTGCCAAATTGCTGGTATTGAGAATGAAACCACTTTTATATGCAAAAGATGCCAATAATTCGGGCTGTACTTCCGAATAGCTGTTACCTCCAATTTGGCTGAAATTTGGTACAGACCTTCTTTTTGACGATATAAGATAGTGTGTAAAAGGATTTTTGGCGCATCGCAATAGTTTCCTCAGTATCGAAATGTGAAAATGTCGAAATTGCACGCACTTCTAGCCTTATTCTACCTACATGTTTGGCTACTGGAGCCAGTGTTCGGCCGAAGATGAAAGAAATTGTTTTTCAAGGTATTTCTCATATTATCAAAATTTTTCCAGTCAGGTCAGCCACCTCGTCTCATTCAGTTCCCTCAAGGTAGAAACACCCACGCCAACGATGCTTTAAGGCAGTAGTCTGGTCTAGAGCGATGCTGTTGAAGTTTGCATCGTTAGAACGCAACGAAAATTCGGCTTTACATTTTATTTTTTATATTTTTATTATTCCAGGCGATCTCTTCTTGTATATTAATCATGTAGATCGCTAAATAAATATCTTAAAAAATGGTTGAAGGACTTTTGTAAGTGAAATTTTCCGAAAGAAATTAAATTCGTTGCAGTCCAACGATGCAAACTTTAGCATCGTCTAGAGCGAGATTTTTGACGTCATTTTTGGGTTGGAATAACTTTTAAACCGTTGACGTTGTCTTGACGAAATTTGACATATGTATTTATTGTTCCTTTGAGAATGTATCTACATTTAAAAAAAAAATTATTTTAAATATTTTCATGTCGTTTTTTATTTTTTTACAACATGGTCCGCCGAAAACCGCCTCAATCGGCGCCCACTCTGTGTGATGTTGTATGCATCTGAAAAAAAAAATATATATTTTCTCAATCTGTATGAGTATTCTGAGCACTGGCAGCAGAATTAGTACTTAAAAAAAATTTGTTACAAAATGGCGGCCTGTTAAACTTTGATTAACGATATTTCATACATTTTCGGGTATTCGACGAGTTATAAAATGTGAGCAAAATTATTGTTTGACTCAATTCTGCTACCAGTCCTCGGAAAGAGGCTACCGAAGGTATGTGCAAAATTTGAGCTCGATCGGACAATTAGTTATCGAGATATCGTGGGCGCCGATTTGAAAAACATAGTTCTGAGATAAACGCGTTCAAAGTTTTGATACCGTTAGATGTGGTTTGCGCGCGGCTTGCTTATAATTTCTATTACTCTGCTCATTTTTTAAATATCAATAAACGGCTTTCACGAGCGTATTAAGAAAGGTCTAAGGAATAATAAAATGAAGAAAAAAATCGATTTTGTCAAATTTCTAGACCAGACTACTTAAGCCTACTACTTAAGCCTTAGGCTTTCTCTATGAGGAAGTTTGAGCTGGAAGATTGGGGAGAAAGATGGAACTTTGAGCATCGTGTGGAATTCCGAATTTGCAGCCTCTTTTCCATCATTGTTCTGCCAATAGCAGTTCACAGACAATTTGCATAACCCAAAATGCACCACGTGGAGGTTGTCTGCTGAGCATTCCTAGCCCTGATAAGGGCTGTTTTAGTGTAAATGTGTATGTGTGTATGTGAACCCCACGGCTCGTCAATTCCGCGGTATTTTTTCACTCCAAACCACGTGTGTGTACGTGCGTGTGTATTTTTCGAAACCCCCCCCCCCTTTCTAACATGTTGTTAGAGTAGTGATAGATAGATAGCGATGCGCGAAAAATCATTTTACACACTATCTTATATCGTCAAAAAGAAGGTCTGTAACAAATTTCAGCCAAATCGGAGGTAACAGCTATTCGGAAGTTTATCTGAGATTTGATTAAAAATATATGGTATGCCATATATGTATGGCATCAAACAAAAAGACTGATTTTTTACTCTCAAAATAAAAAGATTAATAAATGTTGATAAGTTAAAAAGAATAATTAAAGTTGACTGACTCGTCAAGTTTTATTCGAACATGACCTCAGCGTGATCATCTTGCCCCGAGTTCCCGTACGTCATGCATTGCAAACTCTGCGGACAAATGGCCCGAGGTATATTTTCGATCGAGACATTTACGCGTATTCTCTTACTAACTGGAAATATCCCATGATATATACGACAATAGCCCATGGTGAAAGATAATATCGTTAAAACATCTAGTTTGCTGGCAGGCTAATCATAATATCGCTGACAACCTAATTATGGCTGCCCAGTCAATAAACTATAATTAGTTCTCCTCTCGGTGGCTGAAACTACCCTACGTCAAATTGTCCACTTCATCGCCAAACCACCGGAGAGGGTTGCTCTCCTCTTTAATCTCGTACATGTAGATATATTCATTTCGTCTCGCTTAAATGTAATTTTCTTCCCTACCTGGTCAACCTCCCACACGTACGTTCTGCACAGACACATAAGATGGAAAAGTGCGAGAATGGAATAACTTTCGTTGGCTCTGGGGATCATCTTTCCGCCCCGCGGTCTTCCATTATTTTTCATTTGTAAACGAAATATGAGAAATACCACAGCGCTCTAGCGGACTTCTCTCTAGTCGGGCCATGATGGGGGAAAAAAAATTACAAAAACCAAAGAACCAGCGAGCTCTGCGGATGGATGGGAGGACAATACACGCCAAAGAAACACTTTGCCTAGGGGCCTTGGTAACCATCGTTTCGCCACTCTTTTTCCACTCAAACTCTCCCAAGCTCTCTTCCGTTTCGAAAACCAATTTAAACGAAGTCTCTCGAATCACCAGAGGCTGCGAAGTACGGTTTCTCGTCACAAGCCTCCCCCGGCTCACCAACGCTCTGTATGTACCCGCATCTCGTCGGGCTCATTCCTCTTTTCGATTTTCCGCGACACCACTTTCGCCCTTCTCTTCCATTTTAGCCTGCTTTCACCCAAACAAAGATGGCAAAGAGAAGATCCGGTGAGAGATGTTCCTCTGCGTCAGTCAGACGAAGTAAGGCTCATCTAGAATTGACTCGCTCGCGCATACCCTCTGCCCATTTGTCGAAAACGTTTCACGGGTTATGCCTAGTTACAACAGTCGAAAAATCTCATTTTTTTGGGTTTTAAAAAATAGAAAATCGTGATGATAATTTTCTGCAAAAATTAGGTATGTGGGAAAGTACCGTAAAACTTTGAACAGGTTTTGGAAGTTTTTGGTAGGTATTTTTTTTTAACATCCTAGATACCAACTTTTTGTGCTCCAATATAACAGTGTGTCCTTTGGCTATCAAATGTATGAGAAAGTCAAGCTCCACGACCCCCTCGCAATTTGATATATACATTTTTCAAAGTGTCAAAGTAGCCCCGAGTGTGGGGCTTCTTTGACAGGGCATTGAAATGCAACTTATGTCAAAGATTCAGGGTTACTTTGGAATCATTTTGATAAAAAATGTAATATTTCATGCATTATACATGGAATTAAGTGAACAATGATTTTTTATAACCAAATTATCGTCGTTATTAAGGCAGCAGAACTCGAACAATTTTCGTCCAATCGACTTGAAATTTTAACTGTAGCTTCTACGATTGCTTTGATAGTCAAGGACGAGCGCTTTTTTTCGATTAATCGAAAATTGTAAAAAATATATCACTTTTGAGATGAAAAATATGGTCGAAAAAACGAACTTTTTTGCAAACTCGTCTCTATATTTCTTTCAATTATTTTTTAATTCCCCTCGTACTTGACTGCTAAAAATAATATAATTAACGAAAATATTTCACTCTTAGTTTCGGGACTAAAGTTACAACAGTTCTACTGCGTGCCGCGGAGAAGGTTGGCTGGAAAACAGTAGTGCTATAGTGCCTCGTGCGCTGCCATTTTGTATACTTTTGACAAAATATTTTTTTTCACATACCTCAATATATACCTTATAAACGTGAAAGGTCTTTTGACCAAATATTTTATTCCTTTCTTTAAAAAAAAAAATCCAAAGAAAACGGTCGAAAATGGGAAGTTACAGTGGTGCCCTCCTTTAAGAAAACATTTTACATTAAAATATCAAGTACCTGCGGTGCTATTATAGGCACTTAATGAGTCTTATAATTGTCATTGAGAATAAAATCAACTTGTGCAACATTACAATCAACTTTGGCAACATTAAAATAAACTTGAACAACAAATTGTTGTTCAAGTTTATTCCCCGCATCCGCCGCTCACCACAGAAGTTCAAGCGGGCTGCGCACACATTCAAAACGTATTTTGGCGCTCTGTCAAAGTACGTAATCACCTGAAGAACACTCTGTAATTTTTTGTATCAAAATATCACATTATAATCGTTTTGCAGTCAATGGCTGGGTAGCACCTCGCGAAAACGTCTTTTCGGCGAGCAATGCCCTTTTGAACCAGGCTGTCTAACATAAAAAAATTAAACAGATTTCGTTGGTATATTAGTTTATTTTATGATTAATCAAAAAAAAATCTGAAATATCAAATTAAAAAAAGTGGCGCGTGTTCAAAGTGAGCGTTTTGATTTTTGCTAAAAAATGGAAATTTTTCGTTCATCAAACCGAAAGTATACATAGTAAAACAAAATCCTTCGATCGAATAGTATATCTTTACACCTAGAAAGAGCCCTAAAAATTTCCGAAAGATCGATGTAGTAGTTATTGAGCTATTGCCTACCGACCTTGTAAACGTACCTACTATCGAGGAAAAGAAGATTAAAGTTTCGAACAATGTTCCGAGCGTTTCGACGGGCGTCCACATAACAGCCTATATAAATCGGTCAATTTTGATCCGGTCACCTTGAAATTTTCACGGAACATTTATACTTAAGATGTTATACTGACAAAATATATTGGTTTTGAAAAAAATGATTTTTTGTCTTTTGCAGGTAGGCATAACCCCTTAATCTGCCAGGTCATTCGACGAAGGATCACGCCTCCAATGGTCTTGTCTTATTTTGCCGGTGTCTGGAGATTGCTTGGGGAATGATACTCTCCACCACTAACCCACAGGCCACGTGAGCATCAAGAAAAATATCAAATGACGATAACCAAAGTGATAAGCATATTGGAATAAGATTTCGAAAACGACATATCTCCGATTAATTTGGAATGTTGTGTACCGAAGTATTTTTACTAGCCGATTACGAACATGATAGTGAAAATACCCGCAAATTTTATTTTCAAGGTCACAACTTGCAAAACCGGATTTTTTAAAAGTTTTTCTATTTTATTGTAATAAATGTTGATCTTAGAGAGAAGGGTTTCCTACAAAAGTTGCAGCCTATAAAAAGATTGATCTTTTGTGTTCTATACAAGTTTTGTCTAAAACCAATCTGTTTCGATAAAAATGGGTTAATGCTCCGAAAAGTACATTTTCCTAAACTCCATAAGTTTCGATATTATCTACTTACACACTTTACCGCGGGAAGGTTGCAGTTTGATCTTTAACACTATACGCATACCTAAACAACACGCAACAAACAAATCGAAACAATACAAAACAAACAAACCCAAACAACACACAACAACTCTGTCGATATAACTGGCGCATTCATTGTACATAACAATTCATTGTACATAAACAAACAACACACATTCATAAATATTGTACACATTCATAATCATTGTACATAAACAAACAACACAAACTGGCGCATTCATTGTACATAAACAAACAACACACAACAAACATCACACAACATAGCGAACAAACCCAAACACCACAACAAGCAACCCCAAATAACACATAAATGAGCCCAAACAAACTCCAACTTTCCCGCGGTAAAGTGCGTAAGTAGATAATATCGAAACCAATGGAGTTTATCAAAGTGTATTTATTGAAACATTATCCCATTTTTCTCGAAATCGAATGGTTTTAAGCAAAAACTGTATGAAACATAAAAGATTAATCTTTTTATAGGCTACAACTTTGGTAGGAAATGTTTTTCTCTAAGATCAACATTTATCAAAATAAAGTAGAAAAACTTCGATAAAATCAGTTATTGTGAGTTTTGATCTTGAAAATTGTATTTGCGGGTACCTTCACTATCATATTCGTAGTCACCGCACGGAAAAAAAGAAATAGTACAAAATACAGGGGCTACACAGTTCGCATTGGACTCGAGCGATTGCACAGCGATATTTACTGAAACACAGTGCTCAAAATACAGTGTGCTCAAAGTAAATTATTACAGTTCCTATACTGTCCTCTTTGGACTCGAACCGCTCTACTGTATCTTTTACCGGAACACAGTCCAAAATACAGTGTAGTCAAAAGTAAATTTTGACAGTTCAGCACTGCAATATAAATTTAACAAAACTCGTAATTTGACAGTTGGTTAATCTGTATTATGTACAATGAATGCGCCAGTTATATCGACAGACTTTATGTAGACACACACAAAAAGTTTATCCATAAAAGAAGTTTGAAAAAAATGTGTTGAAAATATAAAAAAATCAGTCACATACACAAGAACGGACCTTTTCGTAAATAATTCTCTCTTTTTTTATGATTTCTTGAATTATGTCGCATAAATTTCGACGTTCGCATCCTATCGACCACGCACTACTAACTGGCAACCCTTTGTGTCCTGGCCACGTGCCCCACCCCACGCGCGAGACAAGTCCTAATTAGACAAGAACGCACCTTAAAAAAAAATCTCTCTTTCTTTATAATTTCTTGAATTCTGTCGCACAAATTTCGATGTCCGCGTCCCATCAACCACGCACCACTAACTGGCAATCCTTTGTGTCCGGCCTTCGTGCCTCACCTCGTGCCTCATTTCCGTACAGTATAAAAATCAGTGATCGCATTTAAATTTTACAGTTGAATATTTTTACTGAAATCACTGATGTATTCACAATATCAAACTGCAAATAAACCAGTGTAACTGTAAAAATCTTAGAGTGCACAGATAACGTCACGAACTGTCGAAAGAAGAGTAAAACTACCGTGCCACACTGTGAAATTTAATGAATCACTCTGTACTCAATACAGTGTACACTGTAACCCTCGCACTTTACGTACAGTATAAAAATCAGGGACTTCATTTAAATTTTACTGTTAAATATATTTACTGAAATTACTGATTTATTAACAATACCAAACTGTAAATAAATCAGTGTAACTGTAAAAATCTCAGAGTCCACAGATTACGTCACGAACTGTCGAAAGAAGAGTAAAACTACCCTTCCACACTGTACCATTCAATGAATCACTCTGTACTCAATACAGTGTACACTGTAACCCTTGCAGTTTGCGTACATTATAAAAATCAGTGATCTCCTGTGAATTTCACATTTGAATATTTTCACTGAAAACACTGATGTATTCACAATACCGAACTGTAAATAAGCCAGTGTAACTGTAAAAATCTCAGTGTGTACAGGAAAATTCGCCATTTTTGTAGGACAGGATTTACATTACTCGGTTTTACTATAAAATGAAATATGGCACCCTGTTTTTTATGCGGTTTATACTGTGATTATCGCTGTTTCTTTTTTTCCGTGCGTGTCATAATACACGCATAGACGAAATTCCAAATTAATCGGAGATTCGTCCTTTCCGGAATTACACCCTTAAATTGTGCCAAAGATGTCTTTTGCAAGCTCCAACCACCAATGATGTGACCAGCATGTGAGCCTGAACTTACTATTCTCGAAGAATCATGTATTTGCAACCCGTCTTTTGGAAAAAATTGCTCCGAATTTATCGGGCAAGAGAGCCAAGTGTTTCTTTCCCAACGTCTTGTACCGATTCGTCATAACGACAATATGAAGTGTCTTTTAATACTTGGCTTCAAGAGGCTGCCGCATTTCTTGATAACAAACGTACGTGACTATCCATGCATAGTTGAAGTTCCTTCGCCCCTAAAGTTACGTCTCGCATTCATCAGGCACCTCTTCACGCTGTCTCGACCATTCAAGAAGAGCCTCGAGCCATACCCTCCAGGCTACAGTCACCCTCGACTGTTAATTCGAAAGTAAAGCAAAGGAAATTTCGTCACGTTTGACTCTCCGCCTTAGGATCGATCTTGTTCCTTACCCTGGGGATTTCTACGTGAATTTGTCTCCTGTATACCGTTAGGGTGGAACATTTCTCTGTATGTCGCGCCGGGTGTACATGGAAAGAGATGGTGCGTCGGAAGATTCGCGCAGAGGCAAACTCGGTACCGTTGTTTCTTCGGTATACGCCGAACCTCATCACTGCCCGAGGCATCACCACGGAGAGATACGTCGGAGGAGGGCATGTATTACATACGTAAATATATAGGTGTACGTGTACCGATGCGCGCACGAACACACACATGCATACCCAGAGATATAGGTATCGCATGCACCTAGAGGCACATCGAGCAGAGAAGAGCGAGCTCGAGCAAGGCTGACTAGAGGCTAGAAGGGTGGAGATGGTGGCGTTGGGTGCGCGTGTCGAGGATGCAAAGGGAATCTACCCCTTCGCTCTCGCTTTCTCCTCTATCTCGCAACCTCTTACTCTTCCATCCGCGTCTCTCTTTTCAACCCTTTCTATCCCGTGTGCCCTCTATCTTTCGCCTCGATAAGAAATCTTGCGCGAAACGCCCGAGAGGTTGAACGACCCCGCTACGACTCACGTACACGCCTATAGTCATCCACGACACATATGAGGCATTCCGCGTCACTTCAGGCAGTAAAAAAAAAATCCACAAATAATTTTGCAAAATCGAGTTAATTTGTTGAAAAATAATCACCGAGTGTCGAAATTTAAAAAAAATTTGTGACGTTCCTTCTCGTTGATTACCATTTTTTAACATTTTTCCATTCAAATGGCTGTATCTTTGGCAGGATTTGACGTATTTACATTCTTAAAAAACGAAAATGTGCGTCTTTTTCTAGCCTTCCAGGAAAAAATTAATTTAGATTTTATTGAGCAAGTCGAACGTCCGTTTCAGGGCACAATATGCAAAAATATTTTTTCTCTCGAAGAAAGACACTCGGTATTTTATTTTTTTAAATTTCCCCGAATTGTGAATACGAAAAATGGATTTTTGGTATTTTTTATATTATGAGATTCCTAAACACCGTGAAGTGACAGCTATTTTTATTTTTTCAATTTTTTCTATTAATATTCGATTGAAGAGTGTGGAGCACTCCAAGGCTCCAATTCATATGGCATATATGTCATATGTATTTCAAAAACCTGGTAAACATACAGCGAGTGCTCTGAACTCTTCAATCGAATATTAGTAAAAAAAACAAAAAAATAAAAAAAGCTGTTACTTCACGGTGTTTAGGAATCCCATAATACAAAAAAAAAAAACAAAAATCCGCTTTTCGTATTCACAATTCGGGGAAATTTAGAAAAATAAAATAACGAGTGTCTTTCCTTAAGAAAAAAAAATATTTTTGCATATTTTGCCCTGAAACGGGCGTTTTACTTGCTCAATAAAATCTAAATTATTTTTTTTCTGGAAGGCTAGAAAAAGACGCACACTTTCGTTTTTTTACGAATGTAAATACGACAAATCCTGCCAATGATACAGCCATTTGAATAGAAAAATATTCAAAAATGGTAATCAACAGGAAAAAACGTCAGAATTTTTTAAAAAATGTTGACACGGTGAATATATTTCAATAAAGTAACTCGATTTTTCGAAAATATTTGTGAATTTTTTTTTCACTATCTGAAGTGACGTGGAATACCTCATGTATACGCGAGGAAAGCTTATTTCGAACCCGTTATATCTACGTAATGTTGGCTTTTAGTGGATTTGGCTGTTCCATGGATGCTCGTCGACGTTTGTTGAGAGCAACGTTTATTTTAGAGACGCGAGAGTCCTCCAAGTGACGTTTGTATAAATGAGCTAGCGTTTATCCAAAGATCGTTCCGAAGACAGCGGAGCTTACGTAATGTTGAGTGTGGGCACAATAGGCTGCTATACGGACGGTCCTCAATGTCTAATGCCGTAAAAAGCACCTTTTTGCATACGGTATGCATCACAGACATGTGCATGGTGCACTTTTGGTTCTCTCTCTCTTTTTTCTCCTCCACGTCTTCAGCGTATCAGCAACCAAAGCAGCACGTCATCCTGTCTCCGCACAGCTTCGATCTGTCGACGTGCTCCAGTTACGCTCAATAAATGCGAATTTGAACACACGTAAGGAGATGCCTAGAAATCAATAATGGCGAGGATGGAGAAATTAGATGTAGCGCTCAAGCTGCACACGTGGAGCTGTACACTCTAGACGTGGTTGAAACCCGTTCGGGTGTACATCATCTTCGTACGACGAATTTTCCTGAAGGCTGCGATTCCACATGACTTGGACGACAAAGGGATCCTCTTAGCTCCGTGTGCAATATTTATTGGTTATACCTCGTGCAATCGATGTCCCGTGGAGATGTTCAGATGACAGTATTTACGGTTATCACAACTCTCACTGCCTATAGCCTTCTCGCGGTAGAATTCACAATAGCAAAATCGGATTACTCTACGGTTACCGTTGGATCGTTTATCTCCACGGCATGGCTTGTCGAGGCTCCTTCAAGTAATATGCTGAGTAGTGATTCTCGTTTAAGGAGTGAGATGCAGTCAGAGGCGTGAAAAACGAGCATTTTCAGTAATTTTTTTTTTATAGTAATTAAGTTTGTTTTACAAAAGTGGTTACACAGACTTTTTATGTTATATTTCAACTTGACTTGTACAAATTTTAAAAGAACAATATTGATTATTTATAAAAATATCGCCGTCTTTGTCGGACCCCCTTCGGCATGTAGTGCTTTGCGGTGAGCATCATAACATTTTACTTGATCATCTGAAATTAAAAAAAAAACCAAAAAAATCATCAGTTTAATAATAAATCTAGTCCTTAATCGAAGCTTTTTTTGATTAACAAAATGGCGGCTTTCGCAGATAACTTTCGATTTTCGACCAAAAAATCGCTCTTTCATTGTTTTAAAAAATAGAAATTTTCACCAAAAATGAAAATCCTTCGATTAAGGACTAGTTTTTAATGCTATCAATAAGCACACTAAATTTCATCAAAATCCATCGAGTGGTTTTTGAATTATAGTGGTCACCGACTTGAAAAACATAGTTTCGAGAAAAACGCGTTTAATGTTTTTCGATGTGGATACGGTATCATGTGTTCGTAAAATGTTGAGCTTGATCGATGGAGCTAAACTTTTTTTATGTATTTTTATCCGCTGAATCCAAATACCACAATTTTTGCCCAAAAGTCGAGCATTCAATTGTTTATAACCAATTGTTAAAAGAATTTTTCAAAAAATTAAAGTTTTTCGGGATGAATTATTTTTTTAAAAACATTTTTGGCAATTTTAAAACGAAAGTATTCTCTATAAAATTTTGCTTATGTTTATAGTTTTTGAGTAATACATTTTTGAAAAATTCGGAAAGAGTTTTCCAATTTTACACTTGATTTATGTATAGAAATACTAATTAAAAAATTACTTACATCGAATCATCAATTCCTGGCCCATGCAATAGGGCTTCTGCCGATGTGGAAGCTTCCAAAATATCAATTTGTTGTTCTCTTCGAAGCAGAGCCTATACGCTGAACCCCTTCACTAATTGTGGGATATCCCGGAAACTATTCATCGGATAGACTTGGCATTTTCAGGCAATATTTTCGAAGCATCATACTCCAAGAAAATGTTTTAAAAAATCGACATTTGAAAATTCTGACTGCATTTGACTCCTTAATTCATGGCGGGTACTTTATTTTAATCGATGCCGCATAAGATGGCAATAATAACGATGTCGTGGTATCATGGAGATGAATGACATCAATTCATCTCCTGTTTCGTATTTTCTTGTATTTTTTTCTGCTGGTTGAGAAAATAGATTGGCGTAACAGCTTTTTACTCGCCAGTACATTGCTCTCCTTCTGTCCGATTGGTGCACCTCATGCATTCCATCATTTCACATCTTCCACGTTTTCATTTATCCTCCGTGCTATAAAGTGATGACCTACCCCATTTTTTCCATTCTTCTTGGCGGTTTTTCTTTCAATCTCAGCCAATTTTCTGTGCTACGAGAGCCAAGGAAGGTGCGAAGGTTGATTCTCGTCACGGGCAACGGACGACTATCGCTCGCAAGAGGGATAAGCATATGACACCGAGGATCGAGCTTGCCAAGTCGTGTTCAGGATAAATCGCCCCGGCGGGATCAGTGCAAGACGCTTCCCCGGAATGAAATGAAACCCGTGAAAACCCGGATTTGCGCACTCGTTTTTTTTTTTTGCTCCCGTATCGCGCATGATGAAACCATTTTTCCCTGAGTCTTGACACCGTGCGGAAACATAAGGGAGAATGGAAAAAGATACATACACAGCTGACTTACAGTTCAGGTGGAATTCATTTCAGTGGCACCCTGGGGGAAGTGTCATTCGGCGGAAATTACGTGGCCGTTGCTAGTGGCAAATGGCGACGCGCGTAAATGCCAAGTCACAAATGGAACGTGTTTGATCCAAATGTACTAGTATTTAAATTAAATTATAGAATTTTTATCGGTGTTGGAGGGACGCGATGTGGTACTTGGCGAGTCACGCGATACTCGCGTCCATCTCTTTCTGACACTGCCAATGAGACCCTCGGCACTTAACACCGTGCTGGAATACATACCCACACTTTTGCCCAAAGTTACAACTCCGGAATCGCGTTGCTCCCGGTAATTATGATAATTAGCATCATCATCTTAACGGCCGCGTGTTTTCCAACGCCTTCAATTTCAACTTCGAGCAAATTTTGCACCGACAGGAATTCCTTGTTTGAATGAAATGAAATATTGTCTGAGACTTGCTAGACATTTCGCAGTTAATAGAATGATATATGTTCTTCCATATTGGTTGCAGGAAGAATATTTACGTAATTTGAACAACAACGTTGGTTCGTCAAAAAAGGCTACTTCTTCTGATGACAAACTATATGTTTGACTCTTACCGTATTTTAATCAAGATTTTAACAACCTTCAAGGAACATCACTTAAATGTCCGCCTTCGGTTTTGTTGAAACTCATAGATAGGATAACGCATTGAAAACTATCAGAGACGTATTTTGTTATCGTCCGAAAAACTCGTTTTAAGGGGGGAAACCACCGCTTGAAGAAAGGCGTGTCACTTCTTAACATTTTTTTGTTTGGGATTTTTATAGTGGATTTTTCTATCGCTTCACATTAAAGGAATTTTGGTTTTTGCTTCATTGACATCGGTGGACCGCTTGTGGGTGAAACTGTAAAATCTCCCCTCGACACGCCTTCCTTTGAGGGGTAGTTCCTCCCCTTAAAACCGTTTTCCGCCGATAAAAAAACATACGTGTCTAATAGTTTTCAATACGTTATCGCATAAAAGAGGTTCAACAAAATCGAAGGCGGATCGAAAAAATGTTCGATTATTCACCAATTTTTTATGCGAAAAGTATTAAATATAGAATGTTGGTATTTGGTATGTCGATTAAGCGGTCTTTGTTGAACATCAAAATATTTTTTAAAGTTCGACAAAACATGGTGGGGGGAGTGGGAGGAGCCACGTATGTCGGTGCGCAGGCGATGACATTCCTCGCTTGCGGAAGTCCTAAGTCCCGGACAGGTGATCTGACGGAAAAAAATCAAACCTATTTTTACTTTTTACAATATTGTGTATAAGGTGACCTAGAATCAAGAAGAAATATTGTAAAATAAAAAAATAGTGAGCGATCGGAAGGAAATTTGTTTTTTCCCAAAAATTTTCGCAGTTTTTGGCTCACTATTTTTTATTCTTCAATTTTTCTTCTTGATTCTAGGTCAACTTATACACACTATTGTACAAAGTAAAAATATATTTGATTTTTTTGCTTCAGATAACTTGTCCGAGACTTAGGAATTCCGCAAGTGAAGAATGTCATCGCCCGCGCACCGACATACGTGGCTCCTCCCACTCCCACCACCATGTTTTGTCAAACTTAAAAAAATATTTTGATGTTCAATAAAGACCGCTTAGTCAACACACTAAATATAAACATTCTACATTTAATACTTTTCGCATAAAAAATTGGTGACAAATCGAACATTTTTGGCCCAACAAGGCAGAACCTCCCCTTAAGCGATGTTTCTTGTTAGACATTGCGTCAATGAATGTTTGAACTTTTAATGTTTGCACACTTGATCTCGGATCTTATTCACACTATGGAACGGCGAATCCAAAATTACGAGTGAAAATTCTGGATAACTATATTCCATCCAATAGCGAAACTTTCGATTTTGAGATTCTTCAAGATACGATGACTACACATCATGGAATGTTCCTCCTCTGGATCCGAGGCCCTGTTATTGTTCCCGGCTACTGAACATTTATTTCAAACATCTAAGCCATTTATTAGATCATCAACTATGAAATGTCCGATTACCTCAAGTACCAAGTTTGATACTCGATATCTCTGATGTTTCACTTTGACAGCTCTTCCTTTTTTTATATTACGAACGTACTTCATCAGCCTCTCAGACGCACGTTTTGGTTCGTGATTATGAGTTGCATTTCGCAGATTTAATGTCATAAACCACGGATAAGTAATAAACTCGCGTTAATTTCGTATATGAGTTCCGTCGTGGAGCTAATGCAGTGCAGATAACACGAAATGTCAACGAAGTGTATAGCAAGGATGTGGCTAGTAAACGCACCGAAGGTCTGTTTGAGAAGTTCCAATCTGGCTATTTTGATTTTCAAAATGAACCACGTGGGCGACTTGAGAGCAAGGTGGATAATGATGAGCAGAAAGCTGCATTGGAAGCGGATACATCTCTAACTATGCGTGAATCAGCAGCTTGACTATTCCAACAATATTCAACCATTTGAAACAAATCGGTGACGTCAAGAATCTGCAAATCGAACATCTCCCACCTAATGATATATCACTCTAGGTGAATACATACCATACTGAAACATATGCTCTAAATGAATGTTTGCTTTCAAGCCAACACTCAATGGGTTTCTCCCTACTCAAAAATCTGCGCACAATCACATCATAACTAATTACATTCGTGCGTCTCGTGGAACTTCAGCACACGTCATCCTTCTGACGACTGAGGTGGATAAATTTTCGTTCTCTCTCCCTTATCGTTTCACATGATCAGGCTCTCACTCCGCCCGCTTAATATCGTGACTCTGTCCAATAATCGTATATTATATTCACGTGTAGAAAACACAAAATTGCCCTTCGCAAGCTCGGATGGCAAAAAGCTTGGGTCTTTGGAGCAGCCACAGCGCAGCCACCCTCAAGAGGAACGGCGACGCCACGTCGCGCCACGCGTGGCTTATTTCCTCCTCCCTTTCCTCTCACACTCCTACTCGTTTTTCATTTTCGATATGATGTTCTACGCCGGATTTTCTTGGCTCGTTCATTTAATTCGGAATGACGCACTAGCGTTCGCGAAAATTTCTTCAACCGCTCAAACCCGATAATTCTTTGTCGACCACTCTCTTTTGCTTTCCCGCTCTTTTGCTTTCCCGCTCTTTTCGCTCTCTCTCTCTCTCTCTCTCTCTCTCTCTCTCTCTCTCTCTCTCTCTCTTCTCTCTCTCTCTCTCTTTCTCTTTTTTCTCTTCACCGTCTCTCTTTTTCCCTTTCTCGCGCTAGTACCACGCTCCAGAGCGCTAACATCTCCTCACGACGAGTATCAGCATCAGCAGCGGCTTGGAGCGTCGATCCGCTTGCTCTTCCTATCTCGTTTGGCATTTACGCCCCCCTGCCATTATTTTCCTCTCGATATCTCCCTTCTTCATTACGCCCAGTCCTTTTTTTCTCTCTTCCTCTCCTCCTCTTCGTCGCCCCTTTCTCTAGCGTGTGTTTTGTCCATCGGCGTTTCTTTCTCCGTTTCTCCCTCGTTTTCATTTCTTGCCCTTCGCGTTGGACGCGAGTGGGGTATGGCACTTGAACGGCGCCAAGCACTGTGTCTCTCGCAGTCTCTTCTTCCCTCCATCTTACTCTCTTTCATCCCTTAACGTGTATATATATATATATATATATGCGTATGTGCGTGTGTGGGTACACATACACACCCTACAGAATTACTTCCGCAAGAGCTGGCAAAGCGAGCTCTTCTGAATGGCCGAATCTTTTGCTTCATGCCACAATATCGACCCAGTAGCGTACGAAAAACGACCAGACGAAAGTTCCCTACCTTTTCTCCTTGTTCTTCTCCCCCTTTCCCTTTCTTTCTCTCAATCGCTATCACGTTTTCTTGATGTCCCACGTCGTTACAGGAATCCAACGAGGATTCTTCTCTCCCGTGATATCTATCGTCAATTTCGCTGCCAGGAAACGACTCTGCGCTTACTGCTCCTCTTGCTCCTCAGTTTTCTCGTCCTCAATCTCCCTCTGTTTCTCTGTCTCTCTGTCTCTCTCTCTCTCTCTCTCTCTCTCTCTCTCTCTCTCTCTCTCTCTCTCTCTCTCTCTCTCTCTCTCTCTCTCTCTCTCTCTCTCTCTCTCTCTCTCTCTCTCTCTTTCTCTCTCGCTCTCAGCATTCCTTCGTAGACGTTTGACTCGATTGGGGCTTTAGCATCGTTAAAAATTGATTTTGCGTAGAATATAAACTGGTTATTTTCTATTCTTGCGTGGACGTATCGAGATAGTCGTAAAATTCGTAAAATCGTCTCAGAGTTTTATCGCTTCGCCGATAATCAGGCTCGTGTGTTGCTATTCGTGTAAAAACGTGAGTTACACGATCATCCCTCTAGAGGTTAAAAAAATACTTTAATGACCAAAAAGACAAATTTCGTACCGGTGATAATTTGCCGGAAGGTTTGCGCGTGTTGCGAGTTATTACTAGGGAATTGGCTCTCAGTTAATTAAATTATATTACCACTGGTGCTATATAGACGCCGAATTCCAATTAAGCTCTTCAGACGAATTATGATCGTCGGCGTGATGTTATTCGGTTTTCCTTTGAAAATGGAACACTCAAGATGATCATGTTCAATATTTAATCACCTCTCAGTGCAGACCTAATTATTGATCTCGCTGACAGAATGGTTACTCCTTTTAGAGAAGACCGCGAATTGATAGGCTTGAATTATATATATATATATATATATATATGTATACATCGGAGTATGGCATAACATGGCATAGGTTGAGGGCAATTTACCTCGACGAACAGTGAAATCAAAGAGCATGGAAAGTGAAAGATCAGAGATCGAGAGTATCTTCAACCCACGATGGCAATGCCTGTAGCCAACGTCAAGTTGAATAACCGGTTTGCCTCCACGCTTCCAACGTAGTCGTTTTACAATTTTTTCTTTCTTTTTGTCAGTCTCATATATATATATATTCAACTAACCATTTAATTTTCACGTTTTTTCGATAGTTTTCTACTTGAAATAAGTCTTCACAAAACGGATCATCTTTTTGAATCAACATCTAGCTACCACTCTTGTTTGGATTTCTTTGTTTCTTTGAGTTCGGTTGAGTTGTTTGCGTTTGGGTTTGTCGGGTGTGTTTGGTACTTAGTACAGTTCACGGATGTGAACATAGATTCCTCTTGAGTTGGACAATTGTACGTAAAACGTACAAGTGGGATTTCATCAACGATTGGTCGAATAATGAATCTATGGGTGTCGGAATTTCCATAAACCATCGTTTATGGACAATGGAAATAATGATTTGTACGAATCAAATGACGTCTCGAATGTATCTCGGCCTTCTAGACGTTTTCATATATAACGAAATAATATATAGTTCAACTGAAGTTTCCAATTGATTCCAAATGAATAAAAAAACGTATATGTAGTTTCAATACCTTTTTATTCAAGTTGATTCTACTTTTTTGTGCACTGCCTTAGGATTATATATTTCCCTTAAACGGACTTGATATTCCATCAAGAAGGCATACTGCTTCTGAATAATTGCTGCGCGTGCATCAGTGATGTTCATAGAATGCGCGCAACCGAAGAAAATACCGTAAAAAACTAATGCAAGTACGAGTGGCTTTATCAAACCGACTTCACGAAGCAAGATAGTTTTGATAGGCTTTGATTGAAGCGCGAGGTTTTTTTTCTCTTATTGATGATACATGACATCACACATAAGACTAAACTTCCGATTTTTTGCCTTCAATTGATTACAATTATAATAATTGAAATAAACGTACAATTCTTCTTTACCTACCTAGGTATATCAACTTTAAAATGTCATCGGTCAGTACATGCTCGGTGTGCCGTAGGTATATTTTTCTTTCAGCCAGTTGATACTGCTCAATCCAAATGGGTCGAGCATCGTAAATATACAGGGGTGAATATCGAACGAACCGTCTAATCCTCTTGATAAATCGACGGGTCCTTTGATGATCTTACCCCTTTCATCCCTCTTTATCCATCGGTCTCTCCATCTTCTCCCGTCTCTGTCCGTCTGTTGACTATAAATACACACATCTCCAACAGCGCCATCGATATCCTTCTCGTTTGGGAGCCAACAGAAGTTTAGATATACTTTATGTCATAGCTTGGGATGTTTCACCCTGGAGTTGTGGTTCCGCGTTTACACACATATATACCTACACCTTGTTAACAAGAAGCACACAGGTTAACTTTTGACGTGTAACTCGGGAGAGAGAGAGATAGAGAGAGAGAGAGAGAGAGGGAGAGGAAGAGAAAGACACAAACATACAGATGGTAAGTCAAAGAGGGAATACTGAGCGAGTTCCGTGCTTACGATCGTTCGGTTCTGCAGGAGTAGCAAGTGTACACGAAGGTACAGTGGTATCAAAACCGTAGCACGAAGTTCACAGAGATCTCGAGGACGATTCGAACCGGAGCAGTATACCTCTCGACGCTAATTTCATTAATGTCAGTTTCGAACTGCATCGGCTATATTAATTACAGAGGTGGAAGCTAACGGCTCGGAAGAGAGATATACGGTCGAGAAGTCCGGAGGTAGCGTAGCATGTAGAAAGTATAATTGTATAAGAAAGTTCGGTTAGTTTATAACCTGCACGGAGAACTATCAATCAAGATGGAAAGGACGACTAATGCAAATATCCTGCTCTCGTTATGGATGGACATTGATAATTCTCAGTGGAGACTATTGTGAGTGAATAAACTGCACGCTTCGTGTCATTTAAAATGCGTCGGAGAAGTTCACTATTTCCCTACATGCAGTTTCGTGTACATGCAGATATATATCGATACATGCAGGGCTACCAAAGGAGTCTCATGTACCTAGACCGTTTGTAGATACAGAGCAGGACCTGAATCTTCACCTGGAATGGATCATTGCTTCCATGTTCCAATACCCAACTCGGGATGCGGAAGGACAACGAATCTAAGGCGCATTGAACAGTAGCTTATCAGCATTCGTGCAGGTAGCCATTTGACAGTCAATGTGGAAGTCGCCATCCTGGGATGGTCAACTTTTGCCCCAATGGAACGGTATACGCTACATGTTGAAAATGAACATGACGGTTTCGACGGAATGGCCTAAGGGGTGAGATGCAGTCAGAGGCTTGAAAAAACGAGCATTTTCGATAATTTTTTTTTTTATAGTAATTAAATTTGTTTTACAAAAGTCATTACATAGACTTTTTATGTTATATTTAAACTTGACTTGTACAAATTTTCAACGAAAAATGTTGATTATTTTTAAAAATATCGCCATCTTTGTCGGACCCCCTTCGGTATGTAGTGCTTTGCGGTGATCATCATCAAATTTTACTGGATCATCTGGAATTTAAAAAAAACTAAAAAAATCATTAATTTAATAATAAATCTAGTCCTTAATCGAAGCTTTTTTTCGAAAATTAACTAAATGGCGGCTTCCGACAGATAACTTTCGATTTTCGACCAAAAAATCGCTCGTTTATCGATAAAAAGAAATATAAATTTTCAACAGAAATGAAAATCCTTCGATTAAGGATTAGTTTTTAATGCTATCAATAAGCACACCAAATTTCATCAAAATCCATCGAGTGGTTTTTTAATTATAGTGATCACCGACTTGAAAAACATATTTTCGAGAAAAAACGCGTTAAAAGTTTTTCAATATTGATACGGTATTGTATGTTCGTAAAATTTTGAGCTCGATGGATGAAGCTAAACTTTTTACATGTATTTTGATTCGCTGAATCCGAACATCACAATTTTTCACCGAAAAGTCGAGCATTCAATTGCTTATAGCCAATTGTTAAACCAATTTTTCAAAAAATTAAAGTTTTTCGGGATGAATTTTTTTTTTTTCAATTTTGGGAAATTTTAAAACGAAAGTATTCTTTATAAAATTTAGCTAAAGTTCATAGGTTTTGAGTAATACATTTGTTTTAATTCTGAAAGATTTTTCCAATTTTACACTTGATTTATGTATAGAAATACTAATTAAAAAATTACATCGAATCATCAATTCCTGGCCCATACAATAGGGCCTCTGCCGATGTGGAAGCTTCCAAAATATCAATTTGTTGTTGTCTTCGAAGAATTCTGCCTCTCCGGGTATTATCGTTTGCGCGTTTGTCATCCACATTTATACGTTGAGAATAGACGTGGCCCCTCACTAATTCTGAGATATCCCGGAAACTATTAATCAGTTTGACTTGAAATTTTCAGGGGATATTTTCGGAACATCATACTTCAAGAAAATGTTTAAAAAAATGATTTTTTGAGAATTCTGACTGCATCTCACCCCTTAAATCGGGTTGGGTAACCCCCTAAATGAGTGTTTTTCCAAAGGCGTTCTTGGAAAAGCGTTGTCACCGGTTTGTGGATATTTTCGGATACAAATTTCACGAAATATTCTTGAAATGACACTTAACAATGTACAAAAGGTTTCAATAAATTTACTCTATCCATACAGATCACAAAAATTCGCAAAAAAGTGTTTTTTTTTCTCGCTGAAACCCCTGCCCTCCCCTTAAAGGTACACCTGCATACAGGGCTCCTCATTGTGTCTCGCTTCGCGAGAAGTCTGTGTGTACTTTCCGCCATTATACGACGCAGAGAGAACAGTAAAAAGAAGCAAGGTATGCGATAGAGGATTCAAGAGAGTTTATATACGCCTGCCGAACGTCTCTCCCGCTGTCTTCGAGAAATAAAGCCCGAGGAGAGGCTTTCCAACGGTCCTTTACCTTCGCTCTTATTTCGAGCGTTAATCGTAATTGGCAAACTCGCAAACGCGCCTTTTATTCAGCTCAAACGTTTCCAGTTCAAGTTTAATGTCTTCGTGTTGAATCGACCCCTTTCCGTCACTCGCGCTCGTTCCCTACTACGATAAGTGATTACTCAATTCATTCTCTTGTTCGCGCGCAGCCCGCGCCGGCGTCGTAATCCGCTCCTTCAAGGCTCGCGCGCACGAGAACTTTGGGATTGAAACATTTGTAGATCGCGACGATTCAATTAGCGCGATGTAGAATAAAGAGAGCGCGTGCTCGTAATCAGATTGCACGTGTATTCAATTGCGGTACGAAGTAGTCGTCAGAAGTGGACGTGTGGTATTGACCCCCAGTTCAGCAGCGCTGGCCTGGGCCGATACTTGGATGGGGAGCCGTTCAGTCGTGCACTGGCTTGGGCGCCGATTATTGAACAAGCCGTAGTTTCGTTGAGGTTTCGATACGGCTGCTTGTATTGACACAGGTTTTCCCTAGTTTCCCTGTGCCCTCTTGAAAATGGGACACCGTAGTGCATTGGGGAAAAGAGGTTGTGGAAAATTCTGGCATTCGTGACAAGTATGGGGTACCGATTAAGAGCGGTAGAATCGTCAAAGCAAGGGCGTACAAAGGAACATTAAAATCAAATCTCTTTAGCTCCGGTATACCGTGGATTGGGGTTACTTTGATTAATTTTGAAATGAAAATCAATATATTTCTTTAAATGACATCACAAAAAAGGGAACATCAACTTTTATTAGTCTTTTTATCTTCCAAATTACAAGTCAAAATATTTTAAAATAAATGAGAAATTTAGTCATGATCAAAGTTATAATGAGATTGGGGTTACTTTCATACCCCCCTTTTTAACCTTAAGGTAGGTGTCTAGTCTAGAGAGCGAAAAACAAGCCTATTTTCAAAAACGTTTTTCTCAGCTTTTTTATTAGATATAACAATAAAACTTTTTCAAGGACATAATGTTATCCTTATAGAATAGAAAAAAAATTGTTTACTTCGTCCAGCGTTTTTTGTCCAATTTTCAGAGGGCGCCAAAGTCGAGCCCTCAAAAAAATGTGTTCCCATGGAGGACAAACAATCTCCGGATTGGCAAGTATGAAACAACAATAGGAAACGACATTCTGAAGACGAAGGTTTGCCACGTGGTAATTCACTATCGTTTGCCAAAATTAATAATAGAAAAAAATGGCGGCTATTTGCAAAACATTGTACGAAAATCGATCTATTTTTGCACCGTTTGTGTCCTGTAAGTTTTGATATTATAATTTTTTTTCCAAAAACGTAGTGAAATACCATACAAAACACCTTAGAAAAGAATCGTAAAAAGTTTCATTAAAATCGATCGAACGGTAGCGGAGATTGTATGTCCGCCAGTTGAAAAAAAGTGATTTCCTGAAAAACGCGTTTAAAGTTTTGTTTCTACACACTTTTGTCCCGACTCGTCGCTACAGACACCGCTATAACTTTTTTTTCTATTACAAATTTCGTCACAACATTTTAGGAGGTGATTCTCGACGCTATAAGACGTTGAAAAATGAATTTTTTTTTTCAATTTTTCGAACGTTCTAGACTAGACGCCTACCTTAATGAGAATCAGAAGTTACCCCATAAAGGAGCACTTTTCCTAAAGAAGCAAAAAAACGATCAACTGGATGGAATGTTACGATTTTTATTGTTTTGGGATCACTTTGATCGGAAAATATTACACATTTACTTTTCAAAATCACTTTTGTTAATAAACAACTGGTATTTTATATTTACTTATGCGGTAACACGTCCATAAACTTCGAAACATTAAAAAACTAGCAAAAACAAGTTGTAATACTTATGTCTACCTAGGTATCTAAACCACAAAACGAGATCACATTGGTTTCATTAGGAACATATTTCACTTAAGGCAGGATTCTACTTTGAAACCATGAAAAAAACGCTATTTTCGTGAATTTTTTCTGAGAATACTATTAAAGATATCGATATGGGGTTTAAACTGTTCAATAAATACACTCTTTAAGTACATAAAAAAAAAATTTTAATGTATTTTATTCATTTTTTGTACACGTAAAATATGTTTAAAGCCAACGCCTCGAAAAGCAGGTACCGTTGCCGTGGTCGTGAAATCTTCCCGACGGATGGTCTGAAACAAAAAAATCAAATAGTTTCATGTTCAGTATGTCTTCAGGAACCTACCTAACTAGAATATTTTATATACGTGTAAAATTAAGAAAATGGCGGCTAAAATACGAAAAAAAATGCGTTTTTTGGTCTTTTTTTGCAATAAAAAAATAGTTCTAATCAAAATTTTAAGTTGATTGTAGTTAGGTCGGTTGGTACACACATATAGAATATGTGTTCCACATTTCATAAGGATCGGTTCAGTACTTTTTGAGTTATCACGACCACGGTACTTGAAAATGTCGTTTCGAGAAAAACGCGTTTAAAGTTTTGGTGAGTCCGGGCCGCGCGCCGGGCGGGTCACAATAGCGCGCTCAGGTAGGTGCGTTCGAAAGGCGAAAAAGGATAGTTAGACTGCTTGGAACTTTATAAAATTTTGACCGAACATTCTTGAACTTATTTACTTTCGAAAAATGTAAAAAAAAAATTTTTTTTTCAAAGTTTCAAAGTAGAATCCTGCCTTAAACTAGGTCATGTACCAAATCACACTAATTGTATGACAAAAAATATGAAATAATAATTTGATATTTTTGTCTTAGATTACGACTTACAGCGAGAAAAAAAATCAAATAACAATTTGATATTTGTTGTCTTGTAATTAGTGTGATTTGGTGCAGAATTGCAGAATTGTCGGTTAAGAAATGGTCCTACCGAACACATTAGGGACATTTCTTAACCTACAATTGAAGTATACAATTTAAAAAATGATCAAACGATGAAAATCCCTGAGAATACTCCGAGACTAGCAATGAAGATAATGAGTGGGGTAAAATTGATCAATGATCAATGTTACCCCGTCGTAGTGATCAAAAACACCCCAACGAAACAATTGTCGCCCAAAAAATACGTTTTTGAGGTTATACCATCCAACAAAGCATAATGATGTACTTTAATACACATCGGGCAAGGTGATTGTTATCAAAAACATGTCTTTCCAACACGGAACTTGTTCTTTTTAAAGTTATTCGAGCATAAAGAATAGTTTAAATACATTACTTACTTTTTAAATATTTTTCGGTCACTTAAACCCGTTCGTCCGTGCTGCGTCAGAGTGATGACATAAAAAGACATTCCGGCTTGCCAACCGTAACAAAAACTTTCGGTCGCGTTCAGGAACGTCGTAATTTGAATTTAAAAACAAAACAAAGTTTTTATCAAAGTAACCCCACGAATCAAAGTAACCCCAATCCATGGTATACTTTCGATCCGAATCGATGACAGGTACGAGTAGCATAATCTCCACGGGTCTATTCTACCCGTGTTTTCTTTGTACCTTATCGATATTGACGTTTAGCAGTGATAATGGCCCATTGGGACCTTATATTCAATTTCCAAATCGAATACGCGTCCAATGTAGGCAAGGACAGCGAAGGGGAACGAGGATGACAGATTTAAACGAACTTGGATCACGTACGTATCTTTTAAGATCACCGTTCGATCTTTCCCAGTGTGCTGTTGTCGTTCGGCTAGCTTTATCTACCGGCCCATATGGAGCCTATAGGTACACCGAATGTAGCCTGTCTCGAGACCGACGTCAAAGCACCAGAAGAGCGGAGACTTGAAGTAGCGCTTGATACCCGTTCGCTCGGAGAGAGAAGAAAGCCTTTGATGCACTTCTCCCAGAGGCTCGTGGGAAGCTCATCGAGACCGCTCCTAGACGTGGCGGGATATAAAGAATGTCAGAGACGGGTTTGGGATCGCTCACGTGTGCTCTCTCCCATATGTATGCTCATCATTTTACGGAATTCTCGTTCACTCTCTTTTTTTTCATTTGTTCATCTCTGTCTCTCTTCCTACCAGCATCATTCGTCTCTCGCTGATGAAGTTGATACGCACTTTCAGTTTCTTCGAGATACACAAAGCAAGAAAGAGCCAAAGCGAAAGAGAGATAAAAAGAAAGAGAGCCATTAAGAACGCCGTTTACTGTTGTTACAGCGTCATGTTGATGTCTTCCTTTGACGCTTCCATAGACACGTATTCCCTCGTCATCTATTGATGCTCAACTTTTTCACGCCCTTGTTTCTTCTCTGTTCGTCTCAAACGTCCCCTCCTCATATGTGGCTGTTGGGAGAAAAGTATTTTATTTCATACACGACGCTTTTCTGTCTCAATTTCCGCGCTTTACCCACTTGTCCATTATAAACCCCAAGCCAATGGACAATCGTCCTATTTTGCTTGCAAAAAATCATCGTAGCATGTGCAGTAGTACACTTTAAAAAAAAGTAGCTCTACAATACCGTACTTGTTTGGGTTTGTTTGTTTCTTTGGATTCGGTTGGGTTGCATGAGTTTGGATTTGTTGGGTTGGTTGCTACTGATTACAATGTCCAGATATGAATCCATATTCGTCGTGAGTTGAACAATCGTACGTAAAACGTCACGAAAGTGGGATGTCATCAACGATTAGCTGAATATACGGGTGTTGGAGCGGCGAGTCCAACTCATTGGTATACCAAGTCGAATTTTCATAAACGAACGTTTATAGACAATGAGAACAATGATGTTTATGAATCGAAAGATATCTCGATTGAATCTGGGCCTGCTAGCCCTTTTGATGTTCCGTCGGGGGAGGCTGACATTTCCCATTAATTCCATACGTTATGGGGTTTTTAAGTTTCCAGAAACGGGTAATATTTCGACGCCTCGCTAAACAGCTACGTGTTCCCTTATAGATAGTGTATTGTGAAGGTAACAATGTATATATTTCGGAACGATGAGATATGTTTTGATTTCGGTGACCACAACTGCCCTCTCTCACACTACTTGTATTTCTGTTATTCCCGAAGTACCGAAAAGAAAACAAGAACTGCTCAGTCTCGATTATATCGTGAATAATCAAACACCTTTCTTTCGAAATGAATTGTACCAATTGCTCGTACGGATTACGTCAATTTCATCGATTGTGTGAGGATTCTGAACAATTGATGTAATTCCTGCAAGCCCACGACGTTTTGTTTCGCACTGTAAAGTGTCCAACTTGTGGGGAACTAGCTCAGTGGTTGGCGGCAGGTTTGGGTTTGTTTGGGTTGAAGGAAGCCAGGGTTGGTTGAAGGAGCCATGAAGGAAGAATAGAAATTTCGATACTTTTCGACATCAGTATTGTTCAAGATTTTTATCGGCCCTTATTAGGGCCACAAAAATTACTAACGTAGTACAATTGTAAATACTACATACTCCCCAATATAGGCGTCGAAATATTCGAAAATTCCCTATTTTATCACGTTTTTCTGCGAACATCAAAACCCCGTAACTTATGGAATCAATGGAAAATGTCAGCTTCCCCCGACGGAATATCACTCAATATAATGGAATGAAGAAGTTCACGGTGAAAAAAAAAGATTTCCCGTCATTTTTCGGAAAAGTCCTCATACTGCATAATTGCCTTATTTTTGCCCGTGCATCAGTGATATTCATAGAATGCGCGCAACCGAGCAAAGTACCGTAAATACCAATGCAAGTATACGTGACTTTATCAAACCGTCTTGATGGAGCAAAATAATTATGGTAGGCTTTGATTGAAGCGCGAGGGATTTCTTCTTATCGATGATACACGATAGCACACATAAGAATGCGTATAGATACTCGATCTGGGCTGGATGTGCATGCGGGCTGCCTTAATTGTGTCAATTGTCCGAATTAACCTACTGTGCACGATTCAATCTCATCCGCGAGTGCACGCGACTCAATTATTCCCAAATCGTTGATTTCATCCGTCAATCTTCGACTGTACAAGCGTCTTACCGCTTTCGCTCATCCGCCCGTGTCTGTGAGAGGTTGAAGCCTTGTACAGTTCATGGTAACCGTTTTTCCTTGCTTACTCGATTGATTCGTTTTGTTGCGTTCCCGGACTGGTGGATCGTTCAATCGCGATTTACTTGGCGCAATTGAATATCTTGGGGTTCGCTGAAAAGGCGCCGTTCTATCGTTTAACTCAATTCGTAACAGAGAAAGGCCAGCGATGTTTTTTAGGATTGATCGGTTGTTTGATTAATCTTTTTGTTCGGTGTTTATTCCTTATACCCTGATCAGCTCTTAGCGCAAGTTCTTCATGTTAATTTCAATTCCACCAGTGCGTTCTCTATATCTGCACGCGCACTTTACTTGCTTCAGGTAGATATTAGTATCCATCCTCGTAAGCTCTTACGTACCATTTCTTCGCGCACACCATATTGCTGCAATGCTTTTTGTTCTTTCGGTTCCTACTTCACCTTTGCCGTCCGTCTCGGCTTCGAATAGCGTGCCCAAGTGCCGTTGGAAAATAAGCGAACCGAGTATCAAGAGCACCGTAATATCTACATCGGTTATACGGAGTAAGAAATGAAGCAGCAGGCAGCTCCCGTGCGGATGTAGCGATACCAGCGTTCGCCTATTGCGGGAGGTCATTTACGTTGGACGATATCATTCTTCTCTTATATCCTCTGGGATTTTTCACTATTACCGTTCCACTTTCTCGTAAATGGGTATTTGTTTTTCTACCACGTTCTTCGTGTACCTCAATCCTGGTCGCGATCCATTCTAGTCTGACGTATAAAAAAAGCAATTTCTGGACTTTTCTCGATATATCAGGTTGATAAAAAAGTTTTGTCGCAATAATTTCAATATAATTTATTTATTTATATATCTTATACAAAACATTTCTAATCAACAATATATTCGCCATCGGTTTCTATGACACTCGACCATCTAGTTGGCAACTCATTCATTCCCTTTGCCCAAAACTGCGGCGGCTGGAACTCAAAGAAATTTGAAATATCCCTTCTGAGATCGTCGACGTTTTTGAAAGTTTTGTTTCTCAAATATGCCTTCAAATGTCTAAACAAATGGTAGTCAGATGGCGCGATGTCGGGAGAGTATGGTGGATGAGGAACAGTATTCCAGTGAAACTCAGTGATTGTTTTGTGGGTTTCCTTTGCGACATGGGGTCTCGCGTTGTCGTGGAGAAGGTGCACAGTCTTGGCCGTTTTTTTCTTATAGCTTTTGCCAATTCCTGGAGATTCTCGATGTATCGTGTAGAGGAGATCGTCTTACCTACAGGGAGAAAATTGTGAAACAGCATTCCCTTTGCATCCCAGAAACAGCACAACAAAACCTTTTGTGAGTGACGATCAGATTTCGGTTGGTGTGGCGGTTTTTCTCCGATAGGAAACCAGTAGGCTAAACGCATTCTGTTATCATACAAGACCCACCTTTCATCTCCCGTCACAAGATCTTCTAAAAACTCCTTGCGATGGAGGCGAAGCAGGACAGACTGGCAGATGGTCACGTGACAGTTCTTATTGTCGTCGGTGAGACGGTGTGGTATCCATTGAGCTACAACCTTCCTGTATCCCAAGTTGTGTAAGTGATTGACTATTGACGGTTGGGTGCAGCCAAGTTCTCTTGCTAACTCGTGGGTACTTGCTTCCGGTTTTTTTTATGCAGCGGAGAAATGCTTCATCATCGATGGTCGACGGCCGTCCGGAACGTTCCTTATCTTCAAGGCTTGTATCTCCAGATTTAAAACGATTGAACCAACGCTGGATTGTTCGATGAGAAACTACGTTCTCGCTAAATGCATCCTGTATATTTTTAGCAGTTGTGCTTGCGTTCGTCCGCGCCGCCACTCCTAAAAATTGATCGCTCGAAGTTGCTCCTGCGAGATCGAAGCCATTTCTGTCCACTAGAACGCGCGCTCGCCCTTTTATACCCTGTCACGCGGAAGAGTAGAAAACATTCTAGAATATTCTCGACATAGCTCGATGTCATATTGCGTCAATACGTAAAAAGACATTTTAAAAAATTTTGCGACAAAACTTTTTTATCAACCTGATATTTTAGGTAATTATAGAAATATGATTTTCGTATTATATTCTTGATACATATAGATAAATCAATTTTTATTCATTTTTACTTTTTTTGGGGGATGGCCTTGCGAACGACCCTATTCAGTTCACTTTCACTCTACTTTTGTAACTCCACTATTTCCAGTTCCTCAGAGACCACATCCAGAGTTACCTACAGCCACTATTTCCTAATGCATCATCGAATTTGGACAAGCTGGGCCGATATGAGCTGTTTCCTCTATTGAGTTTTAGTTTTGTTACCGTGCAGTGCCAGTAAAACTGCAAACCTCTGAGTCATCAATAGGTCACCCCTTAACAGGCCGACCATCCAGGTATTGGCCTATACTAACGCTACGTAACATCGGATAGCACATACCAACCGCGAGTCGATTTACATCCGTTGAATATATGTGAGCCGTAAATATGCACATGTTCATCTAACATGGTTCATCCAGTCTGATTTCTTAAGGGGTTATGCCTAGTTGTGGAAGTCGAAAAATCACTTTTTTGAAAACCAGTATATTCTGACAGTATATCATCTTATAAATGTTCTCTGAAAATGTCAAGGTGATCGGATCAAAATTGACATATTTATAGGCTCTTATGTTGACCCCAGTCGGAACGCTCGGAGCGTCGTTCGAAACTTTAAACGCTTTTCTCTCGAAAGTACGTTTTTAAAGTCGATAAGCAAAATATGTTAAAAACTACTGGATAGATCTTTCTGATAATTTAAGGGCTTTTTCTAGATGTAATAATGTTGGAATGCACAACTGCACCCATAGTTACCGGGCTGTTGATATCAACCCTATCTGCAAGCAGCCCATGGATAACTGTTTATGCTTCAGTCACCTTTTTTCTTCCATCAGTGTTTTGCGAGCCTCCGACACGTTAACCCGAGTCTCCTGAGCTCGGGTCCAGTATTTCATTCGCCAATAAATATTATCCTTCAGTTCGAAGTTTTTGATTCATCTCTTATTCGTCCAACATACGCGCATGCTCTAACGAAAAATGTATTTTATCGAAGAAGTTCCAATTTTTTTCGCAAAAATCAAGACTCACTTTGAACGCGCGCCATTTCTTTTAAATCCGATATTTCAGAAATTCCTTCAGTTAATCATAGGATAAACTAATATACTAACGAAATCGGTTTGATTTTTTGATACTAAATAGATAACCTGGTTCAGAAGGGCACTGTGCACTGCAAAATACCTGTTGAGAGGTGCTTTCCGGACATCGGTTGTAGTTCGACAATAATTCAATATTTTTACACCAAAAAATTACAGAGTGTTCTCCAAATGATACTTTTTCATATACCTAATTTTTGTAGAAATTTATCATCACGACTTTCTATTGAAAAATCCCAAATTTGACCTGTTTTCGACTGTTGCAACGAGGCATAACGAAACCGTCTTTCCCTTTCGTCGTCGATCTCATATCACACACCCCCGATATCGGTTTCGCAGCTTCTGCTCTTTCGCATTATGCATACTGCCGGTATAATCGCACATTTTAGCGATCACCAATAAGCCGATGGGCGTCATCCACATACTTGATTTTTCGCAAGTGGTACTTGACATACATAAAAAATTCTTGAAACAGTGCAATCTTCCAACGATTTGGGATTTTAAATGGTTCATAAATAATTACTGATGAGTGTCTACGCGATTATTTAATCGAATTTTACTGTAAACAAATTTATTCGTGTTTTTGCGTGATTTCTGACCGATACACTTGTTCCATTTCACCGTTGCAATGACGAGTAGAAAATACGGAGTGCAAATGCGTGCACGAAAATACTGCGAGAGGGAGAGAGGGGAGGAGACTGATGGTAGTCGGAACTCTCTCGGCTTGTCGCCGGACATTTCTCCTTCTCGCAATGTGATAACCAAGCGACATTTCCGGAACGAAGAGAGTTGCGAGTATCCCATACCCCTGCGATAAGGACAGGATGAACGGGGCGGGGGTTGCGGTGGAATGCTTTTCCATATATATATAGGGTGTCCCACAATTGAATGCGTTCCCTGAAATGGGGGGTTGGGTATGAAATTCCAAGTCGATTGATATAAGCATGTGTGGGTCTCAGATCAACCCCTGAATGATTATTCATTTTTAAAGACGAGCGCACCTGATTGGCCCGCCTTTAAAAATTAACAATAATTCAGGGGTTGATCCGAGACCCACACATGCTTATATCAATCGATTCAGAATTTCACCCCGAACCTCCCATTTCAGGGAACGCATTCAGTTGTGGTATACCCTGTATATCGTATATCTACTGTGGGTACTATATACAGGGTTCGGAGCGAACAGAATACATCGAGTCCCCCGACGAGTCCTAGAGGCCCCTCTCTGAGCCTCTCTCTGCGGCGCTTATGAGAGTCGACATTACGACCTCCTCTTCCTCCTAGCTATACTTACGATCTTTTCTCTTCGACCAACTTCTCATTTATTTCTCGTTTTTTTCTTCCCTTATTTCACTGCCTTGCGGCGAATCGGCGCTCTCTCGAGCCTCCTTTTTTTCCGTACTCCTTCTGGGAATTCATTCTTACCACGATGTGCACTACATGCAAGACGTAGATTGAAATTACGGAAACGAATTGAAATTTACGAAACCCGAAAGAGTTTGCAAGTTGAATGCGAAGTCGTTTTGTTTCGTTTTTCTTTTTCGGACGAAACGTACAAGTTTATCCTCGTGTAAGCTCGTGCAGTGATACGTTTATGTATACGAGTATATGTACACACGTACATACACGTGGAAAGGATGTTTGAGCCGCGTTGTATCTATGAAATTTTGGCTAGCAGCACATCTGGCTGTTTTGAGGATGAGCCTCATTAAAAAAAAAAAAATAATCGTTGATCGTTTAGGCGGAAGGGGCTTTGAAATGATTTTTGTTGTACAAATGTCTTCATCCGGTAAGCATTCCATGCGGTTTTGGAAAATTTAGTGATAATCTATGGTCCGTCTTTGAAATTCTGTGAAAAATCGAAAAATCATCGGAACTCCATGACTCAAACGGCATTTTAAGGCGTTACCCCCACTTGCAGCGCAAAAAAATCCTTTTTCATAAATTTTTTTAAAGAAAACTACAAAACTTTTTTAATCGATCAATATACCATCTTAAAGAACACATCTTGAAGAACTTTCAGTAATTTTTGTATTGAAAAATATTACATTGTTTAGTGGCAAATGGCCGTCAATGAAATAATGTTTTTATATACACGGTTTGCGGTGACCAACATTGCGGCGAAGTGGATCAGCTGAAGAAAAAAAATGCGGATGGATTTAGTCAAATATAAGTATAAACTAGTCTTTAATCGAAGGATTTTTAAAAATATTCATTTTTCACAAAATGGCGGACAGTCAAAGTTAATTGTTCGATTTTAACGAAAAAAAAACAGCCGTTTTTTGGCTATAAAACGGCCATTTTTTTTCGAAAAAAAAAATCGAACGATTAAAGACTACATTTTTATGTATTAAATAAGCCTGCAAAATTTCAAGAAGATCGGTTCATTAGTGTTCGAGTAATCTTGGTCACCGACTTCAGAAATGCCATTTTGAGAAAAACGCGTTTAAAGTTTCAATTTCCGATCGTTTACACAACGGATTCTTCTCTTTCAACGCTCATATCTTAGTCAATTTTGTTCGGGTCGACTTGAAATTTTCAGGACATATTCTCAGATACTTATACTTCAAAAAAATCGATCTCTTCAAAATCGCAAGTGGGGGTAACCCCTTAAAGAGAAAACGATTACACAGAGAATGAGCACAAGATGGAGTTCGAAAACGAAACACGAAAAAAATTATCGATAATTTTGTGAAGCCATTTATTTTTGGTCGAGATGAGAAAAAAGTTGGAATTTTGAATCCTTTTTCTGCATATGTTGGTGAATTTTTACCCCCTGAACACTATTTCACTATTAATTTTCATCAAAACCCTACATTTTTATAAAAAAAAATGTCTTAAGCGTTTGGCCTCCTTAATTTTGAGCTTTCGACGAATACTCGGCGATATTCGTAATTGGCGGAAAATTTGCCATTACATACGTCGTCGAAATAGTTTCGAAAGCGAAAAAATAATTTCGACCCTTATGGCCACTTTTTCAAAATCGTCAAAATCCAAAAATTTCAAACAGCCGTAATGCTGGCCCTTTTCGAGTGACATAAACGATGAGAAGGGGTTTTGCAAAGGATTTTGTTAGACTAAGAGAATTCAGTTATAGATTCACCCCGGTCTCTCGATTAGTTTTCACGCAAAGTCCACTTGAAAAAACGGCCGAAAAAGAGGCAAAAGCAAGTATGGAAAAATTGGCAAAATCGATGGTCCGGGTTTAATATTCTGCCAAAAATCGAAAAGTCGTTGAAACTATGAATCAAATGGTATTTTGAAGAGAAAACGATTACGATGAGAATTAGCACGAAACGGAGTTCCAAACCCAAACCAAAAATAAATTATTAACCATACAGTGGAGAAACTTTTATTTAGCTAACAAGCGAAAGAAATTTGAATTTTAAATATTTGTTAACAAGTTCACATCAATGTATTTTTACCTCCTGAATACGAATTCACCATTCATTTCCTCGAAAACTCTCAATTTTTATTGAAAATCGTCGAAAATGCATGAAATCTAGTTTTTCCTCCTTCAGTTTGCTATTCGTCCAAAATGCAAAAATACATATACTCTAACTTTGCCCCCTTCAAAAGTGTTACCTGGTTACGTTGAATATAATGTCCCCTCATTAGATCTGGTGTGAGGGAAATAAAAGTAAAGGGGTGATTCATCCCTCATTTTTTTTTCAATATACCCATAGTGGATTTCTGAGTGTTTTGCATTAGAAAAATTTTCGTATTCGTTTCACTGAAATCGGTGGATTGCTTGCGGATGAAAAATCAGCCCTTGGCATCCTTCATTCTGAAGGGTTGTTTCACCCCTTGAAACTGTTTTTCCGCCGATCAAAAAAAGTCTCTTATAGTTTTTAATGCTCTGCCATAAACATGGATCTCAACAAAATCGAAGGGGGTCACCAAAGTGATGTTCCTCGTTAGTCTTTCATAGGTCGAACGGCATGTACATATATTTACTTTAAAAGGATCGTTTGTAACGAAAACTAACCACTGTTATCATGCTATCGGTTGATACTGTATTTGGGGTGGAGCGTGTGCCCTGTATGTATCCACCTTACCAGCTCCCTGCTCACACTGCTTCTTGAATATGACTTGTTAATTAATGCTATCCAGAATCCAGCTACGGGGTCTCCACTTTGTCTTGTTAATTAAAAGCCAGCGTCGCGCATGGCTTCAGCCCAGCTTTTCTCGATGATTTGTGCAACTGATGAGCAAGCACGGAATCTCGTAAATTTCGGTACTTCGAAATATGTCCAAAATTAATTCAGTTATTATTATATCGTGTTTTCGTTATTATCATTATATCATGTTATTATTATTATATCATTATTATATCATGTATTATAATATATATTATATCAGTTATTGTTATATCATATATTCGAATACACACGAGTGAATGCATATTTTACGAGAGGCAATGAATAATGGCATTCGTTACGTTGTGCCATAAATTTCACTAAACGAATTAAAATAGGGATCCAAAGTGGTAAAAAACGATCGAAGAAATACAAACGTCAGGGTGGATTCATTAATATTCATCATTAAGAAAAAAAATTCTTTTTACACGTGAAATTGCATCAAATTACGTCGCCATGTGACAGAACCGTGGAACGAAAATGTATCTGCAATTCCGAATGATGCATCCTCCGCTCACGTGCTATTTTTGCATGCAGAAATTTCATCCGTTTTTTCCTACCGTCCTGTGGGACAGCGCGAAAGAGAAGGAGCTCTGATAGTGGCAGGCATCTTTAATTAAGCCAATACCAGATAGGTCCGCTCTTTGTCCTCTCGCTCCCCCTTTTCATTTGTCGTTCTTTTTCCGCCTTCGTTTTCGTCGTTCAATGTGCATTACGTGCGAAGCACGTCCATCGTGCTATATACCGGTAAATTTGTTTTTGACACAATCTTTCGTCAGAAAAAGTGCATTCACATAGCAGCAGCATTCCCTCGCTGGGGACTCAACCGCAAGCTGTGCACATTGGAACGCATATATATATATATATATATATATATATATATATATATATATATATATATAAACATATCGCAACGGCTTGCGTGCAGCCGCGCCGGAATCATACGGCAAAAAGGAAACAACAAAAAACAACAACAACAAGTAACGAATGTCTACACGTGTTGTGCATCGCGCATATCACTGCACGTTATAATGTGATATCTCACTTTTGCTCGTGCACTTTATATATTTTATGCCGTGTTATTATTTCTCCTTTTGTCTCTGTGCGACCGCGCAGATACGAGAGTCACTGTGAGTCTCACCTGCAGCGTCGGCTGCCCCACGACACCTAAATAATCGCGTTACACGTATAACGCTAATTGGATTTGTTCGTCAGCGTCGGTGCATTCTTCTATCTATAGGAAAGAGTGCGAGCTCGGGCTTGCTGTAGTTTTGATTTAAATAGCCTCGTCACTCGCGCTGTCGCCTGTAGGTTAGGTCAATGACATTGCAGCTGAACGAAATCCTGATTGAGCTGGATTCTTGAGGAAAAAGAAAACGAAGAGGTCGAGAGCGATGTCGAAAGATTGCAAAAATAGTGTGCTGATCGGATAGTTCGCTGGTGAAGTTCGTTCAATCGATTCCACCGGGACCCGTGTACAAAATTTGTTGAAGAGTCCCTAGACCCTATTACACCCCTATAGGGATTTGATAGGGCGGAGCATGTAGGGAGTACACATTGGAATCCAAGTGGATTCCGAGCTATTTATCGATTAACGTGGTTTGAGAATTCTTATTTGACATACTTAGCGAAAATTGTTGGATCTCCCGAAAAATACAGTTGAGGAGTCCCAATATGCATCCATATCTGTATAGGGATTTGTTAGTGGCACCGCATATAGGGAGTCCTTGGTGGTATCCGATTGGATTCTGCTCAATCGGACTGTTCCTCAATGAACACCAATTGAGAATTCTTACTACGTTCGAATTTAAAATATGTGAAAAGCTAGGAGAAACGACTCTGCGTGTTGGAACGTAATCTGCACGCTTAGTGAGTGTGCGCTGATATTATGGGGGCTTCTCACTTTAGACGCTAAAAAAGGCTATTTTCAGGATTTTTTTTTTTATAGGTTTATATTATAAATATTGATATAAAAGTACACTTAAGGCCTTAAGCCACTCTAGAGGACGAAAAATAGGCTTTGTGGAGATTTTTTTTTCAGAAAAACTACAAAATAAATCGAGATTACCAAAAGGGTGTTAATCATACATATCAGTGACTGTATACAATAATTCTTTTGAAGCGATTACTTTCAAAATGGTGGCTGTGCAGCGTTTATCTCAAAACTGCATTTTTTAAGTTGGCCGGAAACATAACTCAGACAATTTTCAACTGATTCACTTGAAACGTTAAATATATCTTAAAAAATACATTATTTATATAAGTACGTAGGATTTTTTTTATATTGCATAGTTCATTTGTTATTAACAATTATCTGACGACTTTTTAAGCAAATTTTTGGAAAGTGTAACATTTCGTCAGATAATTGTTAATAACAAATGAACTATGCAATATAAAGAAAAAATTCTCGAACTTTAGAATTAATACTATGCTTCTAAAAAAATATCATAAAATATCAAAACTAAAAATATCAAATATCATTGAATGGAAGATAAAAATTGTCATTATGGTGTAGTAATAATGAATAAATTAAAATTTTAACCTACGATATGGCACGTAAGCTAAAACAGATAATACATTTTATTCGGCATATTGTGATTTCTTGTAGTATTCAAAAAATATTTTGCCCACGTGATTGGAACACTTAGTTTCCAGTATTCTACAAAAAGAACGGTATAAAGAGTCACATTTTACTAATAACTTCGTAATATTTTTCGCTATACGCCGTCGATTTATGCTATGCGTATAGTGAAATCTATACATACACGAAAATTCATGCCATACGTATAGTAAAATTGATATGAAAATATAGCGTATGCTTCATGTAATATAGTTTCTAATGTAATATGCATGCATCATTTTTACTATACGGTGTGAGAATCATTTTTACACTTCTGTAACGACAAGTCTTAGAATTCCGAACGGGCAGTAAACTGCTATACTTTTCTAGCACTGAATATTAGAATTCTGGCAACCAGTCTTAAAATTTGAGGCCGTGCGTTTAAAGTTTGTTTGAGTTACATAAATACATAAATTTAAAAAATGTAATTCGAAAGTGCATTTATTAAGTGTGATAACTTTTATATCAATATCTATAATATGAACCTATAAAAAAATAGCTTTTTTAGCGTCCAAAGTGAGAAGACCCCTTATGTCCCCATAGTGCATTAAGATAAACAACAAATGATAATTACAGTGGATTTCCAGTAATGTGATTTAAAGATCCACTCATTGTGAATATTTATATATTTCGTTTAGAAAATTCAACGTACAGCATGCGATGCCATCGATAAAGAATCGTATAGGATTCTGTTCGATAATGTGGGGATTCTCTAGACTTCGAGTCGGATTCGTACATTGAATTCCGATGGAAAATTCCGATTAGAATTTAAATATACCAGCCTGACGTTTTAGCATGAGGATCCAATGCAATGGCCCATTGCAGCCTCATCAGGAAGTAGGGACTAGTATAGGATTCCAATTGGATCCCACGCTCATATAGGGTCGCCTGAGCCTGTCGTCGTAACAAAAATCCCAGCATTCAGCCAGTAATAAACGGTTTGCTGATAATCGGCCAATAATTCGTCGACCAGCATTGGGGTACTGTAGGCGGATAAACGGCTTGCCAGATCTATGCCAGCCATTGGTGGGCCAATACCATCGCACCGATAATATGGCGATCAGCATTGGGGTGTCGTAGGCGGATGAACAGCTTGCCAGATCTATTCTAGCCATTGATAGTCTGTTTTTGGGCGTTTTGCAAATACAGGTCGTTAAACTGTAATACGTAAAAACAAGGGATAAGGTTTCGAAAAGCATATCCCACTGATGAAGCTGACATTTTGCACAGACCTTTTTTTCAATATTTTACGAGAACCTTTAAAGGGATATTGGCGACTAGCAATATTTTTCGATATATCGTATATTGAAAGTTATTTATTGTACTGCGCTTCTACTATATTAAATAAACCCAAACAAACCCATCCCACATGGCAAGTGATATGCACGTACTGGCGAGCACTGTTTGCCAGGAAGCAGAGAGGCCGGAGGAGTGGGGGGTATCTATCGGATATATAGATATACTCGTATGACGTGAAATAATAAAATTTACAATGCGATATATCGAAAACTATTGCTATTCGTCAAAAATTCGTTAAGGGTTTCTCTTAGGGTAATGAGAGGAAGTTCGGTGCAAAATTTCAGCTCGATCAGAGGAGTATGCTTTTCGGAACTTCACCCAAAACGAGCGAGTTATTTTCACAGCCTGAATGGACAAAAAAAAATGTTGTTAAACTTTAATGTCATGAATAAAATTATCGGCATAAAAGTAAGGAACGAACAAACGATGGATTCTGTAAGTGTTAGGATGGCTAAATGGGTAGGGCGCTCGACACTAGAACGAAAGACGTAGGTTCTATCCCGATGATAGGTAAAAACTTGAACAATGCAGAAAGCGTTTTTAATGCAATTATTCTATGTACATGGACATAAGTAAAGCATAAGAAAATAAAAAAGATACTACTAGAATTTTTATATTCATAATTTGTACATTTTTTGTTTTTCATTTCCGGCAGAAGATCCGGCAGCCGTTGCTGGGCCAATATGGGCGTATGATATTTGGCCAAGTCTTAGCAGCCATTCATGGTTTACCATTAACAACCATGCATGGTGCGAATCTGGCCCGTTTATATAGCCATTACCGCGCCATCGTTTTATCTCTGGCAACCAGTCATGGGCCATTACTGTGCCGATTGTAAAACCCTACTTGGGCGGCAGTTTTTGCACGGGGCGTTGGTACGCAGTGCCATTTACCGTGACACGCTGGGGGGACCTCTAGGTTCGTTTCACGTTTTCGACATGCGGACATGCGTTACGCATGGCGTTGAAGTTTGCCCCACTGGAATGCAACGAAAGTGTATCCTCATTTTTCAATTCATTTATTTTGATTTGTATCTAAACCCTTCCTTCCAAGTTTATTTTAAGGAACCCTAATAAGAATATTTGCAAATTTAAAAGTGATTTTTGCAGCCGTAAATAGACAAAAAAATAGGCAGTACAAAGAAAACATATTTTCGTTGCATCCCAACGACGTAAACTTCAATACCATCATTATATCATCACTTCCAATACAGTCTGTTATGTGCGTTCCGTGAAAAATATATTTCGCCGCTTTTCAACGATGCGCAATTCAATATCGTCGTTATACGCACGGCCAACTTTAACGAGTTTGCTCATCAGTCGCAAATGAAACGAGGCGAACAGAAAGTTACAATCGACGCTTCGTGACCTACGAATGGCTACGGCCAGGGTCGTTATTTTCTTATTTCTTTTGTTTGTTGCGAATCCGTCTTTCCACGGTATTTCGTTCGATTCCCCATTAGTGCATTTGTCAGTCGTAACAACATGGCGAATAAATATAACGAGAAGAAAAGCTCGTTTCAGCTATTTTCACTAACGGGACAACGTCGTCTATACACCGGGTAAGACACCTCATCAAGAGACCGGATAATCGGTATACACAGAAGATAGTCGTCCCAGTTGGACGATGAACCGAAGATAGCACAATTCGCCACCGAAGTAGAATAGGCAAGGTATTTTTTGCTGAAGGAAAAAAGCTCCCTGGAGACGCATGTCTGTTGATGGCGGTTCTTGATCCCTTCAATCTACACCTTATTCCTCTCCCTGTTGAAGAAACTGGTCGATTCTAGTTACGTATAATCGCTGCTTTTTTGCCAGAGCATCCCACTTCCACTTTGGTCCATGTGGTATATCTCTACCTTTTTTGGGGAATCTCCCCTGGCACTTTTCCTCGTGGATTCGTAAGCTTGGAATAGTGGTCTCGGGCGACAACGACAGCCATACAATGAGGCCATATGCACCCGTAATTGGCACGCCACTAGGTGTTCTGCCTTGAATATTAAAATGTCGAAACCGCTAATGTCAAGAAGCTAAAGCTGGCTGGAAGAGTGTCAAGAGGAGATTGTGCTTCCAGGAAAAGAAACATGATGTTTCTTATAAGCATGTATCCTCATGTTGTTGCCTTATATATTCGTGAATATGTACTTATCAATACAAATGCACGTATCAACAATTCAATGTATATACCTGACAGCCACGAAATTCCAACCGTATGGACAAAGTGATTCCAGGGTAGCAATGGCTCTATTGACCGTCGATAGATCGGCAGACAGTAAAACTTTGCCTCAAACTCGGAAGAGTATTAATATTAACCGATAGAAAGCGCAAAAAGTTGCACCATTGGTGAAAGAGCTATCTTTCTATCGGCCTGTCTATTTGTTCGTTTACGTGTCTGTCCGTCTGTCAGTTCCTTCACCGCCCTATCTCTTTGCCTCCCTCGTTTCTTTTCCATTTTGCCATCGTAATTCTATTGCAAGCCTGCAGTACACCTTTCCTCATTTCTTCCATCGATCTTACAGCTTTAGTCTCGCTATTGTTTGGAACTGATGCAGCAGGATTTGATGTATCTTCTGGGTATTCCGTTGTTCTGATTCCATTAAGATCGCGACATGTTATGTACAGCAGTTGGCTATTGGGTAATACGGTACATCGTCTATGATGTTGGCTCGTACCAGGTAGCAGCACTCTGCTCCGTACTATTTGGCACTCCAGTTCGGTATTTAGTTTTGTCATCCTCTCTGACGGTTTCTTCCGCTGTCTCTCTCGCTTTTGCACTATGAGGGTAATGACTCCCTGCTCTATCTGCCTCTCTTGTCTCGTAGACCCAATATGCATATATTCATTGTGCATAGACACGCAAGTTCGCCATGCTTCGTCACATTATCCGTGCGATGCTGACGAGGACAAAAGGACCTGTAAACACTCCATATTCGTCAAGGATCACATTATTCTGAACAACGAAACGCGTGCATGTACTTCGCTGTTTCTCGTCGTTCCTATTACAATTGGCAAATTATGCGATCGAACATCTTCAGATATTTGATGGACGATGTCATCAAGTGGAAGCTGAATGATGCGGTAAAGGTCCAATACATTATCTTACAAAGAACATCACTTGAGTGTCCGCCTTCGATTTTGTTGAAACTCATATATATGATAAGGCATTGAAAACTATTAGTCACGTTTTTTTATCGGCGGAAAAACGTTTTCAAGCGGGGAAACCACCCGTCAAAGAAAAGCGTGTCGATAGGGGTGATTTTGCAGTTTCACCCACAAGCAGTCCACCAATCTGAATAAAACAAAAACCAAAATAGTTCTAATGTAAAATCACAAATGTACTATAGAAGTATTGGAAAAAAATTAAATGAAGGGGTGAACCACCTCGCCTTTTTCTCACCCCACACTTAGGAGGATTGCATGAGAATGAATGGAACAGGTATCATTTTGAAGGGGGAACAAAATTCGATTTTACGTGTTTTTGCATTCTTTCTGGACAGCAAACTTAAGGGGGTAAGCCACCCCCTACATGAATATATTCATTAAAGTCGTGTTTTCTGTCTTCAATATGTATCTTCTGATTCTGAAAATTCCTATAAACCACCATTTAATGTATTCTCGTGTTTCGAAATTATGACGTTTGTCTAAAGGGTAAACTACCCCCTTGGAGTTTGTTTCCATTGGCAGTTAAAAAAAAATGTCCCACCTATTTCGTTGAAACTGCTACCATTCCACGGATAATACGAATTTTATGTTTGTGTATACATGGATACTTGTATCGAACTTTAGGTGTGGTGTGCAGAGAGAGGCGGAGGAGGGTAGCTACCCCTATCGATCGTGTAGCAGAATTAGTATGTTCGTCGACATTTTCTTTCCCTCGTTTCTCTTCCGCTCTCTCATCTTCTGTGACCTCCTCGAATGATTTTCGGCGACGACATTCCCGCGATTGGTACTTTTGTTCCCTGCCTAGCAGACCAATTACAGAATCACTCCCGCTTGTTCCATTGAATGCTGAAAATAAAGGAAAAATTACGTGAATGAGAGACGCGTGAAAGGTTAACGAGAGAAAGCGAGAGGGAACGAAAACGAGATTTAAAAAACCGGTCACGTAAATTCTCGTCGTTACGCGTATACGTTTAGACGGGATTCGTAATTCCTGCTTCTTTCGCCTGCTTTTCTTATTACCATTTTCATCGTGTTCTAATTCGTTTTCGTCCTCGGTATACCGCCATGCTCTGAGCCCTTTTACCCTCACGTCCACACTCCCGCCCAGATCTCACCTCAGTTTCTATACCTGCAATTTGCATCTGTTGCTTCCTTCATCATTTTCTGCCTTTCGTTGGATTAGTTTTGGAAAGCAATTTTTTCAAGAAATGGAAAATGTGTGGGCTCATTCGAATTAATGGAGGTTGACGCGAGCGTACTTACGCGACGTCGATAAAAATTAAATTTCATAGCATATATAAGAACATTATTATATTTGATATAATAATGTTAGATTTAAATGAAAATGTCAATTTTTTAGAAAAATGTTATATTTATATACAAATTTTAATTTCATATACAGTCGAACCTCGATGTAACGAATCTCAAGGGAAGTTCGTTATATGGAGATTTCGTTGTACCGAAATCATGTTCCTTAAAGGGTCTTCTCACTTCAGACGCAAAAAAGGCTGTTTTCATGAATTTTTTGATAGATTCATATTATAGATATTGATATAAAAGTTGTTACACTTAATAAATACACTTTCGAAATACATTTTAAAAAAGTCATTTATTTGTCACTATTTATAGACGAAAATGGTAGTTAAAAAAATGTCCTAACGAAAATGTAGGTCTGCGCTGTTGATGAAACCTCGGAGATGGATCATCCGAAACAAAAAAATCAAACGGTTTTAGATTCAGTATATTAATGGCTATAGTGCATATCATACGATTTTTGATATATGCAAAAATAACGCTATGGCGGACATTTTTCGAAAAAATAAAATAAAACGTTTTTTTCACCGTTTTTGGCAAAAAAAAATAGTAAATATCAAAATTAAAAAAAATCCTTGATATGCGCTGTGGCTATAATTTCAAAGAATATGTGGTTAAAATTTCATAATGATCAGTTCAGTAGTTTCGAAGATTTTATAAACAAGCCGTCGGAAAACGTTGTTTCGAGAAAAAAGCGTTTAAAGCTTGTTTGGGTTACATAAATACATACATTTTTTTAAAATGTATTTCGAGAGTGTATTCATTAAGTGTAACAACTTTAATATCAATATCAATAATATAAAACTGCCAAAAAAATTCACGAAAATAGCTTTTTTTAGCGTCTAAAATGAGAAGACCCCTTAAAATGTTTGAAAAAATTTGTATATATATATATATTGGTATTATAAATATGGTGATATTTTTAAAAGAAGGAAACGTTTAAATTAGAGCATTTCATATAAGCAATTAGCAATTAGAGCTCAATGTATATGATTATGTCGTTGTATCAAGGTTTCGGATGTCTATCTGAAGGGAATGGACAAATATTCGTTATATCGAGGTTCGACTGTAAAAATATTACTTTTCTACAGAAGGTTGCTTTTCTATAAAAATGTTAAATTTATATAAAATGTTTACTTTATCTAAAAACAGTAAATGTTATATCGTACAGGGAACAAGGCACAGATAAATTGTAAAGTAACCATTGCCGATACAGGCAGCTACAAGTACTGACTTTCGGTTGTTTAAGGGAAGTTTCTGCCTTGTTGGGCCCAAAAATGTTCGATTTTTCACCAATTTTTAATGCGAAAAGTATTAAATATAGAATATTGATATTTGGTACGTTGACTAAGCGGTCTTTATTGAACATCAAAATATTTTTTAAAGTTTGACAAAACATGGCGTCGGGAGTGGGAGGAGCCACGTATGTCGGTGCGCGGGCGATGACATTCTTCGCTTGCGGAAGTCCTAAGTCCCGGACAGGTGATCTGAAGCAAAAAAATCAAACATATTTTTCCTTTGTACAATACTCTGTATAAGTTGACCTACAATCAAGATGAAAAATTGAAAAATAAAAAAATAGTGAGCAAAAAACTGCGAAGATTTTTGAGTAGAAAAACAAACTTCCTTCCGATCGCTCACTATTTTTTGTTTTTCAATTTTTCTTCTTGTTTCTAGGTCAACTTATACACAATATTGTACAGAGTAAAAATATGTTTGATTTTTTTGCTTCAGATCACCTGTCCGGGACATAGGACAGGCAAGCGAATAATGTCATCGCCCGCGCACCGACATACGTGGCTCCTCCCACTCCCGCCACCATGTTTTGTCAAACTTAAAAAAATATTTTGACGTTCAATAAAGACCGCTTGGTCAACATACCAAATATCAACATTCTATATTTAATACTCTTCGCATAAAAAATTGGTGAAAAATCGAAAATTTTTTGGCCCAACAAGGCAGAACCTTCCCTTAACACACAAAAGCCAGCAAGCGGTCACCCATCCGAGTATTGGCCAACGCTGATCAACACGATAAATCGTGCTTCCATTGCTGTCGGTTCAACTGCATTGTACGACGCCATCCAGGTTGATACCCCTATCATCGGTATCGGTATCGGCTATCATTTCGCGTCTTCGTTGCCGGAAACGTTGGTCCTCGAATTTTTCAGCCGGTTCCGTAATGTAGGCAAGTGGAAGGGAGCATGAGGGTGCATCGGAACAAAGGCCTCCGACGATCTTCAAATCGGTATCAACGATACGAAACAAAAACGGCGTGCAGGGCAGAGTTAATCCTTCTCGGAGTAGCCCGTGTATATCGGAGATGGAACTGGTACACAGTTTCATCACTGGCGTTTCTATGGAACGAGGAGCGAAGCCGTGTCTTGAATAACGATTATATCGGTTCGATCGCTCAGCCATGTACTCGCGCTGTTTTCAGAGTCGAGGGAGTGCACCGCACACAGAAGTGCGCGGGTGAGCCAGCCGTGTCGAGGGATAAAGATAAAGCAGCGAAGCCATAGGGACCAGCGTGTCAGAGTGGAACGAGAGCTGAACTTACACCCAGACACACACAGGGGCGATCTTTAGCTCCAACGAAATTCGGCTTCAGCGAAAGTCATAAGATATATATGTATACCAATAAGCTGAAATACAGGGCGATATAACTGAGAATGAGAGTGTGATAAAGGGAGGGAGGTTTATCAGCGTCGAGGGTCACTTAACATGCTAAGCTCGCAATATCCTTCGCATTATGCTCGACACCCTAGTCCCCGTCAGTCCCGCTCTATCCGCCGGCGTCCTCGTTTATGTTCCCTAGCCGTCGAGACGCTCCTGATAGTGGAAACTCGCGCGCAGTGTACATTAAGGGTGGGCGAAGCCACCAAATCCATTGGGCGCGTGGAATAATAAAGAGCGACCCGTCGATCATACTACTTCATTATACTTTGCTTGTGCAACTGCCGATTTCCATTTGCCAGTCGAGATGGTATTGACATGCCGAGCTCGCATTGTAAGATTGCGATGAAGGTTCGATACATTCTCCTACGAGTAACATCACTTACAAGGAACATCCCTCAGATGACAACCTTCGATTTTGTTGAAATTTGGATATGTCATAAAGCACTGAAAAGTAAGCGATACGTATTTTTTTTGATCGGCGGAAAAGAGGTTTTAAGGGGTGAAACGAACCCTCGAAAATAGGGGTGTTTTTCGTTTTTCGTCGATGACGTTATCGTTCTCATCTCCAATGTATAGTGGATAAAAAAATAAACATTGTTGCAATTTGAAATTTTTTAATATCTCGTACCGTTAAAACGTTATCGACGGAAAACGAAAAACATCCCCATTTTTGAGGGTGCGTTTTAGCTCTTGAAACCGTTTTTCCACCGATACAAAAAAATACGTATCGCTTACTTTTCGGTGCTTTATAACATATCCAAATTTCAACAAAATCGAAGGGTGTCACCTGAGGGATGTTCCTTGTTAGGTGTCCGCCTTTGATTTTCTTGAAACTCATATAAGGTACCTGCGGGTAATAAGGCCTAGCTAAGGTATATTTGAAATAAAATGATAAATATCGAATCTGGTCGATCTATTTTTATTATAATCATTATTCAAGTTCAGTGTCTATGAAATATAAACGAAAAATGGTAACTTGTATCATAAACAAAAACAAAATTGAACATTTTTAAAAACCTTGCTAGTAGGCCTTATTTTACTATAGTAGGATAATAAGGCCTACAGCTTTAACATACTTAAGAGGTTAGGCCACTCTAAAGGCTGAAAAAACAGGCTTTTTGGGGATTTTTTTTTCAGAAAAACTACAAAATAAATCGAGATTACAAAAAAGGGTGTTTATCGTACATATCAGTGACTGTATACAATAATTTTTTGAAACCATTAATTTCAAAATGTCTCTGTGCAGCGTTTATCTCAAAACTGCATTTTTTAAGTTGGCCGGAAACGTAGGTCAGACAATTTTCAACCGATTCTCTTGAAATCTCTTGAATATATCTTGAAAAGAACATTGTCTATGGAAGTACGTAGGATTTTAAAAAAATATTGCATAGTTCATTTGTTATTAACAATTATTCGACGAAATTTTTCACTTTCCAAAAACTTGCCTAAAAAATCGTCAGTTAATTGTTAATAATAAATGAACTATGCAATATAAAAAAAATCCTACGTACTTCCATAGACAATGTATTTTTCAAGATATACTCAACATTTCAAGTGAATTGGTTGAAAATTGTCTGAGTTATGTTTTCGGCCAACTTAAAAAATGCAGTTTTGAGATAAACGCTACAAAGCCGCCATTTTGAAATTAATCGCTTCAAAAAAACTATTGTGTACAGTCACTGATATTTATGATAAACCCCCTTTTTGTAATCTCGATAGATTTTGTAGTTTTTCTGAGAAAAAAATCCCAAAAAGCCTATTTTTTCGGCCTCTAGAGTGGCCTAAGGCCTTAGATAATCAAATTATACGTAATATACTCGGTATTTGAGATCAATAATCCTCTGCAGCTTTGTATGAACTCGAAGTTCCTCTTTGCACTGCTCGGACAGCTGGCACCAGGTCGTTTTCTGACCACAACACTTGTTTTGCAGGTATCGCGATTGAGGCACTAAAAATAATGATCAATTAATTAGTAATAAATATGCGTACTACTTATTTCCATTCGTAACGTCTTAAAAGTAATGTAAAATACATTATAAAAGAAAGAAACTTTGCTACAAGAAGTAGGAGGACAATGAGGCCTATGGTTAAATTTAGTAGGTCTTAATAACCGTCGACTACGTATGTGAGAAAAACAAAATAAAAAATATTTGCACCACGATACGTTATTCAAATATTTATGATCATCGACGCTTGAATTAATGAAAATAAAAGCTGTGATTTTAGACAGATAAGTGTAATATCACAAATAATACTTACGATTTATTGGGACCGATTTTTATTATGAGCGCAATAGGCGTATGTGAGCGTGAGCGGTTTTTTTTTAATATGATTTTCGTAACTTAGGCCTTATTAGCCGACAGGCTTTATTACCCGCAGGTACCTTACAGTCGAACCGCGAAATAACGAATCTTCAGGGAATTTCGTTATATCGAGTTTTCGTTATATTGAGGTTGGTTATATCGAAGTCATGTTGCTTAAAATGTTATTTAAAAAAATATATTATTTCTATAAATATAGGGATATTTAAAAAAAGAAAGGTTAAAATTAAAGCAATTTTTACAAGCAATTAGCAATTGGAGCATAATGTATATTATTATGTCGTTATATCGAGGTTCGACTGTTTGTGATAAAGCATTGGAAACTATTGGACACGTATGATTTTTTATCGGCGAAAAAAAAACGGATTCAAGGGGAAACCACCGCTGAAAAAGTACTTTACCTGACTTTGAATTTACCTTACTTTGCTTTACCTTATTTTAAGTTTGCTTTACCTTACCTTCTTTCTGTTATAAACTAAACAAAAAGTGAATTGGCCTAACCAAATGCGCGTGAACTATTGGCCAAAGTGATTTTTGTGATTATTGCAATCTGATCATTGGGATGCAACGTAAATGTTTTTTTTGCATGGCCCAATTTTTTGCCTCATTCAGGCTACAAAAATCACCGAAGCATTTTTCGAAGACCCTCATTGGGGTTCCGTAACCTAAACTCGGAAACAAGGGTTCAGATAGTAATAAGAATAAAGAAATGAAAAACAAAGAACTTTCGTTGCCTCCCAACGATGCAAGCTTCAACTCCGTCGCACGAGACGTAGAGGACATTCGCGTAAGCGAACAATCCAAACGTTCATTCGAAAGGACAGCACGGGTGGAAGAATGTCTCGAAACGGATGAGCTTACGGAGGACGAGCAGTGGCGGAAAAGCTCTTCTTCACCCGTGATCGAAAAGCGCGTTGTCTTAGCGGCGCGAGTCCTTTGAAAATGCAGCGCCGGTATGAGAGGCACGTCCAGAGAACAGATAGGGAAGCGAAAGCTTTACCTGCGAAAGTAGATTTCCTACTGCACTTCACCTCACTTCCTTCGGCTTTTTCCAAGAGACAGACAATCTCGTATTTCGCGTGGAAAACATACTTGAACAATAAAATGTCACGTCTCCACATAATCGTAAAGGAGGGAGGGAGAGAGACAGAGGGAGAAAAGGACGGAGAGGTATAAATACAATAACGAGCTTAATTCTCGTTGTACGACCACCGTCTACAGAGGCGATTAAACATTATGGTTGTAAGCTTGTCGGGTCGTCTTCCTCGAAATATCACAATGCCCTCAACGTACTTATGTAAGACTTAAAAATAGACTAAACGAGACGTTTAAACAAATTAGTTCTCGGTGGTGTCACAGAACTCAACGAAAATTGATCCATCTACCGCGCGAGTTGAACAACATCGAAAATACATTCGAACTCATCCACGAGCTTGTACCGAATTATTGTGTTTGCCCCATCTGCATCACCCTGCTGTCTGCTTCGCGACAGACGCGCTGGAAAATTTTATTACGAGTACGAGAACCCGGGAGAATAAGAAGATTAAAAGAAGACGAGGAAAAGAGTCCGCGTGGAAAACCTTCGCTGTCGTTGACGTTTCTCGCTGTCGACATGCCCTCGTCGTATTAGTGCAAGCGCGTTCTCAGCAAATCTCAACGTAGATGCTGCCTGAATATTTCAATCCGCATTGCTTGCCGTCAAACTCGTGCACTCTCGTACTTTTATTCCGTTCTCACTCGCATCCTGGTGCACATTGCCGTTTCTATATGGACATGTATGTTGCCCGATTCCACGCGCTTATTCCTGCCATCATATTTCTCCTTTCAATGGACTCAGGTGTGTAGAGAGGCTGGGGCAAAAATATGATGCTCGCAGACTCCTCGGAGTACATCACGATGTTGACGCGGGGGAAGGCTGTATTTGGATCTTTTTGGATACATCATTAATTAGGCATTGAGTAAGCTATTGGCGTAGCCATTCGTTATTCTGGCCACATCGAATTGGCGCTGACAAGATTATGATTTGTCGAGTTTCTTGATCGAAAATATAATCAAAATCAACGAACAAGGAACATCACTTAAGCTGCCTTCGGAGGCGCCAAAAAAAAAGTTCCTCCACTGCTGACATGATTCCGGCCGATTGAGTGGCTGAAACCGAAAAAGAAAAAATGTCGTTAAACTGATAGGTATTTCCTGTACAATGACGTAGGATTTTCGAAAAATATAAAAATCTAACAAAATGGCGCAGTTATGAAGAAAAGTCTATTTTCTTGCCTATAAAATGGCCGTTTTTTTCAATGCCAAATCGTCAATTTTCTTCCAATCAAAAATATCCTACGTCATTGTAGAGTAAATATATTCAAGAGTACTCAGTTCAAATTTCAAGTCAATCGGATAGTTGCTCTTTGAGTTACGATGTCAGCAAATTTGAAAAATCTAATTTCGAGAAAAACGCCTTTAAAGATTTAACAATCGATTTTTGCAAGATAAAATGATACGGCCTTGACATTTTTACAGGATATTCTTGAAAGTATAAACTGTCGAAAAAGGCAAAAAAAAACGATTTTTTAAAAGTGTCACACTGGTATAGCCTCTAAAGGCGGCCAACCGCTTTAGGAGACCGAAAATTAGATGATTTTGTGGATTTTTTTTTATTGTGGCAAAACACGGAAATTTCCGCAACTCTGACGATAATTTATTCATATTTTCATACATCTGTGGTATTTTTTTTTCAAGTTATTTCATGCATTAATTAAGGTGTAATCCGCTGTGTCCCTTGGCGTGTCCTCATCGTCGTTCTCGATTTGCGGGAATTGCGCAGCTCGCAGTTCACATCTTAAATAGTCCAACAAATTTTCATACATTTTTTAGATGTTTTTTACAGAACATGAACCTAGATTTTGGAAAAGAATCGAAAATTTAATGTTGGAACGTGTTTGAAAAAAAATGATCGATTTTTAGCATTTCCCCCCCGGCGTTTTGCAATAATAAATATGTTTTAAATAATCTAATCTTTCCAACTTAGGTTCATGTTTTAATAAATTATATTATGTAAACGTGTTCCAAATTTGAAAATGATCCATCAATTAGTTTTTGAGCTATGATTCACGCAATTAAAAAAATGTCGTTTCGGGAAAAACGCGACTGAAAGTTTTAGTATATGTAAATCGTTGCGCTACCTGTTCCCACTAAATCGTCTGTCACGTGGTCACTTTTCAATGTTTTAACTTGAAATTTTATTCACATTATCTCGAATATGTACACTCTGAGAAGAAGCAAAATAAAAACGAATGTTTTAACCCGTCACAGTGGTTGGGAGTCGAGCGGAGAGTCTTTACCATTTATATACATATCATTAGAGGGAATCTGAATATCGTTTTGAAATTTTTAGAGTGTAATCTTAAGATACATTGCTAACGATATATGAAATTAAAAAAAAAATTTGAAGCATCTAAAGTGCTTGCCGGCCTCAAGTATCCGCCTTTGATTTTGTTGAAACTCATACATGTGATAAAGCATTTAAAACTATCAGACACGTATTTTCTTATCGGCAGAAAAACGGTTTTAACTTATTTTTTTTTCAATATTTCTCTACTGGATTTTTCATCGGTGGACTGCGTGTGGGTCATACTGCATAATCACACCTCAACACGCCCCCTGAATATCGTGTTTCCGCCGATAAAAAAAAAAATACGTGTCCAATAGTTTTCAATGCTTTATCACATATCTGAGTTCCAACAAAAACGTAGGCGGACACTTAAATGATGTTCCTTGTTAGTATCAAACAGTGCAGACTTTATGATATCACGTATCCGTCGATCAATATCGAGGAACTTCAAGCGTTGAAGGTGTCACTACGTTATTTCGGTGTGCCGGAGATGAAAACTCTCCCACTTTATACATGCTCCTCACTTTTACCTTCTTGCTGTTAGAAACTAAACAAAAAATGAATTGGCCTAATTAAATGCGCATGAACCGTGGATCCGAGTGATTTCTTTCCTGTGCATTGGCGCTGATCAATCTGTGAATGAAGAGATTGAGGCAATGGTGTTCAAGACGCAAGGGACGTCCAATGCCTCACGAAGTCTCTCGCATGACTTGGCCTTAATACGCTGCCAGGCTCGATCTTGTAAAATGATTTATGCCCTCCCGATGTTTCTTCATTATCATGCGTGTCACCCAACTCTTTCCAGTTCTTAAGAGATGCCCCAGAGTGTTCCCGGAGCCATTATTTCCTAATGCGCTACTGCATTTGCACGAGGGGCCAGGGAAATTGTGGCGAATCTGTGCCGATACAAACGGCTACATACTACTGAGCTCCAGTTGAGTTGCTATCGGAAACTCATTGAAACTGCCTTCCGCTCAGTAAGCTGCGCATAAGACAGTGTACGGCTGAGCGGTTACCCATCCGAATACCGACCCAGGCTGCTTCAGATGAAAAATCACCACAGTCGCAACCGCGCATCCAGGGGAATGCTGAAGACCCATCTCTTAAGAATTTATCTTCACCTGTCCTCTACAGTGAACGGGTTACTTTTTCGGTGAACCCGCACGGAAATATAATTCTTATAAGTTGGACATGAAGACGCTGTCACTTTGCCCTATATGAATGCAGGACGCTACGTGTGAAAAAGTTATCACACGTACAACGTACATACAAACGACGATGTTATTCACGGTCGCAGTAGCGGTTGCATAAAGCGCATCACGTCCTTGACATCTACGCATGTTGCGTCAAGAGATTTCGGCACTTGAGAGGTTTCAGTGAAGAAAGGCGAAACGCCTCGACACATGCGAATTATGCATGAAAGCACAAGAGAGACGGGCTTATTCTTGGGCGATGTCTTCCAGTTTATTCACCTCGCTGAACGCATCGTGAACTCTTTGGGCGTATCAGGATCGCTGCACGTTGTATGCAGAGGCTGCGTGCGGTACGCACTAGTGAAAAGGCTAAAGTGGGCTTTCACGGAGAAATGCTGGTTTTCGATGCAGCCGGAAAGTCAATGCGTGCGGATCGTTTTGCCTAAGGGGAAAGAGAAGAAAGAACATGGGAAGATAGTATTCGCTTTGGGCACAACTTAGACGACAAAGCTTCTCTTATATGAACCTCGCAAGCCTTGAAAAACTGTGGCCATCTCCCCGGGCAGAAAGGTGACTGGGCATTCCCTACTTTGTGTCCGGGCCTGACGAGACTTGCCTTGTCTGATGTACCTAATGGAACCCTCCCATGGAACAAACCGGGAAGATCGCAAAATCGTTTTTTTTACGGCTTATCCTCTATGTTTGGATATTACAATCTTCTGGCCGGAATGAATTGCGAGCAAGTATATGTTCACGTAATGTCTGCCCGGCCAGAACATTGACATGTTCTGTAAAGTGGAACCTGTCTTCAAGAACTAAAGAGAAGCTACTTTGCTTTTCACCTCATCAAAGATACTTATAATTGATTGGGATGAAACTAATACATCTTGTAATTCTATTCATCATTAAAAGCATTCATTTCATCAATGATAATCGACGAGGATAGCAAGGCTTATCATAAATACCGGGATTACGATAACTAATGATTTGAGCATAAAGAACAGCGACATTATTTTATGAGGCAAAAAAGTGAAGCAGGTAATTCGTGGTTTTTGAATGCCTTGTCACCATGTTGGGACATATCAATGTTCTGGCCAGGAAAACATTACCAGAATGTATTTTGCCAACAATCCGCTAGGTGGCTACAAGCGAAGGGCTTCGCGTAAGCAAGGTACCATCGTACGAGGATAAAAGTTCGTCCTGTGAGTTGTACCACGTACAGAAGTGCTATGCTTACAGCATGCTTATGGTTTTGCGATACTTGTGAAATAACCCTCCGCACTCGAGGCCTTTTTTGCTCGGATAGTGATCTGTGTACGTTGTTCTGTCTCTTTGCCTATCAGGAAATGCGAGCAAGCGTATGTATACACTCGTATACTACCTTAGCAAGTAGATAAACAACAAACAATATGTTGTCGAAATACTAAATTGAACACACTTCCTATTTTACATCCTCAAGGCTTCCAAAAACGCTGAAACTTCATTTTCAATATCCTCGTTTGTTTCTCGTTATTTCCCGATCTATTCCCTACAACTTTCCTGGTAATTTATCGCTTGTTTTCCGACCCGTTCCTGATCAGTTCCCCAGAAGGGGAACGGCGGATCAGGACCTAGCTTTAGACCCGTTAGAATGCGAACCTGTTCCAGGGTGGAAGGCCCGACCAAAGCCTGATATTATGTAGGGAAGGCAGATCAAGGGCAGTGATTTTTTCCTGCCTCAAATTTCTACATGGGTTAGACACGGTCTATTTCGTTGTCGGATTTGTATAGTAACATTGATTGGAAGACTTTCGATCGATTCTCAAACAAGTTGTTCCGCGCGTTCTGAAAATTCTAGCAGTATCAAAAAATACATTTCAACTCGTGCAGAAATCTTCGTAGGTATCCAATTGGCTCCCATACTTGTCCCTATTCTCTGATAGGGATCCAATGGATACTGGCATTGGATCCCTATACTAAAACGTCACCTTCGTACATTGCATTTTAATCGTGAAATCCAATGTACGAATTCATTTTGAATCCTAAAGGATTCAGCCATTATCGAACAGAATCAAATACGACTGTTGATGTATCCCATCGCATTCTGCACTTTGAATTGTGTAACCACAAAATATATATATATGTAATGTCGATCTGAGGAAGTATAAAACTTATCTCAAAAAAGTATAAATCAGTTTAAAAAGTATATCTTAAAAATCGATTTAAATCACAGCACTGAAAATCCACTGTAATGATCGTCTGTCATTCGCTTTACTGCACTTTGGCACAATATCACCACACTCGTACAAACACACAAACCGTGCAAATTATGTTTCAACAAACCGAGTTTTTCATCGTAACTTTTCACATACTTTCGGTTCGAACGTGGTAAAAATTCTCAAGCGGCGTTCGTCGGGGAACAGTGCAGAATTCAATTGGATCCCAATGAGGATTTCCTATGTGCGATGTCCCTAACAATTATCGATAAAGACGTGAGTGCATCTTGGGACTCCCCAACAAATTTGTCCACGGGATCACGAAATTATATTTTTTTTTGGTAGATTCAACAAATTTCAGCTGAGATCTGCAAATAAAAAATAAACAACGTCAATCGGAAAATAGCGCGGAGTTTACTTGGATTCCAATGTGGACTCCCTACGTGCGGCGTCCTTATTAAATTCCTATGCGGATATGGCAGGATCTGCGTCCGTTTTTTTGCTAGTCCGTTATTATTCATCTCTCATGTCGGATAGGTGCTGTGCTGACCCACACTTACATTTCTGATGTGCCGCCCGTTTATTCATGAGATTTGCCCTCCCGCGGATTCATGCATATATATATATATATATATATATATATATATATATATATATATATATATATATATATATATATATGAGGCGTTCCATACCATTTCGAACGGTCAAAAAGTTGTTCACTGTCAAAAAAATTGAAATTTTGTCAAATTATTTAATTATATGAAGAAAAAAAACAGTGGAAATTTTTTCAAAAGTTTTGGATCGCATTTTCTCGAGTTTTTCAAATTTCTTCATTACCTGAAAAGTGTGAGAAAAATTTGGGAGAGAATAATTTTTAATCATAATTGATTTGTCTAAAAAAAATATCTCATAATAATAAAACAAAGCACAGCTTTGGAACAACGAATCGACCCACTCTGAAAAAAATAGGTGTTACTGTACACAATTCAGAGTATTTTCCGAAATTTTTTGAGCAAAATCAAAAGTGACATACCGACCGAAAAAAAAAATATTTTTGTATAATTTTGGTGAAAATGGGCATTTTTAAAACTCGAAAACTTCAAAACAAATTTTTTTCACTAGGTTCATGTAAAATTGCCATTTTTTGTCTTAAACATTTTTCTGTTAAATAAAATGCTCACGAGATATAACGGTATTTTGAACATTTTGAAATATTGAAAAACTCGAGAAATTGCGATCCAAAAATTTTGAAAAAATTTACACTGTTTTTGCTTCATATAATTAAATTATTTGACAAAATCTCAATTTTTTTGATAGTGGACAACTTTTTGACTGTTCGAAATGGTATGGAACGCCTCATATATATATGTGTGTGTGTGTATGTATGTACATATACATACTTATGATACGTTCGGCATAAGCGTAGCCGTCGCACGTTCTTGTTGCCAAAAGTTCTCGATTACCGAATTTCTCGCTATGGGCTCGATAATATTAGGACCAACTTTCTCGTAATGGATGGCATGCCCGTTAGGCAGAAGGGTTAATATATGATTTCGCTCACCCTAGAAGTCTGCATGAAATGGCGGAGAATGCCGCGGGGGCTGCGAACTCCCTCTCGGACTTAAACTCAATCTACGCGTCTCCACGCGGAGAACTTTGCTAACGTTTAGGACCCCCTTTCCCGCGAGCACGTATTCAAAGCACGTGAGATGATTCATCGTGGTCTAGCTGCCTATAGACATACGGGTATACCATGGTGGGCGCATATATAGACTTTTGATATCGTAGAAGTATCTCGTCGCCGGCACGTTGGATTCTCGAATTCCCGGCCTCACCGCCGTCAGAAGGAATGCTCGGGTTTGGACATTGTTCGCGTTTCTCTCGGACTATCCATATTACGATCAGTTTTTTTTAAAGATAAGATAGAAAAAGTCCAATCAATTGTTCGTTGACTCCCTTGGTCGCGAATTGCCCGCTTCACTCGATTCTCCCCGAGAGTTCGTTATTAATTTCCCGAGTGTTCGCTCGCAACGGAAGCACGCATTTATTCCCCCATGACAGTTTCTCTAACTCCCGAAGTCGCTTCTTATACTTCAGCCTCCACGCCCTCCCGCGGCTCTTTGACTCCTGTTATGGACCATAAACCCGGACGTGTCCTGCTCCTCCTATCTCTATCTCCCTTCACTCGCGGCCACTAAGGGCCGAACTCGGCTGAACTCTCGCGCAAAAGTGAATTTTACTCTTCTCGCTATTGCAACGCACGTACCGGTCTTTAATCGGCTCCCTCGTACACTCTCGTACATTGGCTTGATATAACTGCCGGAGCTCCCGCTGCTCGGTAACTACAACCGATGTTGAGGACTTAAAAGCTTCAACTTCGTAACGGATATACGTATGGTATATTTTCTCTGATTTCATCCCGCACTCTTACGCGACGAAAAATCTACAGGCGAGTTTTTATCCGGAAGCTTATACTTGTATTATGAAACTTGGACGGATGTCCGAGACGAATTGATATTATTGGAATCCACCATTGGCTGATTGGGACAATTTTGTGGTGCAGTCATAAAACGTGCACTTCTGTCACTTCGTATTGATGCGGGTCAACCCGAGTCGGAATTTTCAGCCGTGTTCGGAAGTTTTTGACTTGCTTTCACCTTATTTTGAACGCCTTAGACTCCATTTAAGGAGAAATATCAGTGTGACAGGCTGAAAGATGAGGTATTTTTTGGGATTAAAAAAAACGGCTCGATCAAATTATTTGAAATTTTGTGTATTAATTATTGAAGTAATGAAGCATACAAGGACATTTATTTTATTTTATTTTTAGTACATTTTATTAAGCAGAGGAGCGGTCGCAAAATGGCGATTAGAAAAAAATGGCGGCGATTGATATTCCTCCTTAAGTCTCACTTGAAACTACTTAATGCTGGAAGTCCTACTGTAAGCCTTAGAGTGTCACCCAGTTCAACTTTTGTAGTATAGGCAGAAGATAGGCAGGTTGAAGGTTCGGTTCCACGTGTAGGCGAAACAAATCATTTCAGGGGGTCGGGGAATGGCGAATGATAATAAAAAAGAATTGTGGTAGAACTCTCGATTAAGTATTTTAATTTATTTTGGATTTATGCAATATTCTATGCATTTAGTAGACTGGCTCTGATGCCTTGTATGTCATCGGTGTATGCCGGTATGCATTATAGCGTGTATATGTGTGCGGGTATACGTGGCATTTAAGAACGGTATATCGACAGCCTACTTTGCGTCTAAAAGTAGAGAAAAAGGAAATTTGTTGCCGTTTTAGATGTTAAGTAGGAGTTCATTTCCCAATAAGAGGTCTTCTCGCTTTAGTCGTTATAAAAGGCTATTTATGATTTTATTGATATGTTCACATTATATATATTGATATAAAAGTTGTTACACTTGGTAAATATACTTTCTATATACATAAAAAAATCTTTCATTGATTTAAGTCACTATTTATAGAGGAAAATGATGGTTAAAAAAATGTCCTAAAAAATTGCAGGTCTGCGCTGTTGATGAAATCTCGGAGATGGATCATCGGAAACAAAAAAATCAAATGGTCTTAGATTCAGTACGTTAATGGCTATAGCGCATATAATACGATTTTTTATGTATACAAAAATAACAAAATGGCGAACATTTTTCGAAAAAGAAAAACAAAAAACGTGGTTTTTCCCCGTTTTTAGCAACGAAAAATTAGTAAATATCAAAATTTTAAAAAATTCTTCATACACGCTATAGCTATAGTTGCAAAGAATATGTGGTTAAAATTTCATGAGCATCGGTTCAGTTGTTTCGAAGATTTTATCAACAAGCCGTCGAAAATAGTTGTTTCCGGAAAAAACGCGTTTAAAGTTTGTTTGGGTTACGTAAATACATACATTTTTTTAAAAAGGATTTCGAAAATGTATTTATTAAGTGTAACAACTTTTATATCGATATCTATAACATAAAGCTATAACAAAAATCATGAAAACAGTCTATTTTAGTGTCCAAAGTGAGAAGACCCCTTAAAATCGAAGCTATACCTTGCCACCTTTATCTTCCACCAGTGTGAAGTGCAGGGTCAAAATAGACTGAAAATGTCCCCTCGGGAATGCTCTCCTAATATGAAACATACAACTCGGTGGATCCTTCCACCCAGCCGTATGCTTGACATGCCTTTCACGATTGATCCTCGGATCCCAGTTTCGTTCTGGCTCGTTCAGCCGGAAAACTAAATTCCCGGGAGGCAGCTCGAAGAGTCCAAAGGCTCTTTCGGGTTTCAGCGGGAATGAATACTTAGGTGAATGAATTTGAGTGCCGCTATGTGACGTTTAACTACCGAGACCATTGTAAATTACATTCGCCCCATGGAACAGGAAATAGTGCCAGGGAGAGCTAACCTTGGTGAGAGAAAGAGAAAGAGTGCGCGCCCATTGTCTTTGGCGGTAATTCCGTGTAGTGCCGAAGATATTGCTGGATTTTATTTTCACTAGCGGTACATTCGGAAACGTTAGGTATATTGCATAATCCTGAAGTCGTAAAGTGAAGCTTGCAGGCGTTTCACGATTGGCGAATCGGCACTTGTCGAAACGCAGAAAGTACCAAGTTCGTCGGTTTCCTCATGGCATCGGTTCTCTAATCCGTTTGCCTTTCCGGGCTAAAAGCCGACCGCTTCAAGGATAAAAGAAAGGGCTATATAGTAGCGGAAGACGGAAGGAAGCAAACTTCCTTCCGCCAAGGTCGTGAAGATCCTCAGTAAGCGCAAGCGAGAAAAACGAATGAAAGCTGGATTATCAGGATGGCAGTGGGTCTAGCTCCAACGTACTGGCAACCTCTTTGATTTTCTTTGATGCCTCCTCCAAAGTTTCTACTCTCTTTCCTTTTTCTCATGCAGTTGGATTCCTCTAATCTCCAATAACCATTTACACTTTGTGTGCGATGTTCTGCTGAACGTTATCAATTTATTTGAGTTTGGACATGCGATTCAATCGCCCTAGTTAGGAACTACAATTGACTGCTTCGTAAATTATGAACAAGTTGAGAGAATCTTCCATCGCAGTACCGAGCGATCCCCTACGTGCCAACACGTTCAGCTTGTACGTTCTCCGTGAACGCATTGCCCAATGGCAATTTCCCCCCATACACTCGCAATACTCTCGAAGGTTTAGCATTCATAACCACTCACAAGCACGATGTTAATGCTGTGCACCAATGATGCCTAATCAGCCTCTACAAAGTCATCTTCCTTCATCGCGCTCTCACCGCTTCCAATTATTTCTGCGTTGGGTGTCGAGTGCAAAAGGAGAGCTGCGGTGACCTCCGAGGTTCTATCAAGGAATCACTGCACCGATATCATGTGGGGCGTGTAGCTACGAAGAGTGCACTGTAACCACCGCGTGTCATGTGCAGCAAACACGGAGGCTCGATGAGGGTCGAGGAAGCGGAAAGAACGGAGAGATTAATTAACTGAGTAATTGTATATTAATATGTCTTGTTAAATAACTTGACGGTAAAATAAGGTATACGGAATGCAGAAAAAAAGCATAGAACATAAAAAAAGAACACAAGAGACATCAATAACTTATATAGGGAGAAAAAGAGAGCGAGAGAACGAGCTTTCCAGCTCGAACTGAGAAACGTTCCAAATTTCTCTCATCGGTGAGGAACTGGAAATTTTCGAGTAAATCGAGTTCACATTACGGTGCTTGAAAAACGTTTACCGGGTGTACGTTGCATGTACATACGGATATCCGTATACTCTGTTAACGTCAAAATGACACGGGTAGCTATAAGCGCAATAATGTAACAGCTGAGCTTCCAGTCCGATTATCCCCGCACTGCCGTTGAAACTTTTCGAGTAAAACGGTGCAGAATATCGTCATAGGCCCTGTACGCGGATCGGGTTGTTCGGTATCTGATTGGTAAAAGCACAAGTCGACGGTGAAAGCTATTCCGGTGGTTTGTCGTGTACGTCAAACAAAATTTACACACACCTGACATACACACTTGCAGGAAAAGCACGAATGAAAAATCTGTTTGGCAAGTTGATGCAACTGGAATTGAATTTCTACGAATCCACCCGGTGAATTTACCTATCAAATTTCCTGTGCCAGAGGGGCTCGTGCGAATAGGTGTAGGTATACCAAGATTTTTCAGGGCTTCACAGACTTCTGGCACAGTGGTCCGGAATCTGCTCGCGACTCCGGCACGTGTATCTTGAGGATATACATACCTATTTACACATGCGTATACCTGTATATGGAGACGAGACTTTATTCGCAACTTTTCGTAGGCACCAAGCAGTGAAGCATTATCACCGAGTACATCGATCAGCAGACGTAGCCCGGCGAGAAGTTTATTAAATTTTCTGATATTCAGGTTTGCGTCCTACTGTTTCCCTTTGCGGGTGACTGTATGTATGTGTGTAGGTACACTCTATACTTTAACTGAAACGAACCCAAAGCTGGGATAGTTCACTTGACCCCGATAAACTCGGCGAGTCTTGCGCAAAGTGCACTTGGCAAACTTCATTCACTGCTCCATTGCTCGAGGGTATATTCTCCGATCCATCATATACATCGCTGATAACGAGAAGTTTCGTAAAAGAAATTCTTTAGAAACTAAGTACTTTGCGCTGCTTGTGTTTGAAAAATGCATTTTATTATAAAACGGAAAGTGTTTTTCTTTGTAGCTTTGCGAGCGATATGAAACTCAGTACAATGCAGAAGTCCCGGAGTATCACGAATGAAAAGTTTATAAACCGTTTTTAGTGGATTATAAGCTGAACTTGTGAGTTGCTAATGTCTTGCGAAAACAGTTATACCAAATCGAAACAATCACTGCCGCGTGCACATGACGTTTGATGAAGATGTAACAAAAACGACTGAGACACCGAAAAGAAGGTTGGATCAAGGCTTAACGATGGACAAATTAAAGAACGAAATACACGAATGGTCACTTGGAACAATCTTTGACAGTTTGATCGATCTATGCTGCGTCCTAGTGGCTTAATGGAAGTTGGAATGATGTGTGGCTTTCGCTTTTAACTCACATTTAACATCCCAAAATTGCTGCCACGTAACGAAATCGGTAGCACAGGTTTGAATAAACTGCGTTTGTCATTAGATATGCGAGGCAAATGGAAAAACCACTAAAGTACGCTGTCCTCACGAAACAGACTGCATATGTCACAAAGTACCATAGCATGGATGACACAAGATCATCAATAATAAGAACATCATACCCGGAGCGTTAGGTAGCCTAAGTTGGAAAAAAACTGCGTTTGCCATTAGGTTTGCGAGGCAAGTGAAAAAGCCACTAAAGTACGTGGTATTCATGGAACAAAGACTGCATATGTCATAAAGTATATAGCACAGATGACACAACATCATCAATAACGAGGACATACCCGGAACGTTTTACATCCGTTATCTTCATACCGGCTCCCGAGTGAGGATGCTGTGAACCACAAGGGTTCTTACCACTCCGCATTTATATTTTCTTCATCCGTAAAGCTGTAACCGAGAAACCTATAATCGTGAACGTTTCACTTGGTTTATATCGGTAGTTTGGGTTATGAGCCACCTCTTATCCCCGGTGCTATTCAAGTTCGCTACTCGCTCTGTGCTGAACCCTCGTCTCGAATACGATGCTTCACCTCTGGTCTCCCCCTTCTCGTGTATTTCGCTTTCTGGTAATGAAAACACTTCGTGCAATTTTACGTAATACTGGCTCGTTTTCCTCGTTTTTCTCAGGTCTAGTATACTATATAATAGGGGAAGAGAGGGAAAGGAAGAGGGGTAAAATGGAGGGACAGAGAAAGATATTAATGTTAGCCTTTAGGGCAAACCAGCAACACGGACAGTGGTATTGTTGAGGTCACTCCACCGAACCACCTTTCAGGTATTACGAATCTAACGTTGTTGATGCTACCGGAGTCTGGAAACCGCTATTATATTGAGTGGGGGAGATGCCACTATAATGACTACGCCACGTCACCCACAAATGGGGGTAGTGGAGACACTAGAGGCATTATATATACGCGATAAAAAGAGCGGGGGAGTTTCAACCATTCAGCAAGAATGAGCTTCGTGTTTCTATAAATATCGTATTTACGACAACGATATACCGCATTTATACTACAAGTAAAAGTCAACCTGAGTCCTCCTCTACCTACAAGAGCTTTCTATTGTATACCACGCCAGTCTTTGCTTCCTGTTACAACGTATTGTGACTATCTGAACTACGCCCGGGCAGTAACTCGCTAGATTTCCCCCGTTGTTATTACGCAATGGCAATTTATTTTCCTCTTGATGACAACCATATCATATTTCTCATTTTCTTGAGGATTAGCTACGGCGATGTTTAAACTTTTCAAAGCGTTGCTTACCGGTGTTTTCCTTATAATTCTGTCGTTTTTGTTGTCGAGCAGCAATTACAGTAGACTAGCTGTACCGACACGATTTCATCGCGATACCTAATTCGTACATACCCAAAAGCGCGGGGTTGCAAAAATCCATTTTCATATTTGTATTCCAGTGGCGTTGTATTTCAGTGTCATGAAATTCAGGAGTTATTTGCACATTGCATTGCATTCAGCACACAATGCAGGAGTTATTTGCACATTGCATTGCATTCTTTTGAAGTCAAACGCACTCTTTGCCTAGTCTTGTTAGGTGATCGGATGAAATGAGACACGTGACTTCACCATGTAGTGTAACACTTTGTCGCCTATCGAAAGCGTACGTGACGTGAGAGTGACTGCTATCGCTCAACATCAGTGATGAAGCATCGGTGCTTCAATGTTTACGTCCCATTTGAATGAATTGTTGACTATGCACTTGTTATCGAGATGAATTCCACATTGCTCTCATTTGTGTGGAGACGTCTTTTCCCAGCATGAGCAAACTTATATACAGAGTGAGGCACATAAAGTGTTACAGAGCAATAGCACTCAAACTATTGATCATATCCAAAAATGTTTCGGACAAAAGTTTCAGTGTTCGAGAAGGCCGTCATGCTGGACCAGCCTATTTTTTTTATCGGTGGAGGCGCTGAAGCTACGTCATGGTCAACTCCACTTTTTTAAAAGGAATTGTACATTTTTTCAACCATCTTGTGGAGCACCTCAAGCCGCATGAAAAACATTAGGCGGTCAAAGTCGTTCAAGGTAATTCAAGGTCACTCATTAAAATTAAATACAAATCTAAATATCTCGGATCGCTACCAAATATTTGGTAGTGATCCGAGATATTTATATTTGTATCAGCGATACTTGCCTTGTACTTTTACCCCCTGACATTTTTGGTACGGTATGGTTTTGAAACGAATATATATAAATATAAGGTACCTGCGGGTAATAAGGCCTGTCGGCTAATAAGGCCTAAGTAACAAAAATCGTTATTAAAATAACCGCTCACGCTCAAGGCCACACTCACATGCGCCTATTGCACGTATATGTCGATACAAGTTTACGGAGCATCGGTTTGCATCGTCCATCACAAGACGCGGAAGTGCACCACCAATAATAAAAATCGGTCCGAATAAATCATAAGTAGCTTTTGTAATATTACACTTATCTATCTAAAATCACAGTCTTTATATTTATTAATTGAAGCTTCGATGATAATAAATATTTGAATAACGTATCGTGGTCCATATATGTTTTACTTTGTTTTGCTTACATACGTGGTCGACGGTTATAAAGGCCTACTAAATTTAACCATAGGCCTTATTGTCCTCCTACTGCTTGTAGCAAAGTTTTTTTGTTTTATAATGTATTTGACATTACTCTTAAGATGTTACGAATGTCAATGAGTAATACGCATATTTATTACTAATTAATTGGTCGTTATTTTTAGTGCCTCGATTCCAATGCCTCCAAAACGAGTGTGGTGATCAGAAAACGACCTGATGTCAGCCGTCCGAGCAGTGCAAAGAGGAATTTTGAGGTCATACAAAGCTGCAGAGGATGATTGATCTCAAATACGATATATGTTACCTATAGTTTGATTATTTAAGTATGTTAAAGCCGTAGGCTTTATTATCCTACCATAGTAAAATAAGGCCTACTATCAAGGTACAAGTTACCATTCCTCGTTTATATTTTATAGGCACTGAACTTGAATAATGATTATAATAAAAATATGTCGATAAGATTGGATATTTTCATTTTATACCAAATATCCCTTAGCTAGGCCTTATTACCCGCAGGTACCTTATATATATTAGGGAAACAATGTTGGCTAACGGCACATCTGGCTGTTCAGCGGACATTCTTAAATTTTTTTAGACAAAACATGTACTTTGGAAACAAGACGGACCACACTGATCCAAAGTTTGAGTTGGCACAACTTTGCCTTGGACGACCGTCGTCAACGTCGTTACCATTCATCCCTGAAGCTGGCAAGACGACACACCAAACCCGCGTTGAGAAGTCTTTGCTCCCTCACTAAGCTCGCGTCACTCTCATTCTTCCATCGCACTCTTTCAGTTTCCATACCGTAACCGCTCTTTATTACATTCTTAGTCATGCTCTTCTTTTACGTAGATCGCCGTCTCCGCGGTCTCTCCCTTCCGTTCGGTGGGGTGGAAGGTCGCCGTGAATATTTAATTTTCCAATTCCGTTTGACACGCTTCCTCCCTATGTTTCTCTAGCGTTTTTTTTTGCCTGACGCAACCCTCCCTTTCGAATTATTCCGCTTTCCCAACTGGGTAACACGGATCTGAGAAGCGCGATCGGCTCCGCATTCCAACGAGAGCTTAAAAAATCAAGAGTGGCCTCTTGCGAAGATATCGGAAGGGTGACTGATGTACGTGACTGTGGTGTCCATTATAGTCACGTTACATGTGCGCCCCATACCAGCCAAACGCTTTTCACCCGCAAACATCACGAAAAACAGCACTTTTCGTAAATTTTTCTTGACATCAATGGTCGCTTTGTTCTCAACCACGTGTACGTAGTACAAGTAAAACACAACGAGTAGAAAAGTAGTATCCTAGCGCACCAATGTGGTACCCCCATGTCCCTCAAACCGGACTCAAAGGGGGCAACATACCTGTTTGCGGTGTCCGTTTGCGATGAGGATTATAGTCACGTTACATCTGTGCCCTATACCTGCCAAACGCTTTTCACCCGCAGACATCACGAAAAATGGCACTTTTGGTAAATTTTCCTTGACATCAATGGTCGCTTTGTTTTCAACCATGTGTACGTAGTACAAGTAAAATACAGCGAGTAGAAAAGTAGTATCCTAGCGCACCGATGTGGTACCCCCATGTCCCTCAAACCGGACTCAAAGGGGGCAACATACCTGTTTGCGGTGTCCGTTTGCGATGAGGATTATAGTCACGTTACATCTCTGCCCTATATCTGCCAAACGCTTTTCACCCGCAAACATCACGAAAAATGGCACTTTTGGTAAATTTTCCTTGACATCAATGGTCGCTTTGTTCTCAACCACGTGTACGTAGTACAAGTAAAACACAACGAGTAGAAAAGTAGTATCCTAGCGTACCGATGTGGTACCCCCATGTCCCTCAAACCGGACTCAAAGGGGGCAACGTTCCTGTTTGCGGTGTCCGTTTGCGATGAGGTCAGCCTATTGGAAACATGCGACGGAATTCACTCGCCATGACTGTGGTGACTCTCCTGTGTCATCGAGAGCTACCTGGTGGTATTTCGGCGTGGAAAAACCGCACATTATCAAACGGGGCAGCGTACAGCGTCGTTTGCGGCAGGGTACAGTAGACGAAATCGATCCGGTGTAGCAAATTTCAGTGGATTATCGCTTAAGTCAATGATATCGGATTCAAACCTCTCCCTGGATTTGTGCATTACGCTGTTGAGAATACTTGGCGGTCTTCGCGTTCATGCGTCTGGACATTTGCGTGTTTGGATACATGTAGGTGTGTAACATATCAATAGATCGCTTCCAAAGGTGCATATCGATTGTCTGCAAGCATATACTGTATTTCCCTCTCGCGCGGGGCAATCAATATGTATTATGTATCAGATAGGCATATATATTATCCACAGGTATATCGCTGAGTGCAGTATACAAGCATGAATCGATCGAGTGAGGCGCAACGATAATGCCCGGCCGGCAGAAGTGATGCCACAGATATGACTCGGACGAGAGCGTCGCAAAAAGATGCAACAGATGGTCGAGATGCCTCATTAATTAATTTCATCACAATTCTATTCAATCTGCTTCCGCCGTCGTGCATACTAGACAAAAAAATGATTGACTCTTGATGCTTTTGGCCTTGATGATAATCGCGTCTTTTTTTGCCAATTAAACAAGCCAATTACATGATTGGACTTGGATGCAATAGAGATGGTTCGTTCGACCATGTTGAATGCATAATACGATCCAATTAGTTCGACTACACTAATTGTCGTGTACGTCCAGGGTTCGCATATATAAAAGGAGCACCCACCCCTCTCCGATCCACGCAGCCGCAAATTATCCTCGGCACAAGAGTGTCGAACAGTGAGAGTAGCTGCACAGATTTCTGTTTGCATCAGAACAGATGTGTGTGTATATATATATATATATATATATATATATATATATATTCAGAGAGGGTGAGGGGGGGGGCGTATGAGTGAGAAGAGGCGACGACCATAAATCGGATTGATCGCACAGGGCATCAGCCAGATGGGTATCGCTTTGAACTAATGCAAATCTGCATACAGATACACTCGGTATAGTATTTCGCGTTAAATTGGACTCATCACAGAATGTGGGACATTCCAACTAGCGATATAAATTTCGCGGCAGTGTGCGGTTTCCTGTAACGAATTATTGCCGTTGCGAAAACTCCGGTAATGCAATGCAAACCACGTATGCAAGCTAATCTGTACTGAGCCAAAATATTTTACGGTAATTCGATAAAAGATGCATGAGGATTTTTATGCACAATTTCTGTTACTGTCAAATACGTACTGCGATCAGGATTCGCTTTGAATATCGGTCGTACTATCATGTTACGTGTATGTCATTTTATAGAAAAGTTTTGGTTTTGCTGTTTGCATCGTTGGCATGCAACGAAAATTGTTGATTTATTTATTTTATTAGCAATTAAACATTTTTTCCCAAGTTTTGATTACGAAACCTCAATAAGGATTACCAAAAATGTTTCGCTAATTTTGGTAGTCTAAATGGGCCAAAAAAATCGATTCGTTGCATTCCAACAGTACAAACATCGATACCATAAAAGGTTCTTACGTGACGGCGAAATGCTTCAAAATGTATTTATCAATGATTATGCTATTATAATATTATTATCGGAATATTAATACACATATGCTTGGTATATGCAAACGGATCATAGTGGAATTACATGACGAGTATGTATGTGTATTACACATGAAGGTGGCATAGACTCCTCGGACACCTATAGATGACGGAACGTTATTCCCTACGTGGTAGGCAATTCCCATCACACCTCGGTGTTTCTTAATTAGAGAGTTAATCATGATCTTTGGATCAATCACAGTTACGGCAACGTTGAGGCTGTCGGTGCTCAGGGGGAATCATATGCTGACTGAAACGCAAAGCACTATGACGTGTGCGTCTGATCATATCTACTAATTCGAGTTCACTGTAGTATGCCCTGGACCAGCTCGGTTCGGGGTTCGCAAAGCTCTTAGGCTAAGGTATTTTTTCGAGTTTTATCATTAATATTTTCTTTAAGGGGTCTTCTTACTTTAGACGCTAAAAAGGCTTTTTTGTGATTTTTTTTATACGTTTATATTATAGATATTGATATAAAAGTTGTTACCCTTAAGAAATACACTTTCGAAATACATAAAAAAAATGTTTATGTATTTATGTAACCCAAACAAACTTTAAACGCGATCTTCTCGAAACAACGTTTTTCGACGGCTTGTTGATAAAATGTTTGAAATTACCGAACCGATCCTTATGAAATTTTAACCACATATTCTTTACAACTATAGCTATAGCGCATATCAAGGATTTTTAAAAATGTTTTATATCTACTATTTTTTGCCAAAAAACGGTCGAAAAAACGTTTTTTTTCCGAAAAATGCCCGCCATTTTGTTATTTTTCTGTATATCAAAAATCGTATGATATGCGCTATAGTCATTAACATACTGAATCTAAAACCGTTTGTTTTTTTGCTTCGGATGATCTGTCGGCGAGGTTTCATCAACAGCGCAGACCTACCATTTTTTTTTACATTTTTAAACTACCATCTTCGTCTAAAAATGGTGACTTAAATAACTAAATAAATTTCAAAAAATGGTTTTCGAAAGTGTATTTATTAAGTTAACAACTTTTATATCAATATCTATAAAATAAACCTATCAAAAAAATGTATGAAAATAGCCTTTATTTTAGCGTCTAAAGTGAGGATACCCCTTAAACATTCGGTGACCCCTGTTTGTATTGTCGTTGAGGAATTTTAGAATTTGTATACGTCTTGAGCAGTTTATATCAGTCATCTAAAGTTATTTAGTGTATAAATTATTAGACGGAAATGTGACCAGCGTGTCATCTCCATAAAGTGCCTTATAACTGAGACGATTTTTGAAGCCGTAATTTTTCGTTCGAAGTTCCGTAAGTTGTCTCGAAATTTGACCAGTATACTGGGATGTATTTTCATTTGATTATCGACGAAAATCATCAATTTGCTAAATATTCGGCTTCGTGAAACGAATACCTTGATGTGCCAGTTTGTGCGAGATAAAGACGACCCTACAATACTTTCGAGTACCCGAATGGACTCTACAATTGGATAGAATATTTCCTTTGTATTATGAGAGTAGTCACTGAGGGTTCTCATATCAACACAGGTATGCGCAAGATGCCAAAGTACATTATTGAATAAATCGACGAATACATTTATTTTGCATCATTCAATGAATCTCTTCTACGCTGCACCAGCTCTTTCAACATGTTCCTGAATAATCAAATGAACTTGACGTCGAATCTCGTCGCATGAAGATTTCCCGTATAGACGCGATACTTCAAAACCAGTTGTTCTTTTCCCATATACATCGAAGCAACCATCCCACGAGCATACCCATTTTCATGCGCATAAAAGGAATGGTTGTACCGCGATCCCGTTGCCAATTAAGATACCTGAAATCCTGAGGCGAACTGACGCCATCAAAGGCTCGAGCTTTTGTATCTTTACTCTGTGAGGAAAATTGAAAGCTTCAGCTTTCGACTCGTCGCTGAAATTGTATTAAGCCTCACGCCGCACCTTGGCGTATGCATAATAAATTAATCAAAGCCGAAAACAGGCAAACATCCCTATTCTCAATTTTCATGACGTTGAATATTGCATCGTTGAAATGCAACGAAAATGAATTCTCAAGGGGCGATGCCAGTGTGAACGCTGAACATTTGGGTGATTTTCGGGATTTTTTTGGAAGAAATAGATTGAATCGAATTTTTTATAGATTAAATAGAATTTTTTGGAAGAAATGCAGATACATATTTGGCTATATTTGACCTATATTACATATTTTTGTCATAGAAAAATATTGAGATCCAAGCGACTTATGCGCTGCCTTCAGAGGCGCAAAAAAAAGTTTCTCCACTGCTGACACGATTCCGGCCAATTGAGTAGCTGAAACCGAAAAAGGAAAAAAATCTCGTTAAACTGGAAGGTATTTCCTGTACAATGACGTAGGATTTTCGAAAAATATCAAAGTCTAACAAAATGGCGTAGTTATGAAAATAGTCTGCTTTCTTGCCTATAGAATGGTCGTTTTTTTCAATGACAAATCGTCAATTTTCATCCAATCAAAAATATCCTACGTCATTGTAGAGTAAATACATTCAAGAGTACTCAGTTCGAATTTCAAGTCAATCGGATAATTGCTCTTTGAGTTACAATGTCAGCAAATTTGAAAAATCTCATTTCGAGAAAAACGCGTTTAAAGATTTAACTATCGATTTTTGCAAGATAAGATTATTAGAGATACGACCTTGAAAATTTTACAGGATATTCTTGAAAGTATAAAATGTCGAAAAAGGCAAAAAAATCAGTTTTTTTAAAGTGTCACACTGGTATAGCCCCTTAATAATTCCATTTTTTGGCCCGAAATATGCTGTGAAGACCGCTCGAGCATTTTTGTGCATTAGAAATTTACGACACCAATTTGCAAAAAAAGCTCTGGATAGTGACAAAAATAAGGAAGTATAAAATTTTCGTCGCGTTCCAATGTAGCAAACTTCATTATAAATTTTCTTCATTCTCGTAATTAAAATGATAGATAAATTGTAAAAGGATACGAATATTTCGTGCGAATACCAACTGGGAATTCATTGGTCTTTGAGGCTTTAGCTTGGGCTGAAAATAACACACCGCAAAAGGTGTATTTCTCGTTAGAGTCGAATAATCGAATAACGTATTCGCCAAGATGTGTTGTAAAGCTTAATGCGATTTGAGCACCGAGTCAAAAGCTGAGGCTTCCAACTTTCCTCAAAGAGCAACGATTCAAAAGTGCGAGCCTTTGACCGCTGAAGTTCACTTCAGGATTTGGAGTGTTTTAATTGGTGACGGGGTCGCGGCGCGAGCAGGATGCAGTGATTCGCAGCATGACCAGTGGAGAAATTCACTCTGGCTGCAATCGCTATATCTACAGTCACCGTACAGTCCATACACCGTGAACCAAAGCAAAATTCGTAATAAGTCGTTTTCATCGCGACGCGCGCTTCCGGTATCTCGGTGATGTATACCCAAACAATTCAATGCATTCGGGTATTCTCTGGCATTTTAAATAAATTGCACCGCAAGCTCGTAGTGTCTATACGTATGAGCTCGTGCGCAAGCCTAGCGCCGCGTAGCGTTCGTATTTTTGTCGGCTCTGTCGAAGGCTTTGGAATTATGGTTATAATATTGTGATACAGTACGAAAATTAAAATCGCGCACTCAGTCGTGTTTAATTTGTTGACATTAAGGCCCCGAGCTTGCATTAGACGGTCCAAGAAAATCCTTTTTCTTTAATTGCTTCAATCGATAGATAAACTATCCAAGAATATATTCACAAAGTTGCAGAAGCCAATTGTAAATATTTTCGAAGATACAAGGCCAAAAGCAGAAAAGCGATTGATATTTGATATTGATATTTTCTTTTATTGAAAACTTTGAAGCGCATTTTCTCCAGTTTCCGTTTTCACGATTTTTCCAAATTGGTGGGCTTGATAGTGGAAAAACTAAACGCCCTGAATCAAACCAAAGTTTATTTTCTTCAGAATGAAAATCTCTTCTAAGTAAATTTCAAAAGTCGTTGAAAAAGTATTTTTTAATAATTTTTATAGCACGTTAGAGTGTTTTTTTAAAACAATTTTTTTCCAAACCTGAGAAAACTTATAACATCACGATTTTTTCAGCTTTTTCTTAATTCACCCAGAAGAAATATGTATGACAAATGAAAATTTTATTGGTTAATTTGGTTCGGTCAAGAATTACGAGCTGCATCTTTCCCGCCGATTGCAGTGGCAAGACGCACATGGAATAGGCAATAAATCTGCAGTCATTTAAAGTTGCATGTTGAATTTTTTTTTTTACATTTAAAATATACACGAAAAGATACCTCAATGTTTACTAGGCTAAATTCTTTTTTTCGCTTCTAAAAAAATCCCAAAAAAACGCTTTTTTGAATCTTTTAATTCAGGCTCCCGCCTTAAATCAATTTGTCTGGCCAAAGACAGCAAGAAGCATTTCCTCTCGGTAAAAGAAAAAATGTAAGGAATATTTTCTTAAAATGTATATTTTTGTTTACTTGTAATTTTGTTATAAGATGAGAAAGATGAAATTTTATAATGGCTTTTATCAAAATTCAACAAACATATATTGTTGCTGTACCATTTTGTAATAAAACAAATAAAATTTTGTTTTAAAACGAAATGAACATAATTTTGAAGACTGGCTTCGAGAGTATAACTCACAATATTAATTTCCAACCTCAAACTCAATATAACGGAAAACCGAAGGATTGGTACCTGCCGAACACGTCAGGGACGTCGAAGAGTTAAGGACGAAACATGACTTAAGTTTAAACTTGTGTTCAAACTTGGGTCATGTTTTGTGAACGATTAATTAAGAGTTATTGTGAGGAATCAATTAATTTGCGTTATTGTGCATTATCAATAATTCTAGCTCGTGTCATAACGCAAATCTCTATTTCTTTGGTGCCTTACAAACCTTCTGTAAAGGTTAAACTGCACCTATCCATTTGTTGCGTTGGTCTAATTTCCAATTTCCCACAGGGAATCGATGCGATTTGCATTTACTTGCAGTCCTTCCGGTATTTTTGCAATTTATTACACAGTATCTGTCGTGGCCCATTTTTAATAAAACTATATTTTTACGTTTATTGCAAAAATCTAGTACTGCGCTCATACAGATTAGACGGATAAATAGCCTAATTTATTCCAACTTTTGTCCACTGCGGGGGCAACGTCCGATTTCATTACTCCCACCCTATACTTTACAGAAAGCCGATATGGAGGTACACGGGGAAAACACCCGAGTCGAAATTTTCAGCCTTTTTTGGAGGCCTTTCGCTCCATTCAAAGGACTATACCAGTGTGAATGCTGAAAATTTGGGCGATTTTCGGGAATTTTTTGGAATAAAAGTACTCAATTAAATGTTTCGGAAATTCAAGAATATATTTGGCTATATTTGACCTATATTACATAATTTTTTCATAGAAAAATATTGAGATCCAAGCTACTTATGCGCTGCCTTCAGAGGCGCAAAAAAAGTTCCTCCACTGCTGACATGATTCCGGCCGATTGAGTAGCTGAAACCGAAAGAGGAAAAAAATGTCAAACTGGACGGTATTTCCTGTACAATAACGTAGGATTTTCGAAAAATATCAAAATCTAACAAAATGGCGTAGTTATAAACAAATTCTGTTTTCTTGCCTATAAAATGTTCGTTTTTTTCAATGCCAAATCGTCAATTTTCATCCAATCAAAAATATCGTACGTCATTGTAGAGTAAATATATTCAAGAGTACTCAGTTCAAATTTCAAGTTAATCGGATAATTGCTCTTCTTAATTTAGATTTTATTGAGCAAGTCGAACGTTTGTTTCAGGGCGAAATATGCAAAAATATTTTTGTTCTCGAGGAAAGACACTTGTTATTTTTTTATTTCCACGAATTGTGAATACGAAAAACGGATTTTTGGTATTTTTTTATATTATGGGATTCCTAAACAATGAAGTAACAGCTATTTTTATTTTTTAAATTAATATTCGATTAGAGAGTGTGGAGCACTCCAAGGCTCCAATACATATGACATACATGTCATATGTATTTCAAAAACCTGGTAAACATACAGCGAGTGCTCCACACTCTTCAATCGAATATTAACAAAAAAAATTGTTTAAAATAGCTGTTCCTTCACGGGGTTTAGGAATCCCGTAATATAATAAATACCAAAAATCCGTTTTTCGTATTCACAATTCGGGGAAATTCTTCAAAATAAAATAACGAGTGTTTTTCCTTGAAAAAAAATATTTTTGCACATTTTGCCCTGAAACGGACGTTCGACTTGCTCAATAAAATCTACATAAATTTTTTTCTGGAAGGCTAGAAAAAGACGCACATTTTCGTTTTTTACGAATGTAAATACGTCAAATCCTGCCAAAGATACAGCCATTTGAATGGAAAAATATTAGAAAATGGTAATCATTGAGAAAAAACGTCAGAAATAAAAACAAAAATGTCGGCACTCGGTGGACATTTTTCAATAAAGTAACTCGATTTTTCAGAATTATTTGTGAATTTTTTTTACTGGCTGAAGTGACGTGAAATGCCTCATATATGTGATAAAGCATTGAAAACTATTGGACATGCATTTTTTTGTTATCTAAGCTAAGCTACCAAATACCGAGGTGTCCGGAATTACTCAGCGTCCGTATTTACCCGACTCTCCCCTATGACACGTACGCTGAGCCCACTGACATCCGCGTCTTCGTGTGTGTTAGTGCGCCCACATGCAATTCGTGTTCCATATCTTATTTTGAGATTCCGCGTTAATTCCATTGGGCAAAACGACTGTTCGGTCTCGCGGCGCCGTTGCCGGCGGGCAGCTGCATCGAATTGTCAAACCAATGGCAGTTCCCGTGGGTTCAGCCGTCTGTATGGAAACTGGATTTGTACAATTAGCATAGGGACCGTCACGTGTATACTCTTTACTTCTGCCTTTGCTTCACCCACGTATGTTGGTATGTATCAGCATGTGCGGGGCCGAAACATGCATAAACATCGCGTATATCGAATGAAACTTCGAGCTACTCTTCACACGCAATATCGCTGCATGTAAATGGGTTATCCATGTGGAACTGCAGTGCGAGGGTTTTCCGAAAGTTCATTTATCGCAACGCAAGCTCTCTCGCTCACTTTGTGCGTCTCTGCCTCTCTGATTTTCATTAATTAGAAATTCTATTAACGCCTAGGGACGTCCTATACTTTCCGAACTTTTTTTTATACACACGGTGAATATATTTATCAGCCGTGCGAAAATTCACCTCACCGTTTCACTGCCTCAGCAGCATTTTCGAAATTGTTGTTTAATTTTGGTAATTACCCGCGTGTACTTTTCTTCGTAGCGTAGTTTCCTTCGTAGGTTTGGGAATGTTCATTTTGCATTTTTCTGACGGGCCTTTTTGACGTCGTGAAATATTTTCTGAATTCGAGAATTCGGCCGGCGCACTTCGCGGATTTCTTTATGGAGCTGCCAATTTCCGCGCTGCTATTCGTTTTGATGTAGAGCACCGAAGAGAACGAAATAACTGCTTCTTTTTTATGAACTTCGTGGCTGTATTTTCTTCGCCTACGTCATATCGAGGTCCTCTCCTTCTGCTCTACCTACCGCCTGCTATCTCTTTGCCCGGTGCGCCACTTTTGCTATTTCCTATGTTCCAACGTACTTTCTCCAAACATCTTCTGTTATAAACTCACACGGGAAGGATATTGTCTCGCCTCCCTCATACAAGTATCTCGTCTCACTCGTGTGCACGTGTTCACGAAGTGCACGTATGCACTTTTCAACGAAGTTTCATCTGGGAGATGGAATGGAAATGCTTTTTTTTTCAACCAGACATTTTTGTTGCGGCAACCAGCTCGCAAAGAACAATGAGGCTGAAATTTTCATCATTGGAATGTTTTGAAAATTAATATTTCTGAAATGCTTCAAATTATTTTGGCATATTTCGTCTACAAAATCTCGCAATAATTTTCTGAGCTAATTATTTAGTCTCAATTAATTATTTAGCTAATTATTTAGATCTCAAATCAAGTACCATTAAAATTTAGTCAAAGTATCATCAAATCCTCCCTCCAACGGTCTTTGAGTTTTTTTTTTTCATTTCTAAATTTTTGGTGGTCATGTAAAGTGAAAAGTGATATTTTTCACGAAAAATTCCGCCATTTTGGGGGCGGAAAAACCCCTCAATGTAAAAAAATCTCAAACTAACCGTTGGGGGGAGGTATTTTATATGTGGAAAGTGTGTACCAAGTTTGAAATAAATCGGTCATGTAGTTTTCAAATGGCAGTGAACACGGACTTTGAAAAAGTGGTTTCGAGAAAAACACGGCACCGGCTTGTTTGTGGACATTTTCGCGTAGAAATTTCACCGAATGTTCTTGAAATGACACTTAACAATGTACAAAAGGTTTCAATAAATTTACTCTATCCATATAGATGAAAAAAAAAATCGCAAAAAAGTGTTCTTTTTTCACGCTGAAACCCCTACCCTCCTCTTAAACCGATTGAGTTAAAACTTGGTAGAAATATCGATAATATTGCCACCTTCTGCTCAACGAGAATTGGTTTTGAATAATTAAAAACAAAAAAAACTTTTTTAATCCAAATTTCACAGAAATTTCGCTTGAAATGTTGATTTTTTGGTAATTCTTTAAATGATCGACTTTTCCGAAAAATGAGCCTGAAATATTTGTTTTGCTATTTTCTTATTTATTGCTTTATAAATGATGATTTTCAGTCGGGAGAAGCTGACTCCCCCCCCCTCCCCATACAAAGTTACGGGGTTTTGAAGTTCGCGGAAACACGTGATAAAATAGGGCATTCTTGAACATCTTGACGCCTATATTGGGTTTGTTTGGATCCTAAACCCAAACAATAATTATTATTTCTTGGAAAAGTCACTTATCTAAAGAATTACCAATTTTTAAATAAATGCGTGCCATTCTCTTCAATTTCCATTTTTTTTTCATTTTAATTACTATATAAGGTATATATATAAGATATATATACAGTATTATATACCTTATATAAGTATTATAATAGTATGATTAGTATGTAGACTACATACTATGTAGTATGTAGACTACATATTAAATGTAGACTAGTTATTTCTTAGTTTAAAAAAATTGCTGAATATTGCTTAATTTCTTTCCCGTCTAATCTATATATCGCCTAAATCGCTGCGTCACTGTACGGCTGACCAAATTCGTGCCGCTACTCCTTGCCAGGCGGCGCAGTAGTATTCGACCGTTTCACGCCGGCGAGACAGGCATCAACGTGCCCGGGCGTAATGTACGCGATTCGGTTTATCGATCCGACCTAATGCACGCACCGTTGTGATTTCCCGAAATATGCTTTTCGCCTATATACATTTTGCGGCCGAGAGCACCACGTATATAGGACATATATCCTTTTATCGCGGGACAAAATCGGGGACTAAAACATTTCCGCAATCGACGAATCACCGCTTAACTACCGTTCCACGCGACGGCCCTTACGGCGCGTAAACTTTGCCCCACTAAATATGGCTCCGTTTACCGAGCTTTCGTGCGAGCATCGACCAAATGTTTTCATTATTTGCATGTGAAACTCGTGCGATCGAAGCTCTTCATACTCAATGGCTCAGCATCCATTAAACCATCGAGCGTGCCACACCGAAATGTTATCGTTATATTTCAAATCAAATGGATTTTTAAAGCCCTTGCCTGTATCCCGTGTAGTTGCTGTTCAGCATAATGTGCGCACCCTGGGGGACGAGTGACGAATCCACTCGACGTTGAAACTGACAGCGGTAATAACGCCTCGTAGTGTCAGCTCAAGTTTGTGAAATTTTCATTGAATTATCACAAAACAAACAGCTTTTCCTGCTCGTCCTCTTCAAGAGTCACGATTTTTATTCGAATGCGGCCAGGACAAGCCGAAGTATATTGATTTATTACGGGGCTATACCAGTGTGAACGCTGAACATTTGAGCGATTTTCGGGATTTTTTTGGAAGAAAAGTACTCAATTAAATGTTTCGGAAAATTAAGAATATATTTGGCTATATTCGACCTATATTACATAATTTTTTTAAGAAAAATATTGAGATCCAAGCGACTTATTCGCTGCCTTCGGATGTGCCAAAAAAAAAGTTCCTCCACTGCTGACATGATTCCGGTCGATTGAGTAGCTGAAACCGAAAAAGGAAAAAATGTCGTTAAACTGGAAGGTATTTCCTGTACAATGACGTAGGATTTTCGAAAAATATCAAAATCTAACAAAATGGCGTAGTTATGAAAAACGTCTGTTTTCTTGCCTATAAAATGGTCGTTGTTTTCAATGCCAAATTGTCAATTTCCATCCAATCAAAAATATCCTACGTCATTGTGGAGTAAATATATTCAAGAGTACTCAGTTTAAATTTCAAGTTAATGGGATAATTTCTCTTTGAGTTACAATGTCGGCAAATTTGAAAAATCTCATTACGAGAAAATCGCGTTTAAAGATTTAACTATCGATTTTTGCAAGATAAAATGATGTTGATATAAATGATATAAATCATAATGATATTCTTGAAAGTATAAACTATCGAAAAAGGCAACAAAAAAAAATTGATTTTTGAAATTGTCGCACTTATATAGCCCCTTAATTTTGGGAAAAAGTCAGTCACCTATTTATCATCGCAACACGTTCCGCATCTTTGCTCCACGTCGAATCCTACAACTTCATCTTTTCGCGATAAGTTTACATTTTCATAAACGCGAAAGTGCCTAGGAACACCTAAGCATTTACGCATACTGTTGGAAACCGCCGATAATATTATCGATTATACAGGGTGTCCCAAAACTCAACGATAATCTGAGACCGGATCAAAGGCCAAGTTATACCAGTTCTGGGAAACATAAAAAAAATCCATATCACTCAGTTCAGCGATAATAGACATTTAAAAAAAAAAGTTGAAATTCGACACCCTTGGTCGCATTTTCAAGTCCTGTGATTACCAACGTCACAATTTCGCTGTGATTTTTTTAATTTCGTGATCTTCATTAACGATGCTATTAATCGCAACTACAAATTAATGCAAAAAACATTGTTAATTTAATAAAATAAGTTAAGTTTTAGTGAGTCATGGTTCACAAAAATATTGTTAGTTAACTTTGACACTTCATTTTGGAAAAAAAATGTACTACACTACCCTTGGCAACTTATTTCAAAAGATGGCCCATTTAATCAAGATTTCAAAATGGTGCAATACTTGCCACTTTTCTTGCCATTAAAAATTGTATTTCTTACTTTTTTCAAATTGAGCTCATTTTGAACAACTCAACATTAGGAATTTTTGTTACTAAAATTTGTTATTTTTTGTTTCTGGTCTGAAATAAAATTATTATTTTTAGTAAAGAGGTAATTGAGTCAGTTAATAACCAATTTTTATTATAAAAAACATATGTTTTTTACAATTGTTATTGTAAACATAATAAAACATATAAAAAACATATAAAACACATATACATATAAAAAACATATGTTTTTTACAATTGTTATTGTAAAAAACATATGTTTTTTACAATAAAAATTGGTTATTAACTGACTCAATTACCTCTTTACTAAAAATAATAATTACCTCTAATAATTACCTCTTTACTAAAAATAATAATAAAAAACATATGTTTTTTACAATTGTTATTGTAAAAAACATATGTTTTTTACAATAAAAATTGGTTATTAACTGACTCAATTACCTCTTTACTAAAAATAATAATGTTTATTATAAAAAACATATGTTTTTTACAATTGTTATTGTAAAAAACATATGTTTTTTACAATAAAAATTGGTTATTAACTGACTCAATTACCTCTTTACTAAAAATAATAATTTTATTTCAGACCAGAAACAAAAAATAACAAATTTTAGTAACAAAAAATCCTAATGTTGAGTTGTTCAAAATGAGCTCAATTTGAAAAAAATAAGAAATAAAATTTTTAATGGCAAGAAAAGTGGCAAGTGTTGCACCATTTTGAAATCTTGATTAAATGGGCCATCTTTTGAAATAACTTGCCAAGGGTAGTGTAGTACTTTTTTTTTCAAAATGAAGTGTCAAAGTTAACTCACAATATTTTTGTGAACCATGACTCACTAAAACTTAACTTATTTTATTAAATTAACAATGTTTTTTGCATTAATTTGTAGTTGCGATTAATAGCATCGTTAATGAAGATCACGAAATTAAAAAAATCACAGCGCAATTGTGACATTGGTAATCACAGGACTTGAAAATGCGACCAAGGGTGTCGAATTTCAACTTTTTTTTTTAAATGTCTATTATCGCTGAACTGAGTGATATGGATTTTTTTTATTTTTCCCAGAACTGGTATAGCTTGGCCTTTGATCCGGTTGAGTTGTTCAAAAAACATATGTTTTTTACAATAAAAATTGGTTATTAACTGACTCAATTACCTCTTTACTAAAAATAATAATTTTATTTCAGACCAGAAACAAAAAATAACAAATTTTAGTAACAAAAAATCCTAATGTTGAGTTGTTCAAAATGAGCTCAATTTGAAAAAAATAAGAAATAAAATTTTTAATGGCAAGAAACGTGGCAAGTGTTGCACCATTTTGAAATCTTGATTAAATGCGCCATCTTTTCAAACAACTTGCCAAGGGTAGTGTAGTACATTTTTTTTCAAAATGAAGTGTCAAAGTTAACTAACAATATTTTTGTGAACCATGACTCACTAAAACTTAACTTATTTTATTAAATTAACAATGTTTTTTGCATTAATTTGTAGTTGCGATTAATAGCATCGTTAATGAAGATCACGAAATTTAAAAAATCACAGCGAAATTGTGACATTGGTAATCACAGGACTTGAAAATGCGACCAAGGGTGTCGAATTTCAACTTTTTTTAAAAAATGTCTATTATCGCTGAACTGAGTAATATGGATTTTTTATTTTATTTTTCCCAGAACTGGTATAACTTGGCCTTTCATCCGGTCTCAGATTATCGTTGAGTTTTGGGAAACCCTGTATGTTTCTGTATACTTCCTCGATTGCCAAAACTGTGTTCCACGGAATCCCAACCACAAACATCATTAAAGAATAAAAGAACCTTGTTACTGGTAGCTACGTCTGTCGAACTTGTTACACATCTCGTAACCGCCTAGGCATTCGAAGCCTAAAACCCCCGTCACACATCTCCCTCTTTACCCTCATTCCGTGCTATTTCGCTAGGCGTAGGCAAGAAAGAGTAAAATGAAATTTTATGTTCTCACCTGCTCCGGATGTGCACCGACAGAACAATTCTATTTATGTTGAGTAACCGCGTCCATGATTTTTAAAAATTTGACTTGAATAGATTTTGCGTGGAATCAAATTTTTCCTATTGCCTTCCATTATTGGAATTATTTATTTCAAATATATTTATTTATTCAAATCAAAATCTATTTAATGTCGTCCAATAACTAAATATTTTATTCAATCCTAATAAATCTGTGATTCGGTTGCATCTGTTCAAAAAACAATTCAGTTGAATCCACTCAAAGGGTCTATTTGATTTAAAAAACATTTTAATTGAATATTTTGTTCGTAGAGTCAACCATTTTTCTATTTGATTGAACTAATGGTCTGTATTGCAACATACATATCAAAGCGGTATGGGGGTAGAGAGGGTGGAGAGGGAGGAATACATAAAAATCAAATAGACAAATAAACCAAAATCAAATAATCAAAAGTCAAATAAACAAAAATCAAGTAGTCGCGATAAGTTCATATCAATAGAGTTTTTCTGTCAGTGTATAGGTGGAATATTTTCTTCGAAAAAAATCATTTCAGAAGGCCAGAGAATGACGAATTACGATACAAAATCCTTGTGGTAAAAGACTCAAATAAGTGTTACATTTAATTTTGGATTTATGAAATATTTTATACACATAGTACACTTAGATTCACAGTGTACATTGTAAGCAAATAAATATTTATTCGAATCGAATCTTTATTTATTCAATTTGAATATATTTTATATTTAAAAAGAATAGCCGAAACAAAGAAAAAAATACCTTTGAAACAAATAAGATCGTAGTAGGCCGTGAGACAAGTAAAAAACCTATTTGATGTAAACAGACCCTATCGAAATTCAGTATTTCCATTGGCAGTATGACAAACCCCATCTGGCTATTTTGAAGACGACCCTTAAATTTATTTGTCGTCCCTTTGACTTTGGAGTCAAAGAGCTCCTGGAAATAACTTTCATACGAATCCGCTTAAATTGATCTAACGACGATTTGGAAATCATTCGGATTTACATGTTGAGTATTGGAACAACACGCCATCTTCGAAATGAGCTTTGTCCAGATATATGAACATGTTGTAGTCAGTGTTAATATTTACATAAACGAGCCATTGGTATCCGGTATCTTAGCGTGCCAAGATAGGATCGTATTGCTGTAACCGGAAATGTGTTCGATGGGCGGAAGCTCAAAGGGCTTCGGGTCCCGTGTAATCTCCGTTTCGTGATATACGTGTAACGATGAGTTGTCAATGCATTCGTCGCTTCAAATTCCACGGAAGCAATGTCGGGAGACTTTCGCGTGTTTGGCTACCACCTTTCCACTTTCCGTAATGCGATCTTGAAGAAGCCTGCACTAGAGCCACTTCCATCATGTGTTATGTACACACGTTACGATGTTTCAAGCATCCAAGGGCAGTATGTTTGCTTGTAGATCTAATGTCCCATACACAAGATATCGTGGGTCCAATTTTTTCACAATGACCGTAAGACCAGGCTTACAAAAAACGACCAAACACAACGTTATGAATTTTTCCTTTGCGCATCGTTAGGCGATTCGAATTGAAAAAGCCTCGACGGCGACCTTTCGAGAGGAAACGATATACCATACAAGATTGGTTTATTTCGAGTGGTGCAAGCACCGATATCTATGCAGAGCGTTTTCCATTCAGAATTATTGTAGAGGAGACCCCACATCCCTATAGGGATTCCATAGGGAGGCGGCACGTAGGGAGTCCGCATTGGAATCCAAGTAGATTCCCCTCTATTTCTCGATTTACGTCGCTTGAGATTTTTTTATTTGAAATTCTCAAGCGGAGTTTGTTGGTCCCCCCCCCCCCAAAAAATATCCCCTCCCGTGTATATGTTCGTTGGGGAGTCCCAAGATGCACCCACATCTCTATAGGGATTTGTTAGAGATACTGCACATAGGGAGTCCTCATTGGGATCCAATTGGATTCTGCACTATTCCCTGATGAACGCCTTTTGAGAATTCTTACCGCTTTCGAATTGAAAATATATGTGATAAGTCACGAGGAAAAACTCGGTGTGTTGAAACATAAGCTGCACGTTTCGTGAGTGGTAATATTATGCCAAAATGCAGTAAACGAACATAAACGATAATTAAAGCGGATTTTCAGTGATGTGATTCAAATGGATTTCTAAGACATACTTTTTAAAGATATTATTTATTCCTCTCATATCCATTTATTTTGTATATCTACATGTTTTGTTTGCAAAATTGCACGTACAGAATGCAATGGAATCGAGAATCGTACTGGATTCTGTTCGACAATGAGGCAATCCTTTAGGATTCGAATCGGATTCGTGCACTGGATTCCTATGGAGAATCCCGATTAGAATCTCGTGTACGAGCGTGACGTTTTAGTATAGGGACCCAATGTCATGACCGACTGGATACCTATTGGGGAGTAGCGACAAGTATAGTAATCCAATTGGATCCTGACAACAATTTTTGCATGCGTTCTCGGGACAGCATGTGAAGAGAAAGGGGCTAATTCGGTAGAGGCTTGATCGACAACAAATTAATTATAAATATAAGGCAATGCTTCTTTTCTCTCTCTCTCTCCCTCTTTCTCTCTCTCTCTCTCTCTCTCTCTCTCTCTCTCTCTCTCTCTCATTCTTTATATATAAGAACACACATGTACATATATATCACGAAAGTTGCTCGTTTAGGCAATGTACAACGCGCCGAAAGTTTTGGCCGGAGGCTTCGCGGGCCTCGAGAGTTATTCAGCCGCTCGCATTAATCTCCGCTCCCCACGATTGGCTGTCAGTGGCACTGCTCGCCGGATAATCGCGGCAGCCTCATCTTTTTTTCTTCTCTCTGCTCCCTCTCGCCGCCTTGATTCATCTCTCTCTCTCTCTCTCTCTCTTTTTCTCTCTCTCTCTTCCTCTTTCGCTCTCTCTCGCGCTCACTTTTTGCACCGATCCACCACGCCATCGAATATGAGGATCCAGGGGATTCAGTATCCTATAGTGCGGGAAATTGGATGTGTCCGGTGTATGAGCAGGCAGACGGGGCCGAAAGAGCGAGAGCACTGTGGCAAGAGAATTTTTAAATAATCGATCCGGCACAATGCTGCAGAGACAGAGAGGGAGAGAGAGAGAGAAAGAGACAGAGAGAGAGAGAGAGAGAGGGAGAGAGAGAAGGAGTAAGACGGATTGAGTGAACGAGGGACGGCGAGAGATAGCCTACGTTATGAAAGCATACTAGATGAACGTGCCTATCAGAACTTTTGTACCCTTCACTCTAACGTTAATCCCGTCCAGTACTAATATAGGTATGAAAATTCGTTAATACCAGGGTTTATAAGACTGGAGATTGATTCGTATTTGAGGTGAAAGTATTACACGTAACCTTTTGCAGCCCTTTTTATTTTCCATTCGTAAGTGAATAACTGTTTTCAGTACTTTTTTTTGATACGGGCATTTTGTAATCGACTGTTTGATCGATAAAAAAAACGTGTTGACGTTTATATAGTTGAAATCCAACGGAAAAACTTTATTTTCGTCACTGTCTAAATGCCAATGAACTTTGCATCATCGGAATGCGACGATGTTTTTTGTCATTTGGTCGTGGATTTTTCTAATAACGATACGTAAAGACCTTCGAGCCGGTTTCACATCGTAAATCGGCAAGAAATGTGAGCCATTGTAAATGATTCATTTCCGTTGCATTCCAACGATGTGAACTGCAACGCCATCTATCTAAGCTCTTTTTTTGCCGGTTTAGGATACGGGTTTCGGATAAGGATCTTAAAAAAAAATTCAGTGATTTTCGTAGCATAAAGAAGTAAAAAAATGTAGGTAATGGGTGAAAAAAAAATTCGTTATAGCCCCAACAATGCAAACTTCAATACCATTGAAAACTTTCGAATCGTGATTTCTAATGCGGCTCGCTTGTGGGTTTATTTTGGATGCTTTCTCCGATCGTCGTCGAGTATAAATTTTGAAATGATAATTGATGCTCATATCAACTGGCAAAATCGTCTTGCGTAGCGTAATCTCATTGCACAAAGATCCGCCTTGATTGACAAAGATCCTATTGATTTTTCGTTGTGTTTCTCCTGCGCAGTTTTGAAAAAGCCTAAATAGTACAAAGCTTATGTCAGACCTTCCAGAAACCACTCGTATACAACAAAAAAAAACACACACACACACAAAATAATCAATGTTCATGAAGAGGTGATTGTTTCAAAGCAATTTGACCGCCAACATACGTTGTTTTATCTTCTTCGATAATAAAAATTGACTGATACCTAGAGTACCCAGAGAATGCGAGGCACGAGAATACACTCTGTCTCCTCTATAAATGGTGTTGAAGTTGACATCGTTGGAATGCAACGAATTTTTTCCTTTATTTTCAATTTCTTCACTTTTATTACTATCCAAACCCTCTTTTCCAAGTTTCGGTTATGGAAGCCTAATAAGATTCTTCACAAATGTTTTGACGATTTTTGTAGCCTGTATGGGTGAAAGAAAAATTGGTCATTACGAAAGAAAAAAAAATCCGTTGCAATCCAACGATGCAAACTTCAATACCATTCCTATAATGACTGCAAGCAAGACTAGTAATTGAAAGAGAATAGAAGTATGAAATTTATGAGGACTGAGCACGTATTGTATTTCGTTTCAACGTCAGTGTCATGTACTGTGCTAAAATAATCACAACTATGGTAGAATCGTATGACTTCAATAGTAGGGCGATGATACATTGGAATTCGATGAAAATTTCAGTCCTCATGCTAATGTACAGTGTTTCGATGTAAAACATCGTATGCGATATAACGTACATGCGATGCAGTCCTTCGCGAATGAATATTTCATCAAGATGAGTCGTGCAATCTACAGAAACAATACCAATTGAGAGAGACTTCGTGCTAAAAATACAGATTGTTCGTTATGAAAGTCCCGACTGGGTTGCATACGTACGTCGGTGTGTTCGTGTACACCTGGCCGCGTATGTAAATGCAAGCAGCCGTCCACACAGGATGCATGCGTCATCCGGTTTATTGACGAAGTTATTAATGCCCTTTCGACAGCGTCACTTTTTAGGGTGATGTTGTAGGCAACGGGGGCGCTTATTGCTCGGATGCCTGCGTACGGTTTTTCCTGGTGTGCCACAGGGGAACAATGCACGCATCCGTGAACATGTTTGAAATTGCTTTCGCCTTGTGGAAGTGCACTTGATTTAGAGAAAAATCTTTACCCACACGAATCGAAAAATCATTTTAAGGGTGGCAGGTCGACACATGGACATTTTGCATGTTTTACGCGCATACCTATGCAATTATTTCTGGTGCGTTTTAGTGCATACGAAAATTGAAAATCGGTGGTCAGTACATATACCTCCGTTATGTTTGCAAGCGGTAATTAGAGTTATTTTATTTTGTCGCTCAGACGCAAACTCAGGAATATCTAATTCCAAACCTCCTTTGTGCGCCCTTCCGGACATATATGGACCTTCCACCTTCTGCCCAATACTTTTGAGCTTACTATTTCCAGGTCTTTGGAGAGCCCCCAGAATCCTGTGCAGATATAGTCGTAGGAATGCGATTGGATTCTCATAGTAGTTTCTAATTCCAGATATGGAGCATCGAATACATTGAATTCTCATCGGGATCCCTCATTGGAATGTACTAATTGAATTTGAATCCTAAAGGATTCCTTCATTATCAAACAGAATCTGATGCGTTCCTTGATGGGTCCCATCGCATTATGTACGTGGAATTAAAAAAATATATAGGGTCGGTGCGGGGTAGTTGGCCACAGTTTTTTCAAGGATCCGTCAAAATAGAAGTACAGACGTTTCTCAACTTATCTTCATTTGTAATTGAACTTTGAACATTTAACTTTAAGATAATTTACGAAATTAAAACAAACCCCTATCAGATCAACCTTAAAATTACATTTTTTTCAAAAATCTTGATTGGCTATCTCTCTCGGAGTATCCGGGTGTGATGGCCATAGGAGCAGAGGTGAGATGGTCACTTATCCAGCAGTATGCCCTTGGTTTTCTCTTTGGCTTTATGTTTTGATACTTTTTTTTTCTTTTGGCCACATCTCGAACACATATCATCAAAATCAGTATAAGTTTTGTGTATCCAAATTTATCACACCATCCACTTAAGCCAGTCTTCGATGATACGAGTTTCACAATAATTTTCTCCGCAATATTTTTTCTCATTGTTCTCATATCGTCTTTCTAAGGTCTTCCTAGATATTTCGTAGGTCCCAGCGACCGCACGAATCGACAATTCATAGTCTTTTACAGCACTTATAGCTGCTTTTAAGGAGGTACGGTGATTGGAGCGAGTCCAAAATAAAAGCCCGATTTTTTTTACTAGCATTGTCGAGACCTTCGTCCATGCGTATGCGGAGTTTCCACGAGATTTACCGTACAGTTTCCGAGTTATTAACTGTTAAAGTTGGTGAATTAGTCACACGTAGACGACAAAATGTGCCTGTCCTCTCATATATCGATTTTTTTGTACTACTTGAAGCCAAGACACACGTAAAAAAAACTGACGGTTGCGTTCGTTGATTCGTTGTGATCAATAAGGCACCTTGAAGTGGATAGCTCACCACAGAGATAAGCAATAAATTTAGAAATGAAGGCGCGAAAAACCGAAGTATTTAGAGAGAGAGAGACGTCTCGTGACGTAACAGCAGCCGTCTTGCTCGAAGTGTGGCAACGCCGGATGCCCGCGCAAATTTGATTCGTCTATCGGATATTTTCAACACGAATTAAAAATATGATTGTGTGAAGCCGTAAATTTTTTAATGGATTATAAAGGACCTTTTGTCGATATTTACTTGAAGTTCTTTTACGTACAGCAAAGACATCTCAATTTTTCTGGCGACACGTACCTATACAACGCATCTATATATAAATTCAGCATAGGAGAACCGTCATATAAAATAAACGTTGCTTTTTATACCTGCAAATATTGTGAAAATTGGGAAAGGGAAAAATAACATAACAATCGGTGAAATATGTTTTTACTTTGGACAGATTGGACACTGGACATTGAGGTTAACTTCAACGCGACGTTTTTTTATCTGCAATCGCAATATTATCTTTTCATTTTCTAATTCTTGTCCGTCAGAATCTACATTTGTCTCTAAACTGGACTTCAGGTACAATCCCGTTACTCCTCGATAAACTTCCACAGTATTTTCATTCTCCATGTTAACCGGATATAAAAAATAATAAGCCGGGCGCGTGGAACCGATGACAGCCACCGAAAATGCGACGATGCTAAACGTCAACGATATGGCGTACTACTGAAGTCGAGTAGTAGATTATTAAGGTTGTTTCCATATTATAAGAATAATAGGAAACTCGAAATTCAATACTTAAAAAATATTTCTCGAAAAATAGGCCCTATCCATATATCTAAAACGTGGCGGTATTGCGGCGTGAAATAGACTCTAAGTTTACTAGCATGGTCATCACCGTACCTCCTTAATGCTTCTTGAGTCTAGTTCCCTCGTAGAGCAATTGCTTTTCTCTTGTTCTTATTAGGTTATGAATGGTGTTATGATTCAGGGCGGCAATATTTTATTGTGTTTATGTGCAAAACGCCCGCTCACTAGGTAATGCGCAAGCCAGTGCTTGGCTGAGCGGTCACCCATATAACTATTGGCTCAAAAGCGCTCGACATCGGTGATCGCCGAAGCGATGAGATGTTGCCATACCTCATGATTATCTACATTTTGACGTTTTCCTACCTCTTCTCGATTAAAGCTATCCATGAAAGAAAAGGAGGATAGCTCTGCCAATCTGACGTCTAACTTGCAAGAAATCCGAAATACCTCAGTGCGACGTATATCTCGAGCTGGGGGTGAGCTGTTTTTCCCGAATTGGTTCTCAACGACGGTACAGCTGATTCTCGAATAAATGAAACCCCTTCTCTTCCCTGAAAATCGAACTCTTACTATTGCCTCATTTTTCCTAGTCTTTCATATACACGTATATAGAAAGAGAGGGAAAATCGCGGCTGTTTTATGGAAGGACGCATATAATGTATGCTATCCGTTTTCGGTTGCTTGGATTCTCAAGAAAACGAAAAGCTCGACAGGTCGGTATATATATATATATATATATATATATATGTAATGTACAATCGCCACGGTGGCGATTTTACGAGATCGTTTCGGGACGGACAACAAAAGCGAAGGGGTCGACGACGACGTCGAGGACGTGCACGAAAGATTGACGAGGAATCACAACGAGGATCGAGAGCTTCCTACACTTTCGTTCCTCCGAGCTTTCGACTTTTCATCGCATACGTGAGATTCCCCTCGTGTTCGTATATTTGTTCATGCTATCCGGACGTGCTTTCGGATTTCAACGATACGATGCTGAGGCAGTTTGGCGAACCTGTATCAATAGCGTACATATACGTTCCTCGTGCAGTAACAATACGAAGGTTTATGTAAACCATATCAGACGGTATTACGATGTGCTCCCTGCTTGAAATGCATTGTCTTAATAATCATTTTATAGCTTCGACGAGAGACTTTCCGGTTCATATTGTTATTAGATTTCGTTACTTGACATTTTTTCCGTTGGTGGTATGTTTAACGTGATGCAGACATTTTTTATGCAATATTTTATATAGCATAATTATATTTAGATAATTATGCAATGTTTAAAAAAATGCTTACTCTCGTTGTTTACTTAACAAATCATTTTCTATTTTAGAACAATTACAAATCCTGACGGACGATTTGCTCAACATTATTCATCAGCGAAACATTAGTAACGATGATGGGCATTTGATTTGTCAATAGTCGTGAAACGGATATTGTTCGTCCGCCAAAACGAATCGGAAAAAAAGGCGACGTATGACATAATTCGAAAACAGATGTGACGTTAAAGTTTGCATCGTTCGAATGCAACGAAAATTAATTATTTTTAATTGTTCAATTTTCTTGCCTGATTCAGGCTGTGCAAATCGCTCAAACCTTTTTACGTATTCTTATTAGAGATTTATGACCTTAATTCGTAAACAAGGAAGAAATAAGAAACAAAATTTAACCGTTGCACTCCAATAAATGCAAACTTCAACGTCATAAACAGATTGGGTTTTTTTTCGGTTCTGAAACAAACCGCCTTTCGCGCGATGCATTAACATGCCGTAACATTTCCACTGATGTAAATTTTTCCTTCAATTTTTCGCATACCTTTCGCCGCTATACAAAATGAAAATAAAACGCTGTCTAGCTTTTTTTACTCATAAATAATTCCGAAAATAAGCACCGATGTTTGTGCAGTCGTAGCGCATCTCCTTAACCTTCTTTTTTGACACACCGGATCAATTCGAACTGAAAGGCTCATCTATCCGCCATTAACAACCCTCCGCCGGTTTTTAGTTCCAAAAGTTGAAAATTCACTTTCAACATTTCCCAATATATCCGCTTAATTGAAATTTGGAAAATATAAAATTAAATTGTAAAAAAATATTGAAAATATTCAATTCCGGAAAAGTGAGCATTTTATTGGAAACTCGTCCGGGGAAAAATGACCCAGTTAACGGAAGGTTAAGGGCTTACATACACCTGAAACGGCTTAAAGTAAGGTTATATTTAAGAATTTGTTTTATGTATTAAACTGAATTTTATCGAACAACCATGATATCCATTCTAAAGTATTCGTTCATTCGTTTTACCTACATTGTGTGGAAATTTGGTTTAAAAATTTCAAACTGTAAAAAAGTTGCAGTCGTTTTCCTGGGACGTGTTTTTGTCGAAAGCGTATGCAGTACCAGACGTGCCTCTGTCATTTTTCATCTAAAAAGAAAAAAAATATTTGTTTCTTAAAGTAGATAGATAAAAAGTAGTACTTACCAAGCCGGAATTTAAACATTTAATTTTTCGAGTCATGGCAGCCACTGGAATAAAACTGGCGATTTTGCGCCTTAAAATTGTTCAGTACTTATGATGAAAAAAAAACTATGCCAGGTATCGAAAACTAGATTATTGTGTGAAGCATAACTGTGCAAAGCTTGATCCCAATCGTTCCAGTAGTTCCGGAGATATTTCTGGTACCGATTTTGAAAATACTGTTTCGAGTAAAACGCGTTTAAAGTTTTAAGTACACTTTACACTGAAATAACTGGTTTATTTAAAACTTACATGAAAAAATTACATAAAACTTCATCCACTTTTCTGAATATGACCTTGCTATAAAAAAGGTCACAAATACCCGGAATTCAACAGGAGCGAGAACACCTGGCTCATAATCAGATGACAAAGGCCGCGTCTACATTCCCATGTAGGTTTCGCCAATCGAGCCGTAACGGCCAATACTTGGACCAATGTTGGCGGGGCGATGATCGACCACCCAATTGTACGCCAATGTTCGGCCAAACATAGACTCGCTAATCATTGGCTTATCGATACGAGGCCGATGTTTGGCGAAGTATAGACTGGCCAATCATTGGTTTGCCAATACGAGGCCAATGTTCGGCCAAGTATAGACTCGTTCATTATTGGTTTATCGATATGAGGCCGATGTTTGACGAAGTATAGACTCGCCAACCATTGATTCGCCGATACGAGGCCAATGTTCGATCAAATATAGGCTCTCTAATCATTGGCTTATCGATACGAGGTCGATGTTTGGCGAATATAGACTCGCCAATAATGTTTTTGCCGATACGAGTCCAATGTTCGGCCGAGTAACGCATGATCGAACCGCAACTCGAAGTCATTGAGAGATTAGATAAATACTTTTTACGAGTCCATTGGACATTATTCTTAACAAATATGCTACCAAATCTCATTGCCACTCATTGTTGGCCGATTCTCGAACGAGCTCATATATATATATATATATAAGTTAGGTTTGGAAATTCTATAACATGTCATTCGATAACACTCTCTAATTATCACAATGATATTAACTAATTGATATAGTTTATGCGATACAAATAATGATGAGAATCCATTTGGTCTCTTATGGCATATCGGCCATTCAAATGCACTCGGTAGCATAGGGGCAGCGTGCTTGGCTATTAGTAGGTAGGTTCAAGGTTCGTGTCCCATATAGGTGAAATATTTCTTCAAACTACTCGTTTCAAAAGACCAGGTAATGACGAATTACAATACAAAAATAATTTTTTTTTTTTTTGGCAGTGCAGGACCCATTTTGGTGATCTATATCGGGTCACAATTATCCGCCAAGACTCGGTCGATAATCGGGCCAAGCTCTTGTGCCAATGATGGCGATCTTGACGGGGACTTATTGTTGGCCGATTCTCGAATGAACTCCTACGCGATGCTCGGCCGATTCTCATAAGCCATTCTAGGGCCAATATTGATTGCGAATATCGGGCCGCTCTTATCATCCGAGGCTCGGTCGATGATCGGGCCAAGCTCGAGTGCCAATGTTGGCAAGCTCGGCATCGAGCATCGGCCAATCGTTGGCCACTACCGATCACCCTACATGGGTTCGCCCCAACCGTTAGTCGTTGCTCACTTGGTCAGTTACACAACGCTATAACTTTATCGTTACTGTGAATTTCCTTGACATTTTTATGGTAGGCACTCAAAGGATAGTACTTACGAATGAGCACCTTTTTGAAAAATCGATCTTTTTTACCTACCCAGGTGTATGTAAGCCCTTAAAGACCTTCATTCTGATCCTGAGTACGATTTCCTTCGTTATTGTGCCTGCAATACGATTGAGTATAACAAACGTGATGCTAACAAGAAACATCACTTAAGTGTCCGCCATCAAATTTGTTGAAACTCATATCGGTGATAAAGCATTGAAAAGTATTAGACACGTATCTTTTCATCGGTGGAAAAACGGGTTTAGGGGGCGGCAAACCACCCCTTAAAGACAAGTGTGTCACCCTCAATTTTTTTAAATACTTTAGTGGATTTTTCACCGGTTTACATTAAAAGAATTGTGGTTTTTGTTTCATTCAGATCGGTGCACTGCTCGTGGTCGGAACTGCAAAACCACCCCTCGACACGCCTTTCCTTGAGGGTTGGTTCACCCCTTAAAACCATTTTTCTGCGGATAAAAAAAATACGCGTCTATTAGTTTACAATTCTCAATCACATATATGGGTTTCAACAAAATCAAAGGCGGACACTTAAGTGATGTTCCTTGTAATCCCAAAAAATCAACATTCAGGAAAACAACTGCGTAACTTTATTGACCACAAAATGATTTTTCTATACGTATACCGTTTTTTTTATTAGCAGATTTCATTTGCATACAAACCGCATTCGAGTACGTTCATCGGGATTTTCGCTTTAATCCTCTGCAGAGTTGAACTAACATCGTTACAATTCTCAATAAGTGATAGATATATGTATGCGGTACGCGAGAATCTGAATTCGCTCAGGGGGTTCGTAAGTCCCCGTAATTGTATCGATCGTATCCGATATAACGCGAGAGTTACGACTGCGGTGTCGGTGGTTCGCCGCAAGCCCTTCTACATATTCACGTACTCTCGATTAATTAATTTATGTGCCGGGTATATCTTTGCATACACGTAACACTTACCTTGCCTATACGGATTGAAAAATGGTTGGCGCGTGTTTGCTGCAAACGGCCTCGAAGCACACAATGTCCAATGGCCTCGAGTTCGCAAACGACCGAGATGGAAAATTGCGTAATTTTGGTTCGTCGCACTCCCGCTTGGGGGTGGCGCAATGGCTTGCGGGGGGTCGCCGCCAGTACGTTGGGAACGTCTTTTGGAAAATTAAGATCGCGGGGGCGATGGCAGGTTGGGCTTCGAGCGCATGATGTGTCGAAATCGGTTGGAGAGCACGAAAACATAGAGGGTAGAGAAAATGAGGGGCAAAGCGAGCTTTTTTCTAACAAAGAAACATCACTTAACGGGTTATGCCTGCACTGCAAAAAAATATGTTGTTTTTACACTCTTTGGGTGTGTTAAAAGAGCACACTTATTTTTGCAGTATTATATTGGGTGTACAACTTAGTTCGGTCCGTTTTTTTGCTTAAGATACTCACTTATTTGAATGATAAAATGAATGAATACATTAATCAAAATATTGTTCATCGCTATCCACTACTTTTCCCCATCTATCTGGTAATTTATGAATTCCGTCGCGGAAGAAGCGTTCATCTTTTGAAGCCAAGAATGAATCGAGCCAACTTTTGATACCCTGTTGTGACGCGAAGCGTATTCCAGTCAAAACGTTCTGCATCGATCGAAACAAATGGTAGTCGGAAGGGGCAAGGTCTGGGCTATGAGGCGGGTGAGCCAGAATTTCCCACCCGCTATTTTCCAAATAGTTTTTAACCACGATAGCAACGCGAGGCCGAGCGTTGTCATGTTGAACGATTATGGACTCGTGTCTGTTCGCATATTCTGGACGTTTTTCGGCTATAGCTCGCTTTCAACTGATCAATTGTTGCCTGTAGAAGTCTCCCGTGATGGTCCCACAAGCATTCGGTTGGCTTCAGCTGCACTTTTCTTCCAATTGAAACAGAAAATCAACACTTCCCGCAAATGGTGCTTATTTCTGTAAAAGTCTGTAAACGATACTTGGTTAAGAGATGTTGATACTTCACGATACAGCTAAAACCAGCTGTTGCCGTCAACCATTTATAGCATCTAGAGCCATCTTTTGAAAACGGACCGAACTAAGTTCCGGACCTAATATATACATGGGATGCGTCGGGATGATAAGTTGAATAACGAAAGCTTTTTGTGATCAAAATATATGCATTTATTGAACTAAATTCAACAGTGCTTTTATGTTACTCTGTATTATGTATGAGAGATGTCACTATTTTTCTCGTCTTCGCATAGGCTAGGCTCTCATACAGCGTTCACGATGACGGCAGCTTTTTGCTTGTCGGTGATGGCCTCGAAACAAAAATACGTCGCTGAAGATTCAATGCAGCTATCGACGTTTCGGAAAATAGATTCCAATTTCAGGTTCTCCCTCGTGACAAACTCAAAAATGATCTATAAATGAAACAAAAAGTTAAGACCACATGTGGTCTTCAATTAACCGGTTAATCAATCGATGTCAAATCAACTAATGAGTTTCACGTGAGGCCCTAACCATGGTGATTTTTAAAACATACGATCAAGAACCCGCAATTAACAAACTCAAACTGTATTTGCTTTTTCCCGTGTTACTTGTGCTCGTGTGTTGCTATCAACGGGTGTTCTTTAGTCCAATGTATGTAAATATGCGTCTTGTATGTTGATTCCACACGCTTTATATGTGTGCGAATAAGCGTGTTATTGATGAGGATAGTTACGAAGATGTGTAATAATTCAATGCGTAAAAATTGCACACTCACGTCTGTAATTCTAACGCATTAGGTGTATAATTGTAACGCATTACGTGTTACCAAATGCATAAGTATGTAGAATCAACGTGGCAACGCGTGTCTATCCTTATGTCGTGTTACTTCTACATACTTTGAACACACGTCAAACACGCCCAGTTTTTTCAGTGTGTTGTAACAGTCGAAAACAGCTCATTTTTTGGGATTTTTTTTAGAAAGCCGTGATGATCGATTGCTAGAAAAATTAGGTATTTGAAAAAGTATCGTCTGAAGAACACTCTGTAATTTTTTGGAAAATATATTTAACTATAATCTATTTGCAACCGATATTCGAGAATCACCTGTCGAAATCGTATTTTGCAGTGAGCAATGCCCTTCTGAACCAGGTTATCTAATAAGGAACATCACTTAACTCTTTGAAGCATACATTTTTCTTTACGTGCACGTTTTTTTGCACTTTCGTTATTGATGACACCCGCTACGTGAAAACAAAATTTTAATAGGTATGTTTTCGTAGCTATTGAAGTCCTAGGAATCTTGAAACGCAATTCCAACCGCCGTATTTAATTAAAAAACACTTTTGGATCGTCAATTCTGAATTAAATTAGGTGCAACACCAGTGTTACACTATGCCGCAAAGGATTAAGTGTCCGCAATGCGTTGAAAACGATCAGACCCGTTTCACTTTCATCGGCGGAAAAACGGTCTTAAGGGATGAAATCACCCCTCATAGAAAGGCGTGTCGAGGGGTGACTTTGCAGTTTCACCCACAAGCAGTCCACCGATCTGATTGAAACGGAAATTAACATGTTTCTCATGCAAGCGATGATAAATCCACTATAGAAGTGTCGAAAAGAACATTAAATTAAGGGGTGACCCTCTTTTCTTTAAGGGGTGGTTTCCTACCTTAGAACCGTTTTTCCGCCGACAAAAAAATACGTGTCCAATAGTTTTCAATGCTGTATCACATATATGAGTTTCAAAAAAATCGAAGGCAGACACTTAAGTGATGTTCCTGGTTAGCGATGCAAAACGTGAAATTCGAACGTTGCAACATTGTAGACAAGCCTATAAAGTCGGGCGGGTTGGAAGCACGGCGAATCTTATGATTTATGATTTCGAGCAAAACGACCGGCTGTGGCTAACCCACCTATAAACCCCACGGCTACGCTAGTTTTCCCGGTTTTATATCCCTCTTTCGTGTCAACACGCGCCCCCGCACATACTCTCCAGATTCCACCTAGGAGCGAGCAAGATGCAAAAGAACATTTAAAAAAAAGCTTCTGCACGAGAGAGGGAGAGAGAGGTGAATCGGTAGGAGGAAGATGGAGAGCTGCCTGCACAGCGTGAGGTCGATATGCAAAACCTGATAAGTCGTTATGTAGCGACACGTTTCTATAAAGTTATTAAATTTATCGCCACCCCTGATCGCTCGTTAGCTACGCTACGCGTATATCCGTGTACATGCACCCCCCCCCCTCCCCGTATTATTATTAGAGTTCGCTCCATCTTCTTCCGGACTTGGATAGAGAATCTTAGCTCCAATTGTGGCGAGACCGGGGAGTTTCACTTCGACCCACCAACGTACGTCTTCCAAGCTCAATTTAGTTCGTAATGATAATTTACTTAATTTTTTCCATTTACGGTTATTGCAGTTCCGGGGGGTGACGGGCAAGCTAATAGCTCCTCGTTGATGGGTGGGCTCCAATTTCCTTTTGGACCCGTAACACAACATTCTACCCTCGCGGAACAAATTAACACACGACCGCCCTAATTCTTTTACCCTCCAAAGTGTTTTTCAGCCGAGAGACTTGGTACGGGAAACAAGCCTTGGGAAATGAAGTTTCTGGGGCGTTGAACCGGCTAATTAGGATGGAATATTTTGGAATTCCTGATGCAAATCTTCCCTCGCGCAGTTATTCATCCGATATTATCGAACCCGCGATGCGGGTATGTTTGGTAATTTTATCCTGAACTAGTAGCGCGTTTGGATACGAGAAAACGATGTGGCTGGGCCTTGGGTTTGCAAACACTCATTTGGGGATCGGCGAAGGACAATATTGATTTTTACGAACGGATGGTAAAAATATAGATTTTTTCATTTGATTCGTTTCATTGATCTTGATGTTCTTCTACTGACAATTGATATTACAAGCTTTGGAATTCAAGGGTTGGACTACTGTGGAGACCCGAAGACCAGGTTATTCAAGGCGGGAGCCTGAATTAGTAGGTCCAAAAAAGGGTTTTTTTTCGGGATTTTTTTAGAGGGGAAAAAACAAGTGAGCCCGTAAAGATTGAGGTTTTTTTTCGTGCATTTCAACATGAGACAAGAAATGACAGCAGATTTATTAGCCTATTCCATGTACATCTTGCCACTGCAGTCCCCAATCGGGACAGATGCAGCTCGTAATTTTTGACTGAACCAAACAAACCAATAAAATGTTCAATTGTCATATATTTGTCTTTTGGGTGAATCAAGAAAAAACCAAAAAAATCGTGATATTATAACTTATCTCAGGTTTGAAAAAATAATGTGTTTAAAAAAATACTATAAAGTGCTATAAAAATTATTGAAAAATACTTTTTTAACGACTTTTTAATTTCGCTTAGAAGAGATTTTCATACTGAAGAAAACAAGCTTTGGTTTGATTCAATAGGTCGTTTAGTTTTTTCGCTATCATGCCCGCTAATTTGGAAAAATCGTGAAAATGAAAACTGGAGAAAACGCGCTTCAAAGTTTTCAATAGGAGGAAATATCAAACGCTTCTCTGCTTTTGGCATTGTATTTTTGAAAATATTTATAATTGCCCTGTGTAATTTTTTAAATATATTCTTGGAAAGTTTATCTATCGATTTAAGCAATAAAAGAAAAAAACGATTTTCCGGACCTTCTAATTCAGGCTCCCGCCTTAAGAAAATGAATTTTAGAGGAAAAGGAAAGATGATTGGAAAATCGTTTGGACATTTATTTGCATGTACATTGTTAGGTACCACATTTTTTTTATACATCAATAATTAGAGAAGTTACAAACGTTAAAAACCTAAAAAAGATTTTAATTATCTTTTTTAGCTTTAGGTTTTAGGACATTTTAGTGCATAACTAACGAAAAAAAAGTGTTAAGAAGAAAAGGGTCGGTCAAGACTAAACTGTTATTACACTGAATAAGTGTACCGAATTTCAAGTCCATCCGTTTACTAGATGTCGAGAAATCGTGTACACCGTTTTGAAGAACATAGTTTCGAGAAAAACGCGTTCAAAGTTTTACTAGCAGTTCTATCGCTGTAATTATAAGTTTACCTTCGATCTGTGATTCCTGCACCATATGTTGGCCCTGCCTACTCAATTGGTCATTTTCACAGTAGCCAAACCCCTTAACTTAACGTAAATATGAATTTTGTATATTCGTTATGTATAAAATGCAATTTATAATATATTTCCAACAAATACACTTCATATTGATTAATAATAAACCAATACCCTATATATTACGTCATTATGATTTCCAGAGTGCCTTCGCATGCCTTTTCAGGCATCATGTTCATAAATTGTTTTTTTTTTCTTTGTAACAAATATATTTCATTCTATACTTATTTTCAATATATTATAAATAAAATAGATTTTATTCATGATATATTTATAACAAAAATACTTACTCACGAATAAATATAAAGGATATTTGTTATAAATATACCACAGATAAAATAGACTTTATTTATAATATATTCAAAACAAATATAAAATAAAATACATTTGCTATACGATTAACAAACAATTGGTAACCATGACTTTCTGCGTATAAATCTTTCTGTATCCGAATAAACTTTCCTCGAGTCATACAGAATGTATTATATTCTATCGAATCGACAGCTATTTCGATGCAAATAAGTGTCGTTTGAATGGTATGAAAAATTCGCTTTTCCCGATGCACGTAAATTCGTGAATCCTAGAGTCGAATCGGCGCATGACATTTTTTTACATAAGCCTCTCTCGATGGCTCGAAGCTCAAAGTCGGGCGGCTCTTCCGCAAATTCTCGATGTAGGGTAGCGTTTGTTCGCGATTTTACGACGCTTCTGGTATATATGCGAAGGGATTATTTACTCTCAACTGCGATAGACGACTTTCATGACTGCGCGAGCGCTACTGCATAAACATTTATTTCGATAACACTGGCGTGGCTCCAAATTTTCTTATCTTCCATGTGTAGGTATTTGGTTATGCCTCCCTATGCCTCAGCAACTACTGGGTATGCCGTTTCCGATATTCTTTTCACGTGTCTGACTACTGGTCCTACCTTCAGCCTCTTACTTTCTTTTTCTCCCTCCCTCTCCCTCTCTCTCTCTCTCTCTCCCTCCTCTTGCACTCTTACACATACCTACATATGGATACACATACTATCGTACATTCACCCTCACTTTTGTTTGTTTTCTCATGTTCTCGTGGGGGGATATAGGCACTTTCTGCTTGGACGGATTCACCGATCGGGCCAAAAAAGGGATTCACTGATGTGAAAGAGAGGCAGGGAGAGAGAGAGAGAGAGAGAGAGAGAGAGAGAGAGAGAGAGAGAGAGAGAGAGAGAGAGAGAGAGAGAGAGAGAGAGAGAGAGAGAGAGAGAGAGAGGGAGGGAGGGAGGGAGAGAGGGAGAGAGAGAGAGAGAGAGAGAGAGAGAGAGAGAGAGAGAGAGAGAGAGAGAGAGAGAGAGAGAGACGCGTGTACTTTCGAATTCTACCGATGCTACTCGAATACCCACCGAGATCAATTTTTTATTTTTATTTGCTCCACTCCCTTCCTTCACCCTTTTTTTTATCGATTCGCTTTATCTCCCACGTTTCCGCAATATGAAGTTTCCATCGTTACATCCAACCGCGTCGATATAGTCGGTCCACACAGTGCTGGACAGGAATGACTGGGCGAAGACCTTCAAGATTTCCACCTAGTCTTGTTCGCAATGCCAGGAAGACCTCCGGTAATTTTATCACGTTGGACAGTGAATTTCCCAGGGTCTTTGTTATTTTTGTAATAAGCACATCCCTCGGTGCGATGCTTGCATTCGACGATGTATAATGTACGACGAGCCGTCATCTTGATGCTGTGTGCACCCACTGCAAAATTTTCCACCAAGACGAAGGGGTCCCGCGCGCGCGCCGTTATGCAAATATGCGAGAGCTGCAGTGCTAGGCAAAATTTTGCGAATTATGAGAATACCCTGCGGGCAAATTGTGCGAGGGACGAACGAAAGACTCGGAGAGAGAGAAATGTCGTTTAACCGTTTACGTACGTGCGCTTACCAGCCGTCACATGGTGATAGAGAGAGAGAGAGAGAGAGAGAGAGAGAGAGAGAGAGAGAGAGAGAGAGAGAGAGAGAGAGAGAGAGAGAGAGAGAGAGAGAGAGGCGAAGACAACTTTTGAAAAGGTATATATATGGGCAACCCTCCACCCTTCGCCAGATTTGGCGCCGGGCAGAATCCCCGGAGGATGATTGGATGGTCTTGTCCGAGTAGAGACTCCACTGGATTTGCTCCCTGTTTCAATAATCCGCGTTTGTTTTGTCACCCGGGCAGAAATTTGTTGGGGAGTCCCCAGATCCTACCACATCCCTGTACGGATTTGATATGGACGCCGTAGGGAGTTCATATTGGAATCCATGTGGATGGGGCGCTCTTTCCCTATTCACGTAGTATGAGGATTTAAAAAAAATTCTTGACCGGATTTTGTCGGCTCTGTTGAAAAATATATTTTCGCGATCCCGTGCACAAATTTGGTGGGGAGTCCCAAGCGGCACCTACATCTCTAGAGGGATTTGTTGGGGACACCGCACATAGGGAGTCCTCATTGGAATCTAATTGGATTCTGCACTGCTCCCCGATTAATGCCGCTTGAGAATTCTTACCACGTTTAAATAAAAAATATGTGACAAGTCACGAGAAAAAACTCGGCGTGTTGAAACATAAGCTACACGCTTATTAGCATGGACCTGTGTGATCTCATATTATGAGAAAGTGCAGTAGAATAAATGACAAACGATAATCAAAGGGGATTTTCAGTGATGTGATTCAAATCGAATTTTAAAACATACTTTTTAAGCGATTTGTACTCTTTTCAGATAAGATTTATACTTTTTCAAGATCCACTCGATTTGTGTATCGATATATTTTGTTTAGAAAATTGAACGTGCAGAATGCGATAGGACCCATCAAGAATCGTATCGGATTCGGTGGGAATACTTTAGGATTCAAATGGTATTCGTACATGTGATCTAAATGGGGAATCCCAATTAGAATCCAATGTATGAGCGTAACGTTTTAGTATAGGGTTCCAATGCGATGACACAATGGATTTCCATCAGGAAGTAAAAACACGTATGGGAATCCAATTGGATCTCATTGGGACTGTCTTTGCGACACACGTCCACGGAATCTATCAACCATTAAAATTCCTTCAAAGTTCCTGCTTTTGAATAAAGTTCTACCTCCCTGAAAAGAATTTTTCCATGATGTGTTTAGATGTATGGTTGTTCGATATTCCAACTACGATTTCTTTACTGAATGCTTGTCGTTTTTCTATTTCCAGGTAAGCTCTAACGCATCAATTATCTAATGGATGGATCATCGGACAGCTGATCGTATTCGTCCAATCTCACGTGAGCTTTGTCATTATATTGAAGGTTAGGCGCTATTGAATCAAATTAGCCGTAGCAACGATTTTGATGTTGTTGAACTTTGCATTGTTGGAATACAACGAAAATTCTTCTTTATTTTTAATGCTATTTAAACACTTATTTTCCAAGTTTAGGTTGTGGAATCCTAATAAGGATCTTCAAAAATATTTCAGTGATATTTGTAACTTAAATGGGCCAAAAAAAAATTAGCAATATGAAAAAATAATTTTTTCGCTGCATCCCAACGATGTAAACTTCAATACCATTGATTTTGTAGGCTCGGATATATTGATTTCAGCTGTGAGGTGCTCATTTACTACGCTCGTGGTTGTAACTCTCAGCCGACGAATTCTATCATAAAAAGTTCGTAGTCATTAGTTTCGAGGATAACTTCACCACGGAATATCTATCCCTGGAACATTTTGATACCTAAAAAGTTATCATTGTTAATCGGCAGTGGTGAACGGGTGGTCAGTGAGTGGCTAATCTCCAGACAGATGAGAACAGAAAGAGAGTGGCAGAGAGAGTAGATGAACGAGCCGATTTTCCGGGTCTTCGCATTCCTATTGCGAGAAGACCGGACAGATTCGTCGTCGACACGTCGTGACTGCTTCGTCACTGACTGAATGAGAGATGTAGTTGAGAGTGGAAGTCAAATGAGAAAAAAGTAAAAGAGAGATATATATATATATTCTTTGGTTATGAACACTGATTATATTAGGTGTAGTAAACAAATCCATTATTTTTGCAGTAGATGGCTTTAGTAATCTGTATCTCGCGTTGTATAAGTGCGATCGGATTACGCGAGATGGCGTTAGAAAGATAGGTTTTCGTACTAAAATAAACATCTCGGATAGTTTTGTGATTGCTTGACTGAATATTGTTTGAGCGCGTGTCAAAGAAGGCCACCAGCAAAGTGGAAAAACGCCATATTTTACAGTTTTTCTTCGATAAAGGCGAAAACGCAAGGCAGGCGGCTGAAAATGTGAATAGTGTTTATGGTCCTGATACTGTAACAGCCAATCACGCGCAATTTTGGTTTCGTCGATTCCGTTCCGGTAATTTTGATGTCAAAGATGCACCACGCTCTGGAAGGCCAATTTTCGAAAATGTCGATGAAACAATGGAAATCGTCGAGTCCGACCGTCATGTAAGCACTGTTTCGAATGCCCAGGAGCTGAACATTGCACGAAAAACCGTTTGGAACCACTTGATAAGCTGGATACAAAAAGAAGCTTGATGTATGAGTGTCACACGAGTTAACGCAAATAAACCTCATGGACCGAATATCCATCTGCGAATCGCAACAAAATCGACCCGTTTCTGAAGCCGATGGTGACTGGTGATGAAAAGTAGGTGACTTACGACAACGTCAAGCGAAAACGGTCGTGGTCGAAACGCGGTGAGGCGGCGCGGTGGCCAAGCCAGGATTGACGGTGAGGAAGATTTTGCTGTAGGTTTGGTGGGATTGGCAGGGAATCATCTACTATGAGCTGCTCCCCTACGGCCAAACTCTTAATTCGGACCTGTACTGTCAACAATTGGACTGTCTGAAGGAAGCAATCGCCCAGAAGCGGCCAGCTTTGGCCAATAGGAGAGGAATTTTATTCCATCAGGACAACGCTAGGCCACACACATCGATAGTGACTCGCCAGAAGCTCCTGGAGCTTGGTTAGGAGCATCTTATGCATCCACCTTATAGTCCGGATCTGGCACCAAGTGATTACCATCGGTTCCTGTCTATGGCGAATGATTTTGCTGGCGAAACATTCGCCACAAGAGAAGCTTGTCGAAATCGACTGTTCCAGCTTTTTGCCAATAGAGACGGGGGTTTCTATGAGAATGGCATAATGAAATTACCTTCAAAATGGCAACAAGTTATCGATCAAAACGGTGCATATTTGGCCTAAATCGGATCATTCTAACTATGCTAAATAAAGCCTTCAATTTCATGCAAAATAATGGATTTCTTTTTACTACACCTTATATATAGCAGTAAAATCACAAAACAAGAAATTATCCAACTAAACCTAACCTATAAGTTTTGTTTTTTTTCAATTGTCGAAGTCAGTTTGGGTCAATTGCGGATATGCGGCGTGGGGTAATCCCGGACGTACGCAATTACCCCTAGATCTTTAGTCCTTCGACTGTACTTAAACAATGAGATGTTATTGTATTTTATTGTACTCGAAACTTCGAAAAATTGCTGTAAGGAAGATAAAAAACGAAGAATTTATTTTTAGATAAGCCGAAAAAAATATGATATTCCGAGAGCAACGCGCTTCAATTAGGTTGGAAAATATGAAGAAGATATTACTAATCCGAAGCGTGGTGAGAAACCAGTTTTTAACGAGATACAAGAAAAAGCGTGTCCGTATTTACCCGAATGGCATTGGGTAATTACGGACAGTAATTAATATTAATGTTCGTTGATTAATTACAAATAATTAATAATGTTGATCTCTTGAGGTAATGACCAAAGTTTAATAGTCAATAAAAAGGGACTGATTCATACGAATATTTTGACTTTTCATGAAGGATTTCTTCAAGCATCCGCAATTATCCCACTCTCCCCTACCCACCAACTTCCCGTACACCAACTAGTCTCCTGCGATCGCGAAATCCACTAGTACACGCACTCTAGCCTGCGCTACGGAAATTCCTCTCCCTTCGGCGTCTCCACCTTTTTCTTTCCATCCCTCCGTATCCTCTTTTGCTCTCTTCCTTTATCGCGCTGTCCTTCCGTCACCGTATTTCTCGAGGAAGGCGAGAGTAGGCATTCTCGGTCTGCTACCATCGCACAACCACCAAGCAGAACTCTCTCTCTCTCTCTCTCGGTATACAGTTTGGGTCTCGAAAACTCTCTTGAAGCTCTTCAAAACTATGCGCCAACTAGCTCGGTCTCGTCAGCCGGTCGAAACTTTCGGCCTGCGGGTAATTCGGCAAATACCTGAGGGAGGTACACAATGAAGTTTACTTCCACACCCGGACGACTCTGATATCCTCACTCCTCTTCCTACCTTCCTTCCTACGCCCTTCCTTACTCTCTGTATCTCGCCTCATGGAATCGCCGAGGCATAAAATATATAATCAATCGATTAATCTGCCTCTCTTTCTCTTTTGCTCTCGCGGAACTCTTTTCGACAAGTGGTTCTCTCAGAAATGCTGGCTTTTTCAAGGCCCTCACAAATGCACGGAGAGAGTGATCTTTTTCAACTTCAATCGCCGTATATGAATTTAAGTCAACACACCTAGAAAATCTCCAATCCTTGATTGGCTACAGAGCTTGATCAATTTGGGTGTACAACTTTTTTCGCGTTTCGCGAGCAGTTTCGTGTGTCCTAAAATATAAACGATACGCGCATGTGTTCAAGGATGTACATGCGAAGCACTTGGTCATAACTGCGGGATTTTTGCCGTGCATTTTTTATGGTACTAGCCACGGCATGAGAAGGAATCCTTTGGATTAGTGTCTTCGAGGCAGCAAACGAAAGCCTCGGTTTATCACTGTTTGTGTGTTGGATTATGCAATGTATATTCAATCAATCGTGCAATATTTCATATTAATTTTCACGTTTAGAATGTAAACGTAAAAATCTAAATCTAATCTAGAATCTGAATCTAGAATCTAAACGTAATAAATCTAAATAAAAAGGGCTAAGACTTTGTAGGCTCACAAGCACGCATCATTCAGAAAACTAATATCTAAACTTTAGATATTAGTTTTCTGAACGATATCGTATCGCGCGTAATTTGGTTTGACCTCCCAAATAGGGTTTTACAATCGGCACAGTAATGGCCCACGGCTGGTTGCCATAGACAAAATGATGGCGCGGTAATGGCTATGTAAACGGGCCACATCCGCACCATGCATGGTTGTTAATGGTAAACCATGAATGGCTGCTTAGACTTGGCCAGATATCATACGCCCATATTGGCCCAGCAACCGCTGCCGGATATTCTGCCGGAAATGAAAAACAAAAGTTTACAAATTATGAATATAAAAATTCTAGTAGTATCTTTATTGTTTTCTCATGCTTTACTTATGTCCATGTGCATAGAATAATTGCACTAAAAACGCTTTCTGCATTGTTCAAGTTTTTACCTATCATCGGGATCGAACCTACGCCTTTTGTTCTCGTGTCGAGCGCCCTAACTTAGCCATCCTAACACTTACAGAATCCATCGTTTGTTCGTTCCTTACTTTTATGCCGATCATTTTATTCGTGACATTAAAATTTACCGACAATTTTTTTGGCCCATTTAGGCTGTGAAAATAACTCGCTCGTTTTGGGTGAAGTTCCGAAAAGCATACACCTCTGGTCGAGCTGAAATTTTGCACCGAACTTCCTCTCATTATCCTAAGAGAAACTTAACGGATTTTTGACGACGAGCAATAGTTTTCGATATATCGCATTGTAAAGTTTATTATTTCACGCCATACGAGTATATCTATATATCCGATAGATACCTCCCACTCCTCCGGCCTCGCTGCTTCCTGGCAAACAGTGCTCGCTCGTACGTGCATATCACTTGCCATGTGGGATGGGTTTGTTTGGGTTTATTTAATATAGTAGAAGCGCAGTACGATAAATAACTTTCAATATACGATATATCGAAAACTATTGCTAGTCGCCAATATCCTTTTAAAGGTTCTCTTAAAATATTGAAAAGAAGGTCTGTGCAAAAATTCAGCTTCATCAGTGGGATATGCTTTTCGAAAACTTATCCCTTGTTTTTACGTATTACAGTTTAACGACCTGCATTTGCAGAACGCCCAAAAACAAAACATCAGTGGCTGGAATAGATCTGGCAAGCCGTTCATCCGCCTACGATACCCCAATGCTGATTGCCATATTATCGGCGCGATGGTATTGGCCCACCAATGGCTGACATAGATCTGGCAAGCCGTTCATCCGCCTACGATACCCCAATGCTGATCGCCATATTATCGGTGCGATGGTATTGGCCCACCAATGGCTGACATAGATCTGGCAAGCCATTCATCCGCCTACAGTACCCCAATGCTGGTCGACGAATTATTGGCCGATTATCAGCAAACCGTTTAATGGTTGAATGCTGGCATTTTTGTTATGACAGGCGACCCTATAGTGGCTGACATCCATTAAAAAAGGGTCTAAAGACTCTTATTCGACACGACGCATTCCCGCTCTGGGAAGATCCCGGGAAAGGCACAGTTGGCAGCCAAATGTCCCGATAACTTTTTTGCATATTTCTTCATCAACTTAAAAGATATATAGTTCATTGCTTCTGCGTATTATTTTTGAGTATATAAAGATTTACGGAAAAGCTCCATTCAAATATTTCTGCCTGGTATTTCACCTACGAATTTCGGGGATTCTCGACATTCCGCACCACCCCCAGTTTTGTAAGGCTCTTTTTGCGATTGGTCACAAAGGGACGCGCCTATGCACAAATGACAAATGCTTTCATCCAATGAAAATTAAGAATTTCAAATCATACCAAAAAAGGAATTCCTAGGTGTGGACGCGACGCTTTGATCATCGACGAGAAGAGTCAGTTGTCACCAACCATTCGACCGAACACATCGTCACATTATAAAAGCAAAACTTGAACACGTAATTCTGAACACCGTTTTACTAGTGTAAAATTTCTCTGTGTAAAATTTGCTGATTCCAAGACTTTGTTCCGTTCTATTTAAAAATATGAACAATTGTATATTTTCTTCCACATCAGTGTCTAGTCATTTTATGTCTACGAAAACGGTTGCACTTTATTAATTTTTAGTGTAACGTACCCAGCAAGCATCGTCGCCATCACGCGAAATTCACAACTCCGAAAGAATGATCAAATCACATTCGCGATGCTCGCGGTAGAACCACTTTAGTGATAGGAATGGGCCAAGGGTTGATGATCGGTCCAAGGTGCGCGCCAGGTGTTTTATGGCATTGCCTCACTGACCGCGTGTTGCGGGAAAAACCAAGGCTTCGTCAGGGGAGGTTTACGAAAATTGGCGCCCTAGGCCTACCGAAATTAGCGCCCCCTTACGCATTAACGCATAAATTCGGTATGGGTCGAAGAGAGAAGGGGGCGCGCGTACTTGAGGATCTTCCTTGCCGCGGCGCCCTACACTAGGCCCGCTAGGCCCAGGCCTTGTCTATTAACCACCTCTGTTAGAACCAATCTGAATCTAGCGGTCCAATAGAGTTGCCGACACCTTGGTCGATGCAAAGTCATCCGCTGATTATGAATTATTTAGGTGGAACTCGATCGGACCAAAACTATCGATCCGGGAGACGATTGTAGACGAAAATCGATCTTATGGGCTAAACAAAGCCTGGACAAAGTTAGGACTAGAAAAATCGTCATCACCAAACGATGTTGCACCGAACAAGAGCCTGCTCAATCGATTTTAGCGAGAAATAAAAAATGCCACATCTTCAGGTTTTGCGTCGCACCGACTAGGACAGCTTCACTACCCGCATTCGCGCATATGGGTTTAGATGTTTTACCCCACCTATCACTCCCACCGTGTACAGAGGGTTTTACACTCAAATATCTTGGCGAGAAACGCAAGATTCATCAACGGAGGAGACGCTACACGGCAAGTCTTGAAACAAGAAGGTCGACAGGACAAAATAGCCATCAAGCATCACATTACTAGCATCAGGCATCTTCGAAACTTACAAATCCACAGACAATTTGTATTTGACATCACTAACCCCAACGATGTTTGAAGTGTTCATTTCTATATATTTGAAGTAGAATGACAACAATCACCTACAGTTATTCGTCCGATCATCCATTTCCCTATCCGAAACAACCGAGTGAAAATACGATAGCTTGGACCTCCTCCGATTACGAGCCCTCCAGCCGTGAGTCGTGGAAGAACAACTTTGCTGGTGCATTCGGCATGTGGAAAGTTAGTAAATACGTGTAGCTTATTTATCCTTCACTAAATGCGTTGAAGCAATATTTCTTTCCATAGATCTCGCATGCACGTACATCCGGTGTGTACGTATGTGGATACAGAGTCATGATAGTCCCTAAAATTCCCTATACCGGAAAGAGACCTTCACCATTAACAAGATTGAAGCGCATTGACAATTACTTTTTTTCACTTGCTTAAAATTCTTTTGCCGGATTTTGGTTTAAGGATCTCTCGACTTTTTTTTAAATGCCAATTTGGAGCTCTGCAATCGAAATTAAGAAAAAAATATTCGACATAATAATAAAAATGAGAAATAAAAATAACAGTATGATTTTTCGTTACATTCCAATGTGCGAACTTCGACACGATCACTATTATCAGTGCTGTTATTGATCCTTCTTTTTCTTTCTCGATCTGTTCGCCTTTCTCCTCTCTCTCTCTCTCTCTCTCTCTCTCTCTCTTTCTCTCTCTTTCTCTTTCGCTCTTCCGCTTTCTCATCCCTCTACACCTATTCGCTTCCGACGACCTCCCCATCGGGCGAAATATACGCGATACGTCTACTATCAGCTGGCGCTGATTGAACTCACGGTCTCGTGATCTTGTCTCTCGTTAAAATTAATGAGTATGGAAAATAAATGAATACGACGCGAGTACGTATCGTGTCAGTGCGCGCACCCGAAATATGCCCCGTGCCATATCTCGACGTTTTATTTTGCGATGGAAAGATTTGAAGAATCAACGCTGGCTGGAGCCAATACCTGGATGGGTGGCCGCTTAGCCACACACTGGCATGCGCGCTAACATCAAGACGGAAAAACCCCATGTCGTCCAGACTAGCGTGGATTGATCTTCATATCCGAATAGGTGGAGTTCATTTTTATGAACGTTTCACGAAAATCCATCGTATTAAAGTTTGCATCGTTGGAATACAACGAATACATTTTTTTTTCGTATTGCCGTATTTTTCTGCCCATTAGGACTACGCTAAACACTGTAATATTTTTAACAATCTTTATTAAAAATTTATAATTAACAGCTGCAAACAACATTTTGTATAATACAAATAAAGAAATGAGAAAATCGAGCATTTTCGTTGCATTCCAAACTTCAACCCCTAAAAAAACGTATCAGTCTGGTTTCGACGCAGTATCCCGTCGAAGCGACTTTAATGAAATGTTCATAAAAATGGACTTCGTAACCATATTTCTAGCCTTCAAGGCGACTGAGTAATAATAATGATATTCCCTAATCGAAAATCCCTGTATCCTCTGACCACTATACTTGAGTAATACGAGGTGACCACAGTGGAGCGAAGAGGAGGCTGTCACGTGCGTCCACTTCCTCGGCACTTGGCACTTGGCCATTCGCCATGATTTATCGACGTCGTGTCTCTGCAATCGCAAGTCTCTTACCGGACTCTATGTTATCCGTATGTCGATAACTACACATAGGCATAGACATACGAGTACGTACGTATATCCACTGACTACTAGTCGAGGGTGCAGAACCTTCAGAAGTAAATTTTTTCCATCCGTTTTTCGGAGCAAACCCTCTGAGGGCAAAAAAAAATTCGTGAGATGTTTATATGTACGGCTGTGTTTCTGCATCGATACCAACGCACTTGGAGCACATTCAATCAGATGGGCAGACCCGAATAAGCCCCTGGCATGTCGTTTTCCAGGAAAACAATATTTGCAAATGGTACTCTTCTTTCCACTGGGATCTGGCGCTTTATCATTCTGTATTCCAGGAAGCCAGCGAAATGTAGGGGAATTGCAAGAGCGTAATATTTTTCCGCCCATCGGACGAGGCTCCCATTTTGCCTTTTCCGAAATGTAATGAAGTATGTTTGGCTATTGTGTGCTTTAACAATCGCGATTACATTGAAAATGTGTAGAGAATATTACACAATGGACGAAGGGTACATTTGGAAAAAAGTCAAACAGCTCGCCGTTCGGTCACCCATCTAGTGAGCAACATCACTTTTGATGTCCGCCTTCGATTTCGTCGGAACTCATGTATATGATATAGCATGACAAACTATTAGATACGTTTTTTTCTTTCATCGGCGGAAAAACCGTTCGAAGGGTGCAACCATCCCTTAGAGTAAAGCATGCCGAGGGCTGATGTTGCACTTTCGCCTACAAGCAGTACACCGATTTCAGTGAAACAGGAAAGAAAATGCTTCTAATGCAAAACAAACAGAAATGTACTATGGGTATATAGGAGAAAACAAAAATTGAGGGATGAGGTAACCCTTTATTTTTCTTTCCGTAAATTAAACGTAACGGGTACAGCTTTGAAAAGGGGATAAAATTAAAGTCGCATTCTTCCATTTTTGCTGTTTAGCAAACTTAAGGGGGTAAACGACGTTCGATGCATTTTCGACGATTTTTAAATTTGTATTGCGGGTTTTGGGGGAGGTATAAATGGTGAATTCGTATTTAGATGGTGAAAATACGTGAATGTGGATTGAGAAAAAGAATGATTAAGCAAAATGTTTCTCGCATTATGGCTAAAGGAAAGATTCTCCACTGAATAGTCGATAATTTATTTTCAGTTTTGATTTTCAACTCCGCTTTGTGCTAATCCTTTTCGGAATCGTTTTCGCTAATTTTTCCATACGCCTTTGCCTTTTTTTTGGCCATTTTTCAAGTGCACTTTCCAGGAAAAATAATCTAGATAACAGGATGAATCCAACGGCATTCTCCAAGTCTATCAAAATCCTTTCCAAAGCCATTCATCAAGTTTATGTCCCTCACATGGAATCGTCGCTAGAGCTGTTTGCATTTTTCGAATTTTGAGGATTTTGGAAAAGTGGCCAAAAGGGTCGACATTTTTGTCCGTCTTCTAAACCTTTTCAGGAGGCTATCTTGGGAAACATTTACCGCCGATCAAGAATACGAACGAGTTTTGGTCGAAAGCTTAAAATTACGACGGCGAAGCACGAAAGACGTCTTCCCAGACACTATTGCCGATATTTTTTTGAATTCCGCTTTTGCCGAAAATGAATAGTGAATTTGTGTTGAGGAGATAAAAATACACGGATGCAGACTTACAAAAAAAAGTGAATCCATAACTTTTTTTAGGATTTTTTTAAACTACAATTTTTGTGTATAGATAGTGACTTAAATAAATAAATAAATGTTTAGAAATGTATTTCAAAAGTGTATTATTTGAGTGTAACAACTTTTATATCAAATCTATAATATGAACCTATCAAAAAATGGTAACACGCGTTTTGACCCGACGACAGAATATCTTCGACAAAGTATCCGACGACACAATATCCGCAGGACAAAATATCCTCATGACAAAATATTCGCAAGACAAAATATCTGCCGATATTATATACAGTTTAAGGGAGACTTTGTCTTTGGAGTGCCATATTTTAGGTGTTTAAATTTTTTTTTTTTAAGGAAACGAGTGAAGCTTTTGGAGTGCGGTTTTTTCTTGCTTTTATTCATGATATACAGAACGTTAAAATTTTTTTTTTTAAAACCAGTTTGGCGGCCGTTGCAGCTCCGCGAAAACAGGTCCTCCAATCGCGGGAGGTAAACGGCTGACATCACTGCCCCCTCCTTGTTGATCTGAAACACAAGTTCAAAGCATATTATCAATCTGTGACCCTTTGGTCATGGAATGACGGATGGGTTTTTCGTTTAGTACAAATTTCGGAAAATGGCGGCAATTTAAAAAAAATCAAATATTCGCGTTTTTTTCGCATAAAAAGATAAATAATAAATGCAAAAATGTATCTATCGAAAAAACGATCCGTCATTCCGTGAAAACATATTTTGTGAGTATGCTCTCCAAATTTCAGGTCGATATGTTAATTACAGCGGTCAGGAGAATGTCAGCCATTTTTAAAAACGTGTTTTCGAGAAAAACGCGTTTAAAGTTTTGTAATGTGTTTACACAAATGTGTTTATAATTACCGCTAATCGGCAATGCCTGTTCCATAGAGGCATCCCTCCTCTTCTTCTAGCTGCTCATGTTGAGCCGCCAACATCTTTTTGAAAATTTCAAGGACAAAGTCTCCCTTAAGGTGTACAGTCATGCCGTTGAAATTTACTCCATGTCAAGTGTACAGTCATGCCGTTGAAATTTATTCCACCATAAAAAGGAGGAAAATTATTTATATGTCACGGATATGTTTGGGTATGTTTGGGTTTCTTTGTTTGTGTTTGTTTGTTTGGGTTCAATGAAGAAATTCGTATTATGCCCACTCCCCACTATCTCACACACCCCACAACGGTGTTTTGCGCGCGATCCCGTTGATGTGGTGGACAAGATTCAGGATCTTGTCTCGCGGATGTTTTGTCATCCGGATATTTTGTCGCGGATATTTTGTTGTTGGATCAGATGTCACGCAGCCAAAAAAATGCATAAAAATAGCCTTTTTCAGCGTCTAAAGTGAGAAGACCCCTTAACACAAGATTCTTCCTGCCAATAAATTAATTGCCATCAATAACGAATTTCTGTAGAATCTCAATAACGCGCTTCCCAGAGGTTTCAACGCGACTGACCTGCTCGTGCACATAGTTATTAAAACCTGTAACAAGCATTCCAAAGTTCCATAGGATCTCGTACCACAGGCTGAATATAGCCCACATATTTATCCGCAAATAACAAAATAAACGAGGCACCCTAGATAAACGAGCTTGCGTGCACTTTTCGTAGCTTACTACACGAGAAACGTTGACCCGGTGCCAATTTTGTCTAGCCGAGTATCGGCCGGTTCCCCCGCACGTGCACGCGCAAACAAAACAAAATAGTGTACACGTACGAGCCGAAGATAGGTATATACTAAACGATAATTTACATACCGGCAAATCCGAGAACCCGAGTCGCCCGAAGGTGGAGGGAAGAGAGCTATGTATACATGCGCAAGCTCTCCCGTCCCAAAAACCAATGTATATTCCCGAGGGAATAGAGCTCATTTTCATTTTCCTCGGTTATACTGCCTGCCAGAATTTCCATAGAATCGGAAGGCAAGCATGAGGGCATACGATACATGTACAATTGAGCTAGGTCGAAGTGGCGAGGGCCCCAGCGGGGGGGGGGGGCGGAAGAGAAGGAGATGGAGTAGGGAGGAAGGGAGTTAGGACGGTGTGTTCGTGAGCGAGCTTTCCAAGCTTTCCAATTTTCCCGAGGCATCGAATCGCGCATCGAAGCGTGCACACAGCCGGCGCGTCTGCACTCACCTCTATATACCACATGCATATATCTATACGTACATAAAATTCGTTCACGTTTTGTCTGGTACCCCTATTACCGCACCGTGGTGCCCCCCCCCCCTCCCTGTGGATACGATTTTCTTATTTCCGATTGGACGATCTTTCCTTCGAGGCACGGCCGGCTCAGCCGAGCCGATACCACGCACACACCCACCGACGAAATCGATGAGACTAATAGTTACAGGAGAGATTTTTGCCCCGTCCCGCGCGATCACCTGCTTGGAAAAGTTTCAATGGTCTGACTCCACCGTGGTGGGGCTGGATCGCGCACCAGAGGCTGAGGAAAGCTCCGACTATCGTCCAAGCCACCCAGGCGTTCGTAATCGTACTTCCAGACGGACTAAATGTTACCGATTCGCGAGACGTTGAACTATAGCCAATTCTCGATCATTGATCGATCGTGCCATATCGATCACGAAACATCCAGAGGCCTCAATGTCGGTCAGTCAATATTTGTCGCAATTGATGGTCTCATTTTGAACTGTACTCGAGTCACTATTCCGAAGTTAATCCTTGAGATGATCAAGTGAATATGGAAGACAGTCTTCTTCGAAGGTGCCTTGGAGATTTTTGCTAACCCTCGATGCGTTATCTCATCATTGTTAGCGTAGTCAACATTAGGGGGGGGGGGGTGGTTGATAAAAATAGTGGATTTGTTTACAATCAACTTTTTGTTGGGGTAAGTCCGGGGTAGTTGGCCACAGTTTTTTCAAGGATCCGTCAAAATAAAAGTACAGACGTTTTTTAACTTATATTTATTTTTAATTGAACTTTGAACATTTAACTTTAAGATAATTTACGAAATTAAAACAAACTCCTATCAGATCAACCTTAAAATTAGACTTTTTCAAAAATCTTGATTGGCTATCTCTCCTGGAGTATCCGGGTGTGATGGCCATAGGAGCAGAGGTGAGATGGTCAGATACCCAGCAGTATGCTCTCGGTTTTCTCTTTGGTTTTATGTTTTGATACTTAATTTTTTGTTCCTTTGGCCACATCAGAACACATAATCGAAATCAGTATAATTTTTGTGTGCCCAAAGTTGGCACACTATCCACTGAAGCCAGTCTTCGATGAGACGAGTTTCATAATAATTTTCTCCGCAACATTTTTTTCTCATTGTTCTTATATCGTCTTTCTAAGGTCTTCCTAGGTATTTCGTAGGTCTTAGCTACCGCACGAATCGACAATTCATCATTTTTTGCAGCACTTATAGTTGCTTTTAATGATTCTTGAGTCTGATTCCCTCGTAGAGCAATTGCTTTTCTCTTGTACTTATTAGGCATCTAAAACAAACGTAGGAAACATGAATCACTTGAACACATCAATTGCTCATCACTTGAACACATCTGAATTGCAAACAAGTAGAAACAATACATGCGAAATCTTGAGGTTATAAAGGAGGAACAAAGTGCTGTTCGTGAACTATTCAAGAAATGAAAAGTAACCATTACTTTTACAAAATAACCACCAGAAGGTAAAACATGAAATCTTAAAAAAAAATTAGCAGTAGATAGAATAATTGAAAAGGATTTTATTTAACATTCTTTTGCCAATCTTTTGCTCGTACACTTATACCTGCACACAACGCGGAGCGAATTAAGCAGTAATAGGTGAAATCTAGTGCGCGGCTCTATGAAACATTTCCATTGGCCATCTCTCCTTTGTGGCCAACTGCCCCGGAATTACCCTAAATCAAAATTACAGAACATTCGATGATCATTTCACACTCCTCAAACATGAAGCTTTAATCACACATTCATGTTAACATTGATGTCAAACTCTTGCAATACCTAAAGAATCATCAACTAATTCTTGATCATTATTTAATCCAGTCACTATTCTTTAAACTTCACTTTCAGTAGGTACTCAATGAAGTAGGTTTTAGTGTTCTATTTTTTCTGTAAATCGGCCCAATACTTTTTGACTACGATTTTTTTAACATTGTCATTCTATACGTCCAGTAGTGACATATGACAGAATGGTTCCTAAAGGAGTGTGCTTCTCAGCCACGTTTTGATTCGCCTCATGGCAGATAAACTCCTCTCACAGCTGGCGGAGCTTACTGGAAGTACTACTGCTGCTTGGAAAAGTTTATATAAGTTGGGGTAGTCCTCTTTTTTTATATGCTTTCACAAATTTCCAGCATTTATTTTATCATTTTTAATTGAAACTATGATTTTCATGACCATTGCTTCAGTCTCTAGGGCTGACGTATAAATTATTAAGATTTAAAAATAATTATTGATGTCAACATCTCCATTCATCATATCCAATTTTAAAAATGCGTGAACTGCATCAGTTAACAGTAGATTCTGAAATCATCATTTTATATTTACAATTATATTATCTATTACTTAATGGTAAATGCTGAATCGGTATTTTTCTGGTTGTATATCGACCGGCAAATCTAATGTATTGCTTTTGCCCACATTTAAGGGGAGGGTAGGGGTTTGCACTTTAAAAAAATCTATTTTTTTGTCTTTTCTTATAGTTAAACATTTCAAGAATATAATCCCAAAATTTCAAGTCAATCAGAGCAAAACTCCCGAAGTTATTGACTATTTAGCCCCGCTCCTCTAAAACTGTAGCTCCGACTTCTCGAAACGTCAAACGCGTTTTTCTCGAAACCACTTTTTCAAAGTCCGTGTTCATTGCCATTTGAACACTACATGACCGATTTATTTCAAACTTGATACACACTTTCTACACATAAAATACCTCCCCCCAACGGATAGTTTGAGATTTTTTTATATTGAGGGGGTTTTCAACCCCCAAAATGGCGGAATTTTTCGTGAAAAATAGCACTTTTCACTTTACATGACCACCAAAAATTTAGAAATGAAAAAAAAATTATCAAAGACCGTTGGGGGAGAATTTGATGATAGTTTGACTAAATTTTAATGGTACTGGATTTCAGATAATAGCTGAGATACAGTGAACATCGCAAATCGTGTTTTTCCAAAGGCGTTCTTGGAAAAGCGTTGTCACCGGCTTGTTTGTGGATATTTTCGCGTACAAATTTCACGGAATGTTCTTAAAATGACACTTAACAATGTACAAAAGGTTTTAATAAATTTACTCTATCCATATAGACGAAAAAAGTTCGCAAAAAAGTGTGTGTTTTTTCACGCTGAAACCCCTACCCTCCCCTCAACTGAATTGTGAAGTTTGCATATCTATTTAATTTTCGTAATCAAGTAACTACTTCTTATACAAATTACGAAATTACGAGGAAGGAAATAGTTCAAGTTTTACTAGATAATTCCTTTGTGCTCGCGTAGGCGAAGCAAGTGATATTGATGTTTGCATCGTTGGGGAGCAACAGAAATATATTTCTTTTCTTATTGCCCAATTCATTGGCCCAATTAGGCTACAAAAATCAGTGGAGCATTTTTGAAGATCCTTACGAGGGTTCCGTAACCTAAACTTGGGGAAAACGATTTAGATTACCATCTAAATCCTTTTTCTCCAAGCTTACGATATGAAACCCTCATAAGGATCTTCAGAAATGTTTCAGTCATTCCCGTAGGTTAAACGGGCCGAAAAAATTCGACACTTTTATTTTTATTGCTATAAAAATAACGAAGTGATAAATTGAACACTAAATGGCATTCCAACGATGCAAACTTCACACCATTGAAACAAATGAAGTTAATCGATTATGCGAATTTAATTATCGGAGATGGGGTGTCCCCTGCACCCTCCTGGCTACGCCAATGCTCGTCACGATGGAAGTTGATGGAAGTTGGAAAGATTGCCGATCTCGTTGCTTTTGATACGTGATCGAGCGGGAGGAAAAATCGATTGGCAGGCACGCCAATCCCGGCTTAACGTGTCTCGTTCTCCTCCGTCGTAGCAGCTCCTTTCGAGTACAAATCGCGTTCGATGAGCCGTTGGATGCTCACTATCCACGCGCTATCTACCTCACACGCTACGAACTGCCTGTTCGTATTTGTAAATATCGGCAATTATCGAGCAAAACAGCTCAACCTACGGTCCTTTGCCCTTTGTACGTACGTACATCAGGGCGTTTTGTTTACCAGATCCTGGGTACGTCGTACACATTTGCAGGAAGCGGAAACGTTGTGCGCTCGTACCGGGTGTGTACCCCCATTTATCATGAATATTGCAGTATCTGCGAGGGCAACGTGATACAGGAACGAAGCAGGGGAGATGTTCGAACAGTGGAACACGAGAGGAAGAGAGACGGCACGAGGAAAACGAGAGAAATGCGATAGAGACACGAGTTCGTTCGACATTGCGGATCGTGTATAATTCAATCTTGAAATGACGGCTTGATGTTGGTTCACATGCGAGCACATGGGCAACAAGGCTGTCATGACAATAGAGAAATCGTGCAGTGAAAATGCATATCAAAAGCTTGTTACGAAAACTAGTGTCAATATTAATTTTAGCGAAAATAGCACTTATCAACTTTTTTAAGGGTCTAGAACAGCCATACTCGAAGTGGTGCTAGGGCTTTGCCGACAAAAAAAAATAACTTCATATCTCCCAATGAATGGAAATAATTTCATCAGTTTACAGTGGAATTACATTATGTAAAGTACCCATTTTTGTGGTTCCATGTCACCTGATCACACGGAAAAATCACACGACAAAGCAAAACCAAACAAACAAACAAACCCACTCTCGCGTGAGGAGAATAATCGGATTGTGATATTTTATGATCGTGATGTTTTGTCGGTGATATTTTGTCCGTGATATTTGGTCGTGTCATATTATGATGTGCTACCATTTTTGTACGATTTTCGGCTAGAGTACGATATCCGGGGCGCCAAGTTTCGACGGTGAATTTACGATCATCGGGTCAAAATAAACAAAATATGAAGAGTGGTAAAAGTTCATATTACGCTTATTTTGCATTCAAATTACAATTTTTCGATAGTTATCAAAAATGACAATTTTTTCGTATTTGAAAATTTCAAGCACCGTCAGGCAAGGTAACTTGGAAATTTATAGTTTCGACAGTGTTCAGAAGCCAAAAATGTATTTTAAATACCACTACGATGTATTCCTCGCTTATAAGTGTGACTAGACAGAGAGTAAAGTAGTACTTTTAATCGCTAGGAGTCCAAAGAGGGATTCGGTTCATTTCTCTTCGGACTTGTAAGGCTCTAAGTTTATGTAAAATATATCATTTAGTAATTTGGTGTAGTAATTATATGGAAAAATTCGTATTGTTATAAATGCACAGACAATATGAATAAATAAAGCATTATAATCTTGGAATTGATGTTGAAAAACGTATAAAAACTATGTTTAGTGGTATGTATATGATACCACTAAACAAACCCAAACGTACCTAAACAAAAAAATACTTTTTGAAGCTCGCCCGGCCAATTTCCATTATTTGCAATAAAATAAAGATATTTCCTTAAATATCTTTAAATATTTCCTTATTTTGAAGATAGATCAAGATATTTATTTTTAAAGGTATTTCCAATTATCGCTAAAAGCGCTCATAATTTCTTAATGAAGAGCAAATTTTTTGTTCTAAAAATTCTCATTATTTTGGTTCAGATATCAAGAATCAACGGTCGAAACTTTGCACCCCGGATATTGTACTATCCCCTGATTTTCATAAAAAAATAATCATAAAACCAGGTTACGCTTATTTCAGGGCTCCGTAAAATATTTAGTGCGTCAAAAGGGTTCCGTCGCCAAAATAGTTTGAGAACCGCTGGTCTAAAAGGATCCATGAAGGGTCTAGAAGGGCCTATGAAGGAACGATGTTGAAGTTTGCATCGTTGGAATGCGATGAAAATTCATTTCCATTTCTCATTTCCATTATCATCCAAACTTATACTTTGCAGAGATTTATGTTGTAGATCGCAAAATAAGAGTCATAAAAAATGTTCGCGTCGCATCCGTAGCTTAGATCTACCAAAGCGGATTTGGAAAATAAAAAAAAATCTTTTTCGTCGCACTCTAAAGATGCAAACTTCAACGTCATCATTTACGTGAGTTTTACAATATTGAAGTTTGCATCGTTTGAATTTATAATTTTCATTATCATTCAAAATCATATCTTGCAGAAATGTAGGTTGTTGATCGCAAAATAAGAATCATAAAAAATGTTTGCCTCATTTCCGTAGCTTAGATCTGCCAAAGTGGATGTGATAAATGAAAAAAAAAAAAAAAACTTTCGTTGCATTCTAACGATGCAGACTTCAACGTCATATGAAGGGTCTAGAAGGGTGTATAAAGGGTCTACGAAGGGTCTATCGACATCTACTTTTCGGGTGGGTCAGTTTTTTTTTCAAGTGACTTATTTATAATAATAAAAATGAGGAAATTAAAATGTATGTAAGAACTTTTGTTGCGTTCCAATGATGCAAACTTCAACACCATGAGGGATCAATGAACCTGGATGTAGGGGGCGGATTTTTTTTTTCGAGTTTGAGAACTCGCTCGTTCATTGATTTTTCATGATGCGACTGAACGCGCGATGAAAATTTATGTTTTTGCATAAGTATTTTCATCCTGGACACACACACATATTTGGCGTTTGTACGGTATCGCCTGGAGATACCGTCACCCAGAAAGATATATGTTTGAAACTGGCAAACATTTGTTCAACGTGATTGATAAACTGTTCCACGACATCGAGTACATACACGAATGCTCGTTCACGTCAGTATATTTATGGGGATCTGGAGCGATGCCCTCGATTTTAAATCTGCACGAAAGCGGGAAGAGCCGTGCGCTTACTAACCGTGCGATGATATTGATCGACTCGTATTTTCTGGTAATTTTATATCAATTTGTTGTCACGTTTTTTTTTGGATCGTTTCGAAATAAATTATTCGTCGATTAAAATGGCTCTCTAAATAGATAATCATTAATTATAATGCACGTAGATAGGTATGAGGTTGATGTTTCCAAAGTTAGAAAGCAACGATTGTTTCTCTCTTCATTTTTATCGTGATCCAAAGTCTTTCTTTTTTGCATATTGAGATCGCAAATTTTTAATACCAATACGTAAAAACGTTTGAACGATTTTCACATTTTAAATCGGTCAAAAACTATTTGGGGAATAAAAATAATTAATTTTCGTTGCATTCCAACCATGCAAACTTCAATAACTCATACGTCAGTTTGGAAGAAAAAGTACATCAGCGTTGTAAATGTTTGCAATGGTATGAAAAACATTGCGTTCAAATGGAGGTACATCGGTGTCATGCGTATAATGGTTTCCAACAATTTTCGCTTAAAGCCTGAATTAGACGGTCCAAAAAGCGTTTTTTCGGGAATTTTTTAGAAGGAAAAAATATTTTTTTAGAAGGAAAGAATATTTGAAATGTATTAAAAACAAATTTCAGCATGAAACAATAAATGAATGCCACTGCAGTCCACAATCGGCGGCAGAGATGCAGCTCGTAATTCTTGACTGAAACAAAAAAAATCAATTCAATTTTCAACTCTCATATACTTTTCTTCTGGGTGATTTAAGAAAAAGCTGAAAAAATCGTGCAATTATAACTTTTCTCAGGTTTGAAAAAAAACACTTTAACGTGCTATAAAAATGATTTAAAAAGACTTTTTCAACGACTTCTTTAATTCACTTAGAAGAGACTTTCATATTAAAGAAAATAAACTTTGGTTTGATTCAAGAGGGTCGTTTAGTTTTTTGCTATCACGCTCACCAATTTAGAAAAATCGTGAAAATGAAAACTGGAGAAAACGCGCTTCAATCTTTTCAATAGGAGGAAATATCAATAGCTTCTCTGCTTTTGGCCTTGTATCTTCGAAAATATTTACAATTGGCCTCTGTAATTTTGTAAATATATTCCTGGATGGTTTATTTATCGATTTAAGCAATAACAAAAAACGATTTTTCGGACCTTCTAATTCAGGCTCCAGCCTTAAAGGAGACCATCAGTGTGACGGGCCGAAAATATCGTTTTTCCGAATTTCTTTGGTTTACTGGATTATTTATTTGGGATTTGGAAAAAAAGGTATGTTATGAAGCATACATTGAACTTATTTCATGGAAATTTTTTCTTTTTAAAATAAAGATGAACATCGTTATTGAGGTATAATAGAGCCTCTGTATAAAAAATGTAGTCCAACGGCCGAACCGATTACTTGATAATGGTTGATTTGAAAAATAAAACTGTTTTATAATCTATATGAATGCAGTTCTCGTTGAACTTAGCCGTTTTTCGAAAAAAAAAAAAAAAAAAAAAAATGTCACCAAATAACGGCTGTTAAAAAAATATGTAATGCTGGCGAAATTTTTACGTACATTCGGAGGCTTATAAAATGCTAAGTTTAAAATCAGCGGCTACGAACAACGATAGCTACGGCAATTACGAAAATTTAGTTTTTTAAAATTGAAAATCAGACAATTGTAGCTAGAGTTATGATCCTGGCCAGGTAAAAAAGGCAATTCGAAAAAAATGCCCTTGACAGTTTTGGTATACGTAAATCGTTGCGCTACCTGCCCTAACCGAATCGTCTGTAACTGTGTCGATTTTCAATATTTTAATTTGAACTTTTTTCCCCACACTCTTAAATATGTATACGTCGAGAAAATGCAATAAAAATCGACTTTTTCAACCCGTCACAGTGTTGTCCCGCCTTAACGGAGACTTTGTCCTTGGAGTGCCATACTTCAGGTGTTTAGATTTTATTTTTTTTAAAGGAAACGAGTAAAGCTTTTTGAGTGCGGTTTTTTTCTTGCTTTTATTCATTATTTACAGAACGTTAAAAAAAAATTTTTTTTTTAAAAACCAAAATGGCGGCCGTTGCAGCTCCGCGAAAACAGGTCCTCAAATCGCGGGAGGTAAACGGCTGACATCGCTGCCCCCTCTTTGTTGATCTGAAACTCAAATTCAAAGCATATTATCAATCTGTGACCCTTTGGTCATGGAATGACGGATGGGTTTTTCGTTTAGTACAAATTTCGGAAAATGGCGGCAATTTAAAAAAAATCGAATTTTCGCGTTTTTTTTCGCATAAAAAGATAAATAATAAATGCAAAAATGTATCTATCGAAAAAAAACGATCCGTCATTCCGTGAAGACATATTTTCTGAGTATGCTCTGCAAATTTCAGGTCGATATGGTAATTACAGCGGTCAGGAGAATGTCAGCCATTTTTAAAAACGTGTTTTCGAGAAAAACGCTTTTAAAGTTTTGTAATGTATTTACACAAATGTGTTTATAATGACCGCTAATCGGCAATGCCTGGTCCATAGAGGCATCCCTCCTCTTCTTATAGCTACTCATGTTGAGCCGGTAACATCTCCCGCTACTCAATCCGGGACAAAGTCTCCCTTAAAGAAAGAATGGTTTATAACGGATCATCATTGAATCATTAAATTAAAAAAAAATCATTGAAAATCATTGTAATTTTACTATCGATACGCAATTATTCATAAGCAATTAAAAAACTCACTTTAGCAGTTTCGAAATAGGATTTTTCTATGCAATTGACGCACCTAGCTGCATGGCAATTAACACTTGTACCATTAAAAACGATTTTAATTGACTCGCGATAATATTTACTCATGACCAATCATGACTAATTGGTCATAAGCATCATCGCGAAAAAAAGCATTCGTATGAATTGTTTCATCACTTTGACATCGAATCTCGGCGGATCAACGGAATGTGTTTCGATTAAATTTGCCAAGATCGATTTTTCTCGACGGATATATTTTCTTTGCACCCTTTTTTTTCTTTATCACGTTCCGCGATCACTCGTTGAACCTAGCGACATTCTCGATGCTTGCTGACTCCACTCGAGCATCAACTCGGGACGAAGTTCCACTTCTATTTCGGTCGAAAGTAATTTCGGATCATCCTCGGGGAGATCTTCACTACTTGCAGCAGTAACTTGCGCGTCGCCATAGTGATACATGTCTGGTGGCACGTGGGTATCGGATGGCGAAGAACGGCTCGGGCAAAGGTAAAGGGAGGGAAAGAGAGGCAAAGATTCTATGTAGCTCTAGCCTCTTCTCTCGATATCTGAGGGAGCAGCCTCATGTCGTGACTTCAGGGACTCGACAAAAAAAAACTCGTATTCGATTATCGAACTAGGGGACTCTGCGAGATTCTCGAACTTGGCCAACACTCGAGAGCGCTTGCTCCTCATTTCTCGAAAAGTACTATTTCCGCGCTCAACCGAGTTTCCGAATAAGATGCCTCCAGCGAACTGTTAAGTATCTCACTCATGACCAAGAACGTGTCCTTTCGAAAGATCTTTCTTGCGCGTTGCTCATTATTTTATATGAACTTGACGATCGACTTCTTACGGGCGGATCCAGTGGTATTGGCTCCTTTCGTGGATGAAATCATACTTGTACTTTGAGGATTTATTTCGCCCATTACTTACTTGGACGAACCCTAATTTTTTATGATGATACTTCGGGTAAGCCGGTATAGAAGTACGCAAGCGATAAGAGTACGCAGTTACACTACTGGCGAAACGGCTAATTAAAGCTAACTTCTGTTGTGTTTAGACCGCCCAACAGGGTAAAGGTTTCTGATTAAAAAAAACATCCACAGTCAAATTAATCGGAGAGGCTAGATAAGTTTGAAGTTTTGGTTGCAATTTATTAATTAACTTTTACATTTTCAAAGCATTACAAGTACGAAACATAATTTATTTTCTTCAAAAAGAACTATTAATTTCGTACGCCGGTTCACTGAGGTTATTGTTTAAAGTTAAAGTAATTACGTATCTGATCAATAAATGGCAGTAACAGTCATGTTTGTTTAAGGGGTTACCCCCACTTGCGATTTTGAAAAAATCGATTTTTTTTATTGCATTTTTTTGAAGTATAAGTATCTGAGAATATGTCCTGAAAATTTCAAGTCGATCCGAACAAAATTGACTGAGATATGAGCGTTGAAAGAGAAGAATCCGTTGTGTAAACGACCGGAAATTGAAACTTTAAACGCGTTTTTCTCAAAATGGCATTTCTGAAGTCGGTGACGAAGATTACTCGAACACTAATGAACCGATCTTCTTGAAATTTTGCAGGCTTATTTAATACATAAAAATGTAGTCTTTAATCGTTCGATTTTTTTTTCGAAAAAAATGGCCGTTTTATAGCCAAAAAACGGCCGTTTTTTTCGTTAAAATCGAACCATTAACTTTGACTGTCCGCCATTTTGTGAAAAATGAATATTTTTAAAAATCCTTCGATTAAAGACTAGTTTATACTTATATTTGACTAAATCCATCCGCATTTTTTTTTTTCAGATGATCCACTTCGCCGCAATGTTGGTCACCGCAAACCGTGTATATAAAAACATTATTTAATTGACGGCCATTTGCCACTAAAAAATGTAATATTTTTCAATAAAAAAATTACTGAAAGTTTTTCAAGATGTGTTCTTTAAGATGGTATATTGATCGATTAAAAAAGTTTTGTAGTTTTCTTTAAAAAAATTCATGAAAAAAGCCTTTTTTTACGCTACAAGTGGGGGTAAGGCCTTAAAATGTGCAGGTGGTATAAGACGCAGTGCTTTGGTGTGTTGGAGTAAATAAAAAATGATTTTAAAAATATAGTTAATTTAGAACGAATTAAAGATAAACCGTTTCAGGCTCGACGAAGCCGAATTGGAAATCACAAGATCATTAATAGCATTATTGGAGATCAAAATGATAGAAGTCTTCTGAAAAAAATACTATTAATGCGAAAAAATAGAAGGAAAAATGGGCCCACGATGAGTCTAGTCTTAAAAATCATAGAATTCGTCACTCTATTTTAGAGATTTTTTTGAAAACAATAAAACGTGGTTATCATTTTAAAAAAAGTAGTTTTCACTTTAGAAGCAAAAAAAAGCTTGACGTTGATAATTGATAATTTTTTTCATATTTTTTAACAAAAGTATGCTACAAAATGAAAAAAATGATATAGTGACATTCGTCAATGTCTCAATTAGTTCAGGAGTTATCAACGTTTAAACGTTTCCAAAACTTCCGAAATCAACATTTTTTTTGAAAGTTATAACTCCTAAAAGAGAACAGATAACGATCTAAAAATTGTTGTGGATATTCATTTCATGGGGTACAATTTTACAAAAAAAATCAGGAAACCAAAAAATGGTTGCGCTCACGGGCTAGGTGAAATTGCATGGTGAAACGGAGTATGTAGTGGAGTATGCATAAACACACTATATACTATATACATATAGTATGTAGGGTGTGTATATATATAAATATATAAAATATTTTCTAGATACAGTATCCAGGGTGTCCCTCTTATCTCTGCCACCCGAAATCACGCGGTAATTATCGACGTCAAAAACAAATGTTGCAGAGAAAAGTTGTATGGTGTAAAAGGGCACATCAAATGCGACCAATTTTTTTTATTTTGGTGGACGCGCTGACGTACAGTGAAGATCACCTCCACTTTTTTAAATGCAATGCTACATTTTTTAACCAAATTGTGGAGCACCTCAAGCCGCATGAAAAACATGAGGGGGTCGAAGTCGTTCAAGGTCATTCAAGGTCAGTATCGATGATACATCCCGTGCAGAAATTTTGGCAGGGATACAACTGGATTCTGACTTGTATCCCGGGCTCCCAGTCGGGATCTAGTCCGATATCGGATCAGATTCGAAGACTAAATGTAAGATCCGTAAACTGGATTCCATTAGGGATCCAGAACCGGATCCTTTAATGACTCTAAATAGATTCCCCATGGAATCATTGAGGAATCTGGGAAGGATCACGGGTGAATACAGGCTGAAATACTATGTCAAAAATTGAATTATGACATGTTAAATTTATTATAAAAATAAATAACATTTATAAAGTTTTGGTGCATTAAACTATCAATAAAAAAAAATTTGTCCAAAGATTCAAATGGCAGATCGCGCTTATCGCGAGTTTTTTATGTGAATTAAAAAAAAATTCACGTCAAAATCTGTGAATGCAAATGTATTGACAAGAAATTATAAATACAAAAAAATTCACAAAATTAGTTGTGAATTTTTTCGTATTTAAGACAAATTAAAATCAAATTCAAAATGATTAGATTAAAATTTGCGCCAAAAGTGAGTTCGTACGTATTTTGAGAGAAAACATTGCCTCGAGGCAAAGAAATTTTCGCACATAACTTTTTGTGCGAACATTTCTTTGCCTCAACACAATGTTTTCTCTCAAAATACGTTTACACTTGTGGTGTAAATTTTAATATAACTGTCGTGAATTCGATTTTTATTTTCTTCAACTTGAGGAAATTCACAACTCATTTTCTGATTTTTTTCATATTTATAATGTAATATTTGAAACTCACAACGTTTTTTGCACAAATTTCTTTGCCTCGACGAAATGTTTTCTCTCGAAATATGTAAGAACTCACGCTTGGTGTAAATTTTAATTTAATCATTGTGAATTTAATTTTAATTTGTCTTAAATACATGTTTATACCCTCCGACATGTCGGTGGGTATAAACAGAGACTTATTCCCCAAAACCGGTATCCCGGTTAGAATCCAACTTGCATCAGTATCGGAATATGTACGACGACGATGACATAATTTTGAAAATTTTGGCATCACGTGTATTTTCGGTATTACTATGTAATTCCTATCTATAGATAGGAATTTTATAGATAGGAATCTATAGACAGAAATTCCTATCTATAGATAGGAATTCCATAGTAATACACAAAATACACGCGACGCCAAAATTTTCAAAATGATGCCATCGTCGTCGTACATATGCCGATACTGATGCAAGTTGGATTCTAACCGGGATACCGGTTTTGGGGAATCCATGACAAATCCTCATCGGGATTTGATCGGACATAGGGTATCCCGGTCAAAATTTCTGCACGGGTAATGGTGTATAGAATAACCACAAAAAACCTCAAGGCAATCGGTTCATTGGTTTTTGAGAAATTTTGGGTACCGATTTGAAAAACGTGGTTTTGAGAAAACGCGTTTGAAAATTTGGGAATGAATAAATCATAAAATTTGTAAACTCACATGGAATCATCGATACCAGGCCGATAGTGTAGGTCTTCTACGGTCGACGGAATGTTCATAGTTTCTAAATCCTCGACCTCGACCATCTAGGTGTATATCTGCCCTTAAACGCCCGTATGTCTGAGAATTCGCGAATTCCGTTTCGTAGTTTTTAGTTTGTCATTTTAATGAAAATTAAGATTCCCAATTGTCGCTCATAATTAAAATAGAGTACTAGATATTCTTTCAATTAAAACAAAAACTGGTTCGTAAAATGTATTTTTGTTTTTTTTTCACCGCTTTTAAGCTTAGATGCGTACTCCAGCTTACCCTCATTAGGATAGTGGCGCATAAATGACAAGTCATAAAAACAGATGACTCGAAAAGTTATCAGGGTTCGGTGGGTGTTCCTCGACAATGTCCGCCAAATTTATATCTCAACCTAATTGATACTTCATGCATCGACCCTTTTTTAATAAGCAATCCCAATACAGCTAAAAAACGACTCACGGAACCTTTGAACAGCTCAAATTTTAATTCCCACGAGGTCACAGTATTAGTTCGAAGCTGATGGTATTCTCACAAAAGGGCTTTTCAATTTCCATCGCGAGAACGTTTAAACCTTGCTGCATACTTGCTATATGCAATTACAAAAGCGCTCGTGATGGAAAGGGGCGTTGTAATTTTGTACAAACGCTCTCGTGCTGCGTATGAAGCTTTTATGCATACAAAGTATTTTAATTTTCTTTCGCATGCGTATTTCGGTGATGGCATACCGGTACTTTACACGTTCAAGCCATGAGTGGGTGGCGATAAATATGTACGGGGTCTCTACGTGAAAGCCCTATATTCCGGAGCAATTGATTACGAGCGGGATTATTGCGCAGTAGTTCTCATGCCTGTCGGTGAAACAGTCCCCTTCATTGAAATGTCAAATGGTTTATTTTTCGTATCCAATAACCTTTCAATACTAGCTCCATTCGTATGTATTATTTCATTGATCAAACCGGAATTTCATACCAGCATCATTGCCAATCCAAAGCCGATAACTCTACTTATTGACTATGGAGAAAATAATTTCAGAAATTTGAAGTTAATTGATTCGCTATATATATATTTCGATTACCGAAGAAAGCGTGATACGGGGTTGAAGTTTGCATCGTTGGAATGCAACAAAAATTCTTTTCAGTTTCTCATTTTCATTATCATCCAAAATCATATTATGAAAATTCGTTGTAGATCGCTAAATAAGAATAATAAAAAATGGTCGCATCATTAACGTAGCTCAAATCTGCCAGAGAAAATTTGGAAAATTAAAAAATAATTTTCGTTGTACTCCAAGGATGCAAACTTTAACGTCATAATGAGATAGGGCTCCGACGAATCGAATCAAAGAGCCAAAAGTATGAAAAGTGAAGACACTACCGGACACCACGTAGACGCGTCCAGTCGTAGGTTGGTATTTATCCGTTGGTTCTAAAAATCGTCGAGCCGTCGCTGCGCTTTAAGGTGGTCATCCCATGTCACAGCAATTTGATTTCGCTTTTTTGCGATTTTTTTCTTTTGAACCATTAAAACACACTATCTTCGATTTGTTACCACATATTTATTAACATTTTTACAGTCCCTCAGAATTTTATTAAACAAAAATAACGAGTTGAATCGACGTTACACCGTTCGGAAGACACTCATGAGTAAAAAAAAGTTAGTTGACAGCTGCCACGATTCCGAAGGATTTGCTCATCTGAAATTAAAAAATCAAACGATATTTTGATTTTGAGGAAAATCTAATTTTTGGCATGGTTTTAAAAGTCAAGTTCCAAGTTTCGTCATTTTTTACGACTTCAACTTAAAAAAAAAATATGGCAGATTTTCGAAATATTCTAGTTCGGGTGAGAACTATGGATGTGCTGACCATACCATACAAATTTGAGCGAAATTCGTTCAATGGTTTTTGAAATATCATGGAAGCTAATTCGAAAGAAAAAAAAACTGTTTTTAAAAAAGCGTTTAAAAGTTCAAGTACGATTGACACAAAGAAAATGTTGACTCACCACTAGTCTGGTATGTCGGGTCCATATTGACGCCTTGCTCAAAAAGCAATGTGCACCGAAAAAAGTTTTGATTTTTTGGACCTGTCACATGGGATGACGGCTTTAAGGGGCCAGTCCACTTTACAGCCACGAAAAAGGCTATTTTCGCGTTTTTTGAGGATATTATCAAAAATATGAATATAAAAGTTATTGGGCTTGATAAATAAAGTCTTGGAATACATAAAAAATAAAATTTAATTCATTTTTAAGTATAAAAACTATAGTTTAACGTAACGCCTAAAAAATAGGTGGGCTAGGTAGCTCCATCACAACTCGGCAACGGCTTGTCTGAAACAAAAAAATCAAAGTTCATTAAATTCAGTATGACACCAGCTACAAAATGACCCTCGGATATAAAGTTTTATCAAAAAATAAAAAATGGCAGATGAAAAACGAAAAAAAAAAACGCGTATTTTCCGCAGTTTTTCGCAAAAAAAGAGTAAAAAATCAAACTTTTTAAATCATCGAGGATCATCTTGTTGCGAATCATGTTTACAATATGTAATTCAAATCTCAAGAGAATCGGTTTATTAGTTTTAGAGATACGATGGAGTTATATTTTGAAAACGTTGTTTCGAGAAAAACGCGTTTGAATTTTATACTGTGAAAAACTCTTACCTAAACTCAATCGGCAATTCCTGCACCGTACAAAATTCCTTCTGATTGCTCATCATCGTCGATTTCTTCAAGTCTTGCTTGCTTTCGATTTTTTGAAATTTTCAAAGTGGACTGGCCCCTTAATCATCTCCCTTTTCTACTGCGTCGCCTTCCACATTGACATTCCGCCGACGAATCCGAGGCGATACCTGCTTCCCATACATTTCCATGAAAACGAGCGTGCACATGACGCGATTGCGCGTTAAATCATGATATGGGAAAAAGCCTGCGGCAATCGAAAAATGATTTATGTCAAGAAACGGCAGAGTCAGTGCGGTGTGCCATAAAGATCAATCGATGTGATTTGCAGTGCCCATGTAGTGCATCAAATCACTGTTTTAGAACCATTTCCATACAGAGGAAGATCTCAGGAATAGAGAGGAAAGAAGAGAGAGAGAGAGAGAGAGAGAGAGAGAGAGAGAGAGAGAGAGAGAGAGAGAGAGAGAGGAGTAAAAATATTGTTTGATCATTTATTGATGTCTAGGTTGGACCTTGAGGCGCATAAGAGGAGGAGACAGACAAAAGTCTTACGATCTCGTTCCATAGTAAAGTCGCGCTGTATATTGTAATCGGAAAATATTGAGTTGACAGGAAAGTTGGTAAATCAGTTTTAATTCGACAACTCTTTAGGAAAAATTCATACAATTTTTTTTCAAATGGGAACGTTGTAGCCCTTGAAAAGACGCGTCGATCGAATAATTAATCATCTCTCCTCGATAATATCTTCACGCCGAAAAAAATGGTTGAAATATAAAAATAAAAATAAAAATTGAATAACTCAAAAAGAATCGATTTTACGGAGATGGTTTAAATCGAAATGTAGAGATAAATGTTCTCTATACTTTAGTTTGTATGGACCACCCTTGAAATTTGCTTTTTCCAACCCCCCTCGGGGGTTGAAAATTCAGAATGAAATTCTGGGAAAATTATTGACCGAAAATAAAGAGATACGAGTTTGGCGCTATGGACAAAAATGTAGCTGATGATTCAAGCTACAAATTGTTCCACGGCGGCGAATTCGTGCGGTCAATAGTTGTCCCAGAATTTCATTTTTTATTTCCAACCCCGGGAGGGGTTGGAAAAAGCAAAATTCACGGGTGGTCCATACAAACGAAAACATGGAGAAAATTATTCTCTACATTTCGTACATTCAAACCATACTTGAAAAATCGATTATTTTTTAGTTATTCAAGAAACAGTTTTATTTTGTATTTCAACAATTTTTTGGGGGGTGAAGATATTATTGGAGAGTAATGATCAAATACTCGATCAACGCGTCTTTTCAAGAGCTACAACGTTCCCATTTGAACAAAAAGTGTACGAATTAATCCTAAAGAGTTATTGAATTAAAACTGATTTTTCAAAGCTTCACCCCACTTTTTCACCCCCAAAATGAACTACCACGACTTCGGCGCTCTGGACAAAACTAAAGCCCGGATTTTTCTGAACATTTTGTCTCACGGTGCCGACCTCGTAGGGGTTGTAGTTTGGCATCAATCCACGCCCATCCCCCTTCATCCCCTAAAAAATCCTGCACCCGGATTTTTAGGCCTACTTGAATTTAGCACCCGCGGCACCCACATAATCGGGTGTAAAAAACTGGCCTTTTATTTTTTCCGATTACGGAATTTTCAGCGACGACACGGCTGTACTACCGTTGTCTTCAAAGAATAAAAACCGTTGTCTTTTGACGAAACTACTGCTCCCCCACACGAGGTGCACCGTCATTTTGGCCTCTACACACGCATTAATTGATTTAACGAGAGACTCCGTGAAAAGTCCATGCGGTGGCTACAGCGTTGACCACACCGACCAACATCGAGACTCATCATATTCCGTGCTCTCCCATAATCCACTATGTCACCGCGTCCAGGCAGAGCATCGCCAACAACAGCGCCAGGAGTTAAATAGTTGTCGCTAATTGCATCCTCTCTCCTCGCGCGTGTATACTCGTCGAGCAATGCAATTTTTGCTCGCGGTAATTGCGTCGAGCATTCACCGTAATTGTTTGAGGTGACTAAATACATTTTACACCGGTTGTTGTGTCACGTTCCCAAAGACCTACCTCTTCTTTCACCGCTACCATGTGATTGAATGAAGAATGTTCCTAGACTCATTTTTCGTTACTATGCACGAGAACGCGCCCGCCTGCCTCTAATTTTTCATTTCTATTGTTCTTTTGTGTTAAATCGTATCCCCATGAGTGGCCGAAAGCCGTGAAACGAACAATGAGAAATGAAAACGAGAGACGGATGTCCGTTTATCAAAGTTTGTGATGTATTTTTAATTAAAACTAGATTACTTCCAGTCACCACCGATATTAGACGCGGCGCGGGTGTGCGACTAGGGCGATATGTCAGGTCAAGCAGCGCGTATTCGAATGGGTGACCGCTTGGCCGTCCACTGCATTGCACACCGACTGCGACTGATCGGCTATTCTTACTGTGTTTGTCATGATGATACAACTGAAACTCGGTGATGTATAGCCGGACGTATTGGCACAGGTTTTCTTCAGTTTCCCTGTGCCCTCGTATAAATGCGATACAGCATGTTGCAATACTAAACCATGACATTCCACTGTACCCCGGAATTCTTGTATGCAACGTGAACAAAATGTAAAAATTATCTAATTTTCTGTCTGCCAGGAGTGTAGATCCCGCAATATTCTGTCCGGAATATTCGTGTCGATTTTTTAACGCGCCGCCTACCGAAAATTGGTTCGAACTTTCCGGACAACCCAATACATACTCAATACGCCGTGACAGGCTATAAACCATTTTTCCATATTTTTATTCTCCATTACTTTGTACTCAATCGCTGATTGTGATGTCATAATATCCAGAGTATGTATAGGGACAACCCTTCGACCATCAGTTTCATTTAATTTGCCAATTAATATTCCCGGCTTACGCGCTGTTCGAGCGCCCACCACACTTAACCCGAAATGACCATACACATTGAAAATCACCTTTCGACAATATGTACGCGTCGATTAATGTAACACGGGCATATACACGAAAACCTGAAGATATGTGGCATTATAGTCACATTCGTTAATCGAGTATTTGGTAAATATTGACAACCTATGAAAAATATACGCCACGTTTTCCTCGAGTTTCGTTTATCCGCAAATTTTACAGCTGGCACAGAGGGTATTCGTAATTTACAGGATGAGTTGCCGTCGCGTATGTATTGCGATGGAAGCGCGGAAGTACATATAGGTGCAAGTTGACACTTTGGAGACCAGTCGATCATTTTTTTATTGCATCCATCAACTAAGAAAGCTGAAGAGTCCATAGTTTTCTGCTCTCCATGGGATTTTATGAAACTTCCCCTTTCCTAATTGCATCAATGATGACCATCTCCGTAAGCAACAATTGCTTTAGTCTGATTACATTTCCTTCCATCGCCCCCTAAATGATTCCGTAGCCACTAGTTACATCCCGCAACCACTGAGTGTGCTCAGCATCACAAAACTTCATCACACTTGACTACATTTTTCAAAATTACTCGTCAGTTTCTCGAGGTGAGTATCAGAATATTTTTATACTCTGACCAATTATCGAAGTACAATTGATCAAACGCGGAGCCAATCGTCATTGACTTCTCGAAGAACGAAAGTTCGAACCGCCACAATACAGCAGAAAAAACATCGTTGAAAAAACCTCCAAGATATTATTGCCGGAAATGGCGAGAAATATGCAAAATAAATACGATCAGATAAAATGGTGCATTGAGCGAAAGATGCAAGGGAAGAAAAAACGATAAAAACGGCGTGGAATTTATCGACAAAGGCACCGCTTTAAAAGCTATTCTATATTAACATGTTATCCGTGCATAACGCCAGCAGATTATCACCCATTTAACATCGTCTCACATCAATATTAGAACGTTAAAAATGTCGGTCGATTTGTCACGTCAAAAATGCGTTTACCGAAATGAACCGAGCTTCCATGATGTTCCTCCAACTTTTGCGACTCGTTTAGCATTCGACTTGGCGACATCAAGAAGATTGCAAAAAGTTATCATACTTTTTAGTAGATGTCTCGATTGAAGAACGATCATTGGCATGAATCCACTTGTATGTAGCTTTAGTACCGGTACATCTGTACACGCACGCGTTCATGCGACGGACCTAAAAGGGCTGGATAGATAGAAGAGGAGAAATAGAAATAATGTAACGGAAGAAGCTGGTACGCCCGGGTAACCGTGTCGGCAATAAATCTGTCAGCGGTGTAAAATATGCATCCTGGGCTCATAGAGATGAGCGGGGTTTAGGGAGGAAAGAGAGAGAGAGAGAGAAAGAGAGGTTGGCTTGCCAGGCTCATGGAGGACGGATCGCGGAAGAGGGCATCGGGGGTTGCTGCGCGCAATCAGGGCGCGAGCCCGGAACAAATGTACCCCGCCAGGCAAGTGTCGGTCGTTATCGGAAAATAGTTTCTGCGGCTTCGAGCCCGCGTGCATCCGGTACCCAAGCGACCGCTGCCTTTGCAACGCAGCTTGTAGGTGTCTGTGTGTGGTGCTCTCTGGTCGTTCATCTCTCTTTATCCGTCCACATATCCATATACATATTATACATATACACGCCACATGCACCCATATGTACACGTATGTTTCTGGAAGTGTGTACGGCTGGCCTGTACTAGTCTAGCAATGTTGGTGACTACTCTTCCACATCTGTAAACCAGAAGATCTCCTGATGAGTATTTCAACAAACCCGTACACTTTGTTGGAGCGAGGTCTCGGTGAAAATCACGAGCGAAACGCTTTTCTGCTTATCCGCCTTCCTCTGAGAACCATTCATCAGAGTGGAGTCAGGTGTTCTTTGTATCTAGGGAAATCCTACTTGATGTGGTCACAGGACATCTAAGATTTTGTTTGCCTGTGTGATAATAAACGACTTAGCTCAAACAAACATAAGATTAATCCAGGCGCCGCATAATACGACATAGCCATCGTGTTTGGAAAAGATAAAAGGTCTGATTGATTGCGATGATTGAGAAAATTCAGGTATGCGGATGTGTGGAGGTCCGCATCATACACGATGGATCATGTTATGAGAAAGATGTAGAAACGAACAGTCTCGCATGAGGGAATCTAAGGAATGAGAAAATAATATAAAATAGATAAAGGCTTGAAGACAGCCTGTTCTCAGGCACCTGCTGCAGGAATCGTGAAAAATGGATACACCGTATAAAATGCAAACTGCTAAAGCGGAAGAAATCATTTCAAGCAACTTTTGTACGAACGCTTGAGAAATTTTAATCGCGTATGCTACTCTTCTCCGTACACCTATATACGTACGTACATAAATGTAGGTTGTTCAACTGGTAATCTAAATATTCAACGCTCCTGTCTCTCACGCTTTATATTCCCGCTTTGAGACTGACGAGAGGTCTTTTTTCCATCGGATAGAATTTGCATCGAATAACCGAGGAGATTGAAGGCTTGACAACTGTTCGCTTGAGGCCAAAGCCGTCGCGTCTTCCATTCGCCTGCACTCGTATCTACAAAGTGAACTATTGATAGCTGGGATACAGGATTTCAAAACCGCTATTTCAGCGAAATTTCCATTTTCCACCTCGACTTTATTTGTGTGTTATTTTCTCTGTACTCGGTCCGTTTCCGGACAAGAATACACCGGCGAAGCGAATGTAGTAAAACAACGAGCAATTGTTGGCCCGTCCGGGTCATTCACCCGTCCGATCCCGCGCAACTTGCAATCCAGAGAGGTAGTCCAATCACAAAGACCACGTCACAAGGATGCTTTATCTACAAATGCTAACCGTCTCTCCGCATGCACCATCATCGTTGTGATGACCAAAAGCAGGACCCACCCAAGACCACGGTAGCCCTCGTCTCGGCTTTGCACTTCTCGGTCCCGCAGTTGCTGAAGTACATGTAGCCTCGGTCTTTCTCTCACTCACGAGACTCCAGTGGGCTTGCTTTTCCTCACCTCATGATCGATGTCTCAATCACACATAATCAGCAATTAAAAATAAGTAATATCGAAGACTAGTAGTCTCCAGCTAGGTACACTGTGCAAGTACTTTTGAATAATTGAATGCTACTTCATTGATCAATGCCTATGTCAATACATTTCTACCGCATAAATGTGTTTCCAGCCTCCGCAAGAGCTTCACGTTGCTATGAATACTTGTAGATGATTTACTAGTGCAAAATAGGAGTAGTAACATACCAAATGTCGTAACCATTTTGTCGAAACAAAATATTAGATATTCTCACGTTCTGTTGGATGAAAATACTACATATGGTGAACATTCAATATAAATGAAATACGAAAATCTGAAACACGTTACGATATTTTAGTTGCTCAAGAGGTAACGTGATACCTAGACATAAACTCATAAAAAGTGAGTTTCACTACGGAAATGTTTAAATCTCTATTTTGATATCGAGCAAACGGTAACATGATAAAGTACAATTCTATTTTCATATGTTGCAAAATATTGGGTATCCACAAGCTAAGAGTCTGAGTACGAACCTATTTCAGGATTCTCATCGCGAAGTCTAAAAATGTCCTTTGAATATACGAAGCCACGAATGTCCTAAAATACGTAGGAGGCTACTTTTATCCAATCGTTTTACGGCCAAAAGTTATGAATTTCGACTACGTTATTGCAGCACCGTCACCATCCTCGGAAAATTTAAACATTAGTATTCTATCTATTTTGGTAGTTATAGATCGAAATTTCCGAGCACACAGGATACTGCTTCGGCTTCGGTGGAGTTTCCATGCACGGATATCCGGTTTCATTAATTCATAAGCGGGTCTAGCTATAGTTTTAGCCATATACCTCGCGGCGTGAGCATCGTTTTTTGAAATATCCCCTTGAATTTTCGATACTTCTCGTTTTCGGTTCCGCTGACCGGTTACCATCGGAATTTTCGATAAAATAGACTATGCCTACGAGAATTCCGGAGCCCAGGATCGTTTATAAAGATCGGGTGTACAGATGCACGTGAGAGCATTTTTCGCGTTCTTTCTCTCTTCCCCTCTCTCGTTCTCTCTTGTTTTATCTCTGTATTACCGGGAGAAGGGGTGAACGCCCCAGCCTCGTTTCTCTATCAAATTCAGTCAGGGGTGCTTCACCGCTTGAGCTTTGTTAACGGAAAAAAAACCGATACCATGGAGCTGAGGGAGACAAAAAAACAAAACAGCGAGAGAAAACAAGCGACTGTAATTCCATTTGTTACGCACCGGCAACGAACCAGAGCTCTCCAGCAATTCAGTACGATTCGTTATTAGTGTCCGTTCGAATAAACGGGAGTGAGCCACCATCGTTATGTCCCTGCCGCGTGTGCCCTCCGAAGCTTTATAACGAATCGATGTGTCGCATGGCTCTGTTTTGCCTCTTTGCACTCGCTAATTTGTATATTTTTAGCACCAGGTGCATTTTCTTTTCACTTAGATGAAATATTCGTAAGCGTATGATATAATTAATTATGATGTGACTTCACAAATGCATTATTACGTCGTATCATAATGATTTTTTCACATGTTCCTGCGCTTATAGATTGTCTGGTTTTGTTATTATTGTTGTTCATATTATTATTTTTTTAGCAAATGCAGGTGCAAATATATATCTTAAATGCGTATAAATGATAGAGTGTCTGATGGGATGTGAGCCCTTCCCATCGACGATTGTTTCGAAATGCTTGCTCCTGTGAGTATGACGCAAAGATGCGCCAGCTGCTCACCATACTACCTACGAAATAGTTGTGACGAATGAACTTCGTACCTCATTCCCGGAAAACCGACTAGCAAGTTGGGACAGTGTAGGCATGACTTTCTGGGAGATCGCAATGGCAAAACCAATGGCGTTAGTTCAACACCGAAACGAGTGAATATTTTGCATTTGACGATGGCACAAGAAATACTGAAGCTTGATGACGTGGATAGGTCACAGGGCAAGAATACCGGAGGCTTGTGAAATTATGAGTGCCAGCCTTAACGAAAGGAGTGGCGGATGGCGGTGTCGATGATTTATTTGAGCCTCAGGCCAACGGAAGGAAAAAGAAGGCGACATTGCTCTACCCGAGACCAGAAAGATGACGTGCAGGATATTCGCTTGCGGTTTTCCAGTTTCAACCGTTGACGTCGGAGCTCCAAGTGAAGGCTGCCGCTCGGGTGTAAAGCTGGGTTGGCAACGGAGAAAAAGGATCCGGGTTAGGGATGGGATGAAAGAAAGATAAAAACGGCACGGGAATAAGAGTCCCTACAGCCTTTCGGTTGGAGCGTGTAATGCGGAGTCTGAGGAAGTCTGCCGCTTGGATGCAAAATACTCGACCACGAGGAGAAGTTCCAGCGAGAAACAGACAGACAGGAGGTCAGAGAAAGGGGGCCGCGAGATGCGCTATTGCGGCTTCCGTCGTCGGGATGAGATGAAAGCTTGACGAGGGGTGGATATGGAAAAGTACGGGGCGACAGCTCGAACTGGTGCGGAGAAAGCTTTCGAAGAAAAGATTAAATGGTCGAATGGAAACTGGTGGAAGGAAGAAGCTACGTAGAGGTCGGCGACACGACTCCAGACAGCTCATACTTGGCGATCTTTCTACGAGAAGGTATGAAACACGACGGATAAAATTCAAGGGCTTCTAAGCTGAATAGACCGCTCTTCAAAGATCAACTTTCGAAGTGTCTCGGATCATCTTGATTACGGACGCTTATTGCTTCGCTGTGTTCTCGTACAAGATGTAAATATGCATATGGACTTGACCGGCATTGCATAGAGCACCCAGCATCAGAGAATACCGCGGCCGGTTGCTCTTGGCTTCATGCATTTATCATATACGCGGTATGTCACAATGCGAGCACTCTATACCTATCGCATCACTGTTTTCCCACACGCGGACGCGAAAGCCTGCAACGAAGTTGGTGAATTTCGACGTCAAACCTTTTACACCACCGCGACGAGTGGTAAACCGTTGAGACAGAATCGACAAGACCTACCGGTTGTGGAGGGAAGTAATGGAAGCCAATTTGGGTCTCCAGCTACTTGCCTCGCCGTATACACTTGGACGTATGCAAGTTTCGGTCTCCGTCTCTATATGTCATTCATCTCCCTCTACGCTGTTCTCGTGTTCGCGTCCCTTATCAGCTTTCAAGCTGGAGACTATGGAAGTTTTCGAAGTTGCTGGCGATGACAGGCATATCAGAATACAGAAGTTGTGCACAGGAAGACGCTTGCCACTTCATGATTCTAATTACGCTACATATGGCGTAACCGTGCCTGTATCAAGTTACGCATGCTGAATCGTAACTTGACATGTGCCCGTTAAACGTGCATACTCTGCCTAATCAACTATTCGTCTTCGTCTACTTGCGAAATCGTTTCTAACAGTCTTTAATCCATGTGATATCCCGCCGCAGCAGTGACGTATTATCCCGATGTCGAAAGCGAATCCGCCCTTATCCGCACGCAAGATTTAAGTTGGTCCTTATTTACTCGTACATCACCGTCGGGGGGGATGTTCTCTCGTCTCGGCGCTCACCGGAATTAAGAGAGATCGCCAGGTTTATCCGACCGCTATGTGCCGGCTGAAGAGGCGAGAAGGCCACTAGGCATATATGTATATATACTTGCGTTTACGCTGAGAGTGATTTGCGAGATATCAGAAGACGAAGGGCGCCCTGTGCACTGGGATACCTAGAGCTGATGGTGGCCGAAGCGTGTCTGTAAGAGTAGGCTATCGCGGTCGCCGCGCACGCTCTGACCTACGATATTTCTTCGGTTTTCTATGGGGAGCGAGAGACTGGGAGACGGAAGGGGGGCGCAGAGTTTGGGCACACGGCTATCGAAAGAGAAATGGTTTCCCCAGGATGGGATCTAACCGCTGGTTCCCTCGGGAAACACGCGGAACTCGTGCGGGTTCTACTCGAGAAGCCACCTACAGTTTCGCTCTCTTCGTCTCTAAATGTCCCTCTTTTTCTCTCATCTGGAATTTAAACACCACCAATTTATGGGAGCTCCACGACGAATTTGGCGCATCGAACCGCAATTAAGTTGCTCGCTGTTCTTATCCACAGCTCTAGGTCCAACCGTTTTCTCTTACCAGCAAAACTTCCTTCTCGTTTCGGCCAAGACTCTTCTCCTTCATCCTCGCCATTCATCTCAATGTAACCGGCACCGTGCCTGGTTCTACATCCTTCATCCCCTTCTCTTTTCTATCTCTCTCACGATTCTTTATCGTCTTTCTCTTTAACCATTCTTTTCGTCCCTTATTCTTTGGCTTTTCTCTCGCCCCCCCCTTTGGCCAATCACTTTCCACCCATAGGTCGATACTTCATTAAGGAGTCCGCACTGCACCGAGACCCATCCACGACTATGTGCATATTCCTACTACTGTTACATCCAAGCCAATACGCAGGGGACACTCTTCCCTCGGGTCTTGCCAGTCTCCTCATTTGCCGTCATCTGTCTATTATATATGTATGTATATGTATAAATCTAGGCATAAGACGCGTAACAGCACGATGGATGCACTATAGCAGCACTTTCAGCCATAGACTTTTCTTATCCTCTTGGCTTTAAGCAAAAACACGGTCCTAAGCGCATATTCTACCCAAGGTCGTAAAACAAAAACTAAACAGTCACTTGAGCCATACAGAAGACCACTTATCAACGGACCCTAACGCAGCTCCGTTTTCTCTCCCGTGTGGGAACAAGGAGGAGAACGAACCCTCCAGGAAAACTCACTCAACACTGACCACAGGGCCCGGTCGTGAAACTGGCTCCCAATAGGACTTATAAGAACGCGACGCTGGACCTGATTCTTGGAAGGAATTGCGACGGCGTTCGTTACCCAGTAATGATTGCATATCATCCAATTCTGCAATGTGAACTCGGTTAAACATAACATCCTGACCAAAGACAAAACAGATAAAAGTTTCCCCTTTCCCTCGGCCAACCCAGCAATAGAACCAATTATGCAACCAAGACAATGGGTAGAGATCGAATCACAAGACACTTGTTGCCCACTCCACCAAAATATTGATCGCGATTAGAAAGTTCCAGCGGACAAATACAACGTCGGTCATAGTCGAACATCAATCCTAATCAACCATCTAGTCTTAGTCCTACAGTCTATCGCTGAGTCGCAGTCTAACAATCAGTCGCGCACCATCCTGCCTATCAAAAAGATCTCGCAAATCATTGCTTTTACGTCGAAGTACCCTAGTTCAATTGTAAAAGCAACGCCGTGCGTGCACTTTCGCGAAGTGACCCTCCATTGTGTCCAAAGAACATTGTAATCAGAGCGTGTGTGCTTGTCATCATCTACGATTGTATCAGCGAGCGTACCGGCCTAGAGCGAATGCCCTTCGCCCGAGTCACCAGCATTCACCGAACCTAAGCTAAATAAACAATTTTTTCTGTATTACGTTTTTAAGCCACCAAACTCCATTTTCCTCGTGTCTCCGACCGTCAAACTGAACAGTACTTGGCAATAAACGAAACCCTGTAAACGGTGGTCACGTCCGTCGAAGTCATTTACATAACTATTGACCGCGGGGGCAGTCGAAGCCTAAACCCCTTTCCACACATTGCTCCCTTTGCCCTCATCCCGTACTATTGCGCTAGGCGTAGGCAAGAAAGAAGGAAACAAAAGTTTTGGGTACATCTCTTCTGGATGTAGCAGTGCGAGATCATCATGCTTTAGTAGTTTTTAGGAAAAAGGAGTGGGTTGGCATTCCTGCGGGACATGATTTTGTTGCATTATGCAACCTACGTTGAGCCGATACCACATTGTTTTCTTTCAGTACATTCCACATTTTTGGAAGTTTGCATTATGCGCATCCCTGTTTTCCGAGGTCGAAACAGATGTTCGGGGAATGTCAACGGCAAGGTTTTTACTTCATTAGCACATAGCTAGTTTGTAACTGTGTCAATTGCAACGTGTTGGTATGCGAGCTGAGAAGGCCACGGTTGCCTCCGTTCATCAGACCAGTGGTTTCTATCCGATTGGCTTAGGACATCGTTGATAGCATCATATAGTCCAGTGTCCAGTAGTCTGGAAATGCTTCGTGTGCTGTTGCTCGAGGGACAGCTTCGTTACATGGCCCATCCACGTTCCCTATCTGTCTCTGAACACTAATTGGATCCACTCCGAGACGCAGGACTCGCTCTCGTACCACCAGAGACATTCGTCTTGGGAAATTAGTGAATTCGCATGACCGCGCTCGAGTTTCGGTGACTGATGTCACGCTTAAGAGAGTCTCTAGAATTTATTGGCCTAAACGGAAAACTGATATATGCAAGGAAACGTAATAAAGTTTTTTTTTGCAAAAATTGAACGAAAAGCATGTGCCAATTGTTGAATTATGTGTAGAAAGAAAATTACTTTTAGCGACATTTTTCGAATGACTTATCAAGGATCTGCAGTAGGAAATTCACGAATTCACCTTCTATATTTATTGTGGACCCAAATTGTAGACGGTGGACGTTGCGGAGAAACCCACCAGTCTTGACATTGATTGGTTTTTGTCGCAAAACCGGTATGATTTAATTAATATAAGCTTTCCTTTGGGGCTTTGGTTTTTGGGTTTTGGGGCTTGATAAAAAAAAATATATTTTAGTATCCATTTTTTCAGTGTTTTTAATGATGTTACATAGAAAGTTTGTTCAAGAAAAAATAAAAATTGTAAACGTTATGGGCCTCGAAATATGGCTTTGAAAAAGCGTTGAGGCGGTTGACATGATTTCAAAGATCCCACTCAAGTGAAAGAGAAACAAAAGCAATTTCCATGATTAATAAGACTGTCACTATGGCGGGTACCAACGAGCAAAAAAATTAATAAACGGTGACTGTCGAAAAAACAACAGTTAATTTATCACCCTTTTTTTTTTAATGGTGATAGTAATATGTTCGTAATGCCCGAGATAGGGACGATAGAGGGATATATATTGAAGATCCATACCAAATTTGAAGTCAACCGGTTGAAAAGAACGCAAGATGCGAATTCGGTTGAAAAAAGTAATTTCGAGAAAAACGCGTTTAAAGTTTTGAGTACACTTTCAGACAACCGCAACTATGTAAGTGGTATAATAGCATGTTGTACTTACGTTATATTAATCGGCCATTCCTGCCTCGTGAAGGGTGCCTTCCTCGACTTCGAAATAACGATTTTCCGAAGCTCCTTCTCCCCTGCGAGCTGTTTCAGCTTCCGTAGAAGCTTCTGAAGTTCGCAGCTCCAACCGGACGATCATATTCTGATTTCGTTTGTTCACGTAAATGTTCGAAATTTCGAAATTTCCTTTTGAGGTCATATTCTAAAGACTATATTTTAAGAAAATGCCAGAAAAAATCGTTTTTTTTCTTTAAATGTCTAGATTAGAATACCGCGTTAAGGGGTTATATACAGTCAGGAGGCCCAAAAAGATCGATTTTTCAAGAATTTTTCTTCAGAAGACCTTTAAATATATTAACCTAAAAACTTGTACATATATTATGGTAACTTTTATCTGTATTTGAACATTATTTATTTGTAAAAATAATTATTTCGAAAGCTGCTATAGCTGATCTCCGGGAGCACCTCTAAAAAAAGGCGTCTTGCGGTGAGCACGATATCTCTGGACTGGATCATCTAAAATGAAAAAACCAAAAATATTTCGTTAATATAATGGATTATCTAGTAATTGATCGAAGAAATAAGCAAAATAATAATTTTTGAAAAAATGGCGGCTTCTCAAAAAAAAACATCAATTTTTGACAAAAACGTAGGCCTCAAATTGTTTATAAAATGGAAAATATTTATCGGTGCGAAAAAACCTTCGATTAATTACTAAAAAATATACTTGAACAGATTTTGTTAAAATTTGAGACTGATCGGTTAAGCCGTTTCCGAGAAATCTTGGTCACCGACTTTAAAACCACAGTTTTGACAAAAACGTGTTTAAAGTTCCAAAAGCACTTTCGAATGCTCTGACACGTCATTACAAATGTGCGTGTAACTTCGAGAGTGTTCGCCGGATTGACAAGAAATTTTCTGTATGTACTTAAACATATGTACATTACGATTTTTTTAAATTCGATTTTTCGAAAATTTTAACTGCATATAACTCCTTAAATAAAATACATAGAAATTGGGAATATTGCATCCATACTTTTGAATAGTAATTTAATATCGTAAGATCCGAAACATGTAATTTAATATCGTAATATCGTAAGATCTGGAACATCTTGTTGTTGAGTACAGAAAATTATTTTGCGAAAATGTGACCATTCCCAGGTAGAAATTGTGTTTGGAATCCTATAGGATTCCCCTACTTCTCCCTACTCCCTGATAGGGATCCAACGGGACACCCCATTGGATCCCTATCAGGAAACGTCACGCTCGTACATTGGATTCCAAGAGGGACTCCCCATCGGGATCCAAAAGGGATTCCCATCGGGATCCAAAAGGGATTCCCATCGGGATCCAGTAGGGATTCCTATCGGGATTCCATAGGGATTCCATAGAGATTCCCTATTAGGATCCAATAGGGATTTCCCATCGGAATCCAATGTAAGAATCTTAAAGCTTCCCCACAGTATTGAACGGAATCCGATACGATGCTTGATCGATCATATCGCATTCTGTAAGCCCAAAATGCTACAAAAAATAAAAGCATCGATACACTAAAGAGATCAATTTATTGTTTACAAAGGAGTACATATCGAATACCACAATATACTTATTTTGTTTTTTTTTAATTGTTTACCCATACTGAATATTTATAGTGCTTTGTATAGTATTCTTCGAATACTTATATCTTATATCTATATCTTCGAGTACTTTTTATACTTTATGAACTTTTTAAAAATACTTTAAATACTTCTTATGCTGTAACGTAGTTTTTATACACTTTTTATACTATTATTAAGCAAAAATACTTGTGCAGTTATGGGCGGGATATTCTTTGAATACTTTTCATATTATATAAAATTTAAACACTTTAATAAGGTTGATGCTTGCATCATTGGAATGTAACAAAAATTAATGCGTGTTTGGAGTAAATAAATTTTACGATCGCGATTGCGCAGTAACTCGATCGTCGCGCGCTTTTCAACGACGACACGAATATATATGTACCCTGCGCCGCTTATGTTCTATCGCCCGACGTCTTTCTTTTGTCGGAAGCGATTTTCTGAATCCTTATTGGATCCCGATAGGGAATTCCTATTGGCTCCCGACAAGGAATCCCTGTTAGATCCCGATGGGGAATCCCTATTGGATCCCGATGAAAAATCCACCGGGTCGGGTGGAAATTGATGTTACGGGCTACAAACTTAAGCGAATGTGTAATAGATATCATGTTTATAAAAATATGATTTCATACTTACATTTAATTTTCTTTTAAAACCTCATTTAAGCCGCTCTAACAAAACTCCACACCCACAGCGATAAACCGCAGACGCAATCGTAACCCGATTGCCGTCACGTCCAAAACAAATTTTTATGCGCACAAGTATTAAAAATTCAAAAAGTGTGCATATTAAAATTTATAACAAGCTTTTTTATTCATATAAAAAATACTAGCCCATAACAAACTATAAATATACAATATGGGTAAGCACTAAAGTAAAGAAGTTACTAAAGAATATAATTATATATTGTATTATTCGATATCCTAACAAATTCCTAGAAACACGTTGGTGCATCTTGAAACTCCTAAGCAAATCTGTGCACGGGACCATCAAAGAATAATTTTTTACAGAGCGTCGCGAAATCCTATTTTATATAATTTCTAGTAAAAAAATTCTCAAACCACGTTAATCTGGAAACAGCCCAGGATCCATTTGGATTCCAATGTGGTCTCCCTACCTGGGGTGTCCATATCAAATCCTCATGAGGATCTGGTAGAACCTGGGGAATCCCCAACAAATCTATTTGGATTCCAGCGTGGACTCCTTACTTGGGGCGTCCCTATCAAATCCCCATAGGGATCTGGTAGGATCTGGGGAGTCCCCAAAAAATTTCTGCATGGGTTGTCGGGTTATGGAGTTTCGACGTAATTCGGAATTCTCGTCGGAAAAATGGCATTTCCGTCGTTTTCCTTGGCACAGCGTCGTATTCGAAAAGCTAAGATGCTCGGAAATTGAATTAAATTGAATTGGATAGAAAAGCCGTCGTATATACAGGCGCCTGTTGTGCTTCCTCTGGCACAGACGATAATAGCGAAAGCTTTCACATTCTTGAGAATCGCTTTTTGACACTCCGTCGTGGGGAATTCCGATCCCTCGCGAGAGCTTTCCTACTCCCATGTAGAAGCTGGTCTGGCATGATGCACAAGACTTGACACGCGTTCCAGAGACTCGGCTTCCAGTATTGAAGCAAGAGATCTTCATCCTCTTTTCCGCACAAAAATTCCATGACCAACGACAAAATATCTCGACATTGCTTCAATTTCCACCCCGCTATCGTAAAGCACAATTTGTCCCTGAACCACCTTTTTGCGATTTTTGTGGAGAAAGAAACATCCAGTTCATCCAAAAGATTCTCAATGACGAAACTTATGGGATGGTCGAGGAAATCAAAGGATATTCATGAAATGAACTGGAGAAATGAAACGAACAAAGGAGATAGTGGTTGAACAAATTGTATCGTAAAGTAATTCTTGTTTTTTCTTTATACCACCCAATTGCCCATTCAATCTTATATTTCGTACGCGGAGACGACTTTTCTTGTCGAAGCTCAAGAAAAGAGGTAATTGTTCGTAGGTTCGCTTGCGCCACAGTGAGCTAACGAGGGTCACTTTTCTCGAAGCCACTCGCTGCAATTCCTTCTTCTACCTTGCCATTGTCGAAGGAGAAAAAAAATGAGCGACGCGAGATCGATTTATAAGGCGAAATCGAAGTACAAGCACGACACAACAATAATGCTTCGTATGATATTACGTTTCTCTACACAGGTCTCTTGAGCTCTATATGGCTTCGAAAAAGGATTGAGGGTAGGTCGTGCACGAGCTCGACAATTTTTTTTTTTCAACATCTTTCAGAATACGCATCTTTACGCGTGCGATACTCTCACATGATTATGTCTTTATGAAAAAATCCTTCTCACCTTCTCTCTTTATAGCTTAAGGGGTCTTCTCACTTTAGACGCTAAGAAATCATGAAAATTCTTTTATATCACGAAAATTCATGAAAATGATTAATTATTCACGAAAATGATTAATTTTTAATTATTATTGTTAATTAAATAATAATTAATTAATTAAATTTAATTTTTAATTTTTAATTATTCATGAAAATTCTTTTATATCATGAAAATTCATGAAAATTATTAAATATTCGTGAAAATTCTTCCATATCAATATCTATAGATATTGATATAAAAGTTGTTACACTTAATAAAGACACTTTCGAAATAAATTTAAACAAAAAAAATATGTATTTATGTAAGCCAAACAAACTTTAAATGCGTTTTTCTCTAAACAACGTTTGTCGACGGCTTGTTGATAAAATCTTCGAAACTACTGAATCGATCCTTATGAAATTTTGACCACATATTCTTTACAACTATAGCTATAGCGCATGTCAATGAAAAAAAACGCGTTTTTTTAAATTTTTTTTTTCGAAAAATATGCGCTATAGCCAATAATATACTGAATCTAAAACCGTTTGATGTTTTTACTTCGGATGATCCATCTCCGACATTTCATCAACAGCCTACAATTTTTTAAGGACATTCTTTTAACTACCATTTTCGTCTATAAATAGTTAGTTGAATAAATAAAAAAATGTAATTTATTTCGAGTGTATTTATTAAGTGTAACATCTTTTATATCAATATCTAAAATATACACCTATCAAAAAAATCAATGAAAATAGCCTTTTTTAGCGTCTAAAGTGAGAAGACCCATTAACACGCTTCTCAGGAATCTGCTTGTTGAAATATTGAATCAAGACTTTTCCAAAATAAATTTACTTGGGACGCTGAGTTCCGGTAATAATCCCATTATAGAACCATCAGGTCAGAAGCAATTAATTAATATCGGGTAAAAGCGTTAAGTGGCTTCCAAAATCGGTCCTCATGAGGTTCTAAATACCCACAATATTTTTCCGGCTAAGAAGCTGCAAAATAGTGCCGAAATCGGTAATGCAGTGCTTAAGGGGTAACGTGAGTTTTAAAATTTCAAAAAATCCGTTTTTTTAAATAATTTTGGTATTCAATAGTACAATATGTGTAGAATGTTTTTTCAAAGTTTTAAGTCTATCGGAGTAGGGGTCTAGGAGAGAGAGCCTTTGGGAATTCCGCGCGTTGGGAAAGGCCGGCCGGGAGCGATGCAGGTATATTGCATTTTTCTCAAAACACTATATTTGAAGTCGGCGAACACGATTTCTCCAAAACTAATGCACCGAAATTATTGAAATTTTGCACACTTCTTCAAAATAGCATTGACCAGTGGTTACCGGATTTTTTTCTATTACAACTAATTTTACAAGGTAGTGTGAATTGAACTATTTCGCATACAACTCTGCTAAAAATTCAAATTTCAATTTTTTTAAAAATCGTTCGTTTAATCACGATCTATACTTATCTACTAACAGAAAAAATTAGTTTTTCAATTTCAGATGAAGCTATCACGAGTTATCCTGACCACCACGAGAACACGTTTTAACCCTTAATAGTCACACTGGGTCCACGGGACCGAAACAAATTATTTTGATGCCGTACAACTTTTTTTTTCTTCAATAAAACATACATTTTTTAATATGCGTAAACGTTTCATTCTTTCCTTCTAAATCGCACCTGCGTTGGATGAAATGAATATACTTTTTGAAAAGTCCACAGAAACCGCTACATGTATTTCAAAGTACATTGTTTCCAGATTATAAAACCATTTTTTTTTTGTCAATAATTACAAGAGTTACAGCAATTTTTGTAAAAAAAGTCATTTTTCACGTTTTTTTCTTGCATAATTGTTTTTTCATATTTAAATTTTAATTTTTGATTTCTAATCAATATTCTTGTATTAAGCAAGGTTCAAATTATACCTCACTATTTTTTTTCATATCTCTCAATGCATTATTTCATTATTTATAACAATTTAACGCCTGTGTCCCATGGGACCAGTATCACTAAAACGTGATTGTAGCTACGTGTGATTACTAAGGGTTAAAGGGCTTTCCGGAAACCAGGTCCCACCGGCTGAATTTCCGAAATTTTTTGATTAAATTTTTTTAACATATCGTTGAAATGTTGCTCTTTTTTGTGCTTAACATTTTTAATAAAATAATTTATATATATATATTTTTTTAATAGGTAATATATATATTTTTTGGCTTCGAAACCCACGTAACCCCTTAAGAACCCTTTAGGATAATTACCCTATGCCTGAAATTGAATGCAAGGTACACTTACATTTTTGGAGAATCATTCGTCGTAATTTCATTGAAATCCATGAACATTCATATTCTCGCTGAGGGTAAAGGCTCTCGTCTAAGCATTCCTTAAGGGACAACACCACTGTGACCCCCTGTTTTTTGCCATTTTTCAAGAATGTTTTTTTGTGGGAAAAAAAGAGATATTCGAATTTTTTTTTGTTTTGTTCGTTGTTTTTTTGAAGATACATAAAAAAAAAATTTCAAATTTTTCACGCCCCATGGTGACGCTGGGGAAACTCCCGCGTCAGGTACTGTTGCCTCTTCAGTGATTCGCGGCACGCAGCCGAACTCTCTTCAAAGTCGATCTGAAAAAAAAATACCGAGTGTTTTCGTTAATAATATGATATTTTGAAGAGAAGTACATAGGGATTTGAAAAAATATTGATTTTTAAAAAATAGGCACGCTCTTGAAATTAAAGGACGATTTTCGAGCAAAATTTCTCGTCGAAAATAGGCTATAACTTTTTTTTATTATTGAGATATCCAAAAAATCCTATGTACTTCTTTAGATAATCTAGTTTTATTGATGCAGTCCAAATTTCAAGTCGATCGGATAAAAATTGCTCGAGTTCTGCTGCGTGCCGCACTCAAAAAAGTGGTTTTGAGAAAAACGCGTTCAAAGTTTTAGGTTTGTTAAATTATGCGATAAATTGGAAAAAAAATTTTTTACCTTTAATCAGCGATGCCGGCACCATATAGCTGGCCTTCAAGAAGCAAATCATTGTCCCTAGCATCTTTTCTCGAACTTGTAGAGGCTCTTCTTGCCTCTTTTGCAGCGTCTGTGAGCGAGCGCTCCGCCAGCTCGATCCGCGCTGCGTCGCTTTCAACCCAAAAATTGAAACAATTTGGGCCGATAGTTATCCCCAACGTCTCCAAAACTTTCATGAGGCTTCTCAGGCCATCATTGAATAATAATACCGCGATATCAGCTGCAATATCGACGATTGACGATTGACGACTTGAAATTTTTTCAATTATCGCCACCTATGGCTTTTTTTCGAAACTATATTTATAACAATAGCCGGTTTTTGTGAAGGGAGACAAAAGAATACCTGGGAAAGACCCGCAGGACCTGGGAAAGGCCCGGTATACCTGCCGACCCTGAGGCACGCAGCTGCGCGGGACCCCGAGCGTCACGGAGCGCTTCACCGCTCCACAAAATATTCAATATCTCCGAAAATAATTATTTTTTCGACCTGGGTCCAACGGCATCTTAATGTTAAATGTATTTTAGATTTTTCTAGATGGTTTTCAAAAAATCGATTTTTTGAAGCCGTCACACTGGTGTTGTCCCTTAACCTGGCCATGACTTCCTCGATCATTCTAGTACACTAGCATTGCTTGAAGGTACACCCGTGCCGTGATTACAGTACCTGTGCAATAAGACAACAAGGGACAAAACAGAAACTGCGATGGAGTTCCGGAGAGGAGAAGAGAGAGGGATTGAGCACCCAGTGTATTGCGTGTGCTCATGAAGGAACGAATAGCCAGCGGAACGCCCTGTGTACGACTGCTTGCATATTTGTACAGGACAAATAGAGGAAAGGGAGGCAAAGCTCTTAGCTGGGTATTTGGAAGCTTTGATCGTCCGTACGCTTGGTACAGTTGCGTGTTTCCCTCCCGGCCCCCTGAGCCTACCGTCGCCCACCCAGTCGTGCTCCTTTGTCGCTGTGTAACCCTCGCGCGGAGCTTTTCATCGATGAGCATGCAATCGCTTATGTGAATTGTTGGTAGCGTAAAGTCATGAAAGTAACGCAATGTTTACTCGCTGCCGAACGAAAGATGGCGAGCTATTATCTTTTATCGTGAGATGAATCGTCACATGATCTTCATCGCAGATTCAAATTAAAATAAGCCACAAAGTACCGTGGATTGAGGTTACTTTGATCAATTTTGAAATGAAAATGAATATATTTCTTCAAATAATATCGCAAAAAAAATTTCAATAGGAACATCAACTTTTATTAGTCTTTTTATCTTCCAAATTACAATTTGAAATATTTAAAAATAAATGAGAAAAACAAATAATTAGTCGTGACCAAAGTTATACTGAGATTGGGATTACTTTGCTAGCCCCCTTTTTCTGAATGAGTATCGAAAGTAATCGCAAAAAGGAGCATTTTTCCTAACGAAGAAAAGAAACGGTCAACGGGGTGGAAAGTTACAACGATTTTAATTATTTTGGGGTTGCTTTGATCGAACAAATATTACAGCTTTACTTTTTAAAATCAATTTTATTGATAAACAACTGGTATTTTATATTTATTTATGCGGTAACACATCGATAAACTTCGAAACATTAAAACAAGAGCAAAAACATGGTGTAATAATTATGTCTACCTAGGTATCTAAATCACAAAACGAGATCACATTGGTTTTATTAGGAACATGTTTCACTTAAACTACGTACCAAATCACACGAATTGTGAGGAAAAATATCAAATAACAATTTGATATTCTTTGTCTTACAATTTACGACTTACAACGAGAAAAAAAAATACCGAATAACAATTTGATATATTTTGTCTTAAAATTAGTGTGGATTGGTACAGAATTGCAGAACTGTCGGTAACGAAATGTTCCTACCGAATACATTAGGAACATTTCTTAACCTACAATTGAAAGCTGCAATTAAAAAAATTATCAAAATATGAAAATCCCTGAGAATACTCCGAGACTAGCAATAGAATTGAAAAATATTGATAACTGACAAATACATTGTCTATGGAAGTACGTAGGACTTTTTTTATATTGCATAGTTAATTTTTTATTAACAATTATCTGACGATTCTTAGGCAAATTTTTTAAAATTGAAAAATTTGCCTAAAAATCGTCAGATAATTGTTAATAACAAATGAACTATGCAACATAAAAAAAATCCTACGTACTTCCATAGACAATGTATTTTCCAAGATATATTCAACGTTTCAAGTGAATCGGTTGAAAATTGTCTGAGTTTTGTTTCCGGCCAACTTAAAAAATACAGTTTTGAGATAATCGCTGCACAACCGCCATTTTGAAATTAATCGCTTCAAAAAAATTATTGTACACAGTCATTGATATGTATAATAAACACCCTTTTCTGTACCCTCGATTTATTTTGTAGCTTTTCTGAAAAAAAATAAAAAAAATAAAAATCCCTAAGAAGCCTATTTTTTCGGCCTCTAGAGTTGCCTAACCCCTTAATGATACGTTCAATTGCTTCCTTAAGCTCCGAAATGGTCTGTGGATCATTGGCATACACTTTTCTTTTCAGAAAATCCCAAAGAAAGTCGTCCAAACGACTTTTCGAACTATCTCTGCAAATCTTCAATCATTTTTATAGTAAATTTTCACGATTTATATGTTGTGCAATTCGCCATGATGAAACCTCGTGCTAAGTCGTGCATTTCTCCATGACGAAACCTCAATACTTCCTGGTGCCAGTTGTCAAAGATTAGTGCTCTATGTACGCCACAAGAAAAAGGCGCGCAATTTTAAACGTCAGGTAGGAGACTCCTTTCATCTCTCTCTGTCTATCCGTTTCTGAGTTAATCCCTCAAGGCACTGACGTCTTTGCCTTCAACTCGATGTTCGTGTTAATTTAACTAGCATTCGTCCCATACGCGTTGGTACATCGCAAAGCCTTCCACAGTAGCCTCTGTCTACGTCCTAGCCCACCCCATAACGTCTCTTTAAAAACCGCATAGCTTTCTTCTCGTCGTCAAAGGATTATTCGCTGCAGGCGAAACATAATTGGCTGCCATTTCGTTCGTGGAAAAAGATTCATCGATCTTCCTCCGTTGCATTTTCCTCGGTTTTGGTCTGGGTTGCATTATTGGACTCCTCTGGCACAAGGTTGGTATATACACAGCGGAAATAAGAGAATTTTTTTGAATATAATTCTTGAAAGAAAAACATTAATTAGCCGCTTATGAAGATTAAAATAGAAGTGGAATTATAATTATTCGAGAAAAAAAATCATGAAGCAGACGCTGACGCATGACATCATATGGTGTTAGAGTTTGCATCGTAAGAATGCAACGAAAATTCTTCTTAATTTTTTCATTTCTTTATTTAATATCTTAACCCTTTTTTTCTAAGTTTAGGTTATAAAACCCTAATAAGAATCTTTAAGAATGTTTCATTGATTTTTGTATCCTCAATGACCGAAAAAACACATTTTCTCTGCATCGCAACCATGCAAACTTCAATACCATGACATCATCAAGTACACCACCCTCGTCATTGGTCGATTCTTTAGTTTCGCCCTATGTGCAGCTATTTTGTTGCAAACATAGATCCAAATAAACCTTTTTTAAGGGGCGAGATACAGTCATAATTTTCAAAAAAATCGATTTTTTTAAGTTTTTGTGGAAGTATGATGTTTCAAAAATATTCCCTGAAAATTTCAAGCCAATCCAATGATTAGTTTCCGGGATATTCCACAATTAGTGAAGGGGCCATGTCTATTCTCAACGTATAGACGTGGCTGACAAACGCGCAAAAGGTAATACCCGGGAAGGCAGAATGCTTCGAACTCAACAACAAATTGATATTTTGGAAGCTTCCACATCGGCAGAAGCCCTATTGTATGGGCCAGGAATCGATGATTCGATGTAAGTAATTTTGAATTAGTATTTCTATACATAAATCAAGTTTAAAATTTGAAAACTCTTTCAGAAATTTTCAAAAACTTATTACTCAAAAACTATAAACGTTAGCAAAATTTTATAAAGAATAATTTCATTTTAAAATTGCCCAAAATATTTAAAAAAAAATAATTCGTCCCAAAAAACTTTAATTTTTTGAAAATTGTTTTAACAATTGGCTATAAACAATTGAATGCTCGACTTTTCGGCAAACAAATTGTTCGGATTCAGCGGATCAAAATACATAAAAAAAGTTTAGCTTCATCCATCGAGCCCACAGTTTTACAAACATATAATACCGTATTCACAATCGAAAAACTTTAAACGCGTTTTTCTCGAAACTGTTTTTTAAGTCGGTGACCACTATAATTCAAAAACCACTCGATGGATTTTGATGAAATGTGGTGTGCTTATTGATAGCATTAAAAACTAGTCCTTAATCGAAGGATTTTTCATTTTTGTTGAAAATTTATATTTTGTTTAACAGTAAACGAGCGATTTTTTCGTCGAAAATCGAAAGTTATGTGTCGGACGTCATCATTTTGTTAATTTTTGAAAAAAAAAAGGTTCGATTAAGAACTAGATTTATTATTAAACTAATGATTTTTTTGGTTTTTTTTTTTAATTTTAGATGATCCAGTAAAATTTTATTGCATACAAAGATGGCGATATTTTTATACATAATCAATATTTTTCTTTGAACATTTGTACAATTCAAGATAATTTGTACAAGTCAGTAATATAACATAAAAAGTCTGTGTAACCACTTTTGTAAATCAAACTTAATTACTATAAAAAAAATTATCGAAAATGCTCGTTTTTCACGCCTCTGACTGCATCTCACCCCTTAAAATGAATTATTCATGATTTTTGTGTTTCTATCATGGTGTTCGTTACGTGCCGGTGTTACAGATGTGCAATAATAGTCATACTAATAAACAGAAGTCTTTAAGCAATGTATCGTTTGTGCCGAAGGTAACAAAGCTGAATCCAAGATTTCGTCTCGGGACTTCGACAATTAGTCTCCCTTTGAAATCCGCGACTCGACTTTTACAGGCTCGGCTCTCTCCGTCGCGAACGATAAGGCTCTTTTCCCCATGTGCTTTCGCGCTCTCACATTTCGTTGATAGATCTTCGTAGGAGTCGTGTATTTTTCTCATTCGCAGCCGCGATTCTCGAAAGAAGTCTGCGTGGGACAAGGTTGAAAGGAATAAGTCTTCTTTTTACATGCTTCTTTCATACCTATTTCACTCTCCAAACGTGTAGCTCGCTCCTCTTCCTTTCTCTCCGTCCCACGAGAATTCCCGTAGCCGAAAGAAACGCTGGGATGAAAATTCTCTCCTCTCATTTCCTTTTCCCTCGTCGACGTTTCCGCCGCTGGCTTCACTCTACCTTACTCGTATTACGCTCTTAGAGTTGTCTACTGGGCACGTCAGCTCTCATACATCCGTCCGCATCCTCTCACCAAGTTTTCCTCGTTTGTCGCGAAGATTTCGATACCAGCTGCTGCTGCTGCTGTGCATGCCCTTGATTCCAAAGTTTCGAGACTGCATGTTCGTGTGTCTGGCGCAGCAGCTCTTGCCAAGACGTGAGTTTCCATGAGTGGCGATAATAAACTTAGACCTGATCCGTGTGGACGACGTGGATGTCTCTTTCTCACAGGCAAGAAGAGTTCTTGGCTTTTCTTTGCTCCGCATTCGCAGCTATTCTTTTTCATTCCAGCTCCAGCGTTTCTAACTTTTCACACCACTCCTATACTCCCTTTCGTGCTCCGTACCGTTCGTTTGCCTTTTATCGCTTCCCTCTTGAGATGGAATGCGAGCGGTTTAGTGGAGTAAATTAAGGAGGTCGGAGCGTTAGCCACAATCCGAGGTTAAATTTAATTTTAAAAAATACATGTTATTGTTTACACTATACTGAGACTTTACGAATTTTTTGAACTTTTTCCACCACCAAACACAAGAGATAAAAAATAGTTTAATGTATGTAATTTAACGTGCGGTTGGGTGGGCAAGACTTTCACACTAAAGGTTATGTAATTTTTATTGTTATTTAGCACCAAGATAAACTATTTCTAACAACGGATTAACGCAAACGGAACCTTTGTGAACATTTAGAAAAAAAATCCTCATCTTGCCCATTAGTACAGTCGTGCTGTCGTCGAAAAACACCGGAATCGGAGAAAATTAGAAGAAGGCTGGTTTTTTGACAGGTGATTTTGTAGGTGCCAGGGGTGCTAATGCCAAGTTTGTCTAAAAATCGGGGTGTAGGGTTTTTTTTCTAGGGGATGAAGGGGGATAGGGGTGGATTGATGCCAAACTACATCCCCCACGAGGTCGGCGCCATAAGACAAAATGTTCAGAAAAATCCGGGCTTTATTTTTGTCCACAGCGTCGAAGTCGGGGAAGTGCATTTTGGGGGTGAAAAAGTGGGGTGAAATTTTGAAAAATCAGTTTTAATTCAATAACTCTTTAGGAAAAATTCAGAAATTTTTTATTCAAATAGGAAAGTTGTAGCCCTTGAAAAGACGCGTCGATTGAGTATATCATCCCTCTCCGATAATATCTTCAGCCCCATAAAAATGATGGATATATAAAAAAAAAAATTGTTCATTGAATAACTCAAAAACAATCAATTTTTCGAGTATGATTTAAATGTACGAAATGTAGAAAATAACTTTCTCTACATTTTTGTTTCTATGGACCACCCTTGAATTTCGCTTTTTCCAACCCCTCTCGGGGGTTGAAAATTCAAAATGAAATTCTGGGGAAACTATTGACCGTACGAATTCGCCGCCATGGAAAGATTTGTAGCTTGAACTCTCAGCTACATTCTTGTCCATAGCGTTAAAGACGTATCTCTTCATTTTCGATTTTAAAAAGTGGGGAGAACGTACCAAAAATCAGTTTTTTGAGAATAACTCCTCGGGAATTTTTTTTTCGAACTCTATTTAAATGAAACAGTTGTAGCTCTCAAAAATACGCGTCGATTGGGTATAAAGTAATTCCTCAACTCCAAAAGTAACCCCCCCATAAAAAATGGCGAAATACTGTGAAAATTTTGTTTTCGTGATTATTCAAAAATGGTCGATTTTACGGGTGCAGTTTGAATGTACGCAATGTAGGGATTAATGTTCCCTACATTTTCGTTCATATAAACAACCCTCGAATTTTACCATGTTTTCATCCCGTAACGAGAATAAAAATATTTTTATTTTTTGCCAGATAAGTTTTGAGTGTACGAAATTTGTCATTGGGGATAATTTAATTTATTATTATCGGAATTATCGAAATTATCGATATAACTGTATTATATCGATAATTATATCAATATAACTGTATTATATCGATATTCCGTTATATCGATATTCCGTTATATCGAAATTATCGATATAACGGAATTATCGAAATAACTGTACCAAAGATTGTTTACCCTGATTGTTCACCCCCCAAGGATCAACCTCGCGGGTTTGAGTCTATGAATAAAATTGGAGCTGAATGTTCAATGAACAAATTATCCCCAATGACAAATTTCGTACACTCAAAACTTATCCGGCAAAAAATAAAAATATTTTTATTTTCTTTACGGGATGACAACATGGTAAAATTCGTACATTCAAACTGCACCCGTAAAATCGACCATTTTTGAATAATCACGAAAACAAAATTTTCAGAGTATTTCGTTATTTTTTATGGGGGGGTTACTTTTGGAGTTGAGGGATAACTTTATACCCAATCGATGCGTATTTTTGAGAGCTACAACTGTTTCATTTAAATAGAGTTCGAAAAAAAAATTCCCGAAGAGTTATTCTCAAAAAACTGATTTTTACGTTCTCCCCACTTTTTAAAATCGAAAATGAAGAGATACGTCTTTAACGCTATGGACAAGAATCTAGCTGAGAGTTCAAGCTACAAATCTTTCCACGGCGGCGAATTCGTACGGTCAATAGTTTCCCCAGAATTTCATTTTGAATTTTCAACCCCCGAGAGGGGTTTGAAAAAGCGAAATTCAAGGGTGGTCCATAGAAACAAAAATGTAGAGAAAGTTATTCTCTACATTTCGTACATTTAAACCATACTCGAAAAATGAATTGTTTTTGAGTTATTCAATGAACAATTTTTTTTTCGATATATCCATCATTTTTATGGGGCTGAAGATATTATCGGAGAGAGATGATCGAATACTCAATCGACGCGTCTTTTCAAGGGCTACAACTTTCCTATTTAAATAAAAATTTTCTGAATTTTTCCTAAAGAGTTATTGAATTAAAACTGATTTTTCAAAATTTCACCCCACTTTTTCACCCTCAAAATGAACTTCCCCGACTTCGACGCTTTAGACAAATATAAAGCCCGGATTTTTCTGAACATTTTGTCTCGTGGTGCCGACCTCGTAAGGGTTGTAGTTTGGCATCAATCCACCCCTATCCCCCTTCATCCCCTAGAAAAAAACCCTACACCCCGATTTTTAGGCAAACTTGGCATTAGCACCCCTGGCACCCACAAAATCACCTGTCAAAAAACCAACCTTCTTCTAATTTTCTCCGATTTCAATATACAGCACGACTGTACTACATCGTAAACCATGGGCCAATAATCTCGTGACGTAAATACGCAACTTAAGTGACGTTATACGCAAATAAGGCATAATTATGAATTACTCAAAATTTCATTGTGAATTGTATAAAACATTCGTTGTCGTAGTTTTTTCATAATAATCATCGATAATGTTATGCTTTTTCAAGTTGGTAGTAACTCAAAAGTTTTTCTACTTTACGTAATAAAAATGTTAAAATGCATAATTTTGCCCTTTAATTATATATTTAAAAAAATTAGCATATATAGAATAAATGTGTACCTCGTATGCATTTTTTTGAGGTTCATTGAAAAAAAAGAAAATGAATAAACCGTCATTTGGCTCAACTGAATCCAACCTCCTTAAGGCGTGCACAAAATGCCTACACAAGCAAAATAGAACTGTCCATGAGCTTGTCAGTATGCACCGGAGAAAGCGTTGCAAAAATCAGATCGGTATACGCCCAATGTCAAGGGGCCTTCTCACTTTAGACGCTAGAACGGGCTGTTCTCGTGATTTTTTCTTGATAGGTTTATATTATAGATATTGATATAAAAGTTGTTACACTTAATCAATATACTGTCGAAATACATTAAAAAAAAAAAACAAAAATTATTTCAGTCACTTTTTATAGACGAAAATGGTAGTTAAACAATGTCCTAAAAATTGTAGGTCTGCGCTATTGATCAAATCTCGAAAATGGATCATCCGAAACAAAAAAATCAAACGGTTTTAGATTCAGTATGTTGACCTTTTAAGGCGAGAAATCCCTTGAGAATTTACAAAAAATCGATTTTTTTAACATATTTCGAAAGTATGATACCCAAAAAATATACTGACCAAAGAAAAACTCGAAATATTGAATATTTGCAGTCATCGCACATAGTCTAGAGCGCGGGGACACCATGCGGTCAAGTAGCGAGTCACATGTTGAAACTTTAAACGCGATTATTTCGAAACTACTTTTTCAAAAACTGCTCGTGTTGTTGATCAAAAAGTTATCGACCGATTTGGATGAAATTTTGGGAGGTTACTCTTAGTAATATTATCGGAAGGATATACCTACTGTTTGAAAGGTAGCGTGCAAATAAATATTTTTTTTGGGGTTAAATATGTCGAAAAAATGGTCGAAAATTCGAACTTTAGAGTAAAAAGGCTCCCAAATTTTGACTCCAAAATGACACTAATTAAATCTTTTTCAGATCAACAGAAAAAGAGTGACAACTGTAGCACTTTTCGATGTCGCAGAAAACAAGCGTCCAAAGACCCTCAATAACGACGCCATTGTGATGGTCATCGCAAAACAAAAAAGAATTTAACTTGTCAGTTATGATAAACTCATGTCCAAATTTGAAAATTATCAGATTATTTTATCCCCTCTAAAAAAATTCCCGAAAAATACCTATTTTTCACGCTCCTAAAGGGATTTCTCGCCTTAAGGACGGGGAAATTTCCATTAAAATTTACTTAACCCGAACGAACTTTTAACCCGTTTTTCTCGAAACAAAGTTTTACGACGGCTTGTTGATAAATAAAAAAAACTCTAGGTCGAGCGAAGTGTTTAGAGCGAAGGACAGATTTATGACGAACGTGTTTATGCGTGAGTGAGACCGCGAGGGTTCCTTGGGAGAGCGCGAGTGACCAGTGTGGCGAGCCGTTGGGTCACCCGTGGGACGAAGAGTGTATAGAACGAGTGTTGGTGCGACAGAGACGAGTGTAAAAGAATAAAGAGAGAAAATGAAAGTGTGCCTGGACAAAGTATCGAAGAGGCGAGCAGTCTAAGATGAAGATCGAGAGCGTAAAGATCGAGAGCCGTTCGACTCGTATTATGTTGGAATGGCTTCGTATTTCGTATTCACTACATTAAAACGTATTCGTATTTTCTTGCATTAAGCATCCTACTACATGATTATAATCCTATATGCATATTGAAGAATATGTGATAAAAATTCAAGTTAATATATTGAATATTGACTTACAGACGATTTAGTGAGATCAGGTAAAGCAAAGATTTACGTATACTAAAACATTCAATAGCGTTTTTCTCGAAACGACTTTACTCAACTTGGCTGGAATCATAACTCTAGCTATAATTGTCCGATTTTCAATTTAAAAAAACACAACATATCCGTAACTGCGGTAGCCTTTGATTAAATTTAGTATTTTTTAAGCCCCCGAATACAAGTAAAAACTTTTCCAAAATCACTTTTTTATCACCCGCATTTTTTTCCTCAAAAAAAAACTGCTACGTACAACGAGAAATACATTCATATAGATTATAAAACTTTTTTTAATTTTCAGACCCACTATTGTCGAGTTATCGATCCGGTCGTTGAACCACATTTTTTATACTGCGGCTCTATTATACCTCAATAACGTTGGGATTTTTTTTTTAATTTACACGAAATGAGTTCAATGTATGCTTAAGGGGTTAGGCCCCACACGGAAATAAAATATATGTAAAAATATATTTTTCGATATATTAAAAATGGATGTAAAATAGATTTCAGATATATATTATGCATCTTAGATATAGATTAAAAATATATTCGCGATATCGAAGTTTTCGTCCAAAATAGATCTTCAGAATGTTACGTATACTCGAACTATATTGAAAATATACTTACAATTTACTCAAATTAACCTCAAAATATACTACAAATGTATTTTAACTGTATTCGACTTTTAATTGAAATATACTTTAAATGTATTTAAAATATATCTAAAATATACACGATATATGTTCATACTCCGTTTAAAATATACTTGAAATATGTTCATAATACATTTTAAATATTATTAAAATATATTCAACGTGTATTTAAGATATACTTGGAATATATTTAATCTATACTTGAAATATTCTTAAAAATTTTGTTACGACGTTATTTACATCATTGCACCCCTTTACGATATTTTTCCTTGTCATTAATTACGATTATGGCGTTTGCGGTTCACATATTTTAATGGTTCAAATTTAAATTATATCAGACGCTTACACGCCGTAAGGTGGTTTCGAACCCGGGACTTCTGAGTGATGAGCTGGGACCTTCCCCACTGAGCTAGTTCTACTTGATAAATTAATTTTCGTATCGTCTGCATATGGTACAATACACAATGTTAGTTTATTGAGAAATGTGTGGATTTACAAGACTAACTAACATTATCGGATCAATTACTTAACTGCGTTCGCATAGAGAGCGATAATCGAATAGAATTACGAGATTACATAACCTTCGATTTTTTTGTCCGATCATTTATTCCGGCTAGTGCGGCTAGGTCTTCGCGAGATACCGACTTAAAGATGTGTGTGTGTGTGTGTGTGTGTGTGTGTTTAAATGTATATATACACTGAATTAATCGAAAGTGTATCATTTATGAGTATTTTTTATGATTCAAACGGATCTTGAGACTATTCATGGTATATTACTATATATACATATAAATATATAGTAATATATATTCAGATATACATATAGCGAACCTTAAATATATTCGGATATCCTATTAAAAGTGTATAAAGCGTACGTTAGTGATGTAATTTCAATATATTTTATATGCATCTTGAATATATCTTTTTTAAGATGTCAGCATACATTCTCCGTTATTCTCCCGAGTATATTAAACATATATTCAGTATATATATCTAATATATTTAATGTACATCTTAGAAGCTATTTATGTTTATATATCGCATAGGTTTTTAATCATATCCAAAATTATACTTGACATATCCAACTTTTCGTACAAAATGTATTTGATATTTGTTTTATGTATCTTTCGATATATTTTTTATATATTTTATTGCCATGTGGGGCCTCTCTAGAGGCCGAAAAAATAGGTGTTTTGGGGATCTTTCCCCAAGCGATTAATTTTAAAATGGCGGCTGTGCAGCGTTTATCTCAAAACTGCATTTTTTAAGTTGGCCAATTAAAAATTGATCAATTATCTGACGATTTTTCAGGCAAATTTTTCACGTTCTAAAAATTGGCCTAAAAAATCGTCAGATAATTGTTAATAACAAATGAACTATGCAATATGAAAAAAAAAAATCTACGTACTTCCATAGACAATGTATTTTTCAAGATATATTCAATATTTCGAGTAAATCGGTTGAAAATTGTCTGAGTTATCTTTCCGGCCAACTTAAAAAATGCAGTTTTGAGATGAACGCTGCACAGCCGCCATTTTGAAATTAATCGCTTCAAAAAAATTATTGTACACAGTCACTGACATGTATGATAAACACCCTTTTTTGTAATCTCGATTTATTTTGTAGTTTTTCTGAAAAAAGACCCCAAAAAGCCTATTTTTTCGGCCTCTAGAGTGACCTAAGGCCTTAATAACATAAATTTTTCTAAATCCCAAATAAACAATCGAGTAGACAAACAAAAATTGGAAAAACGTCCTTCTTCGGCCCGTTACAGTGGTGTCCTCTTTTAACTGTAACGCGTTAACAAGCTCGATGAGTAATTTTGTAATTATTAGTAAACCCGCGTTTTGGGTCCCTGCTAGTTTTGGTTTCCGTAAGCAATGTCACAACAAAAATGGTCTACGTTTTATTGACATGTACACTTCTTACTTTGAACTCTCCGTACTCCTTACGATAGCCTTGTAAGTATTCCTTTTTCGATCGCGCATACAGGTATAACTGGGTTCTCATTAATTATTGCCAAAATACGTAACACTCTCAACTAAATTGGCTTTGCCGACGTCCGCTTCGTCGATGTTTGTCGCATTTGATTGTTCGTTTTATTCGACACAACGAAGCAGTTTCCTCGTTAAAGTATTTATTATTGGGCTGCAACGTGGTCGAGCTGCAAATTTATAACTCCGTATACAACGCGCCCCTTCTTGCTCGTCCTCCCCGTTTCGTTTTCCGCTTTTTATTCTCTCTCTTACTCTTTCTCCCGTTCTCTCTCCTAACGAATGGTTTTTCTCGCCAGCGGATATATTTTATACCCGAGCGAGGCTGCTGCAATACTGCAACGATAAATCGGCGAGCTAGTACGAGTGCGGAGGAAGCCACCCAGAGATAATGTCTTCGAATTCGGATGACCAAATCTACCGATTGATCAATCCCCGACAGCCTTTGCCATATTGCCATTGCTATATGATATTCATAATATTGATTATTCCACCGTCGGATTGAAGATCGTTGCCCACATGAAAATAAAATATATAAAAAATATATTGAAAAATATATAAAACATGTATTAAATATAATTGGTTCGAAAAGTTGGATATGCCAATTATATTTTTGGGTAAAAGTAAAACCTATACGATATATTAATATAAATCCATTTAAGATACATCTTAAATATATCAAACATACAAACTGAATGGATGTTTTGTATATTTTAAATATGGTTGGTTAAGCAACTTGAGTAACAGATGACGTTGCAAATAAAAAACATCTTCAAGTCGGTATCTCGCGAAGACCTAGCCGCACTAGCCGGAATAAATGATCGGACAAAAAAATTGAAGGTTATGTAATTCTATTCGATTATCGCTCTCTATGCGAACGCAATTAAGTAATTGATCCGATAATGTTAGTTACTCTTGTAAATTCACACATTTCTCAATAAACTAACATTGTGTATTGTACGATATGCAGACGATACGAAAGTTAATTTAACAAGTAGAACTAGCTCAGTGGGGAACGTCCCAGCTCATCACTCAGAGGTCCGGGGTTCGAAACCACCTTACGGCGTGTAAGCGTCTGATATAATTTAAATTTGAACCATTAATATATTTGAACCGCAAACACCATAATCGTAATTAATGACAAGGAAAAATATCGTAAAAGGGTGCAATGATGTAAATAACGTCGTAACAAAATTTTTAAGAATATTTCTAATACAGTTTAAATATATTTTAAGTATATTTTAAATACACGTTGAATCTATTTCAATAATATTTGAAATGTAGTATGAACATATTTCAAGTATATTATAAACGGAGTATGAACATTTATCGTGTATATCTTAGATGTAGTTTAAATACATTTAAAGTATATTTCAATTATAAGTCGAATACAGTTTGCGGTATATTTACATATACCGTTACATTTGTGTATATTTTGAGGGTAATTTGAGTACATTGTAAGTATATTTTCAATATAGTTTGAATATACGTAACCGCCTATCCAACATATATATTTTTATATACATTCTGAAGATCTATTTTTGCCGCAAATTTTGATATCGCGAATATATTTTTGATGCATTTCCCGTATATATTGCATCTATCTAATCTATATCTAAGATGGATAATATATATCTGAAATATATTTTTACATATATATTATTTCCGTGTGGGATGCTGACTGCGCTCATACTGCTTGACGAGTTTTGCAATGCAACATATCGAAGGGCGAAATAAACTAAAAATATAATTTAAACATACGCAGAAGGACGATCGATCCACACCCGATAAACTTCTTCCACCATATAGTCAAGCGATCCGCGCGACCTATCCACACTCCCTATAGCTAGATAAACCATTAAACGTTCAACGACAAGTTCACGAAGACGGATATTAGCGTTTTGCATTCCGCCGCCTCACAGGCGTAAAACGCTATATATATATATATATATATATATATATATATATATATATATATATATATATATATATATAAACATGGAAATTTCGGCATAACTGTGATTCATGCTCGGAAGCCACTTTGGTATGTACGCTTCATGCACGCGATGCGAACTTGAGAATAAGGATAAGGATGCCTATATCTAGATGTGTATATGCAAAGTGAAAACTCCCCCCGTACACGTATGAACATCAGCGAGCTAGAACACCCCTCTGGGTATACGCATATGAGCATGAGAAAATGAATGCGACGATTAGAGTTGACGGCAAATGGTGAAGATTTGCCCCATCTGTGCCTGCATACACGATATCTTTCAAATGTCCAAATGGCACGCGGAGTTCTATCCTCTTTGGGCACGATTCTTCACGGCAAAGATTAGGAATTCAGCCAATGGAATAGGGAACGCGTAAGTTTCCCAATAGGAAATGTTTATGACCACCGTAAAGATAAAAGGTTTCATGCAAAATTTGCCAATTAAATTTGTAACGCGTAGATTAATTAGCTACCAGCAGAAATGATAAATTACCATTGCCGTTGCAAGCACGGCGTGAGATGAGGCTGCGAGTCTGTAAATGGCACGAGTTGGGAATCCGGAGGTTCGCATCTTGTAGAACATTTTATCGTGATAACACCTTGCACAGAGATAGAAAATACGTACTTTGCAGTTTGCCTCTCATATATATTCTCCTGGGCTATTTCGGGAAAGGAGCGTTTCTCCAAACGATATAACAACTCGTACACGGATTATGTACACGCGCACGTGTACGTAGAGACAAGTGGAAGTAAAGCGGTGGCAACCGGTTAAGCTGGAAGCCTTCCACTCAGGGTATAGTTGTCGCGAATGCGTGGCTTTTGTGTTCCTTCTCTTTCCCTCATCCTCTTCGTATGTACGGTTGAACCTTTTCCGCCAGCAAGCAGGTGGACATTTGTCCGAAAGTGAATTACGGAAGCGGATGGGCGTAACCTCTCTTTCGTCCAACCGTTCACTGCCCCCTACTTCGGCTATTGTCGTCCGTTATCGGTCGCCGCTACCACCGCGGACTGGACCATTACTTTTACCGCCGTTACTTCTGCTATCCACTGCCTGTGTACCGGTAACGAAGTCACAAGTAAAATTGAACTCTCTCTCTCTCTCTCTCTCTCTTGCTTCGTCTCTGCAATCGCCCTCACGCGGCCCTCTGTATCTTTCCCAATTTTCCCCTCGTGTTGCCGACTTGCTTTTCTTTCTGGCTCATCTACTGTTCTCCCGAGTATCGACAGAGCTGTGGAAACGTTTTTCGGGCTGATGTGAAGGAAAGTACTCGAGCAAGGCAGCAAATATTTGTACGCCCGCCAACATCGTAAAAGCCAGATGCCAGATGCAAGATGGAGTTCATTCAGACAAGTCAGAAATTGTGGAAACACAACGTCGTGACATGGGACAGTCAAAGTGATTGCGTAATATGATACAGAAACTGCATTTAGACAGCTTCGAACCCTTATCCTGTGCAATGTTGTGCTCACTGGTATATAAATGTCACATGACGTTTCACGAATGCAGGTTGATTGGGTATCCGATTACTGGAGGCATGTACCGCGCGTTTTAACCAAACATGGTAATAAGATTAAGGAGAATCTGGTTATGTTATGAAAACAGCAAACTCGCTTCCTAAATTCCGGAGACCTAACCCTTATCATTCCGTTTGGATATTGGTAACATACATATGGTGCTGAACGCGAGTGCTGGGATTATATTCAATCAAAAGTTCATTTCCATCGGTTCGTATGAGCGCCTACGCTGGATGATCTGGATGGCTCGGTTAATTGCTGCTGGGAACTTGAACCTACGGAAGATTCGAATACCTGGCTGGATTGTGTAACCAAGTGAAGACCAGGCGGATTTCGGGATAGAACGCGACACAGATTGGAAGTGTTGGAGTTAGACCTGAAAGGGGCGAAGGGGGTGCTGTACCAGAGCGCCACGACCAGCTATGCAGGATGAGGGAGGAAATTAGGTTTAGCTCGAAGTTTGATAATTGAGAGGCTACCGTTAAGTGCGCGCCGAAGTGGTTGCTAAGTTATGCTCAAGTTCGTGCAAGTTCACCGGTGGTAATCCGCCAACGTTCTCGCGAAAACTCTCTGCTTGTCATCCGCTGTTCCATTGTCAATTCTTCCTGATCGCTACGCGATACAATCTTCTTGTTCTATTTTTGAAAAAAGCTGAACTGTTCGCTCGGTTTCTTCATTACCGTTTCACGAAATACACATTCTATTCGTGCAAATAGTATATGAGCAAACTTTTCTACGTGTGCAAACCGATATGCCCTGTTTTGTATCGCTAGCTCCAGCGCAGCTCGACTTTGTTACTTCCCTCTAGCCAGTTGTCCACTTTGGTCCCATTTCCTATTCTTAACAGTTCCTAACGAGTACCATCAGTTTATAGGCTCATGTCTGTCAATCATTTGGAACTTCAGACTTTGGACTCGTTTGCATGATATTTACGACTATGATAATGATTCGTAGGCATGGTCTCCGGCGTGTAAAGCTGGTCTGTACATATGCCCTGCCCTGATTCCTATCCGCTTCTTCAGTACGAAGTTTCGTTGTAGCATGAAGTTTCTCCTACAGCCGAAAGTCAAAAACTAGAGCGGATTAGAACTTGTCAGGAATCATGTACCCACGATCGTATTCATTCGATTATTTTGATCTCGCGAGCTCGGATCAAAGCCTCTACTATTTTCTTCCACAAAGAGCTTCGGAGTTTCTCGTTTACGTGCAATAACGACCGATCTTTCCAACTTTCAAGTTTTCTCTACCTGCACAAGTTTCCCGAGATCTTCCATCTTCGTACAGTTATCCGAACCGCTAGGTTGGCTTTGCTAGAGGATTCCACAACTATATACATACCCGTATGTACTTTCGTTTATCTTTACCTTTCTTTTTCTTTCTCTCTTGTTGTTCTCTTCAATGATCTCGTGGGAAATCGTGGCTGAAGGGAAACGGCCAGAGCACGAGAGAGAGAGAGAGAGAACCAAAATCCTTTTACACACCTCATACCCGTGGTGTTACATTTGTCGGGGGGTAGTTCGGATCTGGTTCGAAAGGGCGTAAAGGGTTGATAGAGAGTTTCCTTATTTGCAGGGTTTCAATGCTTTCCGCATAGTCGCCTTACTTCGTTACTTTTCCACACCATGTGTATAACGAAAGGCACTATTGCCAAAGTCCTTTCACGTTGGCCTGTATCGTAGCCCGGTAACCCTACGCTGAAGCCAACTCTAGACCATATACCAACCCTTACCAGAATGCACGATTTGGCCCGCAGCCTGATGCGTCTTTTTCATATCTCGGATGTTATCGCGTACATGTTCGAGAAAAAAAAAAAACTCGGCGCAAGTGTTCGTTGGATAGAAAGGACGTGGGATTTTCCCCGCTCTGGATAAGACGTCTTCCGGGGTGTGATACCGAAGCCCGCGCATATGTTCTGTGTGTATGCATAGAAAGCAGCCCTGCCCGCACTTCAATCGTAGAACCTTTTTCAATGCCTTGTCCAATTGGATCTTGGCATATTGCGAAGCGGATACCGCTTTTCCCACCGTCCGTCCAATACGCTCAGTTCAAATTTGATTCAGACTTCCGCTCAACTTCTGACGGCCTTCTTATGGCTATGATCCTCAAGTGATGTTTTTTACTTTGCTGTACGGCGGTTCTTCATTCTCCGTGAGAACTCCGCTTGATTTTGTACATCGTGATAAAATTTGAAAAATCTCACTCGCCCATATCGGTCTCAGCTTATCTTTCGACTTCCAACCGTGCCTTACCTTTTTTCTCTCCCTTTCCAACCGCTTCCACCCTGTGCAGAGGGAAACTCTGGACTCTGCGCAAAGCGCTTCTTATCTGTTACCACACAGCCGGAGCGCGAGAAGTGGTAAGTTCTCTGGGTAAAATCTTTCCCCTTTCCTTTGCCGCCCCACACCCTTCATAGCTCACTTTGGCGGTGGAAGGGGCTGAATACCGTTGCAATAATTCGCCGGGTGGGAAAACGTCCGAGAAGATCTTTTATCGTGTTTCTCTCACCTTTGTCTTTATTCGGACTCAAGGAGAAGGAAAAAATACGGCAGGAAAGAAGTGGAAAACACGAGGGCGGGAAGTATAGAGAGAGAGAGAGGAAGACGAAGGCAAAATCTTACAAGAAAGAGAATGAGACACCAAGCTTACGGCCGTGGGAAAAGCTTGTCCGCTGCCGTCAACACTCGAAACTTTCTCAGGGAATGCTGCCTGTGGATGCTCGCCTACTTCAGAATTGAACTTGCCATGAAGTTCGTGATCACTACCACCATTACCACCACGAACATCGCTAGGCATGATGCTGTCTGTTCTCGTCCACTATATCTATCTCGTTTATCCTGCTTCTTTGTCCTTCGCAAGCTGCGCTCTTAAGCATCAACCCTCTGCTTGCCTAGTAGCCTTCCGTACTAGTTACGTTGGTTTTCTCTCTCACTTTCTCTCTCTCTCTCTCTCTCTCTCTCTCTCTCTCTCTCTCTCTCTCTCTCTTTCCGCCACTCTTCGCGAAACGTCCGATTACCGCAAAGCACGAAATTGCACTCGAGACGTATATCTGGTGGGACGGCAAACTCACAAGAGAATGGCCGAGAGTATCGCCGTCGCTGTATCCTGAACGCGGCCATGAGCTATCCCTAGCTAGCTCCTAAACTCGTATATATCCCTCTTTCTCTCTCTCTTCTTGTGCCTTCTCTCTGACGTTTATCCCTCCGTGGTACATTTTCCTCAGCTGGTTTCCGTTGCGAGCCCTAATTCAACTAACGCTTGAGCACCAAACCGGAAATAACCCGTTTTGACGATGGAGACACCCGTATGTAATTGGACGACGCAAGATATTAAGGCCCGAACATGGATTAAACAACTTCGTTACGTTATTGGAGTAATTGATTAAATGAAACGATCTTTGGATGCGGAGTTACGATGGAATACAAGAATCAATGCCGATCTTCTTTGCGATGAGGAAGCTGCAAAGTGTTTTTTTTTTTCATTCAATCCACCACGTCATCTTGAAAGATTACTGCATAACTGATTTGATACCTTGTTATCAGCAAGTATCCATGACTCCCTCGATCACCTCTACCGAATTAGATTCATTTGAGGTTCTTCTTCATACTAGTCGTCATCAAATCGAACTTGAGGGGCTATACCAGTGTGAACGCTGAAAGTTTGTGTGATTTTCGGGAATTTTTTTTGGAAGAAAAGTACTCAATTAAATGTTTCGGAAAATTGAGAATATATTTGGCTATATTTGACCTATATTACATAATTTTTTATAGAAAAATATAGAGTTCCAAGCGACTTGTGCGCTACCTTCGGAGGCGCAAAAAAAGTTCTTGCACTGCTGACATGATTCCGGGCGATTGAGTATCTGAAACCGAAAAAGGAAAAAATGTCGTTAAACTGGAAGGTATTTCCTATACAATGACTTAGGATTTTAGAAAAATATCAAAATCTAACGATATGAAGTAGTTGAAGTCAAAACGACATGAAGTCAAAACGTAGTTTTGAAAAAAGTCTGTTTTCTTGCCTACAAAATGGTCGTTTTTGTCAATGCCAAATCGTCATTTTTCATCGAATCAAAAATATCCTACGTCATTGTAGAGTAAATATATTCAAGAATGCTCAGTTCAAATTTCAAGTCAATCGGATAATTGCTCTTTGAGTTACAAAGTCAGCAAATTTGAAAAATCTCATTTCGAGAAAAACGCGTTTAAAGATTTACCTATCGATTTTTGCTGGATGCAATGATTAGAGATCCGGCCTTGAAATTTTTACAGGATATTCTTGAAAGTATAAACTGTCGAAAAAGGCAAAAATATCGAATTTTTTTAAGTGTCACACTGGTATAGCCCCTTAAGGAGGGAGATACCTTTAGACGAGGAAAAAATTGCTGTTTTTCATTATTGTTTTTTAAAATAAAGATTTCTTCATCAATTTTGGAGACTCAAGGTATATTTTATTACTGGATTTGGCTGTTACATGGTATTTTTTTGAATTTATCAATCTTTAAAAATGGCATCGTCGGAAATAAAGGTCCATAGCACGGAGACTCAATCAGCGAGAAAGATTTTGTAAATATTCTTCAAATTGAGGGAATTATGACCATTTTGGTGAAGATTTGCCGTTTTTTCACATTTTTCTTGATCACTTTGTTTTACGAAACGATGCAAGTCCTATTTCAAAATCTATTTCTTCCATTCACTACAAATTCGAAAAGAGCATCGTTTACAACATTTTCTATCGTATGACCGGATGATTTTTTGATATGTTTATCCATTCGTCAATAACGAGTTATTGGAGTTGTTTTTTTTTTAATAAAAAAAAGAACTTTTTTCCACAGCTTGGCATTTTTGTAATTTTCAAAATTTCCAAAAAATATCCAGACATATGAAAGTTTGATTATTATACTGAAAGTATATTTGTGTTATTTTTTGTTTGACATGAGCGTAGTTGGCAGAAGCACCTACACCGATTAGCCATGCAGTAACGGCGGCACTTTCTTTAAGGGGCTATTCTACTGTGACGGCTAAAAAATTAGTTATTTTTGATGATTTTTTAAATGAAAACTGTTGCACGTATCGATAAAACTTTTTTTCGCTTAAAGACACACTCTTACAGAATAGAAAACATTTTTTTTGTTAATCTGAAAAAAAGCCAACGTAGATTTTTCCTTCATTAACACTCATTCGTAGAATATGAACCAAAAAAAGTGAGAAATATTGGAAACCGATAAAATGGTACGCTTTGGAACATAAAGACTAAATTTTCCGAAGTAAATTGCTTCTAATTGTAATAAAAAAGTACTCAAAACTGTTTTTTCTACATTTATGGTTATCTTTAGACAATAAAGTTAGAAAGATTCACACAAAATTTCATCAGAATCGGTCGATTAGTTTTTTCGTTATACGTCACGATAATTTTGAAAATGCAGTTTAGAAGACCGTGCCATACCGCCGCAATTAAGGGAGACTTTGTCCTTGGAGTGCCATATTTCAGGTGTTTACATTTTATTTTTTTTAAAGGAAACGAGTAAAGCTTTTTGAGTGCGATTTTTTCTTGCTTTTATTCATGATATACAGAACGTTGAAATTTTTTTTTTTTTTGAAAAAAAAAACCAAAATGGCGGCCGTTGCAGCTCCGCGAAAACAGGTCCTCAAATCGCGGGAGGTAAACGGCTGACATCACTGCCCCCTCTTTGTTGATCTGAAACACAAATTCAAAGCATATTATCAATCTGTGACCCTTTGGTCATGGAATGACGGATGGGTTTTTCGTTTAGTACAAATTTCGGAAAAAGGCGGCAATTTGAAAAAAATCGAATTTTCGCGTTTTTTTCGCATAAAAAGATAAACAATAAAGGCAAAAATGTATCTATCGAAAAAACGATCCGTCATTCCGTGAAGACATATTTTCTAAGTATGCTCTCCAAATTTCAGGTCGATATGTTAATTACAGCAGTCAGGAGAATGTCAGCCATTTTTAAAAACGTGTTTTCGAGAAAAACGCGTTTAAAGTTTTGTAATGTGTTTACACAAATGTGTTTATAATTACCGCTAATCGGCAATGCCTGCTCCATAGAGGCATCCCTCCTCTTCTTCTAGCTGCTCATGTTGAGCCGCTAACATCTCCCGCTGGGCACAAACGACAAAGTCTCCCTTAATGATCATTTTAAAAAATACCATGTAACAGCCAAAAGTAGTAATGTAACACAACCTAAGTCTCAAAAATAATAAATAAATCTTACGTAAAATAAAAACATGAAAACCAGCAAATTCTTCACTCGCCTTAAGGTATCTCCCCCCTTAATACCTTATCCAAGCTTGTCCAAATACTAGCACAATGACATGCCACACGTGACATCGCTTCTGCGTTCACCCCACGGCGAAATGTCAAATCCGCCGCAGCAATATGATTGTCGATCGTTGCGCACCGGCAATCAAAAAGAGACAAAACGTTTGAGCGAAATGAAAAATGTCGGAGATCGCGCGAAAAAAAAATAGCGCGTCGTTTGTTTGCCGCTCGCGAAATCCTATCTGAGGGGGAATATATATCTCCTTGCCGAGACAAGCCTTCTTACTACGTAATAGAAGTTGCGGGAGGATGGAAGAAAGCTTTCGCCAGAGAGAAAAGCATTGGGGTGCGCGGAGACTTTTTATCAGCGCTTTTTCCACGTTACCGCCGTATAATGCAAGCCGAGGCATACAGTGAACGAGGAGGAAGAAGACAAAGTTTTTCTTCAGATTTGCGTCTTATGACGACGACGAGAAAATGTCCCTGTATAGCTCGGCCAACCTGCATTACGTCTCCTCTGCCCATTTCATAAGGATGAGATATCCGACCTTTGTGATGTTTCAGAATCGTTATTCGATTATGGCAGGCATGTCGGGAATGGAAAGCGCGCTGTTTGCTCTCTCGTACAACAGCACGAACCCCAAATGTATCATGCCCAAAAGGTGTAGAAGTATGAAATGGGATTTTTTTTTGTAAAAATTACACGTCTGTTATTTAAAAATGATAAAAAATATTTTATTCAAAATAACCTCCATTGCTGTTTATACAATTTTCCCACCTCTCCGGCAGTTTATGAATGCCACGCCAAAAAACAGTTCTTTTGAAGCGAACCAGTTGTCGAGCCATTTGCGTACATTTTCATACGTATTGAAGCGTTGTTTGGCGAGAGCGTGTCCTATTGATGCGAATAGATGATAATCGGACGGAGCCAAGTCTGGAGAATGAGCCGCATGCGCTAGTATTTCCCAACTGTACGCCTCGATCGTGTCCCTGACCCGTTTTGCTGTGTGTGATGAAGCATTATCACGGAGCAAAATAACTTTGTGTTGCCTTTTTCCATATTCCGGTCTTTCAAACGAACGGACACGGCTTTCTGTGACATTCAACTGATCCGCGAGTTCTTGTTGACCTTGAGTATCATCATCATCCAATAAGGCTTGCAATTCGTTGTCTGCGAACTTTTTCGGTGCTTTCCCACGCTCTTCGTTTCTCACGTCAAAATCACCACTTTTGAATTTGTTGAACGACTCGAAACACTGTGTTTTACCAAGAGCATGTTCACCGTAAGCATCGACAAGCATTCGATGCGATTCTGCAGCAGTTTTCTTCAAATTATGAGAGAAAACCAGTGCTCTCCGCAAATCGTAGTTCGTAGGCACAAAACTCGACATGTTTAAGGGGAGATATACACCTAGGAGCCGGAAAAAAGGTCATTTTTGTGAATTTTTTAAAGGAAAACTATTTGAAATTCCGGATTGGGGCTTTAATTATCTAAAAGTATATACATTAAAAAATATGTTTAATTTTCTTTATTTCAAAATATCAAAAATATACAAGGTTATTGTATGATCCTTGGAGCGTCGTAAAAAATCTGCGTATACGGAACCCACTGGCGTTTCTTCAAAAATCATCTGAAAAAAAAAACCAAAAAGATTATTAAATTACATACTATAATCTAGTACTTGTCATAGCCGATTTTGAAAATATCGATTTATGACAAAATGGCGGACGTTTGAACATAAATAGTGATTTTTGGGCCAAACATTATTTATTATTTTGCCTATAAAACAAAAACTAAGTAACGGGAAAAAAAATCCTATGACAAGTACTGGATAATGGTGTATAGAATAACCACACAAAAACCCCAAGGCAATCGGTTCATTGGTTTTCGAGAAATTTTGGGTACCGATTTGAAAAACGTGGTTTTGAGAAAAACGCGTTTGAAAATTTGGGAATGAATAAATCATGAAATTTGTCAACTTACATGGAATCATCGATACCAGGCTCATAGTGTAGGTCTTCTACGGTCGACGGAATGTTCACAACTTCTAAATCCTCGACCTCGACCATATCTAGGTGTATATCTCCCCTTAAGGTTATAGAAAAAATATACCGGTGTATGAAACTTGGGTTGTTGTGTGTTGAAAATCTTCGTCAGCTGTTAGAGGGAGATGATGGCACTTCAGAAGCGGTCTTGCGGTCCCTAAACTGATGGCTAGCACCATCGATAGGCAAATTCCGGTTTCACACTTCTTCACCTGGTACTTTTCGGGCTTACCTGTGTACTTTTTGGCGCCCATGCCTGTCGCTTACGTTGATTGGACGTCGGAAAAACCGTAATTCCATCGGGGTCCGTTGCAAATGTTCCCGACAAAGAATACTTGATTCAATATTGCAGAGGTGCATTAGTCTTGCTTCAGCCAAATGAGAGTTGTATGGAAATTGAATGCTACCGAAGGTCACGAAGGAAAGACTTTTGCTCCGGACTATGCTTGAATTCATAAATAAAAGGGAATTATCTTATGATATTATTCTTGGCCAGACTGGCTGTATATGATTTAACTGTACCAATATTCGCCAACTTTACCACCAGCTGGCGTCACCTGTCGCTCATCGGAGGTATAAGTTATTGCGGCAATAATACAACGCGAGGCATTTCCATATTTTTATATGTTCTTTCACTTGTGATTTACGGGGTCAACGATAAACGGAACGTTTTCTTTTGTTATTCTGCCCAGGTTGTCCACGGCGTTCATATCGAGCCGGCTCACGTCGTAAAAAAGCGAAGCATCAGTCAACCTCTGAGGATTCTCCTGTCATACGACGAGAGCGTTTATCGGTGAGTCCGTACAATATTTGTTTTTCTACAATTTTCTTATACTATTCGAGATTTTGCGATGAAGAGGTTGCACGCTGGAATATCAGTTAACACGAAGACACACAGACACATATGCAGCCCGGAGCCTGGCGACTCTTCGTACATTCTCGATTGAGGTCGCTGTCACTTGATCACGTGCACGTGCAGTAGGAATAACGACCTCGTGGCAACTGCGAACTATCGCCAGCATGAAATATACTACGCATCTCATATGCAGCGTATGTTTACCTCTCACCTGGGCAGTCCACAATGGAATGTCACGTCGTGTAATGACGATTGCATAATACGGAGAGACAAAGAATGTTTCAACTACCTACGGGCGCTTGGATCGCATCGGTTGGAATTGATAAAGCAATGTAAGTAATTGCTAGATGAATGACAATCCGGTGTGGATTCAACACTTACCTGAACAATGTTGATTGAGGCTAATCTGGTTGCAGCTCCGGTTGTTGCCTGAAGTTGAGTTCAACGTTGCTTTCAGTTCATTGCCTTCACAGCTATGGTGCCCAAGTCGAAGTTTTCGGTCTATTTTGGAGGCCTTTGACCCCATTTAAGTCTCCCTTGAGGTTACTTAAGGTAGTACGAGCGCGCAATCTCGTTTTTTATAGATTTTGTTGAAATTTTAACCAGACATTGTTCATATCATTATGCTTGTTTGAGTGAAATTTCAAAACAATCGACTATTTAGATTGGGAGATAACTGGTTTCAAATTGCAACTTTTAACACTCCAGGGTCTGCATTGAAATTTAGACAGAATAATTTTCCGTAAAAAAAAAATATTTGTCCCCTATATTGAGAAGACATATGCCAACACCGCAGAACAGTATTGTTTAATATTTCGAGAAAAAAAATAATTATCGTGTTCCTAAAGTTCATAATGTTGTCATAAAGAAATATTTGCATTATAAATATTAATATTTTATATTGTTTATGTTAACTTCATTGACAAATAAAAGTGTTGGTTCATTCATAACTAATTTAAAACTTTGTGCGATTAAAAAATACTTCGAAATAAAAATTTGTGTTGCAGTATTATTTTAAATATGCCGCGCAAACTCACGTCATTGGATACGCGGAACGATGCCGTGTTGCAATATGTCTTCTTATGATAGGGACGAATATTTTTTACGGAAAATTATTCTGTCTGAATTTCAATGCAGATCCTGCAGTGTTAAAAGTTGCAATTTTAAAACCCATTATCTCTCAATTTAAATAGTCGACTGTTCTGAAATTTCACTCAAATATGCATAATGATATGAACAATGTATGGTTAAAATTTGAACAAAATCTATAGAAGCAAGATTGCGCGCTCGTACTACCTTAAGGAGTAAGGCCACTGTAACGGCCCAAAAAAAAAAGTTTTTTCACTAATTTTTTGCTCCCGAAATTGAAGGTATCTGAAAAAAAACTTTTAATGGTGTTATCGGGCATACATTAAACTTTATTATAAAATTTTTTTACAGTAAAAAAAAACAAAATGGCGGTTCCACAGCTATCTTCCCGGGACATGTTTTGCTTCCAGGGCTCCGCGGCACGCAGCACCACTGGTGCACTTTTGAATCTAGACCAAAAAAAAAAAAACCATTAATCTAGAGGGCTATAGCTAGAGAATGTCGATCGGATTTTAAAAAGTATCAATTTTTGTGGATTTGGCGTGCGTTTGAAAAAAAAAATTGATTTTTGACGACAAAAACGGCAAGTTTTTTGTTAATAAAAAATCAATAAATAAAGTTCTTGAAAATTCCGATCGACATTCTCAAGATAATGTAAATGTTCACATCTGGTTAAAATTTCAAGTAAAAAAAATGAAAATTGTTCGAGTTATGCTGCGTGCCATTTTGAAAACATGTCCCGGGAAGATAGCTGTGGAACCGCCATTTTGTTTTTTTTTACTGTAAAAAAATTTTATAATAAAGTTTAATGTATGCCCGATAACACCATTAAAAGTTTGTTTTCAAATACCTTCAATTTCGGGAGCAAAAAATTAGTGAAAAAACCTTTTTTTTTGGGCCGTTACAGTGGCCTTACTCCGTAAGGCGGGAGCCTGAATTCGAAGATCCGAAAAATCGTTTTTTTTTGTATTGCGTAAATTGATAGATAAACTATACAAGAATATATTTACAAAGTTAGAGAGACCAATTGTTAATATTTTCGAAGATACAAGGCCAACAGCAGAGAAGCGATTGATATTTGATATTTCCTCCTATTCGAAACTCTGAAGCGCGTTGTCTCCAGTTTTTATTTTCACGATTATTCCAATTTGGCGTTCGTCATAGTAAAAAAAAAACTCAACGACCTATTAAATGAAACCAAAGTTCTTTGGTATGAAAAGTTCTTCAGTATCAAAGTTCTTCAGTATTAAATAAAACCAAAGTGCTTCAGTATGAAAATCTCTTCTAAGTGAACTAATAAAGTCGTTGAAAAAGTCTTTAAATAATTTGTATAGCACGTTAAAGTGTTTTTAACACGTTTTTTTTAAACCTGAAAACCATTATATTTTCCCGATTTTTTCAGCTTTTTCTTAATTCACCCAGAAGAAAAATATATGACAATTCACAATTTTATTTGTTTATTTGGTTCAGTCAAGAATTACGAGCCGCATCTTTCCTGCTGATTGGGGACTGCAGTGGCAAGACGCACAGGGAGTAGGTTGATAAACTGCAATCATTCATTATTTCATGTTGAATTTTTTTTATTCATTTCAAATATGTATGATAAGATACCTCAATGTTTACTGGGCTCACTAGTTTTATTCCCTTCTAAAAAAAATCCCAAAAAAAACGTTTTTTTTAACCTTCCAATTCAGACTCCCGCCTCAATGCTGGAAGTCCTTTTATGAGCCCCAAAGTGTCAACCAAATTAATTTTTGTAGTAAAGGCACTTACACGGATAAAAAAATTGGTTTATCCAACCAAAATTTAGTTGGTTTAACAAAATGTATCTTTAAATACGTTCAACTTGATTTTTGATTGGCATAACAAACGTTATGTTAATCTAACTCATAGTTTTAGTGGTGTGAACTGTATCTTATTTAGCATGTCTGAGCAACTGTTAAAATAACAAAATATCGAGACAACAAAATGCATTTTGCACATTCAATATCAATTCCACGTATAGGCGAACCAATTTCTTCGAAATAAAACATTTCAGAAGTTCAGGAAATGCCGAACTCTAATGAAAAATCATTGAGGTAGAACTCTCGATTGAGTATTTTAATTTATTTTGGATTTATGCAATATCATATGCATTTAGTAGACGGAATGTGACGCCTTGTATGTCATCAGTGTATGTCTGTATGCTTAATAGCGTATATGTGTGCGCGGGTGTACGTGTGGCATTCAAGAACGGTATATTGACCTCCTGCTTAGCGCCTAAAAGAGAAGAAAAAAAATTCGGTGGGAGTCGAAATATCGATGAATCAATATTCGGATGGGCTGAAATATCGAATTAAAAAATGTCGAATGTTTGAATATAGATAGATCAATGTTCGGAGGGTTTATATAGCCGTAAATAAAAACTCCAAATACGAATATCTCGAAGTTGAAATATAGCGAAAAACAAAAACCGATTTAAAAAATATTGAGAGACATAATATCGAATTGCTTATATAAGTAACACCAAATAATTCGAGAAGACGAATCTTCGAATTGTAAATATAGTGACGGTTCAAAAAGCAGCAATCATTAAATCGAACGGCCACAAAGTCGAGTGGTTAAAATAGCGAAGGGTCAAAATGTCGAACGGCCACAAAGTCGAGTGGTTAAAATAGCGAAGGGTCAAAATGTCGAACGGCCCGGATGGCGAAAACTTGTGATCGAGGCAGATAGCGTTAGCGGTCGGCCGGGACGGCATCCATACCATGTTCGCCATTTTGGCATTCGCCATTTCGGACCATTGATATTTTGCGTCTGGATATATTGCTTTTCGCTATGGGGGGTATTACGAATATTAGATACTCGCTTTTTTCTGTTTCGGAGATATGGATGTTATAGATTGTTCCGATCTATATTTGTATGTCTCAAATTGCAGAAGATCTGAATATACGTTTTCAGATAAATGAGCTCTCGAATAAATGATGCTTTGCTTTATAGTCATTCGATTTTTTCTTCGATCGAAACATAACATTTCGAATAATTAAACCTTCGTTATTTTGAGAGTACTTAATTCTGTTGTTTCGAAATATTTGTCGATCTATATTTGGTCCTTCGATATTAGGATCCCCACTCGGCAGATTGACATTTTGCTCGGTTTTTCTAATCAACTGACTTTTTCCGGATCGTAGAAGTCTTCCATTAAGTCGTCACAACTTTGCAAACTACAATCCGCTTCCCAGTGTTCATTCCTGACGCATAGCAGACTTCTTTCTCGATTCCTGTTTCCGGAGCAGACATTGTCATCGGCATACGTCACAACGGTACATCGCACAGTGATATTAGACCATTTTGTGACATTCGGCGAAAGTCAGTGGGGATGCCACTGGCTCGATTCTGCGGCAGTAGCATCCAGGCCGATGGGAGGATGTGGTTGAAAACTTGGTGAATCCGCAGACACGGCCACAGCAGCCTTCGGCGGTGGCCTGTGAGCTCGAGCGTTTTGTCGACTTTGAACTGTCATGGTTCTTGCGCGAGTTTCCCTTCTTCCCCCCGCCGTTAACGTTTTTGGCGGTTGGCCGAGAAACAGAGCACGGTTTATAGAGAAAGACCGAAATCGGCGTGTAGTTGCGATGTGTGTGTGGCTTGGTTTTCGCCCCCGTAGACATTGGCGAAAAAGCTCGGCAGCCCCGCAGGCGGAATTCTCCATCCCTCTATTTTCTCCCAAGAACGGTCATACAGTCGTGCGGATCGTGCCGCGAATGTAGCTCAGCTTTCTAAGCGCCATTCGTCTCGAACTCCGTCCGCGCCTCCTCCACGACGACACAAGGACGATGAGTGCTGCAGCAATGCCACCAACTCGGGATAGGAGAACTTCCCGCTTACACATATACGTATACATGGAAAGATATATATGTGAATAGCACGGAAGCCTGGCCGCGTTGTGCTTCCTGCCAAATTTTCTTCTCTCGTATAGCCGAGAGAGCAGAAAGACCGACGTTGGTTTGTTTGTCGCGTGAAACTCTCTTCGTCTTCCTCCAGCTCTCGCTTTTTCCTCTTTACCTCCCGCGGCCGTTTTCGAATGACGACGTGGGGCGTATTGTCGCGGACGGAACGAAGAAAACTACGTGTGTACGTCTCACGTTTAGCGGTACGCGCGCTCCCGTTCTCATCTCTCACGAGGCTTTTCAACAGGAAGCAAGAAGACTTGTTACTCTCCGGTCACAACTTCGTGGGCAGCAAACAGAGAGAAATTACACGTTCGTTCTATCTGCTGCGTTCTTTTTTTCCTCATCTTTCTCATCTCTGGCTCCGCCGTTTCATTTCTGCCTCCTGCTGTTTTTCACTTTTGTTCCATTTTTCTTACCTCCGTTAGCGTCGTCTTCACTCGCGAGGAGATTCCTGCGACGAAAGTTGCGTTGGGTTTTTGGCAGCTCTGCAAATCCTGGGCTGCTCACCAGCTTCGTTCAATGGCTGACTCATGAATGCGGGTCTTTTTCTTCGTCCAATCAGGCATCGCAATATTGCTTCTCATCTACCAATGTCCAAGTGTCAGAAGCAGAGATCACCACAGTCTCACAGTCGGTGAGGGGTGTTTCTTTCGGTTATCAGAGACGCTGACATGTTCCATTCATCAACAGGAGATGATGGACGTACATTGCAAGAGGACCCGAGTCGAAATTTTCAGCCTATTTTAAAGGCCTTCGATCCTATGTCAGCCTCACTTGAGTCTGTTTACTGCTAAAAGTCCTACTAGGTCGCCACGTGCTCTTCGTTTGCTGCATACCTCCTGCATAGGCCCTTATACTCCTACCTAACCTAGCTGAAGTCGTTGGAGCTCCTCTTTTGATTGCGTTTGGACCTATCGCGCATTTGGCTGTCTCGACGAAACGAGAGTGGGGATGGTCGCATTCGAAAGAGCGGGTCTGATAGTTTTCAGTAACCGTCATGAGTTGGACTAGGTAGGACCGCGCGTTCGCCGTAGAGCCCTGCTTTTCCAATGGCCTTTCCATTATCTCCACCCAGCGAACCTTTCGCATTCGCTTCAAACTTGCCCCTGCAGCTCCAGCAACTCTCCAAAGTGGAAGAAATGGATCTTGGGCAAACAGTTACATTTTTTATAGGAATTGCCCTCACGTATGCATGTATACGCGGATCCCTATAGCAGCCCAAATAGAATTTTACAATCGGCACAGTAATGGCCCATGACTGGTTGCCAGAGAAAAAACGATGGTGCGGTAATGGCTATATAAACGGGCGAGATCCGCACCATGCATGGTTGTTAATGGTAAACCATGAATGGCTGCTGACTTGGCCAAATATCATACGCCCATGTTGGCCCACCAACGGCTGCCGGATCTTCTGCCGAAAATGAAAAACAAAAAATTTACAAATTATGAATATAAAAATTCTAGTAGTATCTTTTTTGTTTTCTTATGCTTTACTTATGTCCATGTACATAGAATAATTGCATTAAAAACGCTTTCTGCATTGTTCAAGTTTTTACCTATCATCGGGATCGAACCTACGTCTTTCGTTCTAGTGTCGAGTGCCCTACCCACTTAGCCATCCTAACACGTACAGAATCCATCGTTTGTTCGTTCCTTACTTTTATGCCGATAATTTTATTCGTGACATTAAAGTTTACCAATAATTTTTTTGGTCCATTTAGGCTGTGAAATTAACTCGTTTTGGGTGAAGTTCCGAAAAGCATATTCCTCTGATCGAACTGAAATTTTGCACCGAACTTCCTCTTATTATCCTAAGAGACCCTTAACGGATTTTTGACGACTAGCAATCGTTTTCGATATATCGCATTGTAAAGTTTATTATTTCACGCCATACGAGTATATCTAGATATCCGATAGATATCCCCCACTCCTCCGGCCTCGCTGCTTCCTGGCAAACAGTGCTCGCCCGTACATGCATATCACTTGCCATGTGGGATGGGTTTGTTTGGGTTTATTTAATATGGTAGAAGCGCAGTACAATAAATAACTTTCAATATACGATATATCGAAAACTATTGCTAGTCGACAATATCCTTTTAAAGGTTCTCTTAAAATATTGAAAAGCAGGTCTGTGCAAAATTTCAGCTTCACCAGTGGGATATGCTTTTCGAAACCGTATCCCTTGTTTTCACGTATTACAGTTTAACGACCTGCATTTTCCAAACCCCCAAAAACAAACCATCAATGGCTGAAATAGATCTGGCAAACCGTTCATCCGCCTACGATACCCCAATGCTGATCGCCATATTATCGGTGCGATGGTATTGGCCCACCAATGGCTGGCTTAGATCTGGCAAGCCGTTTATCCGCCTACAGTACCCCAATGCTGGTCGACGAATTATTGGCCGATTATCAGCAAACCGTTTAATGGGTGAATGCTGGCGTTTTTGTTACGACAGGCGACCCTATATGGGATGCACGCATGCATACATATAGGTATTAGTATACGTATGTTGTGGTATGCTTAGGCATGTATGTGTGCGGATATATACGTGTGTCTACGCATGCGCGTATTCAGGCATATCTATCGCTATATGCGTATCGTAGCCAATCGACGTCCTCCTTAGCGCCTGCAAGTGGAGAAAAGGGAAATTTGTTCCCATTCTAGGCGTTAAGTAGGAGCTAATTTTATATTGAATACGAAGCTACGTTACTGCCTTTATCCCCTACCACTGTGAGGATCTGGAGGGGCAAAATCGGCTGAAAATTTCGACTCGGGGAAGCCGCGCAGCGGAGCTCTTTCTCGTAATATAATTCGGTCCTCAATTCGTCAGGGCTGTAATTAATTCGAAAGCCAATTAGCCATGGCCAGCTTGCGCCCGAAAGGGTTCACCGCTCCACCATGCAGAACAGTCGCGTCTTTAACGACGACGGTGACGTCGATGACGGCACCCGAATTTCATCCGGACAAGTGCGTCCGCTACCAAGTTCGCCACTTGCTAAACGCCTTCGCGAAGTCCTTTCGGCGAAACTTTTAGCACCCTCTCAACTTCGGAAACGAAGTGGCGACGGATAGCGGGGTTGGCGTAGACTTGCCCGCACAACTTCCAAGTTCTCGTGTCAAACCACCCACGCGTTGTGTTTGAAAGATGCATTACAAGGGTGCAGGGCTGAGCGAGGTCGTACTACTTGGGATACCTGATCCTGTCGTGTCATTGGTGAACACAAGGCTCTTTGAGTTGAACAAAAATCTTTGATGAAGTTTGTGAAAAAGAATGTGCTATCTACTTTCAGCTGAAACGCAGCTCGCAATAACGAATTACTTGGGCTGCATATCGTATAAACGATTGTCTCGTGTCTCCGATTAATTATCCAAGGGCAAAACGATTGAGGAACATTATTTTTTGGCGAAATGGCAAAAGAATGGATTTATTAATAAGCTTGGTAGCTTACTTCAATGTCCATTTAGAAAAGGCATCAAATGCTCGATTTCCCTTTTTTTTTAACTTACCCATTTCGTTCAAATAGTTTCAAATATTGTTGGAATAGTAACGTTAAACCTTGCTGCTAATTTACACGTAGTTTGGGATGTATCCGCTTCCACTGCGGCTTTCAGCTCATCATTATCCACCTTGCTCTCAGGTCGCCCAAGTGGTACATTTTGAAGATCAAAATCGCCAGATCGGAACTTCTCGAACTATCGACGTACTGGGCGTTCGTTAGCCACATCCTTGCCAAACACTTCGTTAACATATCGAGTTGCTCGCGCTGTATTAGTTCCGCAACGGAACTCATATTCGAAAATAGAGCGAATTTGTTACTCATCCATGGTTTACGAAATTGAATCTATAAAAGGCAATTCGACTGATGATTAAGGGGCGATACCAGTGTGAACGCTGAAAATTTGGGTGATTTTCGGGAATTTTTTGGAAGAAAAGTACTCAATTAAATGTTTCGGAAAATTAAGAATATATTTTGCTATGTTTGACCTATATTACATAATTTTTTCATATAAAAATATTGAGATCCAAGCGACTTATGCGCTGCCTTCGGAGGCGCCAAAAAAAAGGTTCCTCCGCTCCTGACATGATTCCGGCCGATTGAGTAGCTGAAACTGAAAAAGGAAAAAATGTCGTTACACTGGAAGGTATTTCCTGTACAATGACGTAGGATTTTCGAAAAATATCAAAATCTAATAAAATGGCGTAGTAATGAAAAAAAAACGTCTGTTTTCTTGCCTATAAAATGGTCTTTTTTTTCAATGCCAAATCGTCAATTTTCATCCAATCAAAAATATCCTACGTCATTGTAGAGTAAATATATTCAAGAGTACTCAGTTCAAATTTTAAGTCAATCGGATAATTGCTCTTCGAGTTGCAATGTCAGCAAATTTGAAAAATCTCATTTCATATTCTTGAACGTATAAAAATCTTGAAAGTATAAATCTTGAAAATATAAATCTTGAAAGTATAAAATCTCATCTCATATTCTTGAAAGTATAAACTGTCGAAAAAGGCAAAAAAAATCGATTTTTTTAAAGTGTCACCCTGGTATAGCCCCTTAGGAACGAAAATTTGTGTCTGAACGGCTAATGACGTACCTTCACAATAAAAAGAAAAATCAAGAACTGTTAAAGTGAAATACCAGACATAGCTGGTATCATACTTCGTACTTGGGGTGATCGGTAATTTCATACTGATTGACCTAAAGGAAATGTCCGATTTAGGTCAATCAGTACGAAGTGTCCGGTTTAGGTCAATCAGTATGAAATTGCCGATTTAGGTCAATCAGTGAATGTCCGACCTTTAGGTCAATCAGTATGAAATGTCCGAAGGGAATAGAAACTTCATTACTCAAGAGTTGTCAATTGAACTGCTGTTTACCTATCTTCGAAACACCAATGATTGTCATTTGATACATTTGACATGGAATATTTTTCGTACACTGCGAAAATATGACACATGGGAACTTTTTAAGTAACTGATTTATTTGTACTTTTTTACGAAATTGATTATTTTGCATTACTTGCAATAATTTTGCTTAAAAGTACTCACCGAATGCTTTTGCCATGAACAATTTAACATTTTGAATTCCAAGGCTTACGAGACTAGAGGAGGGAGACACACTGCACTGACAGACCAACAGACACGCTGAAATTGTGAGGGTTTCCAGTTGCCTATGGAATCCTAAAAAGTAGTACAAGTCGATATTTTGTGCGTCATCGATACGGTAACAGTTTAAATCCCTTTATGTCATCGCTGTAGCAACAGTTTCAATTTTTCGCAGAAATAAATCTGCAATTAACATCTCCAGGTATATTTCGAAAAGGAACAATACTTTTATAATTTTTTCCCTTACATCCATTAATTGTATTATACCAATTATGAGGATGGAGAAAAAATGGAACAAGGCGGGCATGTTTACAAGGAAAAGCACCTCGTAAGATGGAACTAAAGGGTGTTTCAAAATAACCTGACATTTAAGTTTATTAATAAAACGTATTATCTATTTTAAAAGTACAAATATTTTTATTTCAATATAAGGGACAAACATGGAGGTTATGTGTGGAAAGCAATATCCGATAGATGACATAAACGGTATGGACTTGGAAGACTTATTCTTTCAACAAGATGGCGAAACCTGTCACACTACGGGCGAAAAAATGCAGTTATTGCAGACGAAGTTTCATGGTCGTGTTATCTCGCGCCGCAACGATGTTAATTGGCCACCAAGATCGTGCGATTTGACGCCATTGGACTTCCTTCTTTGAGATTTTCTGAAAGGAAAAGTGTATGTCAATGATACACAGACCATTCCGGAGAACAAGGAAGCAATTGGACGCAGCATCAATGAAATAAGTCCGCAATGATGCCGAGATATTATTGAAAATTTCGTCAAAAGTATACTAAAGATAGAACACCTCTAAACTTAGAGCGTGTAGAGGTGCGCTAAGAAAGGATTTTTCGAAATTCGATCCCTAAGAGGGTGAAACAGGGTGTAAAGGTTTGTATGGGGAAAATATTTTTTTGGTCGGATTTACCTGAAACTTTGCATAAACACTCTACGGTAAAATTAATGAAACACATATTTCAGAATTTTCCAAAAACTCAACCCTTAAGGTGCTCCAACGGGGTAGAAACGTTTTTGTTAAAAAACAATTTTTGTTAAGTAAAATTAAAACAAAAACTGTTCACAAAGCTCACTTGAAACTTAGTACTGAAACTCTTCAGCACAATTCATACAATACGTATTTTAGCGTTTTCAAAATTCAACCCCTAAACGAGAGAGGATGGCAAAGTTTGTACGGAAAATAAAAAAAATCACGTACAATTTACTTGAAACTTTGTATTACTGCTCCTAGACACAATTAATGAAATTTCAGCGTTTTTGGAAATTCAATCCTTAAGGGGAAAAGAGGGTAGCAAAGTTTGTATGGTAAAATAAATATCTATTCAGATTTACTTGAAACTTAGTTTTAATGCTCTTCAACACAATTCTACGTGTTCTTTAATGAAACATTACAGGAGCACATTTCATTAAGGGGTCTTTTTACTTTAAACGATAAAAAAGGCTATTTTCATGAATTTTTTTGATAGGTTTATATTATAGATATTATATTATAATATCTATAATAGATAGATATAGATATTATAATATTTAGGTTTATATTATAAATGTTGTTACACTTAATAAATACATTTTTTTTATTTTCACTTATTTAAGTCACTATTTATAGACAAAAAAATGGCAGTTAAAAAATGACCTAAAAGAATTCTAGGTCTGCGCTGTTGATGAAATCTCGGAGATGGATCATCCAAAACAAAAAATTAAACGGTTTTAGATTCAGTATGTTAATGGCTATAGCACATATCATACGATTTTTTATATATGCAAAAATAACAAGATAGCGGACCTTTAAAAAAAACAAAAAAAAACGTTTTTTTCACCGTTTATGGCAAAAAATAGTAAACATCAAAATTTAAAAAAATCCTTGATATGCGCTATAGCTATACTTGTAATGAATATGTGGTTAAAATTTCATAAGGCTCGGTTTTGTAGTCAAGATCATCCAAAACAAAAATCCGTCGAAAAACATTGTTTTGAGAAAAACGCGTTTAAAGTTTGTTTGGGGTTACGTAAATACACAAAGATATTTTTTTAATGTATTTCGAAAGTGTATTCATCAAGTGTAACAATTTTTATATCAATTTCTATAATATAAACGTATCAAAAATACAAACCTATCAAATTTATAAAAATAGCCTTTGTATTAAAAAAAAAAACATACAAATTATGATGGATTTATTTGAAAAAGCGATCCACTTTTTCTAGTGCCGAAAATTTGGTCGTTAGATGTTCGTTCCGTCATCAGAATTTCAGGAAATCGGTCCTCGTTCGTGAATGTGCGAATAGAGATTGCGATGGAGTTACGCTTCGACGATAGATATGCATCGTCGATTTTAGAACAACCGGTAATGCAAGAGCGATGATCCTTAAGAGGTCTACACGAGCTGCATCGTATTTCCAGAAGTGGTCGAACGTGTGCGCAATTAGATTTCACTTCTTACGCACACGCAATCTCTGGATTGCACTGGCGCGTGTCTTCCACGCTGCTCCTACGTGCATGCTCCGCAGCTGTTCAATCTCGTCAGAGCATTGCATGGCGGAGAGCCTCGCTACTTGTGAGTGCAACTTGCTAAAGAGTTAAATAAATACAGCACGACGAAAGAGTACAACGGATTCGTTCATCTCGACGAGTCTTCCTTTATCTCGACACTGTGTATAATAAGAGTAACGGAAAATAATGTGAAAAGTGTGGGATTGTGAAAAAGCCAAAATAAACCGCGAAGAAATATAAGTAGATGAAATCATTATAGTACAGTCGTGCTGTCGGTGAAAAACCCCGGAATCGGAAAAAATTAGAAGGTCAGTTTTCGACAGGAAATTCTGCAGATGCTGCGGATGCTTAATCCAAGTTTGCGTAAAAATCGGGGTGCGGGGTTGTTTAGGGGATGAAGAGGGTTGGGGGTGCATTAACGCCAAACTACAACCCCTATGAGGTCGGCGCCGTGGGACAAAATGTTCAGAAAAATCCAGGCTTTCGTTTTGTCCACAGTGCCAAAGTCGTGGAAGTTCATTTTGGTGGTGAGAAAGTGGGGTGAAATTTTGAAAAACCCGTTATTCAAAATTCAGTCAATAACTCTTTAGGAAATGTTTGTACACTTTGTGTTCAAATGCGAACGTTGTAGCCCTCGAAAAGACGCATTGATTGAGTATCTGGTCATGACGTTCCGATAATATCTTCACCTCCAAAAAAATTGTTGAAATACCAAAAAAAGATTGTTTGTTGAATAACTCAAAAACAATCGATTTTTCGGGTATGGTTTAAATGTACGAAATGTAGAGAATAATTTTCTCAATTTTTTCGTTTCTTTGCACCACCCTTGAATTTTGATTGCCCAACCCCTCTCGGGGGTTGATAATTCAAAATGAAATTCTGGGAAAACTGTTAACCGCACGGATTTGCCGCCGTGGAACAATTTGTAGCTTGAACCCTTAGCTACATTTTTGCCGACAGCGCCAAACTCGTACCTCTTTATTTTGGGTCAATAGTTTTTCTAGAATTTCATTTTCAATTTTCAACGCCCGAGAGGGGTTGGAAAATGCTCAATTCAAGGGTGGTCCATACAAAAGAAAATATAGAGAAAATTATTCTCTACATTTCGTACATTTAAACCATCCCCGAAAAATCCATTGTTTTTGAGTTGTTCAATAAACAGTTTTTTTTTATACTTCAACCATTTTTTGCAGGATGAAGTAATTCCCGGAGAGGGATGATCAAAAACTCAATCGACGCGTCTTTTCAAGGGCTACAACGTTCCCATTTGAACAAAAATTGCATGAATTTTTCCTAAAGAGTTATCGAATAAAAACTGATTTTTCAAAATTTCACCTCACTTTTTCACCCCTAAAATGAACTTCCACGACTTCGGCGCTGTGAACAAAAATAAAGCCCGGATTTTTCTAAACATTTTGTCTCCCGGTGCCGAGGTCGTGGGGTTTGTAGTTTGGCATTAATCCACCCCCCTTCATCCCCTAAAAAACCCTACACCCCGATTTTTAGACAAACTTGGATTTAGCACTCGCGGCACCTACAAAATCACCTCTCAAAAAACTAGTCTTCTCCTATTTTTTCCGATTCCAATATACACCACGACTGTACTGTTAATTTCTGATGGCATCGAAGTTCACATCGTTGGGATGCAACGAATTTTTTTTCCGTATTGCCCAATTTTTTTGCCCCATTCAGGCTACAAAAATCGCTGTGACATTTTTGAAGATCCTTATTAAAGTTCCATAACCACAACTTGAAAAAAGAGGGTTTAGATAGTATGATAGAGCCATCAAAGAGTACGCAGTGCTTTTCATTGTTTTATTTTTTCTTGTGTTGGCAACACCACCTAACCTGTCCGTGGCGATTGTCATGTCAAAGTGATGGACAACAATTCGCTTTGTTGAGGTATTTATTTCCAATTTTATGACAAGTAATCGATTTTCGAGCTGTTTGATTTTATTTTTTAACAATTTTAAACACGTTCTGTAAGGTTTGCGATCAATTTGCTTAAACTTGTCAGTGTAAGCTTTTTTCAAATATTTTTCGAGAATGTACTTAAGATTTATAATTAAATTTATATTTAAAATAATGTTCCCAAATGACCAAAGCTTAATTTAAATAAGAAGTCCAAAGTGTATTATCAAAATTGATTTTCCTAGAAATGAAAGTTTATAAAGTGCGTACTTTTTGGTGGCTTAAGGGAGACTTTGTCCTTGGAGTGCCATATTTCAGGTCTTTACATTTTATTTTTTTTAAAGGAAACGAGTAAAGCTTTTTGAGTGCGATTTTTTTCTTGCTTTTATTCATGATATACAGAACGTTAAAAAAAATTTTTTTTGAAAAAAAAAAAAAAAACCAAAATAGCGGCCGTTGTAGCTCCGCGAAAACATGTCCTCAAATCGCGGGAGGTAAACGGCTGACATCACTGCCCCCTCTTTGTTGATCTGAAACACAAATTCAAAGCATATTATCAATCTGTGACCCTTTGGTCATGGAATGACGGATGGGTTTTTCGTTTAGTACAAATTTCGGAACATGGCGGCAATTTAAAAAAAATCGAATTTTCGCGTTTTTTTCGCATAAAAAGATAAACAATAAATGCAAAAATGTATCTATCGAAAAAACGATCCGTCGTTCCGTGAAGACGTATTTTCTGAGTATGCTCTCCAAATTTCAAGTCGATATGTTAATTACAGCGGTCAGGAAAATGTCAGCCATTTTTAAAAACGTGTTTTCGAGAAAAACGCGTTTAAAGTTTTGTAATGTGTTTACACAAATGTGTTTATAATTACCGCTAATCGTCAATGCCTGGTCCATAAAGGCATCCCTCCTCTTCTTCTAGCTGCTCATGTTGAGCCTCTAACATCTCCCGCTGCTCAATCCGGGACAAAGTCTCCCTTAACCCTAATCAAATTGAAGAAATGAACAAATAAAGAATAAGCCTTTTCGTTACATTCCACCGATGCAAACTTCAACACCACAATTTTTGTGGAATAAACAGAACAAATTCTAGCTGTTCATTGATTTTCTCCAGTATGATTCGACGCACGTGTAGCTTCGTGTATCAGTCCAGCGAAAGGACCGTGGAAAAACAAAAAACTGTGTCGACAATGGATTATAAATCATGTTGGCCGCGTAATGCATCGAGGTTGGTGCTCGGAGCCGTTTTCATTAAGCGCCACTATCAGGCGAAACGCTCGTTCACTCAGGCTCAGCACTATTTCGAACATTGAAAAGATTTATGCATTTATTTATTTATTTGTTTAAAATTTCATTCCGGGCGAATGTGCAAGGACGGGCCGAGTGAAGGACCATCGAGTTCGAGTAGAGTCGAGAAGCTGGAGCACTCCAGTAATTAATTCCACCAGGCGTGTCACTCGCACGAACGAGTTTGCATTCACGCACAAACTGACACGTACCTCTATTATATGCCGAACGGTGTGCGCGTCCATCCGACCAAAGCGAATACACACTAGGCAATTCAACGAAATTGATAGAAAAACCAGATATTTTGTTTTCCCTTTTGTTTTTCTTTCCCTGCCGTTTCAACCCAACCGTGAAACGCTTCTATGCGAAACATTTTTTTTTTTTGCATTTTTTCTCGTATAATGATGTTTGAGTCACGCGCATAAATTAATGTGAGCATTTGCAATAATGGGGGAAAAAAAGTTTCCATTGGCTCTTTTGATACGAGCGATGCAGCACGACGCTGGAAAAAAATGTCCGTCTAGTTTTTTGTGATTATGATTTTTTTTTAATGAATACACGAGTCCCGGTAAAGCTTCAGTTGTGTCAATTTGTTAGAAGGTTTTGACTCTTGACGCAATGGCTTCTTTTTTGCACGTTTTTGTGTCACAGCCCGTTTCGCTTTGGATTACTCGCCAAAGGAGACGAGCGTACAAACGCGCCAATCGATTTATATATATCGGAGCCATTGACAGTGATTAAAAGCTTCCCTTCAACATTCAACGGCGTCAGTCAATGACAATCTCATATATCGAGGAAAAACGCGAATAACCGGGCTTGTAAAGGACCAAAAGTATTCCGCCACAATGCCATCACGAACACTGTGCTATTCGGTAAAAAAAAAATGAATCAAGTAGAGATTCTTTTTTTTTTATCAAATAAGCCTCGAAAATATTTTCCGAGCTGAAAATTCGGCGCATCGTGAATTTCGGAATTGTGAGATTTGAGAGAGCCTCTGTAAGCTCCTGATGCCTGCAGCTTCGACGGGACTGCATAAGCTTGGAGCTCAAATAACAGGTCGGTATTCAATTTTTTTTTTTGGCGAGACTATTGGGAGGTCGATGTCAGGATTTTACAGACAGTCAATACATAATTCTGCCAAATTTGAGTTTTTTTTTCATTGAAAAATAATGATAAACAATTAAGTTATTATTATCTAAACAAATTGCTGCCGTTGCTCCATGGCCAAACCGTGTAGAGGGGTTCAACAATTGGGATAATCTGAAATGAAAAATAAAAAATATGATTTTGGAATAACGATAAAACTTTTTTGTGGCTGGGTACTTTTTCGAAAATTGGAAAATTGCGAAAATGGCAGCTGTAAAAAAAAGTTTGACCGTCGACCAAAAAGAAATGATTGAATCGGTCGTTATTAAAAAAATGGATAAACATATTCAAAAAATCACCTAGTCATACGATAGAAAATGCTATAAACTATATTCTGTAGAAATTGAAGTGAGTCGGACGAATAAATAGTTTCGAGAAAACCGCAAAAAGTATATATCGCAGCGCCGTGGGCGATTTGACCCCTGACAAAATTCGTCATACCTCGGTCAATTTTTGGAGTTTTAACAAAATCTCCGTTGCAAATCGAAGTTAAGACTCTAGGCTATAAAATTACACAAAAAATATATAATTACATATATAAATATAAATATATTACATATATCAATCTAGCTATATTATAGATATAAATACATATATTTATATATGGGGCATTCCATGCCGATTCGACCTGGGTCTGACCCGTCACCTCTCCGATTTGGTCCGCGATTTTTCATGTTATTGTACTATCTCTGAAAGGCACTCGAGAATTTTTTCAGATATTTTTGGAACGATTTGACTTCACAATATTTTTTATAAACAAAAAATTAACGCCCAAATTAAAAAATCTGAAAAAAATCACGCGAATCCTGTGTTACATATCAAACACTATGTGCATTTAGAAAAAGTGGGCGCCCGTTTCGTTTGGCCTACAGTGCGCTTTTTTCGTAAAAAAATTTTTTTTTTAATTAAAAAAAAATTGAATCAATCGTCGAGTGGTTAAAGAGGAATAAAAATTATATGACATTATGTAGAATTGACCAGATTTTTTTCAGAATTTTCGTCTAAGATTTTTTTTCATCATTTTTAGTCAAATTGCCGACAATTCAAGTGGCGAAGTGGCCAACCCAACTCAAGGATCATAGGACTTGGGCTACAATGTCAAGAGAGAAAACATTCTTAATTAAACATTTTTAATTCATTCGAATTTTTTTCGAAATTTTTTCTGAAATTCACTAAAAAATTCTGAAAAAGTTCGAATGGATTAAAAATATTTAATTAAGAATGTTTTCTCTCTTGACATTGTAGCCCAAGTCCTATGATACTTGAGTTGGGTTGGCGACTTGGCCACTTGAATTGTCGGCAATTTGACTAAAAATAATGAAAAGAAATCTTGGACAAAAATTCTGAAAAAAAAAATCTGTCAAAAAGTGTGAAAATAATCTTAAAAAATTCTGGTCAATTCTACATAATGTCATGTATTTTTTTTTCCTCTTTAACGACTGTGTGGGCTATTGATGTTATATTTTTTAATTAAACATTTTTTTTTTGCGAAAAAAGCACATTGTAGGCCAAAGGAAACGCGAGCCCACTTTTTCTCAATGCTCACAGTGTTTGATATGTGACACAGGATTTTTATGTTTTTTTTCAGATTTTTTAATTTGGGCGTTAATTTTTTGTTTATAAAAAATATTGTGAAGTCAAATCGTTCCAAAAAAATCTGAAAAAAATTCTCGAGTGCCTTTCAGAGATAGTACCATAACATGAAAAATCGCGGGTCAAATTGGAGGGGTGACGGGTCAGACCCAAGTCGAATCGGCATGGAATGCCCCATATATAATATATAAATATAGCCCTAGGCTATAAAAATTACAAAAAAATCGTATTTTCGACATTTCAACCTTCCGCAGCGCCCTTAAACGTTTGAAGCAAAAGTTCGCTAGATTTGCTTCGAATCAATCCATGAGCTTTCATGTCTGATACTCCGATAGTAATTCCCCGATTCAGCCTCGCGTTGTATTTGCGCCGTCGAGGCTATTAGCAAGTCAATTAATAACAGTCGGACTATTCTATTTCTCATTAATGACAAATTATTGGTGAAGTAACGAAGTAATTAATACTGCTCCAGTACAAACTGATATTTCCACAATTTTGCCCCCAACCACATATTCATTATATTGAATTTCCAATTCCCCTTGATCGCAAACATTATCCGAACGATGAACGATCAAAGGCGACCATGTAATAAGCGACCGTTGATTTCTTTTTCCGAGTCACGCTCGTAGTATCGACACACGCGGAAATACGGAAATCGCTTACCTCGCCTGAAACGGAACATTCAACTGTCGGCGTAACGGGTCACGCGACTAATGATTATTGCTGCGGCCGTAGCATGTAGTTCAGCACGTAATAAGCTGGCGGACTTTGAATCAGTAGGAAAACCAAGTCCCCTTGTGCAGAAAGCTAAATAACATTGCCGCAAAAAAAATTCGAGAACGTTTTTTAGACGCAAGTCAGAGGTAAATATCGTCCACTGTGAGATGCTTCAAAAAGGAATTCTCATTGCCATTTCTCAAAAGCTGACACGCGAGTACAAAAATCGAATAGAAATGAAAAATATATATTCGTCTAGCCGAAGAAAAAAAATGGTATTGAAGTATGCATCGGAGCGCAACGAAAGTTCGTTTTTACATGTTGATTTCCTTATTTTTAACACTTATCGTACAAGATCTTTTTTTGTTGATTTATTAAAAAGTTAATGAGGAATTTTTGTACGCGAAATATGCCAAAATAAATTAGAGGAATAAAAAAATGTCAATTTCCATTGTATTCCAACGATGCAACCTTCAACCTTATTGAAAAAAGTGGCAGAGAATGAAAAATAAAGGACAACGAAGCTTATTGTTTATCTTTCGAATACTACCCCGGACATTTGCACCGTTTTTTCGCTCGCGTCGACTTTCCATTCCGATCCAAGGTTCTCAAAGTACATCCATTATATACGGTCAAGGGGCTATCCCTCTGTGGAAACTTCAAAGGATCGTTTTCTTTGTATATTGTTATAGTGTGAAGTTTCGAGAATTTTTTGAGGGGTCTTCTCACTTTAGACGCTAAAAAAGGCGATTTTCATGAATTTTTTTGATAGGTTTATATTATAGACATTGATATAAAAATTGTTACACTGATTTTATAATTTAAAAAAAAATATGTATCTAAGTCACTATTTATAGACGAAAATGGTAGTTAAAAAATGTCCTAAAAAAATTGTAGGTCTGCGCTGTTGACGAAATCTCGAAGATGGATCATCCGAAAAAAAAATCAAACGGTTTCAGATTCAGTATGTTAATGGCTACAGCGCTTATCATACGACTTTTAATATATACAAAAACAACAAAATGGCGGAAATTTAAAAGAAAACAAATAAAACGTGTTTTTCTTTCATCGGTTCGGTAGTTTCGAGGATTTTATCAACAAGTCGTCGTAAAACGTTGTTTCGAGAAAAACGCGTTTAAAGTTTGTTTGGGTTACATAAATACATGACATTTTTTTAAATGTATTTCGAAAGAGTATTTTTTAAGTGTAACAACTTTTATATCAGTATCTATAAGATAAACCTATAAAAGAATTCATGAAAATAGCCTTTTTTTCAGCGTCTAAAGCGAGAAGACCCCTTAAGACCATCAGGACCCTGAAATTCTAAAATTGACGAATTTACACTTATTTTAGTGGAACAGTGTGCGTCGCGTTTACCGCGATCCGTCGAGTTTGAACGCGATTATCTCGAAACTACATATCTTGACACGGCGGAATTGATATCTTGAGTAACTTTCACACTATTGACTTGAATTTGCACAGTTAGCGTTCAAACAGTACTCATTTTCGGTTCACGATCGCATTTTTTAATTGGATGAACCATTTCTTGATAACAATAACTTGAGAATGCTGTTTTTCAAGAGAAAAATGAGGTTTTCCTTGGAGAAGCTGTGATTTTTCGTATTTTTCGAAATTTCGAAAAGTGGATCGTGAACCCATAGCCAGTTGGATATATTTACAGATTTTTTTTTATTTTTAAAGAGATTTTTAAAGAGGACTGCAACGCCAACTACAGCACCACGAACCCTTTGAAAGATTTTCTTCCGAAAAAATTACATTGTAACCACAAACATGTGAACAACATGCTGGGAAAACAATAATTTATTCCAACCAATGTGTTACTAGAAAAAAAAATCATCATTCTGACCCTTCAAATTAAGCTTTCAGGGAGAGATACCCCGTTAATTTTTATCATCTCAAATGACAACGAGATAACTCGCCGTGAGTAAGAGATTTCAAATTGCCCCCGTCGGTGGCTTTGTTCGTGGTGACAATTGGTACAACGTTTGATTCTGGTCTCTCGCTTAATCCATGGAGGGATTTAGCGATGGTATCGCCCGGTTCACCAAGAAGAGACCAAAAAGGAATGAAAACGCTGAAAACTACATCCAACAATTTTCATAGCACCGTCACCTTCCATCCAGCTTCTTCCTATTGTATATAATCTCTCCACCCCCTCCCCCTCTCGCGGTCTCTATTATTGCTCGTACACTGTCTCGTCGCAACTCCCGCACTTCCCCGCATCAGCATCTCGTGGCTAATGAACGAAACTTTCCTCTTGCTTTTTTAAACAATACCCTCACCCTCCTCCACCCTCTTCCCCCACCCCACTCTACGATTTCTCGCTTTCTCTAATAGTTCAACTTCCCAACGAACTTGGCTGATCGCTTTATCCTTGGAATGAAGCTGTCGAGGGATTAAGAGGCGCCGGTACCCCCCCAACCGGATAAGGGCACATAAAAGATGTCAATATATATAGGATAGTCGATTATGCTTTTAGTGTACTTTTTTTTTGCGCGGAGGGCACATTCATGATAAATGCTCTGTAGTACGAAGCCCTTTTTTTGCTTGGCACGCTATCACCGCGTTAATTCGCTCAAGTCACTTCGTCAAAATAATGATGAATTATGTGAACCACCCACTAACGGAATGAATTACGAATGAAAATTAATTGAACCACGCTAAAAATGTTGTGCTTGCGAAAAAAAAACTACCGAGCATTGTTTTTGGACAGTATAATCAGAATATTGATATTCATCGAGGTAAATTTCACTGAATGAGATCGCGTAGTTGAAGGGACAATTTACGAGTAAACAAATTGTTGAATGTCTTCTCCGATGCTAATAATCTTTCGGAGAGAATAATTCACACACGACTTCTTTACCGCGTTTCATTTGAACCCTGCATCTTGAATAGGACGACGTGTATATGTCTAGAAGATCGAGCGATACCCACAAGGAACATCACTCAAGTGTCCGCCTTCGATTTGATTGAAACTTATATATGTGATAAAGCATCGAAAACTATTAGACCCGAATTTTTTTTTATCTGCGGAAAAATGTTTTTAAGGAGGGAAATGAAATTTTAAAGAAAGGCGCGTCACCCCTTAATGACATCGCTCACACGTCCGGTCGGTAAAAATCCTACCAATTTCTCACCCAGACGGATCACATTTTGTACAAACGAGGAGAAAGACGTTGTTCGTTGTTCAGCAGATCGGATGGTGTTCTTCTATTTTTTCGAAAAGTCAACCGTCCAGGAGAACACTGCCATTGTTCGGAAATCTGCAAATCGGCCATTTCTCTTGCACTCCCGGCTCCCGGCTCTCCGGTCGGTGTGACACATGGTCTTAATTAAATTTTTTCATTTTTTTAATAGTGGATTTTGCATCGCTTCACATTAGAAGAATTTTGGTTTTTGTTTCATTCAGATCGGTGGACTTCTGGGGGTGAAATTGCAAAACCACCCCCTCCACCCGATACGCGTTTCCCGAGGGGTGGTTTTCCCCCTCAAAACAGTTTTTTTCGCAGATAAAAAAACGAGTCCAATAGTTTTCAATGCTTTATCACATATATGAGTTTCAAGAAAATCGAAGGTGGACACATAAGGGGCCAGTCCCTCACATTTGGAGCTACGAAAAAAGGCTATTTTCGCATTTTTTTAGGATTTTATAAAAGATATGAATATAAAAGTTGTTCGGCTTGGTAGATAAAGTCTTGAAATACATTTTTTTTAATTTAATCAATTTTTATTCATTTTTAAGTACAAAAACTATAGTTTAACGTAACGCCTCAAAAATAGGTGAGCTAGGTAGCTCCGTCACAACTCGGCAACGGCTTGTCTGAAACAAAAAAATCAAAGTCCATTTGATTCAGTATGACACTAGCTACAAAATGATCTTCGAATGTAAAGTTTTTCCAAAAAATAAAAAAATGGCAGATGAAAAACGAAAAAAGTAAAAAAAAACGCGTTTTTTCCGCAGTTTTTCGCAAAAAAAGAGCAAAAATAAAAAATTTTAAACCATCGAGGGTCATCTTGTTGCGAATCATGTTTACAATATGTGGTTTAAATTTTAAGAGAATCGGTTTATTAGTTTTAGAGATACGATGGAGCTGGATTTTGAAAAAGTTGTTTCAAAGGTCCTGACGTTCCGAGGTCCTGACGTTCGGGTAAAAAAAAATACTTAGAGAGCTCAGATTTTCATAAAATTTTGACACAATACTTGTGAATGTATGTACTTTCGAAAACAGTAAAAAAATCGTTTTTTTGACATTTTCAAAGTGGACTGGCCCCTTAAGGTATTCCTTTCGCGGAGGGCCGTATTTTGTAGGGGGAATAAGTAGGGCCCTCCTGAATCATTGGTACATTATAGTGGCGCTTAATAAAAATAAGTCACAATTAATTATTACACCCAACGATAAACTGGAATAAAAAATTTTGCGCGAATTTAGTAGACTTAGACATTTTTACATTTTCTCCAAAAAGTCGCGGCTACGAAAATTTTACTTCTAGGCACATTCTTCTAAGGTTTTCATTAGTATTTTCTTTGAACATTCGGTGAACCCCTGTTTTTATTGTCGTGACGTAAACTAGATTTTTTTACACGCGTGGGCAGTTTGTGTCAGGCATCTAGAGTTATTGAGTGTATAAATTATTAGATATGAATTTGGCCGGCGTGTGATTCTTCATAAAGCGCCGTATAAATGAGACGATTTTTAGAGTCGTAATAGTTCGTTGAAAGTTTGGTAACCTGACTTGGAACTTTACCAGTATACTGGGAAGTATTTTTACTTGATTACAGACGAAAATCAGTCAATTGTTAAATATTCGGGTTCGTGAAAGGAATACCTTAAGTGATGTTTCTCGCCAGTGAGAGAGAAATACATCGTCTTTTGAATCTTTAAGGCGGGACATCACTGTGAGGGGTAAAAAAATACATTTTCTTTGCGTTATGTTAAAATATACTTATTCAAGAATATGTGAAGAAAAATTAAAGTTAAAGTATTGAAGATTTACCAGGTTACTTTTAAGAGCCTTTTTCGCGAAACGACTTTTCGCGACCTGGCCGGAATCATAACTCTAGCTATAATTGCCCAATTTTTAATTCCAAAAAAACCGTTACACTCGGGATATAGGGTCTAAGGGTGAAAACAGTAGCAAATGACCCCCCCCCCCCCCAATCCCCCAAAAAATTGGGTCCATGCGACAAACACCCTGTATATGAGGCAGGTAAATTTCGAACGGGTTGCATTTATGTAATGTTACCTTTGAGGACACTAAACTACTGTGAGCCTCCAGGTCGGATGTCTTCAAAATAACCTTTTCCTCATTTATATATATAGCGGATCGAGCTTTTCTCAGGATTCATTTGCCCTCTCGCGTCGTTCGTTCTCCGTCACAGTCACGCGGCGTAACTGGGTCAATTTTTCGAGTCAATATTGCCCGCAGAATTTATTTTCTTCAGTGAAGTGCCCACCCATGAGTAAGCGAGAGGTCCGAAGGGCTCCCGAGTTTTTGCAGCTATTTGTTCGAAAGCTCGCTATGAATTGGAAAAATAAAAAGAATACGTACGCTAAAAACTTCACGGCGATTCGAAGATGCACCCAACTTTTTGTCGCGGCCCTCGCCCTGACGCGTCCCTCAAGGAAATTTCCGACTGAAGCGAAGGCAGATTTGCCGCTGGAAACGGCATGGTGTGTGGGGGCGAGGAAAAGTCGTTATGCATTTCTATTTGGAGCTTTTTCGCTCTTTCCCTCCCTCCCTCCCCCCCACTCGCTCTCTCTTCCTCTCTCTCTCTCTCTCTCTCTCTCTCTCTCTCTCTCTCTCTCTCTCTCTCTCTCCCCTCTCTCTCTCCCCCTCTCTCTCCCTCTCTCTCTCCTTCTCCTGTTTGCTCCGGTTGGGAAACGTGAGTCGACCACTTGATGCCTGGCGGCCTGGCCGGTCAATAAAATATATACGAGCATTGTATATCGCAGGAGGCACTGGCGATTTGTTCAATAGAGCTGCGATACGATTAGATCGGGAAACTTGAACATGATATGGAAGAGGAAACTCTTGAATGTTATTGGAGTAAATCGTACAATCGTGCTGAGGCTGAAAACCCCCATAATCGGCAGAAATTAGAAGGCCAGTTTTTAACCAAGTTTGCCTAAAAGTCGGCGTGAGGGTTATTTTTAGGCGATGAAGAGGCATGAGAATGAGGCGATAAAAATATTCAAAAAAATCCAGGCTTTAGTTTTGTCCCCAGCGCCGAAATGGTGGTAGTTCATTTTTGGGGGGAAAAAGTGGCGTGAAATTTAAAAAAATCAATTTTAATTAGTGAACGTTGTCGCCTTTGAAAAGACACGTCGATCGAGTATTTGATCATCACTCTCCAATAATATCTTCACCCTCAAAAAATTGTTGAAATATAAAAAAAAAAATTGTTTATTGAATAACTCAAAAACAATCGATTTTTCCGGTGTGGTTTAAATGAACGAAATGTAGAGAATAATTTTCTCTATATTTTTGTTTCTACGGACTACCCTTGAATTTTGCTTTTTCCAAACCCTCTCGGGGGTTGAAAATTAAAAATGAAATTCTGGGAAAACTATTGACCGCACGTATTCGCCGCCGTGAAACAATTTGTAGATTGCACCCTCAGCTCCATTTTTGTCAACAGCGCAAAACTCGTATCTCTTTATTTTTGGTCAATAGTTTTCCCAGAATTTCATTTTGAATCCTCAACCTTCGAGAGGGCTTGCAAAAAGCAAAATTCAAGGGTGGTCCATAGAAAATAATTCTCTACATTTTGTACATTTAAACGATCCCCGAAAAATCGATAGTTTTTGAGTTATTCAGAAAACCACTTTTTAATATTTTACCAATTTTTTGGGGGTGAAGATATTATCGGAGAGGGATGATCAAATACTCGATCGACGCGTCTTCTCAAGGGTTACAAAGTACCCGTTTAAACAAAAATTGTATGAATTTTTCTTGAAGAGTTATCGAATTAAAACTTATTTTTCAATATCTCACCCCTAAAATGAACTTCCTCGACTTCGGCGCTGTGGACAAAAATAAAGCCCGGATTTTTCTGAACATTTTGTCTCCCGGTGCCAACCTCATAAGGGTTGTACTTTGGCATTAATACACTCCCATCCCCGTTCATCCCCTAAAAAATCCTGCACCCCGATTTTTAGGCAAACTAGGATTTAGCACCCGCGGCACCTACAAAATCACCAAAAAACTAGCCTTCTTCTAATTTTTTCCGATTCCAATATACAGCACGACTGCACTAAAGTGCGTGAATTTTTTTTTTTTAAGTACAATCCTTACTCCCACATGACTCATATTTTATGGTATACTTTATGTTGGACAGGGGCTCGAAACGAAATTAATTATAAGCATATAAACCAGCATGCGCATAAAAAGTATAATCCGGGTATTATCATATTTTACAGAGATTATACAATGTGTATTAGACGGTTGAAGATTATACTCAAATATATGTTCCACGATGTGCGTGAGAACAATGCTCCGTTGTGATAATACCACCGACTATTATTTATTTACGAATGGGTCATTTTAATCCCGTTCTATTCAAGTGAAGTTTTTCAAACATATTTCAAAACGTATTGTCGATTTCGAGAACGAGAGTGTCCTCTGAATGCACGCGTAAATGCTATTACGCCGAAGCTTTCGTCGATGGAATACAATGGAAATTAATTATTTTGAAGCCTCGATATCACCGCGTGACAGTTCTGTAACAAACCATTTAAGTCACTGTCACTGTTATGAAAAAGGCTGTTTACGCGATTTTTTTTTTTTGAGAATTTTATAAAAGATATAAATATAAAAGTATTTGGGCTCGATAAATAAGGTCTTGAAATAATTTTAAAAAAAATCATTCATTTTTATTCATTTTTAAGTACAAAAACTATAGTTTAATGTAACGCATCAAAAATAGGCGGGCTAGGCAACTCCATCACAACTCGGTTGTCTGAAACAAAAAAACCAAAGTCCATTAGATTCAGTATGACACCAGCTACAAAATGACGGTCCGATAAAAAGTTTTATCAAAAAATAAAAAAATGGCCGATGAAAAACGAAAAAAGTATTTTAAAAACGCGTTTTTTCGCAGTTTTTCGCACAAAAAAGAGCAAAAATCAAAATGTTAAAACCATCGAGGGTCATTTTGTTGCGAATAATCATGTTTACAATATGTGGTTCAAATTTCGAGAGAATAGATTTATTAGTTTTACAAGGGGACAGTACGGCAGTCGGATTTTTGTAATTTTTCGTACTCATGGTACGCGAAGTTCAGAGCTCGAATATTAATATCCCAAAGCATTTCGATGCCATATTCAGAAATTTTCGAGAAAATTGACTTTGAAGTTTTCGAGCGCACTCTTATCCCACAAAGATGCAACGATATTCGAACCGGGCTCGTGGCGTACCCAGTAGCGCTCGAGTCTAGTAATCGCGGGGTCGCTGATTCGAGTCTCACTTCGAAATTTTTTTTTTTTTTTTTTTCATTTTTTTAAAATGAAAAAACGCAATTCATATTTTTAATTATCTCTTGATTATAAACATACATTTTCAAGTATCAATATTTATAACCAACAACATTTTTAGGATGAAAATGAAAAACGTCGGGTAAGGAATTGAATACTTTATTATTCGGTCTGTATTCGTTTGTTTTATACATCGGGTGTAATGTTACATGAGCCAGAGTGATAACCATCGTAAAAACAAGGAAAACAGTAATTTTCACGGCATCTCGACGGTTGCCAAAGCAAGCGTTATATTCACATATTTCAACATTTATTCTTCTATTTATATTCCTATTAATCTACAAGGGAGTTTATGTAAATATTATTACTGGATACTTTTACGTCGCCTACTCGCAATTTCAAGCAAAAGATAATCCAAAATAAGACTTGCATTTATCATTGACAATTATAATTACATATATGTAAATTAGCATAGATTTTATGATTTTTATCGCGGGATTATTTATTTATTTTTTTTATAAATAATCACCTATTGTTATATATAAATAATATATGATCATATATGAGAAAATATATAATTATGTATAACTATAATGAATTTTGTACATAAATAACTATATATGGATTTTGTCCATATATAAACATATATAGACATATTATATTAATTATATATAATAATATGTGATTATATACAACAAAAATTTATCGGGATATTTAAATGACGGAGGTATGCGAATTAAAAAAAAAATTAAAAAAAAAAAAAAATCTCGAAGTGAGACTCGAACCAGCGACCCCGCGATTACTAGACTCGAGCGCTACCGGGTACGCCACGAGCCCGGTTCGAATATCGTTGCATCTTTGTGGGATAAGAGTGCGCTCGAAAACTTCAAAGTCAATTTTCTCGAAAATTTCTGAATATGGCGTCGAACTGCTTTGGGATATTAATATTCAAGCTCTGAACTTCGCGTACCATGAGTACGAAAAATTACAAAAATCCGACTGCCGTACTGTCCCCTTGTTAGAGATACGATGGAGCTAGATTTTAAAAACGTTGTTTCGAGAAAAACGCGTTTGAAGTTTATACCATGAAAAACTCAGACCTAAACTCAATCGGCAATTCCTGCACCTTGCAAAATCCCTTCTGATTGTTCATCAACGTCGATTTCTTCAAGTCGATCAACCGATTTTTTGAAATTTTCAAAGTGGACTGACCCCTTAATTTTAAGGCCAACATGTGAACTTGAATTTGTCGTATCATAAACGCGCTGGAATTTACAAGTCCGGTAGATTACAACGAAATCGCAAGTTCATCGTGACATAACAACGGCTATCCTCGAAGTCCACTATCTTCAAACCCAGCTTTCCCGATATATACGCACATACACATAGGAACTCGGGCAAGATGTAACGCTAAGGTCTTGTTCAAATGAAACAATACATATGCGAGTCAGTCAACTTCAATTATTCTTTCAAAGTAATCAACATTTATTAATCCTTTAATTTTTGAAGCAAAAAATCAGTCCTGATTGTTACCATACAATATATATTTTTTCTTAAATCTTTATTTTTCCCATCTTAGCCCGTACGCGGAACAAGATCAAAAAGCGCTGGGAGAATGATGGGACACGAATTATTGACATCTTTCGCATATAAAAGTGGTTTCATTCCCAATATCCCGTGCGGAAAGTTGATAGGGCATCCCTCACCAAAATAAGGGCCTTTAAGGGCTTATTTGGGGCTTTCCTTATCAGGGAAGCCTCAAATAAGCCCTTGAAGGCCCTTATATGGCAATCCCGACCGACATTGCCACGATCGGGCCAGGTTTAGGCATTATAGGAAACGGACCAGTATACGTAGCTTGGACTAAATCGTTTGTGGCATTTTAATTACTACCCTCAATTATTCGATAATAGGTAAAATAGGATAAAAACGTGAGGGCATTGAAAATTACTATATATTACATTTACTAAACCTTCAAAAAATTACATATTATTCTTATTGCCTTATTCACTCATGGAGTGATGCCAGCGCGTATCTTTGAACAATCCAATTGGGTTTTTAAAAACATTTCTATAGTGACTATTTTTCGCCGAATGCTTTCCATATGAAAAATTATTTCTTCCGAAGATTTTGATATTTTCCACTCATGAATGTTATCCGATTATGTAGGATAAGTCAATAGATCGGTTTTCGATTTCCAGATATTACCTTCCAACAAAAAAGATTCTAGACATTGATTGGATTCGAATATTTTTATAATTTCTACTATAGGGGCAGCGTGCGTAGCTATGAGTAGTTAGATACTAGGTTCAATACCCATATAGGTGCAATATTTTTATCGAAAAAAAAAAAACATTCCGAAAGGCCAGGGCACGACGAATTACGATACAAAATCGTTGTGGTAAACTCTCAATTACGTGCTTAATTTCATTTTGGATTTATGAAATATTTTGTGCACATAGTACCCTTAGATTTACAGTGTACATTGTAAAGAAATAAAGATTTATTTGAATCGAATCTTTATTTATTCGATTTGAATATATTTGATATTTAAAAAAAATAGCGGAAACGAATAAAAAAAATATATTTGAAACAAATAAGACCGTAGTAGGTCGTGAGACAAGGAAAAAGCCTATCTCATTTAAACAGATCCTATTTGAATAATAAAAAAAAACTGGCAGTGCATCGTGACCTTATACGGACACATATACACATATACACACACGTGAGCCATTGACAGGGATAACGTATGGGCACACCATGGTTTACATGAGGCGTCAATCAGGCATCATTGAAGGCCCTCATTATTCTGCCTTTAATGGCCCTCACTACAAAGTGTGACTGGCCACTAAGGGCCCATGTGAGGCTACCCGATTAGTGCCCTATTAAAGTTAGGGAAATTATATATGGGCCCGACCGAAGCCCTAGTTCAATTTCCGCACGGCTACCAGCAATTTGATAAGCCAATCGTCTAAGTTCTGTAGTATTTAATCCGAATAACGTTGCTTCCATATCATTTTAATCATTTGTAAGTTCTTTTTCTTCCCCTGCTAGAAACACCAGTTGAAGAGTAACCAAACGCTTTATCCTTTCTAACGTAAATAGTGGTACGTTGTAAAATATTGGCGCTTTGCGATAGCTTGTATTTATCTTGCTCCATTAGACGGTTAACGAATTAACAAAAACATCACGCAATAACCTTGAAAATTGCTGACAAACCGTTCTTATTATATTAATAATTAGTACTTTCATTGTGTATACCTACCGGTCTCGAATCAATATCAGCAACTCGAATGAACTGAAACGATGGTAAACTTCACCAAAGATCAGATCGTTTTGTCACAAAATCGATATTGTTTTCACACCCTAGACGCGTGCTTCCGCCACAGTTGACACTTTCACGCTCATTCACCTCGCCGCCCCTCCGAACCCCAACGGGAGCACTGTGCTCGCACACACTGTTCAATAGCTAGGCTTATGATTCATTTTATCCCGCGTATTCGTCTTGCCCCGAGTTCCCCTGTATACCCGTAGTAGAAAAAAAAGAACGCCGATATACGATCGCACGAATATGAAAACCGCACAATTACACGCGTACAGTGGTGTGCGAGACTGTAGGAGATTTCATTGACCAACGAACGCGGCAGGCAGTAGATGCGGTGGCCAAATGACGGCAATGTTTCGAAGTAGTAAGCAACCGCAATGGTCCACCGATAGACATATCCGTGATACGATAGCGAAAGAGACGGCGAGGGTGAGGTGGAATAGGGGAGAATCGGAAGCGCGAGGGAGTACGATTGCGGTAAAGGGAAGAGCACCGCAGAAACACAGTGGAACAGTAGTAGCGGCCAGTAGTGACCAGACGAGCTCTATCGAGACCCCGTGGGCCTGTGGAGGAGACGCGTCGGCCTGGATAGCCTCTCGCGTTTCATTCAACGGCACAACTCTCCGGCCGACGGAAGTACTAGAAGCCACAATGCTCGCGAGTTTGAACGCGTCGCATCTGTGTACTCGTGGTATTGTTCTCTTCGATATCTAATAGCTAGCCGTAGTAGGTTGTATACACAGTCATCTTGTCGGCCAAACCAGCTGTATGGGCGGAAAATTTTAACTTCCGACATACACGAACGTTTCACGATTGATTGGGCAATGCTTCGGTCAAATTTTCCTTCGTGTGTGAAATGATGTTGAAGTTTGCATCGTTGTCAAAAATGATGTTGAAGTTTGCATCGTTGTCAAAAATTATGATGACGTTTGCATCGTTGTCAGAAATGATGTTGAAGTTTGCATCGTTGTCAAAAATGATGTTGAAGTTTGCATCGTTGTCAAAAATGATGTTGAAGTTTGCATCGTTGTCAAAAATGATGTTGAAGTTTGCATCGTTGTCAAAAATTATGATGACGTTTGCATCGTTGTCAGAAATGATGTTGAAGTTTGCATCGTTGTCAAAAATGATGTTGAAGTTTGCATCGTTGTCAAAAATGATGTTGAAGTTTGCATCGCTGTCAAAAATGATGCTGAAGTTTGCATCGTTGTCAAAAATTATGATGACGTTTGCATCGTTGTCAGAAATGATGTCGAAGTTTGCATCGTTGTCAGAAATGATGTTGAAGTTTGCATCGTTGTAAAAATGATGTTGAAGTTTGCATCGTTGTCAAAAATGATGTTGAAGTTTGCATCGTTGTCAAAAATGATGTTGAAGTTTGCATCGTTGTCAAAAATGATGTTGAAGTTTGCATCGTTGTCAAAAATGATGTTAAATTTTGCATCGTTGTCAGAAATGATGTTGAAGTTTGCATCGTTGTAAAAATGATGTTGAAGTTTGCATCGTTGTCAAAAATGATGTTGAAGTTTGCATCGTTGTCAAAAATGATGTTGAAGTTTGCATCGTTGTCAAAAATGATGTTGAAGTTTGCATCGTTGTCAAAAATGATGTTGAAGTTTGCATCGTTGTCAAAAATGATGTTGAAGTTTGCATCGTTGTCAAAAATGATGTTGAAGTTTGCATCGTTGTCAAAAATTATGTTAAAGTTTGCATCGTTGTTAAAAATGATGTTGAAGTTTGCATCGTTGTCAAAAGTGATGTTGAAGTTGGCATCGTTGTCAAAAATTATGTTGAAGTTTGCATCGTTGTCAAAAATTATGATGACGTTTGCATCGTTGTGAAAAATTATGTTGAAGTTTGCATCGTTGTGAAAAATTATGTTGAAGTTTGCATCGTTGTCAAAAATTATGTTGAAGTTTGCATCGTTGTCTTTAATGATGTTGAAGTTTGCATCGTTGGAATGCAATGACAATTCTTTTCAATTTATGACTTTCATTGTGGTGTTGAAGTTTGCGACGTTGGAACGCAACGAAAATAATTTTTTTACAATTGCCTATTCTTTGTGGCAAATCAAAAGTACTGCTAAACCCACTCAAATTTTTTTTATGAATTCTTATTAGAGACCCACAACCTAAATCGATCAGAAATTATTTTGAATAACAATAAAGATGGAGAACGATGAAAATGAGTAAAAATTCGTTGCATTCCAACGATGCGAATTTCAACAACATATTCAAAATCACATTTTGCAGATTTAGGTCGTAAATCGCTGAATGAGAATCGTAAAGAATGTTTGCGTGATTTTTGTGGCTTAAATCTGCCGAAGGAAATTTGGGAAAAAGAAAAAAACATTGGCTGCATTCCAAGGACGCATACTTCAACATCACGTGAGGCGATGAGGCACAGGATCATGTCGAAGCATTTTTATTGTTATCCGATGTTTTTTTTCGATGCATTCAGGTTGTAGGTCTCCAATGAGGATCGTAAGAAAAGTCTGCCCCAAGTGGGACCTACTAAGAATATTGCCAATTATAAAAAAAAAGATGACCGTTGTCCTCCAGCGATGCAAACTTCATTATCACGAGGGTTAACGAAAGGAGATAAGTAATAGAGTATTACACCCTTTTTTGATCCTTTGGTGGTAATAAACGACTAGAATTCTTATTTCTATTTTATGAAATCGATGAGTGCCATAAAAATGCATTTAAATATTATATTTCAAATTTCCGCGCGAAAACGCTGGCCGCCATGCTGCTTCGGTTCGTGACGTCACTTGCATAGTAAACATCGCGGCTGCGCCAATTGTGAATACGTACATTTTTTTGGTTGCAAGGGAGTTACAATCCCTATCATTGGTATGTTCCTAAATGTAAGAATACTAGGGTAAAAACACGGGGAAAGTTGTGGATTAAAATCCTAATTGATATAAATATAAGGAAGATGCGATTAAAACTTGCGAGAAGAGATCCAAAGTCATAGTACGAAAAAAACTCATTTGTTCTTTTTGAAGTACAGATAACTATTTGAAAATTTGCAATTAACTATGACAAACGCGAATATATATTGGGAGTACAAATAAGTTTCCACCGTTTGACAAAAGATGGCCCCACCAGGAGGTTATGGTTGAAATTGTCTGATGTAAAACGTCATATCGTAAGGTTGGACATCTGGCAAGACCATAACCTTAAAATATTAGCGATTTCGTATCAGCATCACATAAGTTTTTTCGTGCGAAAATGTCGAGTTTTGAGCCGAATAAGCGTCCTTTGCAGGAACTTTTGATTTACTTGTTTAATTTGAAGGAATCTGCAGCTGAGGCGCATCGATTGCTTGTAGAAGCATATGGTGAGGCTGCTTTAAATGAAAGAAGTTGTCGTGAATGGTTTCAAAAGTTTTAAAACGGTGAGTTTGACGTCGAAGACAAAGAACGTAGCGGAAGGCCGAAAGTGTACGAAGACGCGGAACCGGAAGCATTATTAGAGGGAAGCATTATTAGACTTGCCAAACGCAAAAAGAACTTACACTTACATTAGGAGTGATTCAACAAGCAATTTCACATTGTTTAAAATCGTTGGGAATGATTCAAAAGCAAGGAAATTGGGTTCCATATGAACTGAAGCCGAGAAACGTTGAACGCTGATTTTGCACATGTGAAATACTGCTTACCAGGCATAAGCGAAAGGGTCACTCATAACACTCAATTGGGAAGTTTTACCCCACCCGCCGTATTCACCAGACATCGCTCCCTCTGACTATCATTTATTTCGTTCGATGACGCACGACCTGTCTGAGCAGCACTTCACATCATATGGATACCAAAAATTGGGTCGATTTGTGGATAGCATCAAAAGATGAAGCGTTCTACCAACGCGATATCCATTACTGCCAGAAAAATGGGAAAAAGTAGTGGCTAGCGATGGACAGTGCTTTGTATAAAACACAAAGTACCGTTCTTTCACAAAAAATGCCCAATTTTTTATTTAAAAAACGGCAGAGACTTATCTGTACTCCCAATCGTTGTTGACGCTTCCTTTCACAGGTTAGAGATTAATACGTCCACCGCTTTCTTTGTTTACTATGTCAATGACGTCACGTCGGAATCCATTATGGCGGCTACCGTTTCGCATGTTCGTTGAACAGATATAAAAAGTATTAAAAATAAATAAATTATAACATTTTTTTTGTGTTTTTACAAATTAAAACCAACATTATTCGATCGCTTATTGCGAAAACTACCTTAATTATACATTCTTAGTGTTTTTCTTATATACAGGGTGAGGCACTAACTGTTGCCACCTTGAATATCTCTGTAATTATCGACGTCACGAAAAAATGTTTGAGACAAAAGTTGTACCGTACGCAAGGGGTCATCAGATGCGATCATTTTTTTATCTCAGTGGAGGTGCTGTCGCACAGCAAAGGTCACCTTCACTTTTTTAAATGGGACCGTACATTTTTTTAACTATCTTGTAGAGCATCGACAACTGTATAAAAAACATTTAGGGATCAAAGTCGTTCAAGGTCATTTAAGAGCAAAAAGTGGCATGAACTTTATTTTTATGTGAAATTACCTTTATTCACAGTAGATGTTCAAAGTCATTGCCATTGGAATCAATGCAGTATTGCAATCTCCTCATCACGAATTTCTTATCAGTTCGGCACTTATCGCCGAAGTCTTGCCATTGTTTTGTATGTAAACAACGGCACTAAACCTACAATGTACACGGAACATTGTACAATGTTTCGCCCAAACAAACCCAAGATAACGATAGTAAGAATGGTGAGACTAGTATTAATGAATCAAGCGAATGTAAATGATGTATTCTTTTGAAGAGCAAACTGATATGCTTCTAATTTACGGAGAATGTCAGAAAAATGCAGTAAGAGCTAGAGACTTATACGCTGAAAGATTTCCTGAACGTTCTCATCCTACACGCTGTACATTTAAAATTTTGTACACTAAACTGAGGACAACTGGATCCTTAACCCGTGGGAAAGTAACCGACAAAAGCGAGTTACTAACGAAGAAAGGGAAATTGGTGTTCTTGCCGCCGTTCGTCGAGACCCTTGTGCGAGTTCTCGTCAAATTGCGAGGGAATCTGGCGTAAGCCAAAGAAGTATTCTACGTGTTCTACATCGTCATAAATATCATCCTTACCACATCAGTCTCCACCAGGGATTAACTGGTACGGATTTCACGAATCGCACTGAATTCTGCCGATGGGCTCAACGCCAGATTCAGAGAGATGACTCATTTATTAATCGGATTTTATTTACCAACGAGGCAACATTTACGAATCATGGAAATATTAACTTGCATAACATGCATTTGTGGTCAACTGAAAGTTCACATTGGCTACGGCAAGTTGCACACCAAAGACCGTGGTCGGTTAATGTATGGTGTGGGATTATTGGGGATAGAATCATAGGCCCTTATTTCATCGAAAGGAATCTTAATGGTAGGAAGTACACCACATTCCTTCAAGAAACATTAGGTCCGTTATTGGAAGAAATACGTTTAGAAACAAGAAACAGAGTGTGGTATCAACACGATGGGTGCCCGGCACATTTTTAACTGATAGCTAGAAATGAATTGCAAAAGAGACTTCCAAATCGTTGGATTGGACGCGGATGAGCTGTATCGTGGCCGGCTCGCTCGCCAGACTTGACGCCTCTGGACTTTTTCTTGTGGGGATACTTGAAAGATCTTGTTTATAAAGAACGTCCAACTACGCCGTATGATACGAGGGTGGGGTGAAAAGTTTCAGGCCTGACCAAGAAAAACGATGTTTAAAATTTTTTTTTGCTTCATTTTTCAACATAATCTCTATCAACACTGATAAATTTCTCATAACGGTGTTCTAATTTAGTTATACCAGTTTTAAACGTAGATTCGTCAAGCTCCTCAAAATACTAATTTACAGCTTCGATAACTTCTTCGTTGCTCTTAAATCTTTTTCCGCCAAGCCATTTTTTGAGGTTAGGAAACAGGTAATAGTCGCTGGGGGCTAAGTCTGGAGAGTAGGGAGGATGCGGCATCAATTCAAACTTCAATTCGTGGATTGTGGACATGGCAACAATCGACGAATGCGCTGGTGTGTTATCGTGATGAAACAAAACTTTTTTCTTCGCGAAATGAGGTCGTTTAATTTGCACCTCGTGCTTCAAACGTTGCAATAACTCTGCGTAGTAATGACCAGTGATAGTCTTACCCTTTTCAAGGTAATCAATGTATATAATTCCTCTCGCATCCCAAAAAACAGTAGCCATAACCTTGTTTGCCGATAAAATTGTTTTTGCCTTCTTTGGGGTTGGTTCCCCTTTTCCAACCCACTGTTTTGACTGTTCTTTATTTTCAGGAGTGTAGTGGTGGACCCATGTCTCATCAACAGTTATGAATCGACGCAAAAATTCGTTTGGATTACGCCTATACAGCGCCAAATTGTCGGTAGAAATCGTTTTTCGAAGCAGTTTTTGGTCGAGCGTTAGCAAACGCGGCACCCACCCTGCACACAGCTTTTCCATATTCAAATGGTTGTGCAAAATATTTCGCACACGTTCAGCTGACATCCTACAGGTCTCAGCTATCTCATGCACTTTCAACCTGCGCTCTTCCAACACTATTTTATGGATTTTTTCAATCATCTCTGAAGTTGTGACTTCAACGGGCCGTCCTGAGCGAGGCTCGTCAGAGGTGCTCACACGACCCATTTTAAATTCAGAAACCCACTGCTTAATAGTTGAATATGATGGGGAGGAGTCTCCTAGTGCTGAATCCATCTCTTCTTTTATTTGTTTCGGTGTAAAACCTTTCAAACGGAAGTATTTGATGACAGCACTTTTTTCCAATTTTTCCATTTTTACGAAAACAACGGAAGCGTCTCGCGCAATGTGCTCTCGAACGTAAACTAACGTAGCGATTGGGCTGAAACTGTACATACAAGCTCGGTAGGAATGGTACTGTAGGACGCCGCTCCAAAACTAGACCTAGTGGCACCATCTCTTGGTCAGGCCGGAAACTTTTCACCCCACCCTCGTATGCGTGAGAGAATGCTTCGAGCCTGTGATTCGGTAAGTGCCGAAGTGATAAGAAATTCTACACAATCCGTGATGAGGAGATTGCAATACCGCATTGATTCCAATGGCAATCACTTTGAACGTCCACTGTGAATAAAGGTAATTTCACATAAAAATAAACTTCATGTCACTTTTTGATCTTAAATTACCTTGAACGACTTTGACCCCTAAAAGTTGTTTTATGCAATTTTCGATGCTCTATAAGATTGTTGAAAAGAAAATGTACCGTCCCATTTAAAAAAGTGGAGGTGACCTTTACTGTGCGACAGCGCCTCCACTGAGATAAAAAACAATGGTCGCATTTGATGACCCCTTTCGTACGGTACAACTTTTGTTTCAAACATTTTTTTGTGACGTCGATAATTACCGAGATTTTCAAGGTGGCAACAGTTGGTGCCTCACCCTGTAGAGTAAAATACCTTATTGACGGGCTTGAGGGTGTACGCTACTTGTACAGCGAAGCACGATGAAGACGTATCGCTATAATAAAGTCATCACTGCGACCTCTGGATGGGAATGATTAAGTTGAAGGAAGCAGACTGCGAAAACGGAACAGAGAAAAGACTGAACGAACGAGCTCGGAAAATCGCTTTTCCGATGCATCCAGATCCTGCATCATTCCTAAACCGCGCTCCCACTTTGCATATTCCTTCCCACCATTCAGCATAAAATCGCGTGAGAACAGGAATAGCCGCGCGTTTCAATTCCCATGCTATTCAACTTGACTTTTCCATCGATCGGCCGAGCCCGAGCATACGCGGGAGGTCGATCGAGCCACCTACGATCGTTCGCCACGCTTACTTTCACCATATGAGAATAGGACGCGGGGCCGGAGACGGAGGAACATCTTGAGGCGCGGTACCGTTTGCTTCGATCGCGACTCGGATCGCTCCCACCATCGAATTCCGCACACAGGACGATTTAGAATTATAGTCGTACACCTGGTGATGATTTCGTTCAATGTGGTGCAAAATACACTTTTTTTTCACCGATATTCCAATTTCAAACTTTCGGACCAAAGCTACTCCTCTTTAAAAAAGGGCTAATTTTAGGCATTTTTTTTAACGAGTACAATGACAGGAGTAAAAAATTGAATTGGAACACTTTATTATACATAGTTTGAGGCGTAGACATTTTTTTTGTCATTTTTTCATTGAAACTGTCTGCGTCAGAGTCGAAGACTGTAGAGTACCTCTCGTGCAAAGTATTACGCGGCCAGAAGGATTTCTCCTGTAGTTTTTCGAACAAAAAACTAAAAAATTTGGAAACTATATATGAAAAGCTAGGAAGCTACGTACGGAAATTAGAAAATAACTTCTTTAACCCTCCTTGGTCACCGTGGGTCAATTTTACCCAGACCTAACTTTGGGTCTGAATATCTGTGGGTCCTAGTTTCAATTAAAGGTCGGCCCTCCAGGAGACGAGGGTTTGAAGTGCCATAGTGGAAAAAATAGTGGCATACCACTATTTTTTCCCTACAAGTACCATGTCTGACAAGTATCCTGTTCCAATTTCACTTGAAAATTTCGAAAATTCAGAAAGTTATGATTTTTTTTTAGTGAAAAGGTGTATTTTTTGACAAATTGACATATTCACGATTTTTTTTAACCATGCTGTCATTTGATTTTTGACATACCGACTTTTCACACATATTCTAGAGTGTTCGAAGTATTTTCTAGTACTTTTTCAATCCCGATCGGACTGATAGTTTTCAGACGGCAACCATTTGGAACTTGGCCGGGTGAATTTTACCCAGTGTGACCACTATGTTATTCCACCGTAGTGTGACCACGGACGGTTAAAAAAGGCAGTACGAATCTGAATCAAAACTTTCATTTTTGAACAGAAAATCAGATGAGTAATTGTTTATAAAAAAAGTTGATAACCAATTCCAAATTCCGTACGCAGTTCCATGGAGAATGCATCTGAGAATTTAAGTTGAAAATTTCAAGTTAGTTGGAGCATATTTGCCTGATGAGGGACATTTCTTAAGGGGTTAGGCCACTCTAGAGGCCAAAAAATATCCTTTTATCGAAATAATATCGAAAAATAGGCTTTTTGGGGATTTTTTTTTCAGCAAAACTACAAAATAATTCAAGATTACGAAGAAGGGTGTTTATCATACATATCAGTGACCGTATACAACATTTTTTTTAAGCGATTAATTTCAAAATGGCGGCTGTGCAGCGATTATCTCAAAACTGCATTTTTTATGTTGGCCGGTAACATAACTCGGACAATTTTCAACCGATTCACCTGAAATGTTGGATGTATCTCGAAAAATACATTGTCTATGGAAATACGTCGGATTTTTTTTTTTTTATATTGCATAGTTCATTTTTTGTTAACAATTATCTGACGATTTTTTAGGCAAATTATCGGAAAGTGTATGTTTAGGAATTTTTTTAAATAAATTCGTTGACTGGAAGCGATTCAAACGCGATTATCTCGAAACATAGTTTTCAAAGCCAGATGTGTCTCGAAAACGGCTTGTCCGATTTTGTCCAAATTTGGATACAATATTCTTCGATAGTTTTTCTCGTTCGCCACTTAGGATTTTGTTTGAATTTTTCATTTTTGACGGAATTTCGACCGTTTTAATTTAACATTCGGTTTTCGTTCGCAATTTCCGATGATTTTGGATCGCATACCATTGCACAAAAAAGCAATGGTTCAATCAAATGAAAAACCCCTACGTGGCGAACGAGAAAAATTATCGAATAATATTGTATCCAAATTTGGACAAAATCGGACAAGCCGTTTTCGAGATACATCTGGCACCCATTTTGAAAACTATGTTTCGAGATAATCGCGTTTCAATCGCTTCCAGTTGACGAATTTATTTTTAAAAAATCTTAAACATACCTCAATATACATATTTTCTAATAAAAAAAAAACGGATCCAATCGAAACATTAGTTTTCGAGATAAAAATTCCCGAAGTTTACCTGTTTTTCTCGCCGTTTACTCAGGTACCATCCCTTAACGGGTTATACGAAGTTAGAAATTTAAAAAAATCGATCTTTTCTATTGCATTATCTGAATGTACAAATATGTGACTATATTCCCTGAAAATTTCAAATCGATCCAGCGATCGTCCGAGAAACTTCAAACGCGTTTTTTTCAAAACGGTGTTTTCAAAGTCGGTGAGCACGATTTCTCAAAAACGGCACAACCGATCGATCTGCAATTTCAACACAACCTTGTCAGATATATTCTTCAGGTATTGATCGAAGGAATAAGATTTCCGATAATTATTTCTATTTTTTTCAACGATACGACGAAAAAAAATGGTCAAAAATCGAAATTGTTTCTTTGCGGAGCCACCATTTTGTCAAAAATTAAAATTTCGACTACTCCTTCGATCAATACCTGGATTCATCTATCCCCTAAAAGAATCTTTTTGGTTTGGTTTTTTTTTTTTTTTTTTTTTTTTTTTTTTTTTTTTTTTTTTTCATTTTAAATAATCCAAACCGGATATACTTCGCTCACCGCCGGACACTTTTTTTTCGGGGACCTCCAGGACATTTCCTATAGAAGCAATGTTAATGAATATTTTTCAAAATAAAAAATGCCAATCCAAAGCTAAAAGATGCCACTACACTGCCTGATACTTTTCGTTTTGCCCAAATGAAATCCTTTCCCAGAAAAAAATCGTGAAAAAACGACTTTTTTGGCCTTGCAACTGCGTATAACGCCTTAATGTAAAAATAATTTCACCAAATCGATCGTCGTGTTCGTATTTTCCGAAATTTCTTATTAGAAAAACACGCTGACTTTCCAAAAGACTTCTTGCAATCACTTGGCATCCGACCTACCGCGCATTCTGAATCCCCCTGTATCTACGAACTCTACGGTACTGCAACACAATTCGCGAAGACGTGCTCGCCAAGTATACTCTTCCGAGGATGCCTGTGAGAATCGAAAGATATAAAAATACGCCTGACTTGAGGATAGTCTGCACGTGTCTGCACGCATCTTACATATATATATATATATATCGATCGATGAACATCCCGTCTGGTTTGTCGTTAACGTGATTGTTTTATCGTTACCGAGATTGCAGTTGACTGCTACACCGAGACTATATATCCGGAAGGAATCTCTTTCGCACTTTCAGGAGTGGCTGAGGTTCGAGTACGTGCGACGCGCGGTCGATTTTCGGTTCTCACCACTCATGTTCATTCCGTTTCATCACTCTACCTCCTCCTTCTTTCCTCCGATAGAAAAACATATTTATACAGGAGTTTAAGAGTTTCCAAGAATATCGATGTCAATAAAATGGATGACCATTTTAGATATTTCAACAATAAACAACGATTGTTTTTATTTTAAAGGGATTTTTGCGCGTGCAACGTCAGTCGCGATCGCCAGTCAGTCTCCATTGGAAATTGTTCCAAGCTCGATGCTACGTCAAAGTGGATACGACTCAAACGAGTCAGACGCGAGAGATTGAAGCTTCCGCGACGTGAGAGCATCCCTCTCATCGAGTTAGGGCTTATAAACCGACGCGTCCACGGTTACCGTTTTCCGGGTCACGTTCGATTCACTTGTCTGGCACACAGCCTGTGTCAATATGCAGTTCGGCACGAGCGTCGAGTGAAACTCGACAGTGACAAGCATGGTTTCGGCAACGGTCGAATTCAAATATTCATTTCGACTGCGATATACGACTTCTGCATAACGACTAGATGTTTCACTTTTTTTTTCATCGGTCCATTTGGCGCACTGCCTCGAGAAGACATAGTTGAATATCAATCGCTCGTTTGTCGATCGAATTCCTCTTTAATCGGTGCCTATTTGTAACAGTCGAAAACACCCCATTTTCAAGGTTTCGTACCCAGAGGTCATTTTTGTGATTTTTTTTCAAGGAAAACTATTTGAAATTTCGGATTGGGGTTTTGATTATCTAAAAGTATATACAATGAAAAATATGTTTAATTTTCTTTATTTAAAAATGTCAAAGATATACAAGGATATTGTATGATCCTTGGAGCGTGGTAAAAAAATCTGCGTATACGGTACCCGCTGGCGTTTCTTCGAAAATCATCTGAAAAAAACCAAAAAGATTATTAAATTAGATACTATAATCTAGTACTTGTCATAGCCGATTTTGAAAATATCGACTTATGACAAAATGGCGGACGTTTGAACATAAATAGTGATTTTTGGGCCAAAAATTAGTTATTATTTTACCTATAAAACAAAAACTAATTAACGGAAAAAAAATCCTATGACAAGTACTAGATAATGGTGTATAGAATGACCACAAAAAACCTCAAGGCAATCGGTTCATTGGTTTTCGAGAAGTTTTGGGTACCGATTTGACAAACGTGGTTTTAAGAAAAACGCGTTTGAAAATTTGGGAATGAATATTCATGAAATTTGTCAACTTACATGGAATCGATACCAGGCCCATAGTGTAGTTCTTCTACGGTCGACGGAATGTTCATAGCTTCTAAATCGATTTTTTCGACCATCTAGGTGTATATTTCCCCTTAATGCCATTCTGCTGTCTGTCCGTCCGTATCTTGCGGGTTCTAGCTCGTGAACGGAATGAGTTGCAAACATGAAATTTGGATCTTTCGTGTAGAATTTTTATTCAAAACCGAATATTGAATTAGAAATTCAATTAAATTATTTTCCATGGGGGTCCCATTCATGAAAACGGAGCAGAATTTTTTTTTCTTACCCTGGCATTTGGATATGTTATAAAGCACTGAAAAGTAAGTCATATGTATTTTTTTTAACGGCGGAAAAACGGTTTTAACGGCTGAAACGCAAAACGTTGTAACGGTACGAGATATTTAAAAATGTCAAATTGCAACAATGTTTATTTTTTTGTGCACTATACATTGGAGATGAGAACGATAACGTTATCGACGATAAACGAAAAACACCCCTATTTTCGAGGGTTCGTTTCACCCCTTAAAACCGTTTTTCCGCCGATAAAAAAAATACGTATCGCTTACTTTTCGGTGCTTTATAACATATCCAAGTTTCAACAAAATCGAAGGGTGTCACCTGAGGGATGTTCCTTGTGAGTTATGTTTCCGGCCAACTAAAAAAATCCAGTTTTGAGATAAACGCTGCACAGCCGCCATTTTGAAATTAATCGCTTCAAAAAAATTATTGTATACAGTCACTGATATGTATGATAAACACCCTTTTTTGTAATCTCGATTTATTTTGTAGTTTTGCTGAAAAAAAATCCCCAAAAAGCCGATTTTTTCGGCCTCTAAAGTGGCCTAAGGCATCGATAACTTGCTATTGTTGTGATTCAAAAATAAAAACGCTTTTTAGAGAGTCCTATAGGGAAAACGCGGTTAAAAAATATCACGAGGTTATTAATTATTAATTATTAACGAGGTTATTAATAAAATGGCGATATTTACAGCTCCCGTTTGTGGCAGGAGGGTGGAATAGCTCGTATTTTGGAACAGCTCAACGCGTCGCACAGTAGCGGGCAGGAGAAAACAGTTGAATTCAGGCAGGAGGAAAATCGCCTGGCACGAAAACCGGTTCCGATCATTAAACCCTCCCTTCACTGAGCCTTGTACTCGGCGTCCTTGAGCTTGAGAACATTCCCATTCGTTTACGAGGGTGACGTGATTTTATTGATGTACCGAAGTAGGGGACAGGGTTCGTTGGGCGAGACGCTATCAGCCACTCCATGGTCAAGCACCACCGTTCCCCACAAATATATTCAAGCATATATACATATATGTGACTTCCTAAGGGTGGTTTTTGTAACCATGGTGCTACGGCGGTTGACAAGCTTGGTGACCGGGCAGTAAATCGTTACAGCGCCGAACGATCTACTCAAATATTCAAGATTTATGATACTGAAGTTTGCATCGTTGCAAATGCAACGAAAATTTTTTTTTTTTTTTTTTCAATTTTTGATAATCAACTGGTTGCTTTATGTGTTTGGTGAAGAAAAAACATGTATCCGCCATGTACGTCTCCCAGAAATCGCCCTTAAGCGTGGGTGAAAATCGAAAAAAATCGAAAAAAAATCGTATCTCCCGACGTACAGGTATCACACATTTTATTTTTCGATATTCCCATTAAGGAGCTCTAGAAAGTAGTGTGGAAAAAGTTTGGATGATTTTCGAGATCCGGAAGCCACCCTTAAGCGAGGTTGAAAAATTGAAAAAAATCGAAAAAAAATCGTATCTCCCGACGGACAGGTATCACACATTTTCTTTTTCGATATTCGCATTGGGGAGCTCTAGAAAGTAGCCCGGAAAAAGTTTGGATGATTTTCGAGATCCGGAAGCCACCCTTAAGCGAGATTGAAAAATCGAAAAAAATCGAAAAAAAATCGTATCTCCCGACGTACAGGTATCACACATTTTCTTTTTCGATATTCCCATTAAGGAGCTCTAGAAAGTAGTGTGGAAAAAGTTTGGATGATTTTCGAGATCCGGAAGCCACCCTTAAGCGAGGTTGAAAAATTGAAAAAAATCGAAAAAAAATCGTATCTCCCGACGGACAGGTATCACACATTTTCTTTTTCGATATTCGCATTGGGGAGCTCTAGAAAGTAGCCCGGAAAAAGTTTGGATGATTTTCGAGATCCGGAAGCCACCCTTAAGCGAGATTGAAAAATCGAAAAAAATCGAAAAAAAATCGTATCTCCCGACGTACAGGTATCACACATTTTCTTTTTCGATATTCCCATTAAGGAGCTCTAGAAAGTAGTGTGGAAAAAGTTTGGATGATTTTCGAGATCCGGAAGCCACCCTTAAGCGAGGTTGAAAAATTGAAAAAAATCGAAAAAAAATCGTATCTCCCGACGGACAGGTATCACACATTTTCTTTTTCGATATTCGCATTGGGGAGCTCTAGAAAGTAGCCCGGAAAAAGTTTGGATGATTTTCGAGAACCGGAAGCCACCCTTAAGCGAGATTGAAAAATCGAAAAAAATCGACAAAAAATCGTATCTCCCGACGTACAGGTATCACACATTTTCTTTTTCGATATTCCCATTAAGGAGCTCTAGAAAGTAGTGTGGAAAAAGTTTGGATGATTTTCGAGATCCGGAAGACACCCTTAAGCGAGGTTGAAAAATTGAAAAAAATCGAAAAAAAATCGTATCTCCCGACGGACAGGTATCACACATTTTCTTTTTCGATATTCGCATTGGGGAGCTCTAGAAAGTAGCCCGGAAAAAGTTTGGATGATTTTCGAGATCCGGAAGCCACCCTTAAGCGAGATTGAAAAATCGAAAAAAATCGAAAAAAAATCGTATCTCCCGACGTACAGGTATCACACATTTTCTTTTTCGATATTCCCATTAAGGAGCTCTAGAAAGTAGTGTGGAAAAAGTTTGGATGATTTTCGAGATCCGGAAGCCACCCTTAAGCGAGGTTGAAAAAATGAAAAAAATCGAAAAAAAATCGTATCTCCCGACGGACAGGTATCACACATTTTCTTTTTCGATATTCGCATTGGGGAGCTCTAGAAAGTAGCCCGGAAAAAGTTTGGATGATTTTCGAGATCCGGAAGCCACCCTTAAGCGAGATTGAAAAATCGAAAAAAATCGAAAAAAAATCGTATCTCCCGACGTACAGGTATCACACATTTTCTTTTTCGATATTCCCATTAAGGAGCTCTAGAAAGTAGTGTGGAAAAAGTTTGGATGATTTTCGAGATCCGGAAGCCACCCTTAAGCGAGGTTGAAAAATTGAAAAAAATCGAAAAAAAATCGTATCTCCCGACGAACAGGTATCACACATTTTCTTTTTCGATATTCGCATTGGGGAGCTCTAGAAAGTAGCCCGGAAAAAGTTTGGATGATTTTCGAGATCCGGAAGCCACCCTTAAGCGAGATTGAAAAATCGAAAAAAATCGACAAAAAATCGTATCTCCCGACGTACAGGTATCACACATTTTCTTTTTCGATATTCCCATTAAGGAGCTCTAGAAAGTAGTGTGGAAAAAGTTTGGATGATTTTCGAGATCCGGAAGCCACCCTTAAGCGAGGTTGAAAAATTGAAAAAAATCGAAAATAAATCGTATCTCCCGACGGACAGGTATCACACATTTTCTTTTTCGATATTCGCATTGGGGAGCTCTAGAAAGTAGCCCGGAAAAAGTTTGGATGATTTTCGAGATCCGGAAGCCACCCTTAAGCGAGATTGAAAAATCGAAAAAAATCGACAAAAAATCGTATCTCCCGACGTACAGGTATCACACATTTTCTTTTTCGATATTCCCATTAAGGAGCTCTAGAAAGTAGTGTGGAAAAAGTTTGGATCATTTTCGAGATCCGGAAGCCACCCTTAAGCGAGGTTGAAAAATTGAAAAAAATCGAAAAAAAATCGTATCTCCCGACGGACAGGTATCACACATTTTCTTTTTCGATATTCGCATTGGGGAGCTCTGGAAAGTATCCCGGAAAAAGTTTGGATGATTTTCGAGATCCGGAAGCCACCCTTAAGCGAGATTGAAAAATCGAAAAAAATCGACAAAAAATCGTATCTCCCGACGTACAGGTATCACACATTTTCTTTTTCGATATTCCCATTAAGGAGCTCTAGAAAGTAGTGTGGAAAAAGTTTGGATGATTTTCGAGATCCGGAAGCCACCCTTAAGCGAGATTGAAAAATCGAAAAAAATCGAAAAAAAATCGTATCTCCCGACGTACAGGTATCACACATTTTCTTTTTCGATATTCCCATTAAGGAGCTCTAGAAAGTAGTGTGGAAAAAGTTTGGATGATTTTCGAGATCCGGAAGCCACCCTTAAGCGAGGTTGAAAAATTGAAAAAAATCGAAAAAAAATCGTATCTCCCGACGGGGAGGTATCACACATTTTCTTTTTCGATATTCCCATTAAGGAGCTCTAGAAAGTAGTGTGGAAAAAGTTTGGATGATTTTCGAGATCCGGAAGCCACCCTTAAGCGAGGTTGAAAAATTGAAAAAAATCGAACAAAAATCGTATCTCCCGACGGACAGGTATCACACATTTTCTTTTTCGATATTCGCATTGGGGAGCTCTAGAAAGTAGCCCGGAAAAAGTTTGGATGATTTTCGAGATCCGGAAGCCACCCTTAAGCGAGATTGAAAAATCGAAAAAAATCGAAAAAAAATCGTATCTCCCGACGTACAGGTATCACACATTTTCTTTTTCGATATTCCCATTAAGGAGCTCTAGAAAGTAGTGTGGAAAAAGTTTGGATGATTTTCGAGATCCGGAAGCCACCCTTAAGCGAGGTTGAAAAATTGAAAAAAATCGAAAAAAAATCGTATCTCCCGACGGGGAGGTATCACACATTTTCTTTTTCGATATTCGCATTGGGGAGCTCTAGAAAGTAGCCCGGAAAAAGTTTGGATGATTTTCGAGATCCGGAAGCCACCCTTAAGCGAGATTGAAAAATCGAAAAAAATCGACAAAAAATCGTATCTCCCGACGTACAGGTATCACACATTTTCTTTTTCGATATTCGCATTAGGGAGCTCTAGAAAGTAGCCCGGAAAAAGTTTGGATGATTTTCGAGATCCGGAAGCCACCCTTAAGCGAGGTTGAAAAATCGAAAAAAATCGACAAAAAATCGTATCTCCCGACGTACAGGTATCACACATTTTATTTTTCGATATTCGCATTGGGAAGCTCTAGAAAGTAGCCCAGAAAAAGTTTGGATGATTTTCGAGATCCGGAAGCCACCCTTAAGCGAGATTGAAAAATCGAAAAAAATCGACAAAAAATCGTATCTCCCGACGTACAGGTATCACACATTTTCTTTTTCGATATTCGCATTAAGGAGCTCTAGAAAGTAGCCCGGAAAAAGTTTGGATGATTTTCGAGATCCGGAAGCCGCCCTTAAGCGAGATTGAAAAATCGAAAAAAATCGACAAAAAATCGTATCTCCCGACGTACAGGTATCACACATTTTCTTTTTCGATATTCCCATTAAGGAGCTCCAGAAAGTAGTGTGGAAAAAGTTTGGATGATTTTAGAGATCCGGAAGCCACCCTTAAGCGAGGTTGAAAAATCGAAAAAAATCGAAAAAAAATCGTATCTCCCGACGTACAGGTATCACACATTTTCTTTTTCGATATTCGCATTAGGGAGCTCTAGAAAGTAGCCCGGAAAAAGTTTGGATGACTTTCGAGATCCGGAAGCCACCCTTAAGCAAGGTTGAAAAATCGAAAAAAATCGAAAAAAATCGACAAAAAATCGTATCTTCCGACGTACAGGTATCACACATTTTCTTTTTCGATATTCGCATTAGGGAGCTCTAGAAAGTAGTGTCGAAAAAGTTTGGATGATTTTCGAGGTCCGGAAGCCACCCTTAAGCGAGGTTGAAAAATCGAAAAAAATTGACAAAAAATCGTATCTCCCGACGTACAGGTATCGCACATTTTATTTTTCGATATTCGCATTAGGGAGCTCTAGAAAGTAGTCTGGAAAAAGTTTGGATGATTTTCGAGATCCGGAAGCCACCCTTAAGCGAGATTGAAAAATCTAAAAAAATCGAAAAAAAATTGGACCTTCCGACGTACAGGTATCACACATTTTCTTTTTCGATATTCGCATTAGGGAGCTCTAGAAAGTAGTGTGGAAAAAGTTTGGATGATTTTCGAGATCCGGAAGGCACCCTTAAGCGAGGTTGAAAAATCGAAAAAAATCGACAAAAAATCGTATCTCCCGACGTACAGGTATCACACATTTTCTTTTTCGATATTCGCATTAGGGAGCTCTAGAAAGTAGCCCGGAAAAAGTTTGGATGATTTTCGAGATCCGGAAGCCACCCTTAAGCGAGGTTGAAAAATCGAAAAAAATCGACAAAAAATCGTACAGTACTACCTCTCTAAGAGAGCGGTCTAGGGCGGTTAGGGGAAGAAATTCTCGAGAAATTCGTCGTCGAAGCCTTTCCCCACCGCTAGGTTAGCGCGCTCGAAAATCGCGCATGTGGTAGCGTGTATGTGTTTCTCCACTCGAACTCGATAAGAGAGCGCGAACGAAAGTGTTGAGAAAACTGTAAACGAGTTGCGGAAAGTGTACTGGCGTTTCGTCGTTTCATGCGTAAGTATATCTCATTGAATATTGATGTGTAAATCTTTCTTTTTCTTCGCGTTTTTTTTTATTCTGCTGTTTGGTATATTTTGTTGTTGCAATATTATAACACATATGAAGGAAACATTTGTAAGACTTTCAATAATTGTTGAATTATCTTATTGTTCGCAAAAATATACGTAGTATATTCGTTATCGAAACTCGAACATATATAGTGTACAAAAAAATGTAACTAACAATTTATCTTGTGTATATACTTCAAGTTGAAATATACAATGTATGTATATGTATAAATATTTCATTTCAGGCTTCGGCGACGAATTTCTCGAGAATTTCTTCCCCTAACCGCCCTAGACCGCTCTCTTAGAGAGGTAGTACTGTATCAATAATATTCTATGCTGCGTTAATGTATATTAAAATATATTTTACTTGCATTAAATTACTACTTGAAATTCAATTATGGTGCATGTTTTTTTCTCCGACTTTACGGCTTAAACGTATATATTATTATACAAAGGAATATTATCCATTTGACAATCGTGCGACGTACGATTTTCTGAATTCGCTCGCGATCTCTTATCGAGTTGTCCGCGACAAACTCGAGAGGCCTCGGGTACACTGGACAGCTCGAGCTAGGTGGGGGAAGCCATAAAAGGCGCTCAAGCGGAACGGCGGGGAAATTCTCTCTTAGCGAGGGCTCTCCTAGAGAGGTAGTACTGTATCTCCCGACGCACAGGTATCACACATTTTCTTTTTCGATATTCGCATTAGAGAGCTCTAGAAAGTAGTGTGGAAAAAGTTTGGATGATTTTCGAGATCCGGAAGCCACCCTTAAGCGAGGTTGAAACATCTAAAAAAATCGACAAAAAATCGTATCTCCCGACGTACAGGTATCACACATTTTCTTTTTCGATATTCCCATTAAGGAGCTCTAGAAAGTAGTGTGGAAAAAGTTTGGATGAATTTCGAGATCCGGAAGCCACCCTTAAGCGAGGATGAAAAATCGAAAAAAATCGAAAAAAAATCGTATCTCCCGACGGACAGGTATCACACATTTTCTTTTTCGATATTCGTATCGGGGAGCTCTAGAAAGTAGCCCGGAAAAAGTTTGGATGATTTTCGAGATCCGGAAGCCACCCTTAAGCGAGATTGAAAAATCGAAAAAAATCGACAAAAAATCGTATCTCCCGACGTACAGGTATCACACATTTTCTTTTTCGATATTCCCATTAAAGAGCTCTAGAAAGTAGTGTGGAAAAAGTTTGGATGAATTTCGAGATCCGGAAGCCACCCTTAAGCGAGGTTGAAAAATTGAAAAAAATCGACAAAAAATCGTATCTCCCGACGGACAGGTATCACACATTTTCTTTTTCGATATTCGCATTGGGGAGCTCTAGAAAGTAGCCCGGAAAAAGTTTGGATGATTTTCGAGATCCGGAAGCCACCCTTAAGCGAGATTGAAAAATCGAAAAAAATCGACAAAAAATCGTATCTCCCGACGTACAGGTATCACACATTTTCTTTTTCGATATTCCCATTAAGGAGCTCTAGAAAGTAGTGTGGAAAAAGTTTGGATGATTTTCGAGATCCGGAAGCCACCCTTAAGCGAGGTTGAAAAATCCAAAAAAATCGAAAAAAAATCGTATCTCCCGACGGACAGGTATCACACATTTTCTTTTTCGGTATTCGCATTGGGGAGCTCTAGAAAGTAGCCCGGCAAAAGTTTGGATGATTTTCGAGATCCGGAAGCCACCCTTAAGCGAGATTGAAAAATCGAAAAAAATCGACAAAAAATCGTATCTCCCGACGTACAGGTATCACACATTTTCTTTTTCGATATTCCCATTAAGGAGCTCTAGAAAGTAGTGTGGAAAAAGTTTGGATGATTTTCGAGATCCGGAAACCACCCTTAAGCGAGGTTGAAAAATCCAAAAAAATCGAAAAAAAATCGTATCACCCGACGTACAGGTATCACACATTTTATTTTTCGATATTTGCCTTAGGGAGCTCTAGAAAGTAGTCTGGAAAAAGTTTGGATGATTTTCGAGATCCGGAAGCCACCCTTAAGCGAGGTTGAAAAATCGAAAAAAATCGACAAAAAATCGTATCTCCCGACGGACAGGTATCACACATTTTCTTTTTCGATATTCGCATTGGGGAGCTCTAGAAAGTAGCCCGGAAAAAGTTTGGATGATTTTCGAGATCCGGAAGCCACCCTTAAGCGAGATTGAAAAATCGAAAAAAATCGACAAAAAATCGTATCTCCCGACGTACAGGTATCACACATTTTCTTTTTCGATATTCCCATTAAGGAGCTCTAGAAAGTAGTGTGGAAAAAGTTTGGATGATTTTCGAGATCCGGAAGCCACCCTTAAGCGAGGTTGAAAAATCCAAATAAATCGAAAAAAAATCGTATCTCCCGACGTACAGGTATCACACATTTTCTTTTTCGATATTCGCATTAGGGAGCTCTAGAAAGTAGCCCGGAAAAAGTTTGGATGATTTTCGAGATCCGGAAGCCACCCTCAAGCGAGGTTGAAAAATCGAAAATAATTGACAAAAAATCGTATCTCCCGACGTACAGGTATCACACATTTTATTTTTCGATGTTCGCATTAGGGAGCTCTAGAAAGTAGTGTGGAAAAAGTTTGGATGATTTTCGAGATCCGGAAGCCAGCCTTAAGCGAGGTTGAAAAATCGACAAAAATCGACAAAAAATCGTATCTCCCGGCGTACAGGTATCACACATTTTATTTTTCGACATTTGCATTAGGGAGCTCTAGAAAGTAGTCTGGAAAAAGTTTGGATGATTTACGAGATCCGGAAGCCACCCTTAAGCGAGATTGAAAAATCTAAAAAAATCGAAAAAAGAATGTATCCTCCGACGTACAGGTATCACACATTTTCTTTTTCGATATTCGCATTTGGGAGCTCTAGAAAGTAGCCCGGAAAAAGTTTGGATGATTTTCGACATTCGGAAGCCACCCTTAAGCGATGTTGAAAAATCGAAAAAAATCGACAAAAAATCGTATCTCCCGACGTATAGGTATCACACATTTTCTCTTTCGATATTCCCATTAAGGAGCTCTAGAAAGTAGTGTGGAAAAAGTTTGGATGATTTTCGAGATCCGGAAGCCACCCTTAAGCGAGGGTGAAAAACCGAGAAAAATCGAAACGTACGGAAATAAAAAAATATTGTTTTATTCAAAAGTTGTAGGTATTTGAACTTGAAATTGAATTGAATTTAAATTTTCAGTGAAAAATTTCGTATAAATCTGCTCATAAAATGAAGAGTTTTCGATTAATCAGAAATTCCGCACGTACTTCTCTGCGAAATGCATTTAGGAACATAACTTTTAAATTTGAAGTAAATCGAGTGAAAATTGTTGAATTTATTTGTTACGCCAATTGGAAGAAAGCTGTTTCGAGAATAATCCGTGTTAAGTTTTACACATGCCTCTGCCGTGCCAGAGGTGGGCTTACGTTATATGCTCAAAGTCGGTGAACATTTTTTTTTAATTTTCTGTTTCAATTGGAAGAAAAGTGCAGTTGAAGCCCACCGAATGTCTGTAGAAGTTTATGGTGTACAGCTACAGGCAACAATTGATCCGTTTAAAGCGAGCTATAGCCGAAAAACGTCCGGAATATGCGACCAGACACGAGTCCATAATCTTTTAACATGACAACGCTCGGCCTCACGTTGCTATTGTAGTTAAAAACTATTTGGAAAATAGCGGGTGGGAAATTCTGGCTCTCCCTCCTTATAGCCCAGACCTTGCCCCTTCCGACTACCATTTGTTTCGATCGATGCAGAACGCTTTGACTGGAATACGCTCCACGTCACAACAGGGTATGAAAAATGGTTTGATTCATTCTTGGCTTCAAATGGTGAACGCTTCTTCCGCGACGGAATTCATTAATTACCAGAAAGATGCGGAAAAGTAGTGGCTAGCCATGGACAATATTTTTATTGATGTATTAATTCATTTTATCATTCAAATAAGTGCGTGTTTTAAGGAAAAAAACAGCCCGATTTAAGTTGTACACCCAATAGATAATAAAACACACTACCAAAACGGCACGATTAGATAGATTGTGTTAACCATATTATGATAGGGGTGTCGATAAACTATAGGAAATTGAACTATGCCCACTTTTACCATGGCCGTTTGTTTCGAAATACTATGGACCATTTTCTCAGTGCAAGTTCGTACTATTTATATAGTTAACATTAAGACTTGTTGAATATAAATTGTTAAAAGAAAAGTGAGTATACGAACAATATTATGGTAATCTCATAGTGAAGGCGTAAATCATTTGTGAAACGTACCATTAAAGTAGACAGCGGTAGCATGCTATGATAGATATAGATATATGAGTGCATTAATTTATCAGTTTTTAAAATTGGATATTTTGAAAACTATTGCGACGCGCCAAAAATCGATTTGAGCAATGACATATATTATGAAAAAGACGATCTGTGCAAAATTCCATCTATATTGAAGGTATCAGCTATTCTACTTTCTACTACTTCATCTACTACTTCAGCTACTTTCATCTGTTAAGCCAAATCTACTATCAGAATAACATAAGTACCCGGTAGGACAGCGGCAGCTTGCGTAGTATAGATGGGTAGGTGGTAGGTTCGAATCCATGTTCAAGCGAAATATTTTCTTCAATAGGTATCATTTCAGATGGTATTGAAGTTTGCATCGTTGGGATGCAACGAAATGACACTTTTTTCGTACCGCCCAATTTTTTTTCACCACATTAGAGCTATCAAATCATTGAAACATTTTTGAACGTCCTTTTTAGGGATCCACTACCTAAATCGAGAAAAAATATTACGAAATAAAAAAATTTAGATGAATTTTCGTTGCATTACAACGTTGCAAACTTCAGCACCATAAACAAATGGTGCTGAAGTTTGCAACGTTGTAATGCAACGAAAATTCATCTAAATTTTTTTATTTCGTAATATTTTTTCTCGATTTAGGTAGTGGATCCCTAAAAAGGACGTTCAAAAATGTTTCAATGATTTGATAGCTCTAATGTGGTGAAAAAAAATTGGGCGGTACGAAAAAAGTGTCATTTCGTTGCATCCCAACGATGCAAACTTCAATACCATAAAAACAAAACGCTTTCTCGACGCTAAGTGTGTATGTGTATGTACATACACATACCCACACGAAGTGTGAATTCGCTGTGAAGGGACAGCGTTGTGGAAGAAAACAGTCTTCGACTGCGTGTGCTAACGTGTCGTACGCACACCGCCACACACGCGTTTCGTGGAGGCAACGATACATTGTAAATGCTTCGTCGCGTTAAGAAGGTGCAATACGAGACAATGATAAAGCAGTGCAGCCAGATCGCGCGTAAAAGTTACCCCCTCTCTAGTCTCTTACGCGCTCATCACCAGATCATAATAGCGCGTGTCCGTGAGCGAGCGACGCTCGGACATCTTCGGAAAGAGCCGAGCGCGGTCGAATTTTCCCGACCGTGCCTTCGGCAGCTACACCAATGCATGGACGCTGAGCACGTTCGATCGAGGGAAAAAGCAATCTGAGCACGACTCGGGCGTGACGTTACCCGGCGGCACGCGCGACGCTTTTAGATTATTTCAATGCTTATAAATAAGCTCTTGATTCTCTGCGTTATTAATGTATACAAAAAAAAGTATCGCGCATTCTGATCGCTTATTTTTTTAGTTCATACGTTAATTTAAAAATAATAATAAATCTAAGTTACAACTTATTTATCTTCTAAAAAATTGTTTACGCTTTACTCACACCCGTCCTTATTCCAAACAAAATTATAATTCATAAAAGTAAGCGGAAATATATTTATATTCGTATTATTATATTCATTCTCATACACTTTCATCAAGCGATAAAGCATGCTCCCCAAAAACGAGCCAATCGTCCATCCGGCCGCCAATCGTAAGTACCAGAAAGTGCACATATACTACAAGCGATGAGACGGTCCCGTTGGTAGCGTTCCTGACGTCGGTCCACAGGGGCGCGGGTTCCCGCGCTCAGTAGTTTTGTTATTTATTATTTTATTAATTCTTATTTGTTTAGTTATTTTTATTAGTTATCATTATTATTTTAATTAGTTATCTTTAAGTGTCGAATAATTTATCGCGCACTGTGACCGCATATTTTATTAGTTTGTACGTTAATTCAAATACAATAATAAATCTAAATTACAACTTATTTATCTTCCAAAAAATTGTTTACGCTTTACTCACACAAGCACTTACGATTCGCGGCCGGATAGATAATTGATTTGTTTTTGAGGTAATACTTTATTGCTTGATGAAAGTATGAGAATGAATATAACAATACGAATATAAATATATTTCCGCTTACTTTTATGAACGACAATTTATTTGGCATAGGGACGGGTGTGAGTAAAGCGTAAACAATTTTTTAGAACATAAATAAGTTGTAATTTAGATTTATTATTATATTCAAATAAACGTACAAACTAATAAAATAATCGGTCAGAGTGCGCGATAAATTTTTCGACGCTAAAAGATAACTAATCAAAATAATAATGATAACTAATTAAAATAACTAATCAAATAAGAATTAATAGTAATAATAAGAAAAAAAATTTTAAAAAGCACCGAGCGCAGGGAACGATCCGGCGCCTCTGCGGACTGAAGCCAGGAACGCTACCAACGGGACCATCTCATCGCTTGTAGAATATATGCACTTTCTGGTACTTACAATTCGCGGCCGGATGGATGTTTGGCTTGTTTTTGGGGATAATGCTTTATCGCTTGATGAAAGTATGAGAATTAATATAATAATACGAATATAAATATATTTCCGCTTACTTTTATGAATTATAATTTATTTGGCATAAGGACGGGTGAGAGTAAAGCGTAAACAATTTTTTAGAAGATAAATAAGTTGTAATTAAGATTTATTATTATATTTAAATTAACGTATAAACTAAAAAAATAAGCGATTAGAGTTCGCGATACATTTTTTTGTATACATTAATAACGCAGAGAATTGAGAGCTAAATAAGCATTGCAATTATCTAAAAGCCTCGCGCGTGCCGTCGGGTGACGTCACGCGCGAGTCGTGCTCAGATTGCTTTTTCCCTCGAAGCCTTCGTTTCGGCTTGGCCGCACATGAACGTGCTCGGCGTTCGTGCATTGGTGTAGCTGCCGAAGGCGCGGTCGGGAAACTTCGACCGCGCTCAGCTTTTTCCGAAGATGTCTGAGCATCGCTCGCTCACGGACACGCGCTGCTATGATTGTGTGATGGGCGTGTAAGAGACTAGAGAGGGGGTAACTTTTACGCGCGATCTGGTTGCACTGTGTCACAGTGTCTCGAGAGAATTTGACGTACCGGCGCGAGCTGGGGTGCATCGAAGTTATGCTTCGGGGGCCATTCCTTCTTAAGGGGTTATGTCAACTTGTAAAAGTCGAAAAATAACTTTTTCCGAAACTAATATATTTGGACAGTGTATAATCTTATAAACGTTCACTAAAAATTTCACGGTGATCAGATTAAATTTGACAGACTTATAGCGTCATTCGAAACTTTGAGTGAAGTTCCGAAAAGGATGGTGTTCAAGTTTGCATCGTTGAAAATGAACGAAAGTGTCTTTTGTATCTGTATTTCGTCATTTTCATTATTTATAAAAATCTTTTTTTGCAGATTTAAATTCTAGATCTCTCAATAAGCTACTTGAAAAGTGATTGAGGGTTTTTCGTAACGAAAATTTGTCAAATGAAATGATCCAAAGATGCAAACTTCAATTTGATCCGAAAAGGCCCCACCTTCGATCCAGCTGAGATTTCGCACAGACGTTTCCTTTAATATTTCAAGGGATCCCCTTAAAAGAAAGTTTTGTGACGCGCCGGAGTTTTCGAAATATCGACTTTTGAATGTCGGAAAACATGATTTAGTCATATAAATACTCGTGTGCATCGTGGCGACAGTAGCTTGTATGCCCACTTTGTCTCCTTGGTACACAATGTACTATTTGAGATCGTTTTTGGAGCTCCATGATGCAATTGATGAAACGGTAACGTTGCAATATGCGTACATGACGGCTTCCGAATCTTCATCTTCTTTAGAGTGAATTTCTGACTCTAAAACGGTCGAATTTTTTTTCAGGCTACGTTTTGGCGCTTTCCAATGCAAATATCGAAAAAATAAATGTGTGACAGACGTACGTCGGTAGATCCTATTTTTTTCTATTTACACCACGAGCTAACGGTGGCTGCCGGAACTCGAAAATCGACTAGGAGGCGTACACAAATTACGTAACGCCAAATTTCCCAATTTGTACCCACCCCCCTATTCCGTTACGTAACGGGTGCTTAGTCGCCAATAATTGTGATTTTTTTCATAGACATAACTAGTTATGAAAGGATCGGGTTTATACTCATATTATCAACTATATATTCATCTAGTTTTGTAACAATTTTTATGAAAAAAGCGTTAAAATTAACCAAGATATATGCCATGATTTGACAAAGAAAAAAAAATTCTCTTCATTGTTCCATCGATAATTTTATAAAAGGTTATCTGTAAATGAAAACTCGACAATTTATCGATATCTATACAAATGTAACCATCGTTATGCGTAGCCGATCTTTTATTTGGATTTTTTGTACAAAATGCCGACAGATTGCGCATTTTATTTATACTTTCAAGGCCCTTTTTTATATTCAAGCAGTCTATCAATTTTTCACCCCCGCCTAAGGGTGGCTCACAGACCCCGAAAATCGTCTAAATTTTTGTCAGGCTACGTTTAGGAGCTCCCTAATGCGAATATCGAAAAATAAAATGTGTGATACCTGTACGTCGGGAGATACGATTTTTTGTCGATTTTTTCGTTTTTTCAACCTCGCTTAAGGGTGGCTTCCGGATCTCGAAAATCATCCAAACTTTTTCCAGACTACTTTCTAGAGCTCCCTAATGCGAATATCGAAAAATAAAATGTGTGATACCTGTACGTCGGGAGATACGATTTTTTGTCGATTTTTTTCGATTTTTCAACCTCGCTTAAGGGTGGCTTCCGGATCTCGAAAATCATCCAAACTTTTTCCGGGCTACTTTCTAGAGCTCCCTAATGCGAATATCGAAAAAGAAAATGTGTGATACCTGTACGTCGGAAGATACAATTTTTTTCGATTTTTTTTAGATTTTTCAATCTCGCTTAAGGGTGGCTTCCGGATCTCGAAAATCATCCAAACGTTTTCCAGGCTACTTTCTAGAGGTCCCTAATGCGAATATCGAAAAAGAAAATGTGTGATACCTGTACGTGGGGAGATACGATTTTTTTCGTTTTTTTTTTCGATTTTTCAACCTCGCTTAAGGGTGGCTTCCGGATCTCGAAAATCATCCAAACTTTTTCCGGGCTACTTTCTAGAGCTCCCTAATGCGAATATCGAAAAAGAAAATGTGTGATACCTGTACGTCGGAAGATACAATTTTTTTCGATTTTTTTTAGATTTTTCAATCTCGCTTAAGGGTGGCTTCCGGATCTCGAAAATCATCCAAACTTTTTCCAGACTACTTTCTAGAGCTCCCTAATGCGAATATGGAGAAATAAAATGTGTGATACCTGTACGTCGGGAGATACGATTTTTTGTCGATTTTTTTCGATTTTTCAACCTCGCTTAAGGGTGGCTTCCGGATCTCGAAAATCATCCAAACTTTTTCCACATCACTTTCGAGAGCTCCCTAATGCGAATATCGAAAAAGAAAATGTGTGATACCTGTACGTCGGGAGATACGATTTTTCGTCGATTTTTTTTCGATTTTTACACCTCGCTTAAGGGTGGCTTCCGGATCTCGAAAATCATCCAAACTTTTTCCACACTACTTTCTAGAGCTCCCTAATGCGAATATCGAAAAAGAAAATGTGTGATACCTGTACGTCGGAAGATACAATTTTTTTCGATTTTTTTCGATTTTTCAATCTCGCTTAAGGGTGGCTTCCGGATCTCGAAAATCATCCAAACTTTTTCCGGGCTACTTTCTAGAGCTCCCCAATGCGAATATCGAAAAAGAAAATGTGTGATACCTGTCCGTCGGGAGATACGATTTTTTTTCGATTTTTTTCAATTTTTCAACCTCGCTTAAGGGTGGCTTCCGGATCTCGAAAATCATCCAAACTTTTTCCACACTACTTTCTAGAGCTCCTTAATGGGAATATCGAAAAAGAAAATGTGTGATACCTGTACGTCGGGAGATACGATTTTTTTTCGATTTTTTTCGATTTTTCAATCTCGCTTAAGGGTGGCTTCCGGATCTCGAAAATCATCCAAACTTTTTCCGGGCTACTTTCTAGAGCTCCCCAATGCGAATATCGAAAAAGAGAATGTGTGATACCTGTCCGTCGGGAGATACGATTTTTTTTCGATTTTTTCCATTTTTTCAACCTCGCTTAAGGGTGGCTTCCGGATCTCGAAAATCATCCAAACTTTTTCCACACTACTTTCTAGAGCTCCTTAATGGGAATATCGAAAAAGAAAATGTGTGATACCTGTACGTCGGGAGATACGATTTTTTGTCGATTTTTTTCGATTTTTCAATCTCGCTTAAGGGTGGCTTCCGGATCTCGAAAATCATCCAAACTTTTTCCGGGCTACTTTCTAGAGCTCCCCAATGCGAATATCGAAAAAGAAAATGTGTGATACCTCCCCGTCGGGAGATACGATTTTTTTTCGATTTTTTTCAATTTTTCAACCTCGCTTAAGGGTGGCTTCCGGATCTCGAAAATCATCCAAACTTTTTCCACACTACTTTCTAGAGCTCCTTAATGGGAATATCGAAAAAGAAAATGTGTGATACCTGTACGTCGGGAGATACGATTTTTTTTCGATTTTTTTCGATTTTTCAATCTCGCTTAAGGGTGGCTTCCGGATCTCGAAAATCATCCAAACTTTTTCCGGGCTACTTTCTAGAGCTCCCCAATGCGAATATCGAAAAAGAAAATGTGTGATACCTGTCCGTCGGGAGATACGATTTTTTTTCGATTTTTTTCAATTTTTCAACCTCGCTTAAGGGTGGCTTCCGGATCTCTAAAATCATCCAAACTTTTTCCACACTACTTTCTAGAGCTCCTTAATGGGAATATCGAAAAAGAAAATGTGTGATACCTCCCCGTCGGGAGATACGATTTTTTTTCGATTTTTTTCAATTTTTCAACCTCGCTTAAGGGTGGCTTCCGGATCTCGAAAATCATCCAAACTTTTTCCACACTACTTTCTAGAGCTCCTTAATGGGAATATCGAAAAAGAAAATGTGTGATACCTGTACGTCGGGAGATACGATTTTTTTTCGATTTTTTTCGATTTTTCAATCTCGCTTAAGGGTGGCTTCCGGATCTCGAAAATCATCCAAACTTTTTCCACACTACTTTCTAGAGCTCCTTAATGGGAATATCGAAAAAGAAAATGTGTGATACCTGTACGTCGGGAGATACGATTTTTTTTCGATTTTTTTCGATTTTTCAATCTCGCTTAAGGGTGGCTTCCGGATCTCGAAAATCATCCAAACTTTTTCCGGGCTACTTTCTAGAGCTCCCCAATGCGAATATCGAAAAAGAAAATGTGTGATACCTGTCCGTCGGGAGATACGATTTTTTTTCGATTTTTTTCAATTTTTCAACCTCGCTTAAGGGTGGCTTCCGGATCTCGAAAATCATCCAAACTTTTTCCACACTACTTTCTAGAGCTCCTTAATGGGAATATCGAAAAAGAAAATGTGTGATACCTGTACGTCGGGAGATACGATTTTTTGTCGATTTTTTTCGATTTTTCAATCTCGCTTAAGGGTGGCTTCCGGATCTCGAAAATCATCCAAACTTTTTCCGGGCTACTTTCTAGAGCTCCCCAATGCGAATATCGAAAAAGAAAATGTGTGATACCTGTCCGTCGGGAGATACGATTTTTTTTCGATTTTTTTCAATTTTTCAACCTCGCTTAAGGGTGGCTTCCGGATCTCGAAAATCATCCAAACTTTTTCCACACTACTTTCTAGAGCTCCTTAATGGGAATATCGAAAAAGAAAATGTGTGATACCTGTACGTCGGGAGATACGATTTTTTGTCGATTTTTTTCGATTTTTCAATCTCGCTTAAGGGTGGCTTCCGGATCTCGAAAATCATCCAAACTTTTTCCGGGCTACTTTCTAGAGCTCCCCAATGCGAATATCGAAAAAGAAAATGTGTGATACCTGTTCGTCGGGAGATACGATTTTTTTTTCGATTTTTTTCAATTTTTCAACCTCGCTTAAGGGTGGCTTCCGGATCTCGAAAATCATCCAAACTTTTTCCACACTACTTTCTAGAGCTCCTTAATGGGAATATCGAAAAAGAAAATGTGTGATACCTGTACGTCGGGAGATACGATTTTTTTTCGATTTTTTTCGATTTTTCAATCTCGCTTAAGGGTGGCTTCCGGATCTCGAAAATCATCCAAACTTTTTCCGGGCTACTTTCTAGAGCTCCCCAATGCGAATATCGAAAAAGAAAATGTGTGATACCTGTCCGTCGGGAGATACGATTTTTTTTCGATTTTTTTCAATTTTTCAACCTCGCTTAAGGGTGGCTTCCGGATCTCGAAAATCATCCAAACTTTTTCCACACTACTTTCTAGAGCTCCTTAATGGGAATATCGAAAAAGAAAATGTGTGATACCTGTACGTCGGGAGATACGATTTTTTGTCGATTTTTTTCGATTTTTCAATCTCGCTTAAGGGTGGCTTCCGGATCTCGAAAATCATCCAAACTTTTTCCGGGCTACTTTCTAGAGCTCCCCAATGCGAATATCGAAAAAGAAAATGTGTGATACCTGTCCGTCGGGAGATACGATTTTTTTTCGATTTTTTTCAATTTTTCAACCTCGCTTAAGGGTGGCTTCCGGATCTCGAAAATCATCCAAACTTTTTCCACACTACTTTCTAGAGCTCCTTAATGGGAATATCGAAAAAGAAAATGTGTGATACCTGTACGTCGGGAGATACGATTTTTTGTCGATTTTTTTCGATTTTTCAATCTCGCTTAAGGGTGGCTTCCGGATCTCGAAAATCATCCAAACTTTTTCCGGGCTACTTTCTAGAGCTCCCCAATGCGAATATCGAAAAAGAAAATGTGTGATACCTGTTCGTCGGGAGATACGATTTTTTTTTCGATTTTTTTCAATTTTTCAACCTCGCTTAAGGGTGGCTTCCGGATCTCGAAAATCATCCAAACTTTTTCCACACTACTTTCTAGAGCTCCTTAATGGGAATATCGAAAAAGAAAATGTGTGATACCTGTACGTCGGGAGATACGATTTTTTTTCGATTTTTTTCGATTTTTCAATCTCGCTTAAGGGTGGCTTCCGGATCTCGAAAATCATCCAAACTTTTTCCGGGCTACTTTCTAGAGCTCCCCAATGCGAATATCGAAAAAGAAAATGTGTGATACCTGTCCGTCGGGAGATACGATTTTTTTCGATTTTTTTCAATTTTTCAACCTCGCTTAAGGGTGGCTTCCGGATCTCGAAAATCATCTAAACTTTTTCCACACTACTTTCTAGAGCTCCTTAATGGGAATATCGAAAAAGAAAATGTGTGATACCTGTACGTCGGGAGATACGATTTTTTTTCGATTTTTTTCGATTTTTCAATCTCGGTTAAGGGTGGCTTCCGGATCTCGAAATTCATCCAAACTTTTTCCGGGCTACTTTCTAGAGCTCCCCAATGCGAATATCGAAAAAGAAAATGTGTGATACCTGTCCGTCGGGAGATACGATTTTTTTTCGATTTTTTTCAATTTTTCAACCTCGCTTAAGGGTGGCTTCCGGATCTCGAAAATCATCCAAACTTTTTCCACACTACTTTCTAGAGCTCCTTAATGGGAATATCGAAAAAGAAAATGTGTGATACCTGTACGTCGGGAGATACGATTTTTTGTCGATTTTTTTCGATTTTTCAATCTCGCTTAAGGGTGGCTTCCGGATCTCGAAAATCATCCAAACTTTTTCCGGGATACTTTCTAGAGCTCCCCAATGCGAATATCGAAAAAGAAAATGTGTGATACCTGTCCGTCTGGAGATACGATTTTTTTTCGATTTTTGTCAATTTTTCAACCTCGCTTAAGGGTGGCTTCCGGATCTCGAAAATCATCCAAACTTTTTCCACACTACTTTCTAGAGCTCCTTAATGGGAATATCGAAAAAGAAAATGTGTGATACCTGTACGTCGGGAGATACGATTTTTTGTCGATTTTTTTCGATTTTTCAATCTCGCTTAAGGGTGGCTTCCGGATCTCGAAAATCATCCAAACTTTTTCCGGGCTACTTTCTAGAGCTCCCCAATGCGAATATCGAAAAAGAAAATGTGTGATACCTGTCCGTCGGGAGATACGATTTTTTTTCGATTTTTTTCAATTTTTCAACCTCGCTTCAGGGTGGCTTCCGGATCTCGAAAATCATCCAAACTTTTTCCACACTACTTTCTAGAGCTCCTTAATGGGAATATCGAAAAAGAAAATGTGTGATACCTGTACGTCGGGAGATACGATTTTTTTTCGATTTTTTTCGATTTTTCAATCTCGGTTAAGGGTGGCTTCCGGATCTCGAAATTCATCCAAACTTTTTCCGGGCTACTTTCTAGAACTCCCCAATGCGAATATCGAAAAAGAAAATGTGTGATACCTGTCCGTCGGGAGATACGATTTTTTTTCGATTTTTTTCAATTTTTCAACCTCGCTTAAGGGTGGCTTCCGGATCTCGAAAATCATCCAAACTTTTTCCACACTACTTTCTAGAGCTCCTTAATGGGAATATCGAAAAAGAAAATGTGTGATACCTGTCCGTCGGGAGATACGATTTTTTTTCGATTTTTTTCAATTTTTCAACCTCGCTTAAGGGTGGCTTCCGGATCTCGAAAATCATCCAAACTTTTTCCACACTACTTTCTAGAGCTCCTTAATGGGAATATCGAAAAAGAAAATGTGTGATACCTGTACGTCGGGAGATACGATTTTTTTTCGATTTTTTTCGATTTTTCAATCTCGCTTAAGGGTGGCTTCCGGATCTCGAAAATCATCCAAACTTTTTCCGGGCTACTTTCTAGAGCTCCCCAATGCGAATATCGAAAAAGAGAATGTGTGATACCTGTCCGTCGGGAGATACGATTTTTTTTCGATTTTTTCCATTTTTTCAACCTCGCTTAAGGGTGGCTTCCGGATCTCGAAAATCATCCAAACTTTTTCCACACTACTTTCTAGAGCTCCTTAATGGGAATATCGAAAAAGAAAATGTGTGATACCTGTACGTCGGGAGATACGATTTTTTGTCGATTTTTTTCGATTTTTCAATCTCGCTTAAGGGTGGCTTCCGGATCTCGAAAATCATCCAAACTTTTTCCGGGCTACTTTCTAGAGCTCCCCAATGCGAATATCGAAAAAGAAAATGTGTGATACCTGTCCGTCGGGAGATACGATTTTTTTTCGATTTTTTTCAATTTTTCAACCTCGCTTAAGGGTGGCTTCCGGATCTCTAAAATCATCCAAACTTTTTCCACACTACTTTCTAGAGCTCCTTAATGGGAATATCGAAAAAGAAAATGTGTGATACCTCCCCGTCGGGAGATACGATTTTTTTTCGATTTTTTTCAATTTTTCAACCTCGCTTAAGGGTGGCTTCCGGATCTCGAAAATCATCCAAACTTTTTCCACACTACTTTCTAGAGCTCCTTAATGGGAATATCGAAAAAGAAAATGTGTGATACCTGTACGTCGGGAGATACGATTTTTTTTTCGATTTTTTTCGATTTTTCAATCTCGCTTAAGGGTGGCTTCCGGATCTCGAAAATCATCCAAACTTTTTCCACACTACTTTCTAGAGCTCCTTAATGGGAATATCGAAAAAGAAAATGTGTGATACCTGTACGTCGGGAGATACGATTTTTTGTCGATTTTTTTCGATTTTTCAATCTCGTTTAAGGGTGGCTTCCGGATCTCGAAAATCATCCAAACTTTTTCCGGGATACTTTCTAGAGCTCCCCAATGCGAATATCGAAAAAGAAAATGTGTGATACCTGTCCGTCTGGAGATACGATTTTTTTTCGATTTTTTTCAATTTTTCAACCTCGCTTAAGGGTGGCTTCCGGATCTCGAAAATGATCCAAACTTTTTCCACACTACTTTCTAGAGCTCCTTAATGGGAATATCGAAAAAGAAAATGTGTGATACCTGTACGTCGGGAGATACGATTTTTTGTCGATTTTTTTCGATTTTTCAATCTCGCTTAAGGGTGGCTTCCGGATCTCGAAAATCATCCAAACTTTTTCCGGGCTACTTTCTAGAGCTCCCCAATGCGAATATCGAAAAAGAAAATGTGTGATACCTGTCCGTCGGGAGATACGATTTTTTTTCGATTTTTTTCAATTTTTCAACCTCGCTTAAGGGTGGCTTCCGGATCTCGAAAATCATCCAAACTTTTTCCACACTACTTTCTAGAGCTCCTTAATGGGAATATCGAAAAAGAAAATGTGTGATACCTGTACGTCGGGAGATACGATTTTTTGTCGATTTTTTTCGATTTTTCAATCTCGCTTAAGGGTGGCTTCCGGATCTCGAAAATCATCCAAACTTTTTCCGGGCTACTTTCTAGAGCTCCCCAATGCGAATATCGAAAAAGAAAATGTGTGATACCTGTCCGTCGGGAGATACGATTTTTTTTCGATTTTTTTCAATTTTTCAACCTCGCTTAAGGGTGGCTTCCGGATCTCGAAAATCATCCAAACTTTTTCCACACTACTTTCTAGAGCTCCTTAATGGGAATATCGAAAAAGAAAATGTGTGATACCTGTACGTCGGGAGATACGATTTTTTTTCGATTTTTTTCGATTTTTCAATCTCGCTTAAGGGTGGCTTCCGGATCTCGAAAATCATCCAAACTTTTTCCGGGCTACTTTCTAGAGCTCCCCAATGCGAATATCGAAAAAGAAAATGTGTGATACCTGTCCGTCGGGAGATACGATTTTTTTTCGATTTTTTTTCAATTTTTCAACCCCGCTTAAGGGTGGCTTCCGGATCTCGAAAATCATCCAAACTTTTTCCACACTACTTTCTAGAGCTCCTTAATGGGAATATCGAAAAAGAAAATGTGTGATACCTGTACGTCGGGAGATACGATTTTTTGTCGATTTTTTTCGATTTTTCAATCTCGCTTAAGGGTGGCTTCCGGATCTCGAAAATCATCCAAACTTTTTCCGGGCTACTTTCTAGAGCTCCCCAATGCGAATATCGAAAAAGAAAATGTGTGATACCTGTTCGTCGGGAGATACGATTTTTTTTCGATTTTTTTCAATTTTTCAACCTCGCTTAAGGGTGGCTTCCGGATCTCGAAAATCATCCAAACTTTTTCCACACTACTTTCTAGAGCTCCTTAATGGGAATATCGAAAAAGAAAATGTGTGATACCTGTACGTCGGGAGATACGATTTTTTTTCGATTTTTTTCAATTTTTCAACCTCGCTTAAGGGTGGCTTCCGGATCTCGAAAATCATCCAAACTTTTTCCACACTACTTTCTAGAGCTCCTTAATGGGAATATCGAAAAAGAAAATGTGTGATACCTGTACGTCGGGAGATACGATTTTTTTTCGATTTTTTTCGATTTTTCAATCTCGCTTAAGGGTGGCTTCCGGATCTCGAAAATCATCCAAACTTTTTCCGGGCTACTTTCTAGAGCTCCCTAATGCGAATATCGAAAAAGAAAATGTGTGATACCTGTCCGTCGGGAGATACGATTTTTTTTCGATTTTTTTCAATTTTTCAACCTCGCTTAAGGGTGGCTTCCGGATCTCGAAAATCATCCAAACTTTTTCCACACTACTTTCTAGAGCTCCTTAATGGGAATATCGAAAAAGAAAATGTGTGATACCTGTACGTCGGGAGATACGATTTTTTTTCGATTTTTTTCGATTTTTCAATCTCGCTTAAGGGTGGCTTCCGGATCTCGAAATTCATCCAAACTTTTTCCGGGCTACTTTCTAGAGCTCCCCAATGCGAATATCGAAAAAGAAAATGTGTGATACCTGTCCGTCGGGAGATACGATTTTTTTTCGATTTTTTTCAATTTTTCAACCTCGCTTAAGGGTGGCTTCCGGATCTCGAAAATCATCCAAACTTTTTCCACACTACTTTCTAGAGCTCCTTAATGGGAATATCGAAAAAGAAAATGTGTGATACCTGTCCGTCGGGAGATACGATTTTTTTTCGATTTTTTTCAATTTTTCAACCTCGCTTAAGGGTGGCTTCCGGATCTCGAAAATCATCCAAACTTTTTCCACACTACTTTCTAGAGCTCCTTAATGGGAATATCGAAAAAGAAAATGTGTGATACCTGTACGTCGGGAGATACGATTTTTTTTCGATTTTTTTCGATTTTTCAATCTCGCTTAAGGGTGGCTTCCGGATCTCGAAAATCATCCAAACTTTTTCCGGGCTACTTTCTAGAGCTCCCCAATGCGAATATCGAAAAAGAGAATGTGTGATACCTGTCCGTCGGGAGATACGATTTTTTTTCGATTTTTTTCAATTTTTCAACCTCGCTTAAGGGTGGCTTCCGGATCTCGAAAATCATCCAAACTTTTTCCACACTACTTTCTAGAGCTCCTTAATGGGAATATCGAAAAAGAAAATGTGTGATACCTGTACGTCGGGAGATACGATTTTTTTTCGATTTTTTTCGATTTTTCAATCTCGCTTAAGGGTGGCTTCCGGATCTCGAAAATCATCCAAACTTTTTCCGGGCTACTTTCTAGAGCTCCCCAATGCGAATATCGAAAAAGAAAATGTGTGATACCTGTCCGTCGGGAGATACGATTTTTTTTCGATTTTTTTCAATTTTTCAACCTCGCTTAAGGGTGGCTTCCGGATCTCGAAAATCATCCAAACTTTTTCCACACTACTTTCTAGAGCTCCTTAATGGGAATATCGAAAAAGAAAATGTGTGATACCTCCCCGTCGGGAGATACGATTTTTTTTCGATTTTTTTCAATTTTTCAACCTCGCTTAAGGGTGGCTTCCGGATCTCGAAAATCATCCAAACTTTTTCCACACTACTTTCTAGAGCTCCTTAATGGGAATATCGAAAAAGAAAATGTGTGATACCTGTACGTCGGGAGATACGATTTTTTTTCGATTTTTTTCGATTTTTCAATCTCGCTTAAGGGTGGCTTCCGGATCTCGAAAATCATCCAAACTTTTTCCACACTACTTTCTAGAGCTCCTTAATGGGAATATCGAAAAAGAAAATGTGTGATACCTGTACGTCGGGAGATACGATTTTTTGTCGATTTTTTTCGATTTTTCAATCTCGCTTAAGGGTGGCTTCCGGATCTCGAAAATCATCCAAACTTTTTCCGGGATACTTTCTAGAGCTCCCCAATGCGAATATCGAAAAAGAAAATGTGTGATACCTGTCCGTCTGGAGATACGATTTTTTTTCGATTTTTTTCAATTTTTCAACCTCGCTTAAGGGTGGCTTCCGGATCTCGAAAATGATCCAAACTTTTTCCACACTACTTTCTAGAGCTCCTTAATGGGAATATCGAAAAAGAAAATGTGTGATACCTGTACGTCGGGAGATACGATTTTTTGTCGATTTTTTTCGATTTTTCAATCTCGCTTAAGGGTGGCTTCCGGATCTCGAAAATCATCCAAACTTTTTCCGGGCTACTTTCTAGAGGTCCCCAATGCGAATATCGAAAAAGAAAATGTGTGATACCTGTCCGTCGGGAGATACGATTTTTTTTCGATTTTTTTCAATTTTTCAACCTCGCTTAAGGGTGGCTTCCGGATCTCGAAAATCATCCAAACTTTTTCCACACTACTTTCTAGAGCTCCTTAATGGGAATATCGAAAAAGAAAATGTGTGATACCTCCCCGTCGGGAGATACGATTTTTTTTCGATTTTTTTCAATTTTTCAACCTCGCTTAAGGGTGGCTTCCGGATCTCGAAAATCATCCAAACTTTTTCCACACTACTTTCTAGAGCTCCTTAATGGGAATATCGAAAAAGAAAATGTGTGATACCTGTACGTCGGGAGATACGATTTTTTTTCGATTTTTTTCGATTTTTCAATCTCGCTTAAGGGTGGCTTCCGGATCTCGAAAATCATCCAAACTTTTTCCACACTACTTTCTAGAGCTCCTTAATGGGAATATCGAAAAAGAAAATGTGTGATACCTGTACGTCGGGAGATACGATTTTTTGTCGATTTTTTTCGATTTTTCAATCTCGCTTAAGGGTGGCTTCCGGATCTCGAAAATCATCCAAACTTTTTCCGGGATACTTTCTAGAGCTCCCCAATGCGAATATCGAAAAAGAAAATGTGTGATACCTGTCCGTCTGGAGATACGATTTTTTTTCGATTTTTTTCAATTTTTCAACCTCGCTTAAGGGTGGCTTCCGGATCTCGAAAATGATCCAAACTTTTTCCACACTACTTTCTAGAGCTCCTTAATGGGAATATCGAAAAAGAAAATGTGTGATACCTGTACGTCGGGAGATACGATTTTTTGTCGATTTTTTTCGATTTTTCAATCTCGCTTAAGGGTGGCTTCCGGATCTCGAAAATCATCCAAACTTTTTCCGGGCTACTTTCTAGAGCTCCCCAATGCGAATATCGAAAAAGAAAATGTGTGATACCTGTCCGTCGGGAGATACGATTTTTTTTCGATTTTTTTCAATTTTTCAACCTCGCTTAAGGGTGGCTTCCGGATCTCGAAAATCATCCAAACTTTTTCCACACTACTTTCTAGAGCTCCTTAATGGGAATATCGAAAAAGAAAATGTGTGATACCTGTACGTCGGGAGATACGATTTTTTGTCGATTTTTTTCGATTTTTCAATCTCGCTTAAGGGTGGCTTCCGGATCTCGAAAATCATCCAAACTTTTTCCGGGCTACTTTCTAGAGCTCCCCAATGCGAATATCGAAAAAGAAAATGTGTGATACCTGTCCGTCGGGAGATACGATTTTTTTTCGATTTTTTTCAATTTTTCAACCTCGCTTAAGGGTGGCTTCCGGATCTCGAAAATCATCCAAACTTTTTCCACACTACTTTCTAGAGCTCCTTAATGGGAATATCGAAAAAGAAAATGTGTGATACCTGTACGTCGGGAGATACGATTTTTTTTCGATTTTTTTCGATTTTTCAATCTCGCTTAAGGGTGGCTTCCGGATCTCGAAAATCATCCAAACTTTTTCCGGGCTACTTTCTAGAGCTCCCCAATGCGAATATCGGAAAAGAAAATGTGTGATACCTGTCCGTCGGGAGATACGATTTTTTTTCGATTTTTTTCAATTTTTCAACCTCGCTTAAGGGTGGCTTCCGGATCTCGAAAATCATCCAAACTTTTTCCACACTACTTTCTAGAGCTCCTTAATGGGAATATCGAAAAAGAAAATGTGTGATACCTGTACGTCGGGAGATACGATTTTTTTTCGATTTTTTTCGATTTTCACCCACGCTTAAGGGCGATTTCTGGGAGACGTACATGGCGGATACATGTTTTTTCTTCACCAAACACATAAAGCAACCAGTTGATTATCAAAAATTGAAAAAAAAAAAAAAAAAAATTTTCGTTGCATTTGCAACGATGCAAACTTCAGTATCATCAAGATTTCGCTTTACTCGTCTCGCGTCAAGTGCATCCACACAGGTCGTTTCGAATCACATTTGTATGATTCGTTTTGCATAAAATGCATTATGCGATCTGTTGATTTTCACGTCCTGAAAAGTTGCGATGTTAGAACTCTGCGAATAACGTAATACTTTTTTTTTAATTTCACTTTGTACGGCAATCAGGGTGACATTCTAATATGATTCTCAGATTTTAGGCATTACGCGTAGTTGATTATCAGGGTAAAAAAAATGTATGCTGCAGAAGTGGAGTTGATGTTGAGAAATGTAAGATCGAAACACCCTGTGGACGGTAGACCTATATGGTTATCGAGAGGGATGGTCGATAGAACCAGCCGTGTGTCAAATGAACTTAGCATTCGATACACCTTTCCAATTTTACGGCCGTCCCGTATCCGTACATAAAAGTCAAAGATTTTTCCCCACGGATTCCCGGATACGTATATTGCCATTTGACCCGGATCGTCTCGTCCAGCCGTACTCAAAGTGTGCTCCGCGGAGCCCTGGGGCTCCGCAAACCCTCTGCTGGGGCTCCGCCGAAAAAAAAAAAAACAACTTCATGTCTCCCTATAAATCTAAATAATTTCATCAATTCACAGTGGAATTAATACATTGTTATGTAAAGTACCCATTTTTGTATGATTTCCGGCAAGAGTACGATATCCGGGAAGTCAAGATTTGACGGTGAATTTAGGGTTATCAAGTCAAAATAAACAAAATATGAAGAGTGGTAAAAGTTGATATTTCGCTTATTTTGCGTTCAAATTAGAATTTTTTTGTTAGTTATCGAAAATGACGATTTTTTTTTATTTGAAAATTTTACGCAGCATCAGGCAAGGTACACTGTAAAAAATGATATGAAATTTACAATACATTTAAGATACAAAGAAATTGAATTTTACGAACTCAGTAGATGGAATTTGAAACACTTGTACCGTAAATTTAATATAGGAACATGAAAATCGGACGTGGATATATATTTTAATAGATGCAACATGGAATTTCAAAGACAAGTTTGTAAATTTGTGGAAAATGTATTGCATTAACCCGTGTCTTCAATTGAAAATTACTACAGATGTATAATAAATCAACTATAAAAAACAGAGCATTGAAAATACAAAACAAGTTTGAAATTTATTTACAGTAGCCTGAAAAATATAATATATGTGAATCTGAATTTTACGATACGTACAATGCATGATCACAACAGATTTATTTAAAAGTGCGAAACTGGAATTGAAAAAAAATCATAAACGCTGATGAAAATCACATGAAACAATGTGACAATTATATTAAATTTACACTACATATAAGGCACAAAAGAATTGAATTTTACGAACTTAATATACGAACGAATTTAATATACACTCGTATATTGATATCAGCAAATGTTTCTTGATTTCAATATACATGGATGTGAACATTTTTTTACACGTGCATTATTTTCCAAACTCACAAGTATATTAATATTACGGAGCTACACTTTTATTTTTTAACGGCGTCCGCATAAAAACATCATACACTTGTGTATTAATTTTTACACAGAAGCTTTTTACAGTGTACATTAAAGGTAATACTTTGTTTCCGTGAAATTAATACACACCCGTATGCTGATATTAGCAAATAGTTCTTGAATCTAATATACACTCGTATTTTGATATCAGTAAATGGTTCTTCATTTCAATATACTTGGATGTGATTATTTCTTTACACGTGCATTATTTTTCACACGCTCAAGTATTATATTAATATTACGGAGCTACACTTTCATTTTTAAAATAACCTGTTTTGGATTTTCAAAATCGTACCCAAAATTTCATAAGCGGTATCCGCATAAAAACTTCCTACACTTGTGTATTAATTTTTATACAGAAATTTTTTACAGTGTAACTTTGAAATTTATAGTTTCAACAGTGTCTCAGAAGCTTTTTATAGTTATCGAAAATGACGATTTTTTTTATTTGAAAATTTTGCGCAGCATCAGGCAAGGTAACTTTGAAATTTATAGTTTCATCAGTGTCTCAGAAGCCAAAAATGTATTTTAAATACCATTACCATGTTTTTTCGCTTATAAGTGCGACTAGACAGAGAGTAAAGTAGTACTTTTAATCGCTAGGAGTCCGAAGAGGGATTAAAAGTGTACGGTTTATGCCTCTTCGGACTTATAAGGCTCCAACTTTATGCAAAATATATCGTTTAGTAATTTGGTGTAGTAATTATATGGAACAATTCTTACTGTTATAAATGAACAGAGAATATGAATAAATAAAGCATTATAATATTGGAATTTATGTTGAAAATTATATAAATACTACGTTTAGTGGTATTTATATGATATCACTGAACAAACCCAAACAAAGAAATACTTTTTGAAGCTCGCCCGGCCAATTTCCATTATTTGCGATAAAATAAAGATATTGTAACCATGAGCCAAAAATAATCGTTGAATTTTGTCGTATTTCCAGTTACCGCTAAAACCGCTCATAATTCCTTAAGGTCTTAGGCCACAGTAACGGGTATAAAATCATCTGCGAATTGAACGATTTTTTTTCGTATGAAAAAGTGATTCAGTCATAAAATTAATTGCACATCTATTTAATATGAATATCAAGCTGTTAGAAAATGTTTTTTTCTTCGATGTACAAAATGGCCGACTACGAATATTTTCTTTTGTTATCTTTTTTTAGGCGCTCCGCGGCGTGACATTTAGCATCCACAATTTTTTTACCTAAAACAAAAATTCTCGTCAATCTACATTAGAATACCTAGAGAAGTACGTACAGAATTTAAACAATATTGTTTTATTCAAAAGTTGTCGGTATTTGAACTTAAGAAATGAATTTTCAGTGAAAAATTTCGTTATAACTGCTCATAAACTGCTTATAAAATGAAAAGGTTTCGATTAATCAGAAATTCCATACGTATTCCTCTGCGAAATGCAATCAGGAACATAACTTTTAAATTTGAAGTAAATCGAGTGAAAATTGTTGAAGTTATTCGTCACGCCAATTGGGAAAAAGCTGTTTCGAGAAGTTTCGAGTAGTCGGCAAATTTGTACATCGAAAAAAAATATATATATTTTCTGACAGCTTGATATTCATACTAAATACCTGTGTAATTAATTGTATGAGTGAATCACTTTTTCATACGAAAAAAAATGTTAAATTCGCACATGATTTTATACCCGTTACTGTGACCTTAAGGCAGCCAAAACTGCAAATTTTTCATTCTTGAAATTCTCATTATTTTGGCTTAAATATCAAGAATCAACGGTAAGAACTTGGCGTCCTGGATATCGTACTATCCCCCGATTTTCATAAAAAAATAACCATAAAACCAGGTTTTGCTTATTTTAGGGCTCCGTAGAATATATTTAGTATCAAAAGGGTTCCGTCGCCAAAAAAGTTTGAGAACCGCTGGTCTAGTCCCTTCTCATTCCGCCATCGGTCCTTTTATCGACGTCGTAAAATGCGAATAAGTCCACGAATGAAAAGATAACGTAAACTGAACTGGGATTCTAACCGCAATCAAAGAATTATTCAAGTTTTCCTCTTAGATGGTGTTGAAGTTTGCATCGTTGGAATGTAACGAAAGTAATTTTTTTTTTCTATTGCTCACATTTTTTTTGCTAATTTAGAGTACAAAAATCACCTAAAAGATTTATCCTCATCAGAAATCCAGGATCTTAATTTATACAAAAAATTATACATTGTAATAAAAATGACGAAATTAAAAAAACTGAAAAGAACTTTCGTTGCATTCCAACGATGCAAACTTCCACGTCATCCTCCGAACCAGAATTCGGTGACACGATAGAAAATGTGATGTTCGTCAGTTACTTTCACTGTAATCAAAAGGCAGTTCGGAAGTCGCACATACTAAGTAAGTGAACTTAATTGCCCAATAAATCTTTTTCTAAAATCGAATCATCTCCTCGCAACTCTCATCTCCCTTTTTTACAGTTATATACGTCGATTTAAATCTCTCCGCTAATTAAAGTTTCCTGATTAAAAGTGAACGCAACCCTCTCGATTGAGGTCACGTTCAGAGTGTAATCGGGCGGGATTTTCGAAGAGTCTTCGGACTATCGAACAAAAGCCGTCAGTCTACGAGAATTGTACGTTGGGTCGGAAAAACTTTCGAACTGTCCGTTCCTGTATCTTACGAGATTGAATGGAAATGCCTATGTAGAAAGGATACCAGTTGCCGGAGTGTTGCGCAGCCAACGGAGCGGAAAATGTACTTGAGGGAGTCTTTGCTTAAATTGAATTGCGTTGAGACGAGTAAACGGTGACGTTGGTATCAGCGCGAGATGCGCTAGTCGAGAGAAGTGAATAAGTACCTGAGCAGAACGTTCGTAAATTCGTAATGGTCGAAGCTTGAAAATTTTATAGCATTTGAAATTATACACAGGGACTTGAGGTAGGCAGATGGAGCGCTGCATTGAGGTGGACGGAGGTAGCGGAACGTCAAGTTGAAAGGTACAGGGAGAATGAACCCTAGATCTACTGGATGAGTCGCTGGTAATGAGGCACCCAAAAACTCGTAAGGTTATGAGGCCTACTAGTCGTCAGGGTCCTAGTGATCGTCATGTTACAATTACCTAAAGTTACAATATCAAGTTACATCTACCTAAAGGCCCGAAAAAATGTCCTAATTCCGATTTTTTGTCTTCTGGTAAACGGTTGATGAACTGAAATGCATTTGAGAAGAGTTTGTGGCTTCCGGATGGAGGCCGTGTTGAGGATCAGCGTTGTGCCGACGTTTCGCAAGCGTTACAGTCTGCATCATCAGGGCTGAGAGCTCCGATACTGAAGCTCTCGTGTCTCAGGTATTCCTTATATATTTCCAAGCCTTCTCGGATTTCCAAGCCTTCTCGGTGTTTCCTGGAAAAATAGCTGTTTGATGGGGCCAGGCTTTGGGCTTTGTCGAACTGGATGGCATGACCAGTCTCCATCCAATGTTCGGCCAGCGCTGATTGTGTAATATGGCCATATTTGATACACCGTTGATGTTCTTTGATCCGTGTACTGATCTTCCTCCCGGTTTCTCCTATGTACACTTTACCGCATGAGCAGGGTATCTTGTATACTCCTGGTGCACTTAATGGTGGTCGTTGGTCTTTTGCACTCGGAATCACTTGTGCTAGTTTCTTCTGAGGTTTGAAGATGACTCGCACGTTATGTTTTCCAAGGACCCTCCCTATGCGATCGGTTATGCCCTGAAGGTATGGAAGGGAAGTTGTTACGGTTATTTGTCCTTCATTCTCCCTATCAGGTGCTGTAACCGTTTTCGGAACAGCTATTTTTCTTTTTAGATTTTTGATCGTTCTTTCGATGTTGCCTGGCTTGTAGCCATTGTCTCCTAAAGCTTTTCGTAGGTGTTCTAGTTCAACCTCCAAGGAGTCTGGTTCGGAGATCGCTAGAGCTCTGTAGACCAGAGAGCTTATGACCGACTGTTTTTGGGAAGGGTGGTGGTGGGACGTAGCATGGAGGTATCTATCCGTATGCGTTGGCTTCCGGTAAACTTTATGGCCCAAAGTGCCATCGCTTTTCCGTTGAACCAGTACATCCAGAAAAGGAATTTGATTTTCCTGTTCTATCTCCATGGTGAATTGAATATTGGGGTGCTGGGAGTTGAGGAAGGTTAAGAAATGATTGAGGTTTTCTTTGCCGTGACTCCAAATGACGAAGGTGTCATCGACATATCGGAACCAGGTGGAGGATTTGAGGGAAGCTTCTTGCAGAATTCTGTTCTCGAAGTTCTCCATAAAGATGTTGGCGATGATAGGAGAAATAGGGGAACCCATGGCTGCGCCTGAAGTTTGTTCATAAAATTGGGATTGAAATTGGAAATATGTAGAGTTAGGCAATGTTCTATGAGGGGCAGTAGGTTAGGGGCAACTTTTTTGGAATTTTTAACTATGCTTAGGGTTTCATTGGTTGGGACGTTCGTAAACAGGGATACAACATCGAAACTCACTAAAATGTCTTCTGGTTGTACCTTGATAGTCTGGATCTTGTTCACAAAATCCCGGGAGTTTTGGATATGGGAGTTGTTGAGGCCTACGAGTTCCTGCAAAGGTTTGCAGAGAAAACGTGCCAAATGATATGTAGGACTGCCTATGTCGCTAACAATGGGCCTTAGTGGGATGTTGTTTTTGTGTATTTTTGGCAGACCGTAAAGCCTGGGTGGTAGGGATTCCTTGGGTGTTAGGGCTTTGGTTAGGTTTTCTGATAGACCAGCCTTCTTTAGAAGTGTTGTTGTTTTCTTTTCTACACTCGAGGTGGGGTCACGTGATAATTTCTTGTACGTGTTGGTGTCCTCGAGCAGGTTCAAAATTTTACTGCAGTAGTCCGTTTTATCCATGATGACAGTTGCATTCCCTTTGTCAGCTGGTAGTATTAAGATATCCTTGTTCTTCTTCAAATTGTGAAGAGCAAGGTGTTCTTCCTTCGTGATATTCTGCTGCGGAGGTTTTGCCTTATGTAGAATATTGCTTATCCGTTTCCTGATGTCGTTGCCAGTATCCAGTGGGAGACGATAGATGGCCGTTTCCACCTGGCTGATGATTTCTCTGGTTGGAATTTCTGTCGGTGTAATGGCGAAATTGTGCCCTTTTGCGAGGACTGATGTTTCAGCTGCGGAGAGTGTGTGGTTACTTAGGTTTTTAACTGTGTGGGTTAGGATGGGCTGCTTTGATTGCGGACATAGTTTCCTGAATTTTTCTATTTGATTCTTGGATCTTAGGTCTGCACAGTGGAGGGCTTGTTCGTGAGTGACACGGTCAAGATCTTCCCACAGCTGTGGTTCCAAAGAGTCAGATAGAAGTAGGTGAAGTTTAAGGAGTTTTTGGGAATTTTGGTCTAAAAGCTTTTTGGTGACAGATATTCTCTCTTTCACCAGTCTCAGCGAGGCCTGGTGGAGGATAGTTTTGGCTTGTTTTGATGGAAAGGGGTTTTTCAATTGAAAACATTTTGGTACCACTTGATGGTCGCGGCACCTTTTTAGGAATGTTAACGAGCACAGTTGGATGTGCAGAGTTTTCCTGAGTTTGGAAAAGGTGTTAACAGAACCCAAAATAGCCTCTCCGTGTAGGCGTCTGATTTTAGTTTTAAGGCTTTCACGGCTCTTTATGTAATGAGAAGAGTTTGTGGCTTCCGGATGGAGGCCGTGTTGAGGATCAGCGTTGTGCCGACGTTTCGCAAACGTTACAGTCTGCATCATCAGGGCTGAGAGCTCCGATACTGAAGCTCTCGTGTCTCAGGTATTCCTTATATAGTTGCAGTCATCGTTCTGGATCGCTGCACCAGCCAATCAGATGTTTTAATTGATCAGCTGGTCAATTAAAAACTTCACCTACTTCTATCTGACTCTTTGGAACCACAGCTGTGGGAAGATCTTGACCGTGTCACTCACGAACAAGCCCTCCACTGTGCAGACCTAAGATCCAAGAATCAAATAGAAAAATTCAGGAAACTATGTCCGCAATCAAAGCAGCCCATCCTAACCCACACAGTTAAAAACCTAAGTAACCACACACTCTCCGCAGCTGAAACATCAGTCCTCGCAAAAGGGCACAATTTCGCCATTACACCGACAGAAATTCCAACCAGAGAAATCATCAGCCAGGTGGAAACGGCCATCTATCGTCTCCCACTGGATACTGGCAACGACATCAGGAAACGGATAAGCAATATTCTACATAAGGCAAAACCTCCGCAGCAGAATATCACGAAGGAAGAACACCTTGCTCTTCACATTTTTTTGAAGAAGAACAAGGATATCTTAATACTACCAGCTGACAAAGGGAATGCAACTGTCATCATGGATAAAACGGACTACTGCAGTAAAATTTTGAACCTGCTCGAGGACACCAACACGTACAAGAAATTATCACGTGACCCCACATCGAGTGTAGAAAAGAAAACAACAACACTTCTAAAGAAGGCTGGTCTATCAGAAAACCTAACCAAAGCCCTAACACCCAAGGAATCCCTATCACCCAGGCTTTACGGTCTGCCAAAAATACACAAAAACAACATCCCACTAAGGCCCATTGTTAGCAACATAGGCAGTCCTACATATCATTTGGCACGTTTTCTCTGCAAACCTTTGCAGGAACTCGTAGGCCTCAACAACTCCCATATCCAAAACTCCCGGGATTTTGTGAACAAGATCCAGACTATCAAGGTACAACCAGAAGACATTTTAGTGAGTTTCGATGTTGTATCCCTGTTTACGAACGTCCCAACCAATGAAACCCTAAGCATAGTTAAAAATTCCAAAAAAGTTGCCCCTAACCTACTGCCCCTCATAGAACATTGCCTAACTCTACATATTTCCAATTTCAATCCCAATTTTATGAACAAACTTCAGGCGCAGCCATGGGTTCCCCTATTTCTCCTATCATCGCCAACATCTTTATGGAGAACTTCGAGAACAGAATTCTGCAAGAAGCTTCCCTCAAACCCTCCACCTGGTTTCGATATGTCGATGACACCTTCGTCATTTGGAGTCACGGCAAAGAAAACCTCAATCATTTCTTAACCTTCCTCAACTCCCAGCACCCCAATATTCAATTCACCATGGAGATAGAACAGGAAAATCAAATTCCTTTTCTGGATGTACTGGTTCAACGGAAAAGCGATGGCACTTTGGGCCATAAAGTTTACCGGAAGCCAACGCATACGGATAGATACCTCCATGCTACGTCCCACCACCACCCTTCCCAAAAACAGTCGGTCATAAGCTCTCTGGTCTACAGAGCTCTAGCGATCTCCGAACCAGACTCCTTGGAGGTTGAACTAGAACACCTACGAAAAGCTTTAGGAGACAATGGCTACAAGCCAGGCAACATCGAAAGAACGATCAAAAATCTAAAAAGAAAAATAGCTGATCCGAAAACGGTTACAGCACCTGATAGGGAGAATGAAGGACAAATAACCGTAACAACTTCCCTTCCATACCTTCAGGGCATAACCGATCGCATAGGGAGGGTCCTTGGAAAACATAACGTGCGAGTCATCTTCAAACCTCAGAAGAAACTAGCACAAGTGATTCCGAGTGCAAAAGACCAACGACCACCATTAAGTGCACCAGGAGTATACAAGATACCCTGCTCATGCGGTAAAGTGTACATAGGAGAAACCGGGAGGAAGATCAGTACACGGATCAAAGAACATCAACGGTGTATCAAATATGGCCATATTACACAATCAGCGCTGGCCGAACATTGGATGGAGACTGGTCATGCCATCCAGTTCGACAAAGCCCAAAGCCTGGCCCCATCAAACAGCTATTTTTCCAGGAAACACCGAGAAGGCTTGGAAATCCGAAAACATCCGGACAATCTAAACAGAGATGGAGGATATCACGTCAATCCTATTTGGCACACCGTCCTCCCGGTTTTTTAATTGACCAGCTGATCAATTAAAACATCTGATTGGCTGGTGCAGCGATCCAGAACGATGACTGCAACTATATAAGGAATACCTGAGACACGAGAGCTTCAGTATCGGAGCTCTCAGCCCTGATGATGCAGACTGTAACGTTTGCGAAACGTCGGCACAACGCTGATCCTCAACACGGCCTCCATCCGGAAGCCACAAACTCTTCTCATTACATAAAGAGCCGTGAAAGGCTTAAAACTGAAATGCATTTGTTTAAACATAAGCGTATGAATATTGAGAGCCTGAAAAAAATCACCAGAAAATAAATAAAACCAATAAAACCATGGCTATAGGTAGATGGCGAAATTTTTTTCGCGAAGTTTGACCGTGGACACTAGCCAGCTTAAACGGTCCATCTGAAATCTACAAACCAAGCGAGTTCTTCAAGTTCACAAAAAATACGAGTCGTTCACGATCGGTGATTTCTCAAATCTTTTTTTTTTAACAATGTGGCGTTTAATTGAACCTCGACCATATAAAATCTATGAAAAAAGTCGTCATTTTTAGGTAACTATTAAGGGCAGATATACACCTAGATGGTCGAGGTCGAGGATTTAGAAGCTATGAACATTCCGTCGACCGTAGAAGACCTACACTATGGGCCTGGTATCGATGATTCCATGTAAGTTGACGAATTTCATGATTTATTAATTCCAAAATTTTCAAACGCGTTTTTATCAAAACCACGTTTTTCAAATCGGTACCCAAAATTTCTCGAATACCAATGAACCGATTGCCTTGAGGTTTTTTGTGGTTATTCTATACACCATTATCTAGTAGTTGTCATAGGATTTTTTTTCCGTTACTTAGTTTTTGTTTTATAGGCAAAATAATAACTAATTTTTGGCCCAAAAAATCAATATTTATGTTCAAACGTCCGCCATTTTGTCCTAAATCGATATTTTCAAAATCGGCTATGAAAAGTACTAGATTATAGTATATAATTTAATAATCTTTTGGTTTTTTTTAGATGATTTTTAAAGAAACGCCAGTGGGTACCGTATACGCAGATTTTTTACGACGCTCCAAGGATCATACAATATCCTTGTATATTTTTGATATTTTTAAATAAAGAAAATTAAATATATTTTTGAATGTATATACTTTTAGATAATTAAAACCCTAATCTGAAATTTCAAATAGTTTTCCTTGAAAAAAATCGCAAAAATGACCTTTTTGTCCGGCTCCTAGGTGTATATCGCCCCTGAAATAATGAAGACTGATTTTTGAAAAGTGAGATCGTCAACGACCTTTAAATGTTACTCATCGTATCTCCTGTCAATTTGGAAACAATCCATCGAGTGGGTCTTGAGATATCATGTCCACCGACTTTGAAAACAGTTTCGAGAAAAACGCGCTTAAAGTTTGGAGTATGGTGTGGCTATCGCTCGCCTAGCCGACTGTTAGAAGCTGTAGCTCATTCAATTTTAGGAATCTTTCAATGAAATTTTCAGGGAATATAGCTGAAAGGTGCTTCTGTCGAATAAAAATATTTGTCCAAAATCCAATTTTTCGACCTAGGTAGATGTAACACGTTAAATAAGTACTTTAAGGGGTTACTCACACTTGCGATTTTGAAAAAATCGATTTTTTTTATTGCATTTTTTTTTGAAGTATAAGTATCTGAGAATATGTCTTGAAAATTTCAAGTCGATGCGAACAAAATTGACTGAGATATGAGCGTTGAAAGAGAAGAATCCGTTGTGTAAACGACCGGAAATTGAAACTTTAAACGCGTTTTTCTCAAAACGGCATTTCTGAAGTCGGTGACCAAGATTACTCGAACACTAATGAACCGATCTTCTTGAAATTTTGCAGGCTTATTTAATACATAAAAATGTGGTCTTTAATTGTTCGATTTTTTTTCTTCGAAAAAAAATGGCCGTTTTATAGCCAAAAAACGGCCGTTTTTTTTTTCGTTAAAATCGAACCATTAACTTTGACTGTCCGCCATTTTGTGAAAAATGAATATTTTTTAAAATCCTTCGATTGAAGACTAGTTTATACTTATATTTGACTAAATCCATCCGCATTTTTTTTTCAGATGATCCACTTCGCCGCAATGTTGGTCACCGCAAACCGTGTATATAAAAACATTATTTCATTGACGGCCATTTGCCACTAAACAATGTAATATTTTTCAATAAAAAAATTACTGAAAGTTTTTCAAGATGTGTTCTTTAAGATGGTATATTGATCGATTAAAACAGTTTTGTAGTTTTCTTTAAAAAAATTCATGAAAAAGGCCTTTTTTTTGCGCTACAACGCCTTAAGATAAGAATCAGTCATTCATGCAGATCTGTGATATATTAGCGTCCAGGAGGTGTTTACTATGTTGTATTACATTGTCACAGTCATAAGTATACATTTGGAGGTTAAAGTAAATCGTGTCTCATTCTCATGTGATTTGAGAATGCCTGAACACCCGCGTGAGGTAAGTGTATCTTCGACTTATAAATAAGAATTTCATTTTGCGTTCAGCATACAAAATTATAGTTGCGTTCAAAAATTAATTATTTCCTAGACGAAACCAATAATCATTTCTGCCGACGAGGATTTCTTTCTAACCAGGCAATTTTTGTTTATTTACCTCATCGCTATAGTTCGTCCAATTTCGATGAGTTTTTGGATTTGATTTTCACCATAATGTTAATAATTTTTAGTACCGAGACCTTCGAAATCTTTTATCATCATCAATTTACCATAAAATTTCTATCAGTATAGGGAATAAACCTTTATCTTCTCTGCTGCGCCATTTCCTTCTTTACTTCGTTAACCTCGGTAGAGCGCGCCGCAGAACACATAGATTTCATACAGTTGCGAGTACGCTTACTCCGGTGGTAATGCTCTCGGCGTATTTGCGTGCGCATATACCTGCTTCATATTTCGCCGAGAAGGCCTCGCTCTTGAAACTAATACACGCTAACCTACTTCACGGAGAAATTTGCAACAGTCCTTGTGTAACGGCAAGCCACCAACCTCACGAACAAGATATCCGAACGTTCCGCACCTGGCTGAACTAAAGTGGACACACACGCCCGCGCACACCCACGTTGTAAAGTGCGAAACCCGTTCGGATAAATTAACTTCACTTTAGCGTAGTATTCTATCCGTTTGTCAGCTAACCAACCATAGTATTGGCGTATATAGCGAGCAGAAAATCCAACCGGTCGTTTATTAAAACGTCTTTCAGGACTAAGCTAATGTCACGTTAGTCCCAAATTTCGACCACGTGCATCCCTACTTCGATTAACTTTCTGATCAACAAAATAATTAAGGGATTGTTATTTAGAAAAATTAATTTTAAAGGAATAAGTAACATGATCGGAACATCGTTTGGACACTTATTCGCATGTATATTAACGAAGTTGTGCACCGAATTTAATTGAAAATATTAATAATTGAAGAAGTTATAAATAACGTCGTGAGGAACACAACGGCGTACTTGATATTGGCCATCCGTTTGTTCTGAAACCAAAAAAAAATCGAGTTTTTCCTTAAAATGGCTAATATTGGCTTACAAGAAACATCACTTAAGTGTCCGCCTTCGATTTTCTTGAAACTCATATATGTGAACACTGAAAAACGGCTTAAGGGAGGAAACCACCCCTCAAAGAAAGGCGTGTCGAGGGGTAACTTTGCAGTTTCACTCACACTCTGTTCACCGATCTGAATAAAACAAAAACCTGAATTCTTCTCATGCGAGGTGATGAAAAATCCACTATACAAGTATTGATAAGAGATCTTAATTAAGGGGTAACACGCCTTTCTTTGAGGGGTGGTTTCCTCCCGTGAAACCATTTTTCCGCAGATTAAAAAATACCTGCCTAATAGTTTTCAATGCTTTATGGAATATATTAGTTTCAACAAAATCGATGGTCAACACTTAAGTGCTGTTCCGTGTAAGACTTGACCGAAATGTTTTTATTATCGTATTTTAATCATAAAAAAATGATCTTTTTCCGTTTTTCGCGGAAAAATAACATTACTATTGTTAATAAGTAATGCAAAAAATTGTCAAGAATAAAAGCGTCGGTAAATTACTATTACACTATATAAGTGTACCAAATTTCAAGTCAATCCGTTAATTAGGTGTCGAGAAATCATGTACACCGTTCGGCAGAACATAAATTCCGGACAAACCCATTTAAGGGGTCGTCTCACTTTAGACGCTAAAAAAGGCTATTTTCATGATTTTTTTTTCGTAGGTTTGTATTATAGTTATTGACATAAAAGTTGTTACATTTAATAAATACACTTTCGAAATACATTTAAAAAAATGTATTGTATGTATGTATGTATTTATGTAATCCAAACGAACTTCAAACGCGTTTTTCTCGAAACAACGTTTTTCGATTATTGATAAAACCTTCGAAACTACTGAACCGATCCTTATGAAATTTTAACCACATATTCTTTACAACTACCATTTTCGTCTATAAATAGTGACAAATAATTTTTTTTTAAATGAATTTCGAAAGTGTATTTATTAAGTGTAACATACTTTTCAATCAATAGCTATAATATAAAACTATTAGGAGTACAACTTTGCAGTGACCGTTTTTTTTCAAAAGTTTAAGGCTTTATTATAAAAAAGTGGCGACATATTTTTTAATCAAAGTACTGCCCGTCGCTAGCTATGACCTCGGCCCATCTTTCAGGTAGCATTCGAATCCCGCGTCGATAAAAGTCTTGGTCCTTGAAGGCAATCCAGGAATCGACCCAATTTTTGACTTCTTCGTAAGTACCGAAGTGCTGGTCAGTCAAATCGTGTGCCATTGACCGGAAAAAGTGATAGTCGGAAGGGGCAATGTCTGGAGAGTACGGCGGGTGGGATAAAACCTCCCATTTCAGCGTTTCCAAGTACTTTTTCACGACATTTGCAACACGGGGTCGGGCATTGTCATGCTGCAGTATCACCTTGTCATGTCTTTCGTTGAATTGTGGCCGTTTCTCTTTGAGTGCCTTACTCAAGCGCATCAACTGACTTCGGTAGAGTTCCCCTGTGATGGTTTCGGATGGTTTGAGCAGCTCATCGTTCACAACGCCCAGCTGGTCCCACCAGATACACAGCATCACTTTGGATCCGTGAATATTCGGTTTGGGCGTCGATGAACCACCGCCGACACGTTTTCTCACTAATAGAATCCTCCCCGTAAGCATCTGCAAGCAAACGGTGTGCCTCAGCCGCAGATTTCTTGATGTTGAAGAAGTAAATCATAACCTCCCGCAAATGCTGAGAATTCGGCTCTTAGGTTGCCATGTTTGAGTGCCTATAACTTTATAATGCATACACGTATCCGTTAGCTTTTTTAAATTGTTTACGGTGACAGACCCTCTAGTTTAAAATGCCACTTTTTTATTGAGCTAGGGCCACTACTTCGGCCGCAGTGGCTCTCTAAGTAAAACGGTCACTGCAAAGTTGTACTCCTAATATCAAAAAAAAAAATCATGATCATAGCCTTTTTTAGCGTCTAAAGTGAGAAGACCCCTTAAAGTTTAACCAGTAGTTTTATCGTTGTAATAATAAGTTTACCTCTAACCTGTGATGCCTGCACCATACTTCGGGCCTTCCTCTTCAATTTGAGTTGCCTCGAGCCATGGATGAGCGTTCGTCATTCTTACAGCAGCCTAACTGCTTAAATCAATAATTACATAATTATCTACTGGGTTGTTCGGAAAGTGATTTCGTTTTTCTAAACTACGGTTATAACGTTGCTTAAAATGATAAAAAATCATTGTGGAAGATTCATTTTTATTGAACAAAGAAAATAAATCTTATGCGAAGACTTTGTCTTACTAATAAACTACGGATTCAAGAAACATCTCCTGAGTTCCAACGTATACCTTGCGGGTATCCGTTGCCAATTGGGTCCTTCTCTATCAGTCTCTACCAGCACTTTGCTAAACTAACCTAACTTCCGTTACGTTCGCCGGGGACTTAAGCTACAATATACGGCATTTGCTGAGGGTACGAGAAAGCCATTCTTCTCATTCTCTTGTGCCCAGACGTCTTACTCAAGTACCTACCCCGACGTCTCAGAAGTATCGGCCGTCCGCTAACTGGTTGATTGTTGGGAGTCGAAATATCGATGGATCAATATTCGGATGGGCTGAAATATCGAATTAAAAAATGTCGAATGTTTGAATATAGATAGATCAATGTTCGGAGGGTTTATATAGTCGTAAATAAAAATTCCGAATACGAATATCTCGAAGTTGAAATATAGGGAAAAACAAAAACCGATTTAAAAAATATTGAGAGACATAATATCGAATTGCTTATATAAATAACACCAAATAATTCGAGAAGACGAATCTTCGAATTGTAAATATAGCGACGGTTCAAAAAACAGAAATCATTAAATCGACCGGCCAAAAAGTCGAGTGGTTAAAATAGCGAAGGGTCAAAATGTCGAACGGCCCGGATGGCGAAAACTTGTGATCGAGGCAGATAGCGTTAGCGGTCGGCCGCGGCCGGGACGGCATCCATACCATGTTCGCCATTTTGGCATTCGTCATTTCGGACCATCGATATTTTGCGTCTCGGTATATTGCTTTTCGCTATGGGCGGTATTACGAATATTAGATACTCGCTTTTTTCTGTTTCGGAGATATGGATGTTATAGATTGTTCCAATCTATATTTGTATGTCTCAAATTGCAGACGATCTGAATATACGTTTTCAGACAAATGAGCTCTCGAATAAATGATACTTTGCTTTATAGTCATTCGATTTTTTCTTCGATCGAAACATAACATTTCGAATAATTAAACTTTCGTTATTTGGAGAGTTCATAATTCTGTCGTTTCGAAATATTTGTCGATCTATATTTGGTCCTTCGATATTAGGATCCCCACTCCTGGTTGATGCGCCATTCAGTGCACGGCTAAGCGGTCACCGCTCCAAGTATCAGCCTTGCGCACTGCTGCTTAACTCGAACTACCTCCAGTCTGCACCCTGGCCACCCATCCAGCAGTGTCTCACTTTGACTTCTGCAGAATGGGATCTAGACGGCACATATTCCGAATACAAGAATTGGCTTAAGGAAAGTGCCTATGAAGCTTCATTCGAAATGTAAGAAAACGGCGCTAAACTGGAAAGTCTAACTGTTTCGTCTCGAGTTATTGTAACGGCCCGTCACGTTCCCGGCATTTCCACCACATTGTGACTTTTGCTTTCGCGGGAGGGTTCTTACGTCCTCCACAGTCGAAGAAAGTTCCGGATGCGTGGAACACCACCAGATGAGGCTGGCTCCGTTGGATGGTTTCGCTTGTTCCGACGTCTCTGTCAGTAGGCGAGAAGGAGTTTCGAGTATGCTCGAGAAGCAACGCTAAAAGTTCATCCGCGAACAATGCATTTCCATTGCAGACTTCCAGCGTCCTCCGTCTATCGCTCATTTCATTTAGGTTGAAAGGTAGAATATGCGAAGCAAGTTCGTTTGCCTTTGGCTTGAGCGATGAGAGGCGTAGAAGCGGGCAAAGCAACACGGAGATATATCAAAACTCCAAACATGCGCTTAATTTCCATTTAATTTTGACATTCACCAACATCCTCATCCATTGGGGATGTGACTGCTTGACTTTTAGTCACAGGCGAACAAGGAAGTGCCGTAAAGGGGATTCCCCGATAGCTGCCGGGTCGCAAGGCAAATGATGCAATTGCCAACCCCGGCTATTACGCTTACAGGAGGCAAAGCTAAAATGCATTTGCTCAGCGGACCCCAAGACTGGCGGCGCAAACTCTGAAAGAGGAAGAGCAAATGGGCGAGAGTTCGCCGGATCCGCTTGCAGGCTGCTGCAACGTCCAAGAAAAAAAGAAACACTCGGCATTAAACAAATATAATGATAATTTAGGTGGCACCGGTTGCCTCTCAACGGCCCTTTCCATCTTTGTGCCCGCTTGCTTCTGCTTCTTAATGAGCGGAAAATGAGAAAAAGCGGGCCGTGGATGCACAGCAGTAGCATATCGCTGTAGAAACGAGTGCAATGCGGAAGAGCCCGTTGCACGGTAGTAAATGAGATAATTACAGCAGTTCACGTAGAACCTTTGTTCTCTCGTCAAGGTCAACGTGTGGCAATTCGATGCAACCAGAGTGTGCACGTACTGCGGTCAAGTTAATTCCAAGTCTAGTTACTTTGAAACGTCCTCCAACATTGTGCAACGAGGATTTCCGAAAAACTCGCGCATTGCCGCTGTTGCCAGCACGACGCTAGACAGAGCACGGAACAATTCAAGGTACAGCTTCCGAATATAATTTTCATCGTGGATACAGTCTTGCGAGTGGAAACAATTAAGCTGGAGAGGAACTTAGTGTTATGGTTCACGGTATAGCCGGCTCGGTAAGTTCAGGCGAGAATTATTTTCCCTCCTCCGGTCACCATTAGCGAACTATCTGAAATCCCTGCGCTTGCCTAGACCTCCACCGCTCTCCTACTCACCCATCGGACCTTCTCTCCCCGGCGAATACCTTAATACAAATTACTTTGAATGCTCTTACGTCGAAGTTTGTCACCGTAAAAGTACGCAATTTATATTCGGCAGAGCGAAGCTTCGTCCGTCGAGGGAGTCAAGAGAAGACTGTATCGCTTGTTGGATTTTCGCACTTATGAAAAAAAAGTGTAAATTGATCGCTAAATAATAAAAACAGAGCGTAGAAAAAATGTACGATGGAAACGATCAGGAAAATCGGAAAAGTTTTGCACAATGGAAACCACGATGCTTATGCATAATGGAAGTGGGTGGTGTGAAAGTAAGTGCGTGGCAGCAGATTTTTCTGTAGCAACTTTGCGACATGGTATGCCTTGGGGGTGCACCCTTCGATTGAATCATCTCCTCTCCTCGTCGGAGTAAAGAGAAACGAAAAGTAAATGCGGACGTTCAAGTTTCGAAGTTGATATGGAAGATCGAATGAGGGTATCGTTCGTATTAGTGCATCAGCATATAAATCTGACTTGGTGAGCTATCTGCTATCACCGCGTATTTAAGGGGCTATACCAGTGTGAAGGCTGAAAATTTGGGTGGTTGTCGGGATTTTTTTCGAAGAAAAGTACTCAATTAAATTTTCCGGAAAATTGAGAATATATTTGGCTATATTTGACCCATGTTGCATAATTTTTTCATAGAAAAATATTGAGATCCAAGCGACTTATGCGCTGCCTTCGGAGGCGCCATAAAAAAAAGGTCCTCCACTGCTGACATGATTCCGTCCGATTGAGTAGCTGAAACCGAAAACGAAAAAAATGCCGTTAAACTGAAAGGTATTTCCTGTACAATGACGTGGGATTTTCGAAAAATATCAAAATCTAACAAAATGACGTAGTTATGAAAAAAGTCTGTTTTCTTGCCTATAAAATTGTCGTTTTTTCAGTGCCAAATCGTCAATTTTCATCCAATCAAAAATATCCTACGTCATTGTAGAGTAAATATATTCAAGAGTACTCGGTTCAAATTTCAAGTCAATGGGATAATTGCTCTTTGAGTTATAATGCCAGCAAATTTGAAAAATATCATTTCGAGAAAAACGCGTTTAAAGATTTAACTATCGATTTCTGCAAGATAAAATGATATTGATATAAATGATATAAATGATAATGATGTTCTTGAAAGTATAAACTGTCGAAAAAGGCAAAAAGAAATCGATTTTTTAATAATGTCACACCGGTATAGCCCCTTAAGGAATCATCACAGTGCGACCGCCCGAAAAATATCCGATTTTCGCGATTTTTTTAGGTGGGAAGGATAAGCTAATCGGTCTATTTCTTTTACAAATTGAAGCACCGATGAAGAATACAAAATGATTTTTTAAATACTTCTTTATTTATCGTTTAACATTGTTTTTATTTGCGGAAAATTGCGTGGAAGAACAAAGTGTCACATGGTGGCCAGGATTGCGGTCGCAAATTTTATCGGAAACAAAAATTTCAAAATAATTATTAAACTGTAGGAAAGCCGCTATGTTCCTATGGAGGTTTTTTTTTAGTGAAATTTGACAAAATAGCGGCGTTTTGAACAAAGACTATCAAATTTAGCCGTTTTTCGACAGTTTTTCGTAAAAAAATAGGAAGATTTAAAAAAAGCTTCCATAGCAACATAAGGAATGACATGAAGAATGTTCTGTTTAAATTTCAAACTCTTCCTTTGAGAGTGGCCACCGTTTTGAAAAATGCCATTCCAAGAAAAATGCATTTGAAGTTCTAAGAAAGGCTGTTAAGAAGGACTTAACTTTTTCTAAGAAAGGCTGTAGCGACCGAAATAATTCGAATTTCGATCTAAACATTGAACAGAACGTTTGTAACCGTGTGTACTATCGGATAATACAAAAAAATCGATTTTTTGAAGAATTTTCACTGTCACGATTCCTTAAAATCGTACTTCAACTTCTCTTGTAAAGACCCAGAATGAGATTACGACGTTGAGTTATTACGAAAGTGAACATCAATTGAATCCCTTGGGGATCAACCAGCCGCCTTATCCATCTGTACCGATTGACGAAAAGAGCAATAAAAACTGTGCAATTATGCATCTGCCACTAAAGTCAACAATGTAGGTCGACCACTTTCTTACCAGCTTACCCAAGCTGACTAACTTCCGTTAACTACAGTTTCTGAGTGAACGAATTTCCGAGTAAGCTCTGGCTCGCCGGGGCTCAGTAACTTCGGTTACTTCAGTTTCGAGCTAACGTTGAACAACCAAAAACTCATGGTCCATCGTTCGACCGCTGGAACACCAGCGTGCCTTTGCCTCACTGTGACCCATTCTTCGATTCAGGGCAGGTACTTGTTTGTCTGTAAATCCAGCATGTACTTACTGATGAGGAACATCACTTTGGCTTCGATTTTGTTGGAACTCATGTGCATGCCAAACTATTAGGTACGTAATTTTTTAATCAGTGGAAGAACGGTTTCAATGGGCGAAACCAGCCCTTAGGGTGGCCCATGCCAAGGGCCGTTTTTGAAGTTTCACTCACAAGTAGACCAGCGATTTTGGTGATAGTCCAGTCGAGATAGGTCTAAAATTCAGTTCACCTGGAATTAATTCGGGGCTTCGTTTTTCTTTTTTATACTTGGGGAGGGGGGTGGTAGTGTAAATCTCGATTTTCGGGAAAATCCCCCCCCGGTGCGTTTGCCGCCATCTTGATTTAAAGAGGGATTTTTTGTTTTTCGAATAACTCGCTTATTTTTAACCTTAGAGTGAAAATGATAGTATTCAACGTTGTGGGAAATGTAAATCCCCACAAGTTTGGTGATAATAATTTTTACCCTAGGATCGATATTTATAGAGTTAGACTGCTAAAAGGGGTAAAGAAAACGTTTTTTTTAAACTTATCTCGTTTATTATCAAGTTTATTATAAATATGGTAATAAATAATCACATAGCAAATTTTATTTCCTTCAACTTTGTTTATTACCATTTTTACTCTACGACCCTACGATTAAAAGAACTAATCAGGTGTTAAAATCCACATGCTATAGTCAATCACGACTATAACAATTAACAACGAATTGATTGTAATTGTGGAAACTCACAATTGATAATTAATTAATTGTTAATTGCTGTATTCGCAATGAACAATTAACCAATTGTTACTCGTGACTTTCCACAATAAGAAACTGATCAATTTTCAATCTTTGTAATCTATTTAATTAAAAACTAACAATTAAAACTGATTATTGCATAGAGCGCGGAGTGGAGTCAGAATAAATCCGTAGGTTTTCGAAATACGTATATGAGGTTAATTGTTCGTTTTAATTGTTTCTTAGAACAATTAATAAAGTTAACTGCAATTGTTTTAATCGCGAGTTGCGATTAACGTAGATTCATCAAAATAAATTAATTGCAGCATGAAATTAATAGTGTAATTGTAATTAATGTTAATTGCAATTAAATTAAATACAATTAATTTTTTAATTAATTAATTAACTGATTTGAAATTTCATTCATTAACGCCCAAGACTGCTTTCCGGGAAGCAGCATTCTCCAAGTCTACGAAAATCCTAATCAAAATATCCCCTACAAATTTCGGTCACTTAAATAAAACCGACGCTACAGCCGTTTAAAATGTCGGAATTTTGACGATTTTGGAAAAGTAGAAAAACGAGTGGGATTTTTTTCCCCATTTTAAACCATTTCAAGTGACTATCTAAACCAACAGCAATCCAACGCAGTCACACCTTCTTTTTCTCGACTCCTGTGTCTCCCCTTTCATCTCCCTGTCGCTTCCCCATTTTCGATGGCTATATCCTCTTCTCGTTCTTTTATACCCCAATTGATAGGCTGAAAAAGCCCACGTCAATCGAACCCTCCACCTGAAAGCATCGACCGCAGAGAGAGACAGTGAGTGAGACGTTTGTACACTTCACCATGACGTTGCCGTTTTGACTATCTCCGGAAATAGTACGGTCATCTTTATTAATTATCACGGAACGAAAGATGAATGACCCTCGTATAGATAAGAATATTCACTTTCTCCTGAGCTTCGCCATGACTAAATGGAAATTCTGAAAGCTCACAGTCGAATGGCCAACCAATAGGGAACCTTACTGCCAATTTCTCACGCTAGAGGAGACATTGTACTGGTAGTACAAATAAGTCTCCGCCGTTTGACAAAAGATGGCCCCACCAGGAGGTTATGGTCGAAATTCTCAGATGTAAAACGTCATATCGTAAGGTTAGGCATCTGGCAAGACCATAACCCTGAAATATTAGCGATTTTGTATCAGCATCACATAATTTTGAAGACGCGGAATTGGAAGCATTGTTGAAGGGAGATTCATGCCAAACGCAAGAAGAACTTGCACTTACATTAGGAGTGACTCAACAGGCAATTTCACATCGTTTAAAATCGTTGGGAATGAATCAAAAGCAAGGATATCCATATGACCTGAAGTCGAGAAACGTTGAACGCCGATTTTGCACATGTGAAATGCTGCTTGCAAGGCATAAGCGAAAGGGTCACTCATAACAATCAATTGGGACGTTTTACCCCATCCGCCGTATTCACCAGACATTGCTCCCTCTGACTATCATTTATTTCGATCGATGACGCACGGCCTGTCTGAGCAGCACTTCATATCATATGAAGATACCAAAATTGGGTCCATCTGTGGATAGCCTCAAAAGATGAAGCCTTCTTCCGATGCGGTATCCCTATGCTGCCAGAAAGATGGGAAAAAGTAATGGCTAACGATGGATAATGCTTCGAATAAAACATAAAGTACCGTTCTTTCACAATAAATGCCCAATTTTTTATTAAAAAAGAAAATAACAGAATCTTATTTGTACTCCCAATATTATAACGTGCACAGAACATGACGTTTAGTGAGATTCTCTTTGGTCTTGGCCGTGTTTCTACGACTACTGTTGATTTTTAAAAAATAAGCCGTTTGTCGTGAATAAATTGTGAAGAATTTTTGCAATTGAATGCAGACACGAAGGCGTTCATTTATTTCCTAAATGCGAAAAACTTCGCAATGGGAAATTGTTATACGTCGCAAGCACTTTACAGCCGCAAAACATTCAAGTCTATATTCTGATCATTTTAGATCTGCAGACTATAGAAATGAAGGATTTGTTACAGCCCAGTGTATAATATAATATTTCTTTTTGTTATGTTATCAGTGTATAACATAATATTTTTGACGTTATTTACTGCTAAAAGTATATAGTAAAATAGTTAATCATCATAACCTAAAAATGTCTATTTGAAATATTTGCATTTTTTTTAACCTTTTACTATTATTTGATTACATAATACTCACCTAGCTAAGTTTCATTTTTTACGAGATGAAACTGAGCCGGAAAGTATTGAAAAAAGGGGTTATACCTTCCCTGTTTGTCTGGAGCAAAAAAGAAACTTTAAGGCCTTAGGCCACTCTAGAGGCCGAAAAAGAGGCTTTTTGGAGATTTTTTGTCCGAAAAACTACAAAATAAACCGAGATTACAAAAAAGGGTATTTACCATACATATCAGTGACTGTATACAATAATTTTTTTGAAGCGATTAATTTCAAAATGGTAGCTGTGCAGCGTTTATCTCACAACTGCATTTTTTAAGTTCGCCGGAAACAACTCACAAGGAACATGTCTCAGGTGACACCCTTCAATTTTGTTGAAATTTGGATATGTTATAAAGCACTGAAAAGTAAGCGATACGTACTTTTTTATCGGCGGAAAAACGGTTTTAAGGGCTGAAACGCACGCTCAAAAATGGGGATGTTTTTCGTTTTTCGTCTATAACGTTTTAACGGTACGAAATATTAAAAAATTTCAACCTGCAATAATGTTTATTTTTTTGTTCACTATACATTTGAGATGAGAACGATAACGTTATCGACGAAAAACGAAAAACACCCCTATCTTCGAGGATTCGTTTCACCCCTTAAAACCGTTTTTCCGCCGATCAAAAAAATATGTATCGCTTACTTTTCGGTGCTTTCAAATTTCAACAAAATCGAAGGGTGTCACCTGAGAGAGGTTCCTTGTCGGACAATTTTCAACCGATTAACTTGAAATGTTGAATAAATCTTGAAAAATACATTGTCTATGGAAGTACGTAGGATTTTTTTTTATATTGCATACTTCATTTGTCCTCAACAAATATTTGACGATTTTTTAGGCAAAATTTTCAACTTCCCACTTTAGAAGTGCGCCATTTGGCCAAAAATCAATATATCGAAAAAATCCTACGTACTACTATAGCAGTTATTATATATAATTGAAAAGAAATCATTGGCTCGTTATAATTAAAAAATTACAAGAGCTGTTTGTCCGGCCGTGGACCCTGGAAAACCGGAGACGTCATCGCAAAAACACTGCACAGCCGCCATTTTGAAAAAAATCGCTTCAAAAAAATTGTTGCATACAGTCACTGATATGTATGATAAACATCCTTTTTTGTAATCTTGATTTATTTTGTAGTTTTTCTGAAAAAAAAAATTCCCAAAAAGCCTATTTTTTCGGCCTCTAGTAGTAGGAGTAGGAGTTTCTAGGAGTAGAAGCCGATTGTTCAATTCCAGTATAGTGAGATACCCGTATTATTGTCCATTGTGTCCATTCTTATAATTTTAGTACAAGACAGACATCGTGAAAGTGTACCGTTCGCGTTGACAGCTTTTTTGTTTACGTTATGTTCGCGTGGCGTCATCTGCGCTGAGCTTTGCCTAAGGTTCCCTATTGAGTCATCGTTGAATCGGAAAGAGGCAAGTTCTCGATGCTCCAAGCCATTGAAATCTCGTTACTTTGACGTGCGTCGAGAAAGTCAGATAACCTTTTTTTTTTACATGCACTGTAAAAAATTTCTGTATAAAAATTAATAAGTTTTTATGCGAATACCGCTTATGAAATTTCAGATACGATTTTGAAAATCCAAAACAGGTTATTTTAAAAATGAAAGTGTAGCTCCGTGATATTAATATACTTGTGCGTGTGAAAAATAATGCACGTGTAAAGAAATAATCACATCCAAGTATATTGAAATCAAGTACCATTTGCTGATATCAAAATACGAGTGTATATTAAATTCAAGAACCATTTGCTAATATCAGCATACGGGTGTGTATTAATTTCACGGAAACAAAGTCTTACCTTTAATGTACACTGTAAAAAGCTTCTGTGTAAAAATTAATACACAAGTGTATGATGTTTTTATGCGGACGCCGTTTATGAAATTTCAGATAATATTTTGAAAATCCAAAGCAGATTATTTTAAAAATAAAAGTGTAGCTCCGTAATATTAATATACTTGTGCGTTTGAAAAATAATGCACGTGTAAAAAAAAATGTTCACATCCATGTATATTGAAATCAAGAACCATTTGCTGATATCAATATACGAGTGTACATTAAATTCGTTCGTATATTAAGTTCGTGAAATTCAATTCTTTTGTGCCTTAAATGTAGTGTAAATTTAATATAATTTTCACATCGTTTCATGTGATTTTCATCAGCGTTTATGCATTTTTTTTCAATTCCAGTTTCGCACTTTTAAATAAATCTGTTGTGATCATGCATTGTACGTATCGTCCACTGAGAAAAAAATTCAGTTGGTTTAACAAAATGTATCTTTAAATACGTTCAACTTGATTTTTGATTGGCATAACAAACATTTTGTTAATCTAACGATAGTTTTAGTGGTGTGAACTGTAGCTAAATAAGCTAAATAAGCTACACTTTACACCACTAAAACTATCGTTAGATTAACAAAATGTTTGTTATGCCAATCAAAAATCAAGTTGAACGTATTTAAAGATACATTTTGTTAAACCAACTGAATTTTTTTCTCAGTGTAAAATTCAGATCCACATATATTATATTTTTCAGGCTGCTGTAAATAAATTTCAAACTTGTTTTGTATTTTCAATGCTCTGGTTTTTATCGTTGATTTATTATACATCTGTAGTAATTTTCAATTGAAGACACGGGTTAATGCAATACATTTTCCACAAATTTACAAACTTGTCTTTGAAATTCCATGTTGCATCTATTAAATTCTATATCCACGTCGGATTTTCATGTTCCTGTTTTAAATTTACGGTACAAGTGTTTCAAATTTAATTCCATCTAATGAGTTCGTAAAATTCAATTCCTTTGTATCTTAAATGTATTTGTAAATTTCATATAATTCTTTACAGTGTGCCAGTACGAATGGATCGATGGAACGCCCTTTTTAGCTTTTGAATTTGTTATCGGTCAAGTTACCCAACTGTCGTATCTTGAATCACACGTTTAAACTTTTAAGTGCCGCCTTATGTTTATGCGGGGTCAACGGTTAATTACATCGGATATAGTGAGCCAACGGGCTGTTTAAAAGCCTCGGCCTTACTCCCCACCCTTACGATTTTTTTTTCTTTGCGATCGGTAAAGTGTCCGTTCTCGTTTGCACTACCCAACGGCCAGAATGTATGCAAACGAGCCGCATGCAAACGTATCGTGGCGAAACTTTTCTTCGCCGCGAAATTGACACAGGCCATGCATTCGTAAACAAAAACGTCAAACGAGCTTGCGACCTCATTACTTCTCCCCGGCTATTTTATTTTCTCCGCCCCACTCACGTTTCTTCGACGTGTCCTTCGGATCGATTCACTCGTTTCACCGCGTCGAGGGCGCGGAAAAAAATGTCGCATGTCGAAGACTCGTTCGAGTACGAAACGCGCCGTCGACTCGTGGTAATCATCATTGCTCTTCCGGCCGATGTTTCCTTATGTTCTTAGCTTATTTTTCAGCGTTTCCAAGATATTCATTAGTCGGTCGTAAGATCATTACTGCATCCTCGTGAAACACTTGTCTCGGTCGATGTCTCCTTGAGGGAGGACACCGCTGGCACAGACCGAAAAAAGCACGTTTTTTCCGATTTTGTTTGTCTACTTGATTATTTATTTGGGAATTGGAAAAAAAGGTATGTTGTTAAGTATACATTGAACTCATGTCGTGTAAATTTTTATCTGAAAAAATTGAAAATTTACAACGTTGTTGAGGTATAAAGAGCATCTGTACGTAAAATAATGATTGGTTTGGAAAATAGGAACACATTTTTTATAATCTATATAAATGTAGTTCTCGTTGTACAGAGCAATTTTTTGAAAATGAAAATTCAGAAAATGACGGGTGTTGAAAAAACGTGTAGTTTTGGCGAATTTTTTTACTTATTCGGCAGCTCAAAAAATACTAAATGAAAAAAACTCGGCCAAGTGAGAGTCGGGGCTCGCTCTAGTAGAGTTCCGTACATATTATCAGTTTTTTTTTTTGATAGATACTTAATTGTGTAATGCTTTTTTCCTGTCTTAGTTTTTACGTAGTATAAAACTGAAACCATATGGGTGAATTATAGCTAAATAACGCTTTGTATACTTCTGCTGTAAGCTAATAATGAAATTATATCAAATTATTGTTACTTAAATATTTACAATGCCAAATTACTTGTTTTTGGAGTCGGTACCAACCAATCGTCATATTTTGTGCTGAAAAAGAGGAGGCGTAGAACAAAAATACACGATCTTTTTCAAATTTGCAAATAAATTAAATAGTCTTTTTCAAATAAATGAAATACAGTCTTTTTCAAATTTACCATCTCGTTTCTTCCGCGACGTCAATCGCTCGTTCTTGGCTGGCACTGACTCAAAAAATAAGTAATTTGGTATTGTAAATATTTAAATACCAATAATTTTATATATTTTCAGTATAAATGTATTGTATTACGTATATAATAAATTATACGTAATACAATATTACGTATACAATAAATTATTATATATACAATTGTATATTACGTATACACTAAATTATTATATATACTACATTATGAATCGGCGTTTTCAGTATTTTTTGTTCAAATACAGTATATGGTCCATAATATACAGACATTCCAAATTCCGAACTAGTTTAATTTTTTAGATAGACTCCGTAACAAAAATGCTCTAAAACTGACAACTTTGACGGCCCCTCATGTCTTTATTTTTTAAGATAAAAAAGTGAAAAAAATATATTTGTACTCTACTCAAAAAGTTTTAAAAAAATGAACCCCACATGCCAGAGTAAGAAAGAAATTTCTGCTCCTATTTCATGTATGTGATTCCCAAGAAAAATAATTTAATTGAATTTCTAATTTAATATTCGGTTTTGGCCAACATTCTGCACAAAATATCCAAGTTTCAGGTCTGTAACTCATTTCGTTTACGAGCTAGGGACCCGTCACATACGGATGGACAGACAGTAGAGTGACATTAATAGGGTTCCGTTTTGCCCTTCTGGTATGGAACCCTAAAAATGGCTCCGTACAACGAAAGCTAGTGCAATTACGGACATTCTCTTTCGTTTTTAAATTGAAAATCAGACATAGCTAGAGCGTGTATCTGGCCACGGACAGAAAAGTCGATTCGAGAAAAACGCGATTGAAATCTTTAGTATATGTACTAAATCGTCTGTAACATGATCAATTTTCAATATTTCAACTTGAAGATTTTTTTACGTATTCTTGAACGTGTATACTCCGAATGTCAAAAAATAGGGTTTTTTACCCGTTACTGTGGTGTCTCGGCTTGTTTTTCTTTTTTTTCCAACCTTAAACGTTTTACCCAAGTACTCCAATTATTTTGCAAATATGAAAAATTATTTTTTGTCGTTCAATCTAGAACGGACTCGATTTTGTGACTTTTCGAAATTTCCGATCGTCGGTTCAACGGAAACGCGAGATAAAAGCGAACGACTCGATCCTCGCGGTGTAAAGAGAAACATTATTTTTTGTTCGACTGTCTTTTGATGGAACGAGTCCTGCAGTGGATTTCCGTGCTTCGACGAATCGTGTTACAATATTGGATATTTGCGGCCAAACAAACGCCGGAACACCAAAAGCCAATTTATCGTCTGTTCTCGCTCTACGAAGGGCTGCATTCTTTTTCGCTCCCTCGTGTATGTTTATTAAAACTGAATGGCTTTTCCAGAATAACTCGTATATAACACCTGGCGTACGGCATTTCCATGAATATTTCAATTGATCCGGATGTGGAAAAATCCTTATATATTCCATCGTTAATTTCAAAACCATATCGGGAAGCTCGCATACCGCCTACGCCCGGGCGTGCGCTGAGTCAGGGGATGAAAAAAATTCTCCTCCGTTGGCGCTCGACGGCAGAGAGAAAAAGGACGATATTGGGAATTATACTATGTACGTATTTTCTTTGTTTGAACAAACAATCGCAAGCGATACGAAAATGGGGTGAGTTTGCAAGCTCACCCCCCATCTCCGGATATTCCACGCGGGCGGCCGTACACGCTTCTCCACGACGAGCATCGAAAAGCTCTGCTGCGCTTCCTTGCATCGATCCGAAGAGTGGATAGAAAAATCCGATAGAACTCTCGCATCCTCTCCTTTCCATAAGCTCGCGCGTGGACCGCCTGCTACCCCACTTTCCTACTTGTTCGGGCACTGGCTGCATCGCAGTGTACCCTCGTTTGCCGAGTGTATAAACACGGGCGAGGGGTTGAAGCTTCCTGGGCCGCGGAAGTTTACGATACACTTTCACTAGCCTAGAAATTCCGATCTTTCAAGTTTAGATTCACGACGCAATGAGAAGCATCGAGTCGATCTTTTGCCTGTAAGGCTTTCAATCAGCTTGGCAACTGATGTTGCCTACGATGTTTCGTACGACCAACTTTTTTCCAGCTTATTCTGACAGTACCAACGGGAACCCACGTGTTCCCACAAATAGGGTTTACAATCGGCACAGTAATGGTCCACGACTGGTTGCCAGAGAAAAAACGATGGCGCGCTAATGGCTATGTAAGCAGGCCGGATCCGAACCATGCATGGTTGTTAATGGTAAACCATGAATGGCTGCTAAGACTAGTCCAAATATCATATGCCCATATTGGCCCAGCAACAGCTGCTCGATCTTCTGCCGGAAATGAAAAACAAAAAATTTACAAATGGTTGATAAAAAAGTTTTGTCGCAATAATTTCTATATAATTTATTTATTTATATATCTTATAAAAAACATTTCTAATCAACAATATATTCGCCATCGGTTTCTATGACACTCGACCATCTAGTTGGCAACTCATTTATTCCTTTTGCCCAAAACTGCGGCGGCTGGAACTCAAAGAAATTTAAAATATCCCTTCTGAGATCGTCGACGTTTTTGAAAATTTTGTTTCTCAAATATGCATTCAAATGTCTGAACAAATGGTAGTCAGATGGCGCGATGTCGGGAGAGTATGGTAGATGAGGAACGGTATTTCAGTGAAGCTCAGTGATTGTTTTGTGGGTTTCCTTTGCGACATGGGGTCTCGCGTTGTCGCGGAGAAGGTGCACAGTCGCGCGTCTTGGCCGTTTTTTTCTTATAGCTTTTGCCAATTCCTGGAGATTCTCGATGTATCGTGTAGAGGAGATTGTCTTACCTACAGGGATGAAATTGTGAAACAACATTCCCTTTGCGTCCCAGAAACAGCACAACAAAACCTTTTGTGAGTGACGATCAGATTTCGGTTGGTGTGGCGGTTTTTCTCTGATAGGAAGCCAGAAGGCTAAACGCGTTCTGTTATCATACAAGACCCAGCTTTCATCTCCCGTCACAAGATCTTCTAAAAACTCCTTGCGATGGTGGCGAAGCAGGAGAGACTGGCAGATGGTCATGCGACAGTTCTTATTGTCGTCGGTGAGACGGTGTGGTATCCATTGAGCTAGAACCTTCCTGTATCCCAAGTTGTGTAAGTGATTGACTATTGACGGTTGGGTGCAGCCAAGTTCTCTTGCTAGCTCGTGCGTACTTGCTTCCGGGTTTTCTTTGATGCAACGGAGTAATGCTTCATCATCGATGGTCGACGGTCGTCCGGAACGTTCCTTATCTTCAAGGCTTGTGTCTCCAGATTTAAAACGATTGAACCAACGCTGGACTGTTCGATGAAAAACTACGTTCTCTCTGAATGCGTCCTGTATATTTTTAACAGTTGTGCTTGCGTTCGTGCCGCGCCGTCACTCGTAAAAAATGATCGCTCGAAGTTGCTCCTGCGAGAAAGAAGCCATTTCTGTCCACTAGAACGCGTGCTCGCCCTTTTATACCTTGTCACGCGGAAGAGTAGAAAACATTCTAGAATATTCTCGACATAACTCGATGTCATATTGCGTCAATACGTAAAAAGACATTTTTTTAATTTTTGCGACAAAACTTTTTTATCAACATGATATAAAAATTCTAGTAGTATCTTTTTTGTTTTCTTATGTTTTACATAATGTACATAAAATAATTGCATTAAAAACGCTTTCTGCATTGTTCAAGTTTTTACCTATCAACGGTATGGAACCTACGCTTTTCGTTCGAGTGTTGAGCGCCCTACCCACTTAGCCATCCTAACACTTACAAAATCCTTCGTTTGTTCGTTCCTTACTTTTATGCCGATAATTTTATTCGTGACATTAAAGTTTACCGACAGTTCTTTTGGTCCATTTAGGCTGTGAAAATAACTCGCTCGTTTTGGGCGAAGTTCCGAAAAACATACTCCTCTGATCGAGCTGAAATTTTGCACCGAACTTCCTCTCAATATCCTAAGAGAAACCCTTAACGGATTTTTGACGACTAGCAATAGTTTTCGATATATCGCATTGTAAAGTTTATTATTTAACGCCATACGAATATATCTATACATCCGATAGATACCCGCCACTCCTCCGGCCGCGCTGCTTCCTGGCAAACAGTGCTCGTATCACTTACGTACGTGCATATCACTTGCCATGTGGGTTGGGTTTGTTTGGGTTTATTTAATATAGTAGGAGCGCAGTACATTAAATCACTTTCAGTATACGATATATCGATAACTATTGCTATTCGCTAATATCCTTTTGAAGATTCTCTTAAAATATTTAAAAAAAGGTCTGTGCAAAATTGCAGCTTCATCAGTGGGATATGCTTTTCGAAACCTTATCCCTTGTTTTTACTTATTACAGTTTAACGACCTGCATTTGCAAAACGCCCAAAAACAAACCATCAATGGCTGGAATAGATCTGGCAAGCCGTTCATCCGCCTACCGACCCCAATGCTCGTCGACGAATTATTGGCCGATTATCAGCAAACCGTTTAATGGCTGAATGCTGGCATTTTTGTTACGACAGGCGACCCTATATGAGCTGCCAATGATGTACAATTGGAGAAATTGGACAGAAATTGTTGTAGGTATCCAATTGGATTCCCATACTTGTTGCCACTTCCTGATGGGGATCCAATGGGTCACGCTCGGACATTGGAGTCCCATCGGGATTCTCCGTTGGAACCCAACGTACGAATCCACTTTGAATCCGAAAGGAGTGCCACATTATCGAACAGAATCCGATACCCTACGTCTAAAAAATGGTAAAGAAATCTTTCCCTTGAAAAAAACTCGCGAAAATCAGCAAATTTTTTGCTAGCCTAGAGGTATCCTCCCCCTTAAATATCGATGTGTATCACATCACTCAACATTCACTGTAATTATCGGTTGTTATTTATTTCACTGCACTTTGATATAATATCAGGACACACGTACACGCTCACGAAGTGTACAGGTTATGTTTCAACACGCCGAGTTCTTTCTCGTGACGTTTCACATATTGTTGATTCGAATGTGGTAGTAATTCTCAAACAGCGTTCATCGTGGTGTAGAATCCAATTGGATGCAAATGAGTTCTCTCTGTGTGGGCAATTTGTTGGGGACTCCCCAACAAATTTGTGCACAGGGACACGAAAAGATATTTTTTCAGGCGATTCACCAAATTCCGGTTGAGACTTTCAAATAAAAAAAATTGTCAAACGATGTCAATAGGGGAGCGCGTAATCCACTTGGATTCCAATGTGGGTTAGGGGAACTCGCAGTAACATGATAACGCTATGGTCATGTTCAAATAAAACAATACATATAAAGTCAGTCAACTTTAATTATTCTTTTTAACTAATGAACATTGATTCATTATTTTATTTTGGAAGCAAAACAATCACTTTTTCTTATTGTTACCATACAATATATATTTTTAATCAAACCGTTATTTTTCCCATCGTACTCCGTTGAGGGGCAATATGAAACAGCACTGGGAGCCTGATGGGAGACAAATTATCGGCATCTTTCGCTTATAAAAGTGGTTTCATTCTCAATACCAGCAATTTGATAAGCCAATCGTCTAAGTTCTATAGTATTTAGTCCGAATAATCTTGCTTCCATATCATTTTAATAATTTGTAAGTTCTTTTTCTTCCCCTGGTAGAAACATCGGTTGAAGAGGAACTAAAGGCTTTTCTAGTTTCGTTTCACCCTTTCTAACGTAAATAGTGGTACGTTGTAAAATATTGCGGCTTTGCGATAGCTTGTATTCATCTTGCCCCATTAGACGGTTAACGAATTAACAAAAAAATCACGCAATAACCTTGAAAATTTCTGACAAACCATTCTTATTATAATAAGGGGTTACCCCCACTTGCGCTTTTGAAAAAAATTGATTTTTTTATTGCATTTTTAGAAGTATAAGTATCTGAGAATATGTCTTCAAAATTTCAAGTCGATCCGAACAAAATTGACTGAGATATGAGCGTTGAAAGAGAAGAATCCGTTGTGTAAACGACCAGAAATTGAAACTTCAAACGCGTTTTTCTCAAAATGGCATTTCTGAAGTCGGTGACCAAGATTACTCCAACACTAATGAACCGATCTTCTTGAAATTTTGCAGGCTTATTTAATACATAAAAATGTAGTCTTTAATAGTTTTTTTTTTCGTTAAAATCGAACCATTAACTTTGACTGTCCGCCATTTTGTGAAAAATGAATATTTTTTAAAATCCTTCGATTGAAGACTAGTTTATACTTATATTTGACTAAATCCATCCGCATTTTTTTATCAGATGATCCACTTCGCCGCAATGTTGGTCACCGCAAACCGTGTATATAAAAACATTATTTTTTTGACGGCCATTTACCACTAAACAATGTAATATTTTTCAATAAAAAAATTACTGAAAGTTCTTCAAGATGTGTTCTTTAAGATGGTATATTGATCGATTAAAAAAGTTTTGTAGTTTTCTTTAAAAAAAATTCATGAAAAAGGCCTTTTTTGCGCTACAAGTGGGGGTAACGCCTTAATAATTAGTACTTTCATTGTGTTTACCTACCTGTCTCGAATCAATATCAGCAACTCAATTGAACTGAAACGATGGTAAACTTTACCAAAAATTAGATCGTTTTGTGAAAAAATCGATGTTGTTTTCACACTCGATCCGCGTGCTTTCGTCGCAGTTGATACTTTCGCCCTCACTCACTTCCCCGCCGTCCCTTCAAACTCCAAAGGGCGCACTGTGCTTGCACACACTGTTTAGTAGCCAGGCTTACGATTCATCTTACTCCGCGTTCATCTTATCCGTTTTGCCCCGTAAGGATGTAGTAGGATCTTGAAACTCCCCAACGATCTTCTCCTCCGGAAGTATCTTGACGCAGTTCGGCCGGACAGTTTGCACTGGCGTTCCATCGAAACAGATCGGGTTGGCGCAATGGATACACGCGTCAGCTCGACAATGTGTTAAAACGCAAATAATGACCGAGATGGAGAGTTGAAAAGCTGCGCTCGGCTTCCTGGTTGCGTCACTGCAGAAGCCATTGATGATCATGGATGAATGGATCGGGCCGGACGGTGGGAAAACTGGTAGACGACCACGCGGTTTCCTTCCTATGTCTGTTGACGATAAAACAACATTTGACACATGTATAAAAATAGGAAAAGCTAGAAAGCGTGCGAGAGCGGGAGAGAGAGAAAGCGCCGAATGCAGTACTCTCGGCAGAGAATCGGTGACGATGTGCGGTGAGCCACGATGGTAAAAACGAACGCATTTTTCCGGTTAAACGAGTCAGACGAGATCGACAAAAGAAGCGATTCGGCACAATGCAACTGTCCGGCCGATTGATCCACGAACAGGGTGGACGCAGAGAGAAATGGCTCGCCGGATGAAACTGCCGCCTCTATTGGCTCGGTTATTGGCGTTGCTCGGCCAGCGCAACGGTGTCAGGCACGAATGAAAAAAAAAAAAAAAAAAAAAAAACGTTAACGTATTACAGGGCATAGATATGGGCAATTCATATACGTACATCTGCAGCTGTGTCTATATCTATATCGGCGGTATTATACCTACGGCGTGGAGCAGAAGGGTTCGGCAAATAGGGCATAGAGACGAATATGCCGGATGCATTCGTCCACGTTGCGAAAGTTCGGCAGCAACGGACACCGAATAATACAGTTCGCTGCAGGCTGGCTCGCGTGCGCAAATATTATTTTTGTCATAAATTCACATGGTCAGGGTGCATCGACAGCTATCGGACATATGGGCCTATTTCGTATCATGTATACATATATATTTGATTTCCTCAGTTCCGACGTACAATGGGTCTGAAGTTTGCAACGGTTTAATGTTTTGTTTCTTCAAATTTCATGACTTCTTGCACATTTAAGTACTGGTTCTTTTAAAAACATTGTAGAGTAATTTTTTTTTGTCTTCGACAACCGGGATGCACCCTTATAGAGGGGTGAGTGATGAAACAAATCCTATTCTCCGCGGGTTGGAGATTATAATTTTTTAAATTGGCATCGTTTGTACCGTGAGGCGAATGGAAATCTTGAAAAAAATACCAACGATTTTAATTCTCCGAAACCCACCCCTGTCGGGGGGGGGGGGGGGGTGAAAGTTGGGGAAAAAATCCTATCTCCTGCGGGTTGGAGATTATCAATTTTTAATTGGCATCGTTTGTACGGTGGCCCGAAAGGAAACCTCGAAAAAAAATGCCAACGATTTTAATTCTCCGAAAGCCACCCCTATTGTGGGGTGAAAGTTGGAAAAAATCATATCTCCTGCGGGTTGGAGATTATCAACCTTTTTGCTGGCATCGTTTTTACCGTGACCCGATGGAAGCCGTCGAAAAACATACCAACGATTTTAATTCTCCGAAATCCACCCCCATCGGGGGTGAGCGTTGGAAGAAACCCTATCTCCCGCGGGTTGAAAATAATATTTTTTTATTGGCGTTGTTTGTACAGTGGCCCAAAACAAACACTACAAAAATACCGACGATTTCAATTCGCCGAAACTCACCCCTTCCGGGGGGTGAACGTTGGAAGAAATCCTATCTCCCGCGGGTTAAAAATAATATTTATTTTTTATAGGCGTCGTTTGTACCGTGACTCGAAAGGAAACCCCCGAAAAAATTCCAACGATTCTAATTCTCCGACACCTAACCTTGTCGGGGGGTTAAAGTTGGAAAAAAATCCTCCCTCTTCGGCGGGTTACAGATTATCTTTTTATTATTATCGTTGTTTGTACGGTGGCTAGAAAGGAGCCCAAAAAAACTTCAACGATTCTAATTCTCCGGCACCCACCCTTATGAGGGGATGAAGGTTTAGAAAAGTCCTATCTCTCGCGGGTTCAACGTAATTCTTTTTTTTCCTTGACGCTGTTGTTAGCTTGGCCCGGAAGGGGCACCGAAAATAAAAACCAACGACTTTAATTCTTCGGAACGTGGGGGGGGTAACAATTATCTGACGATTTTTTGGGCAAATGTTTGACTTTCCAAAAATTTGCCTAAAAAATCAGATAAATGTTAATAACAAATGAACTATGCAATATAAAAAAAAATCTTACCTACTTCCATAGACAATGTATTTTTCAAAATATATTCAACATTTCAAGTGAATCGGTTGAAGATTGTCTAAGTTATGTTTCCGGCCAACTTAAAAAATGCAGTTTTGAGATAAACGCTGCACGCCGCCATTTTGAAAATGATCGCTTCAAAAAAAATGTTGTATACAGTCACTGATACGTGTGATAAACACCCTTTGTTGTAATCTCGATTTATTTTGTAGTTTTTCTGAAAAAAAATCCCCAAAAAGCCTATTTTTCGGCCTCTAGAGTGGCCTAAGACCTTAAGTCACTATTAATAGACGAAAAAGTTAACCCTTTGCGGCATAGTGTAACACTGGTGTTACACCTAATTCAATTCAGATTTCGACGATTCATGACTGTTTTTTGTAATTAAATATGGCGGTTGCAATTGCGTTTCAAGGTTCCTAGGACTTCAACAACTACTAAAACATACCTATTAAATTTTTATTTTTCCCGTAGCGGGTGTCATCCACAACGAAGGTGCAGAAAGACGTGCACGTAAAGAAAAATGTATGCTTCAAAAGGTAAATAGCTATAGCGCATATCATACGATTTTTTATATATGCAAAAATAACAAAATGGCGTACATTTAACGAAAGTACAAAGAAAAAACGTGTTTTTTTCACCATTTTTTGGCAAAAAAATAGTAAATATAAAAAAAATTAAAATCCTTGATATGCGCTATAGTTATAATAGTAAAGAATATGTGGTTAAAATTTCACAACGATCAGTTCCGTAGTTTCGAAGATTTTATGAACAAGCCGTCGAAAAACGTCGTTTCGAGAAAAACGCGTTTAAAGTTTGTTTGGGTTACATAAATACATTAAAAATTGGATTTTTAACGTATTTCGAAAGTGTATTCATTGAGTGTAAAAACTTTCATATCAATATCTATGATATAAACCTATCAAAAAAATCCATGAAAACAGCCTTTTTCAGCGTATAAAGTGAGAAGACCCCTTAACTCGAACGACCGCCGGAGCCGAACCCCGACCACCCATCCCATTAAGCTATTTCCCTTCTTCAGGTCCCCTTTTTCCTCGCGTACCCATGTGCGTGATAAAAAGAAAACCAAATTGCATTCAGGATTCCCTCCTCCACACGAGAATGTGTACGACGCCATACGCGATTAACGTCTCATGCAATGCGCAATCCACCGTGCGAACCGCTTTTCACTGCTGCTGCAGCTAAACGATGGACCATCAGCAGCCCTAGCCCTCAATATTCTCCATCCCCGAGGTCCATCTTTTAACGATTGAACATAAAAGCTGGAGAGCAGATATGAACGTCCAGCGGTCGGCTCTGCTGTGGCTTTGGCAAACCGAACCGCGGTTCAAAGCTCTATTTATGATTTACCAGTGAAATAGGTCCGTCAAACCGGACAGCGGCGAACTGCTGGATCTTTGAACAAACATCGAATTACGACTGGAGGCCCGATCCGACCTAGGTAATTGCCAAAATAAAAGGGGAAAGAAAGCGAAAGAAAGCACAAAGTGACATTTTCCCATTCCCTGACGTGGATGAGAAAAATAATATTGCCACTGATAAGATATTGATTTTCGCCAGACGATAAGTAAAACCCTTACCGTGTGCTTTTTGAAAGCCACTGCCTAGGACAAATATTTTCTTGCCTTCGTGGCTAATGCACGCACGTGACTCGCCTTCCAATGTTCCAAGGTTCGCAGGTTTCCCAACCAATGGAAGGGATGAATTTGAAGTTTCCTCGACGCGGATGAGAGGACGCTCAATAATACACCTGCATAGGTCCGCATACAGCCTCGAATGCTGACACGTGTGTGAGCTTTTATATTCCAAGGGATATATATATATATATATAGTTATATATAGTGGCACTTCGCGCGATTACGGATCGTTTTAGCTTTATCAGCAGTGTACGACCGAGCCGGCAATTGCACGCGCCCCTGCTCGCTTACACGCGTACAACTCAATGCGTCTCTGTACTCTCGCGTATGTAGTCGCCCCTTTCGTGTTTGTATCGCGTGTTGGGCGCGTCGAGGTAAAACGCGGCGCCATATTGCAGAGTTGCAAACGGATTCGCCAACTTTCCCAGTGCTACCTTCCGCCTAGCGCACAGTCGCTCATTAGGCTCACTTATCGACACCAACGTTCGGCAGAATTGAATCACTCTTGAGTAACCGATTTGGACAATCGGGGGTAACCGCCCGTGCAGAAATTGTAGGGATACAATTGGATTCTTACACTTCTGCCTATTTGCTGATTGGAATCCAATGGGTCATTACATTGGATTTCTATACTAAAACGTCACGCTCGTAGGATGGTTTCTAATCCGGATTCCCTAGTGGAATCCAATGTGGGTGTCAGAGTGGGATCAGTGGCCCATTTTTTTTTCAGTGGTCTGTAGCTGCCTAACCGTTCACACAAGCTCAATGAAACCTTGACTAAACGTGAGGTGTTTTCTATGGCTTTATTTTGTTAGAAGAGACTGAACGGCCTGACCCAATAGATATTGAGATAATAACCATTTTTTTACGGGGAGGTACCTGGGTACACGGAAAAAAAACAGCGAGAATCACAGTATAAACCGTTTAAAAAACAGGGTGCGATATTACATTTTACAGTAAAATAGAGTAATGTAAATCCTGTCCTACAAAAATGACGAATTTTCCTGTACGCACTGAGTTTTTTACAGTTACACTGGCTTATTTACAGTTCGGTATTGCGAATACATCAGTGTTTTCAGTAAAAACATTCAACTGTAAAATTTACATGAGATCACTGATTTTTATACTGTACGCGAATTGCAAGGGTTACAGCCCATGTAGGGTGATCGGTAGTGGCCAATGATTGGCCGATGCTCGACGCCAAGCTTGCCAACATTGGCACTCGAGCTGGGCCCGATCATCGACCGAGCCTTGGATGATAAGAGCGGCCCGATATTCGCAATCAATATTGGCCCTAGAATGGCTTATGAGAATCGGCCGAGCATCGCGTTGGAGTTCATTCGAGAATCGGCCAACAATAAGCCCCCTCAAGATTGCCATCATTGGCACTCGAGCTTGGCCCGATTATCGACCGAGTCTTGGCGGATAATTGTGACCCAATATAGATCACCGAAATTGGTCCTGCACTGCCAAAAAAAGAAATTAATTATTTTTGTATTGTAATTGGTCATTGACTGGTATTTCGAAATGATTAGTTCGAAGGAAATATTTCACCCATATGGTGCTCGAACCTTGAACTTCCCTACTCATAGCCAAACACGCTGCCCCTATGCTACCGAGTGCTTGTAACATTTGAATCGCAGATATGGTATAAGATACCAAATGGATTCTCATCATTATTTGTATCACATAAACTATATCAATTAGTTAATATCATTGTGATAATTAGAGAGTGTTATCGAATGACATGTTATAGAATTTTCAAACCTAACCTATATATATAATTCCTCTCTCTCCACCTTCTCTACCCCCACAACCCGTTAACATGTATGTTGCAATAAAGACAGACCATTAGTTCATTAGTTCAAGTTTAATTTTAATAAATAAATATATTTAAAATGAATAATTCCAATAATGGAATGCAATAGGAAAAATTTGATTTCACGAAAAATCTAGTTAATTCAAATAAAAAATAAATAAATAGACGCGGTTAGTTAATATTAATAGAATTTTTCTGTCAGTGTAGGATGGTTCATAAAAATCGGCAGAATATCGCGTATGAGCTCGTTCGAGAATCGGCCAATAATGAGTGCATTGATTTGGTAGTATATTTGTTAAGAATAATGTCCAATTGACTCTTAAAAAGTATTTATCTCGTCTCTCAATGACTTCAACGCGAAACAATGAATCGTCAATATACGAATTGCGGTTCGATCATGCGTTACTCGGCCGAACATTGACCTCGTATCGGCAAAAACATGATTGGCAAGTCTATAGTTCGCCAAACATCGGCCTCGTATCGATAAGCCAATGATTAGAGAGCCTATATTTGGCCGAACATTGTCCTCGTATCGGCAAACCAATGATTGGCGAGTCTATACTTCGCCAAACATCGGCCTCATATCGATAAACCAATAATGAACAAGTCTATACTTGGCCGAACATTGGCCTCGTATTGGCAAACCAATGATTGGCCAGTCTATACTTCGCCAAACATCGGCCTCGTATAGACAAGCCAATGATTAGCGAGTCTACGCTTGGCCGAATATTGGCCTCGTATCAGCAAACTAATGTTGGCTAGTCAATACTCAGCCGAGCATTGGCGTACAACTGGTTAATCGATCATCGTCCCGCCAACATTGGTCCAAGTATTGGCCGTTACGGTTCGATTAGCGAAACCTACATGGGAGTGTACACTGTATTGAGTACAGAGTGATTCATTAAATTGTACAGTGTGGCACGGTAGTTTTACTCTTCTTTCGGCAGTTCGTGACGTTATCTCTGCACTCTGAGATTTTTACAGTTACACTGGTTTATTTGCAGTTTGACATTGTGAATACATCAGTGATGTTAGTAAAAATATTTAACGGTAAAATTTAAATGCGATCACTGATTTTTAAACTTTACGCAAATGAGGCACGAGGTGACACACGAGGCGAGGACACAAAAGATTGCCAGTTAGTAGTGCACGGTTGATGGGACGCGGACATCGAAATTCGTGTGACAGAATTCAAGAAATCATAAAGAAAGAGAGAAATTTGTTTTAAAGGTACGTTCTTGTCTAATTAGGACTTGTCTCGCGCGTGGGGCGAGGCACGTGGCCAGGACACAAAGGATTGCCAGTTAGTAGTGCGTGGTCGATAGGATGCGAAAGTTGAAATTTGTGCGACATAATTCAAGAAATTATAAAGAAGAGAGAATTATTTACAAAACGGTACGTTCTTGTGTATGTGACTGATTTTTTAATATTTTCTACACATTTTTTTCAAACTTCTTGTATGGATAAACTTTTTTTTGTGTGTCTACATAAACTCTGTCGATATAACTGGCGCATTCATTGTACATAATACAGATTAACCAACTGTCAAATTACAAGTTTTGATAAATTTATATGACAGTGTTGAACTGTCAAAATTTACTTTTGACTACACTGTATTTTGGACTGTGTGTTCCAGTAAAATATACAGTAGAGCGGTTCGAGTCCAAAGAGGATAGTATAGGAACTGTAATAATTTACTTTGAGCACACTATATTTTGAGCACTGTGCGAATTTATTTGAAAAAATTCCTAAACATACCTCAATGTACATATTTTCCAATTTAAAAAAAAACACGAACCAATCGAAACATTAGTTTTTGAGATAGAAATTCCCGAAGTTTACCTGTTTTTCTTGCCATTTACTCAGGTACCTCCCCTTAATGGGATTTGATCCACTGTATACTTGGGGGTGTACACAGTGAAACATGCCTAATTTTAGAGTCGAATAAAATTTCAAAAGCAAGCAAATTTGAAGTAAATTACCCTGATCTTCTGCACCTGTATATAATGGAGTGCTTCTCTCTATACAATGGGGAGTATTGTACAGTAAACTATTGAAAAAATAATTTAAAAAAGACAGCATATTATGAGATCAGTCACAATCATTTATTGAATATTAATCAACAATGAGTACCTACCTAATGAGGTAGTACCAGTACCTATCTAAATCACAACGCGAAAATATTCATATTATGACTTATCACTGTGTACCTCGAAAAATTGAGCCACTGCGTACTCACCCTCTCGTCTTTTCTAAAGCGGATACTGACAAGTTTTTATTTTTGTCACGTTAACAAACACAATGCTCAAATACCATAATATAGCTGTATTTTTCGGGAGAACAATGACTTCGAACACAACTGCGATGGGTAAGGAAGCGAAAAACATACAAACTCAGCTGATTTTTCAACTTTTGACAGCAAAAATAATATAAAATCACCACCACAGCCGAATTGCGCGGGACCGACTCACAGACAGGTTCAAACCTATTGGCATCCGAGGGCGGTTCTAATGTGAAAAAGACGCACATATATACATGTGCACTTCTGAGAAACAGAAAAGGTTCAGTGTACCCACTGTTCCCTACGGATTCAATTTGAATCCCAAAGGATTCCTACATTGTTGGACTGAATCCAATATTATTATTGGTGGTTACCATCGCATTCTGTACGTTGAAGTTTCTGAACAAAATATATTGATGTTCGAGATTAGTGGATCTCAAAAAAAGTATATATCTTATCTTAAGAAGTAGAAATTGCTTGAGTTAGAAATTGCTTGAGTCTCGCAACGTGCTAGTCAAATGACGGTTTATTAATCGTTAGAACAAAACAAAACGTACGAAAAGTTTTCTGCATCGCAAAAATCTTTGAGCGATGAAAACTTCACGCCTACAAACTCAACCTGAATTATATTTCGTAATTTATTATTAGAAATAGTTTAGAATTGCTGATTTGATTCGGTTACGATCAGCTATGATCACCTATATATATGCAAGTTTCCTGGTACGAGTTTAATCTGGCAGCGCTGCATTTTTCAATATTGTATATATGTATATTCGTCGCCACCGAATAGCAAACCCAACCTCTCTGTACTCGCCGGTTGTATTGTTATTCGTGCATGAGTTTACGACGGTTATCTGCAAATGGAGCTGCACAATATTCGGTGCGAACGCGGCATTGACAAAGGACAGTTTATTTCTCGAAAAAGAAAACAGTGGCGAGAAAATATTCTCACATCGAAAAAAAAGTCGTGGATAGGACGGAAAAGTAAATTTTCTCATGTACTGCATACTATGTTTTATAAATTTTTATTTTTTGTATGTTATGTACAAATTATTATGTTTTATAAATAAAATATATGCAATGAAATAACTTGTGTTTTCAATTGTACTTGGAGAGTGCAATTTGCTTCATTCAGCTAATAAACAAAATTAATATCTGCAGAATAATAATTAAAAAGAAAAAAAAATGTATATACTTGCTCAGAGCAAGATAAACATATAATTTACTTCGGGCATTGTCGGTAGTATATCTATATATTGGCAAGAGGTATCCCAAAAGGTATACCGGGTACACGCACATGTGCAATGTTGCCACGTGTGTCCAACTACTACGCGGCCGTCGGTCTTCTGCTATTTAAGGCCTTAGGCCACAGTAAAGGGTATAAAATCACGTGCGAATTTAACAATTTGTTTCGTATGAAATAGTGATTCACTCATAAAATGAATTGTACATCCATTTAGTATGAATATCAAGCTGTTAGAAAAAAAACATATATATATTTTTTTCGATGTACAAAATGGCCGACTACTCAAAACTTCTCGAAACAGCTTTTTTCCAATTGGCGTGACAAATAACTTCAACAATTTTCATTCAATTTTCTTAAAATTTAAAAATTATGTTCCTATCTGCATTTCGCAGAGAAGTACGTACGGAATTTCTGATCAATCGACAACTTTTCATTTTATTAGCAGTTTATGAGCGGTTATAAAGAAATTTTTCACTGAAAATTCATGCCATAAGTTCAAATACCTACAACATTCGAATAAAACAATATTTTTTGAATTCCATACGTACTTTCTAGGTATTCTAATGTAGATTGACGAGAATTTTTGTTTTTTGTTCTAGGTAAAAAATTGTGGATGCTAAATGTCATGCCGCGAAGCGCCTAACAAAAGAAAATATTAGTAGTAGGCCATTTTGTACATCGAAAAAAAAATATATATATATTTTCCAACAGCTTTATATTCATACTAAATAGATGTGTAATTAATTTTTATGTCTGAATCACCTTTTCATACGAAAAACAATTGTTAAATTCGCACATGATTTTATACGCGTTACTGTGGCCTAAAACCTTAATAAAGTTTTTATCAAGATTATCTCAAAAGTTCTCTTCGAATAATTCGGTGAACCTATATTTTTATAATCACGTTGGAATATTCAGATTCTAATTTACAAGTAGCAACTTTAATATCAATGCTAACAAATCAATAGGAGGATGAATTCGGTAATTACAAAGTTGACGGAATGGGATCTCCATAAAACGATGGGTTAATTTTTCCATTTTTAACGTAACATTATTCGTTGGAATCTTCGGTGAGGTATCAAATATTTTCACAAAATAAAAGTTTATCACATAAACTCATATATATTTAAAAATAAAAACATTATCTGATAACGACTGTAGCGAGACTCCTACCTTTACCCTACGTTGACATATTTGACGTGGATAAATTGCTTAACCCTACGTTGACATATTTTGACCCGGATGAATTTTCAGTAAAATTCTCACTCTTTCTAAATTGAAAAATATTAATAATGTTAATAATGTTTTTAAACGATTTAATTTTTTATTTTTCCAATTTTTATTTTGCAGACACATTAAGAAATGTATAAAGTATATCCCTGATTAAAAAAAATAAAAACCGACCAAAGGGTTGTTGATGGCAGGTGAATAAAGTACTATCCGGGTCAAATTGACCCAGTGTGTCAAAATCATGCCCAAATAACTGTAATCATCGTTTGATATTTATTTTACCGCACTTCTACATACGAGGGTGGGGTGAAAAGTTTCCGGCCTGACCAAGAGATGGTGCCACTAGGTCTAGTTTTGGAGCGGCGTCCTACAGTACCATTCCTACCGAGCTTGTATGTACAGTTTCAGCCCAATCGCTACGTTAGTTTGCGTTTGAGAGCACATTGCGCGAGACGCTTCCGTTGTTTTCGTAAAAATGGAAAAATTGGAAAAACGTGCTGTCATCAAATACTTCCGTTTGAAAGGTTTTACACCAAAACAAATAAAAGAAGAGATGGATTCAGCACTAGGAGACTCCTCCCCATCATATTCAACTATTAAGCAGTGGGTTTCTGAATTTAAAATGGGTCATGTGAGCACCTCTGACGAGCCTCGCTCAGGACGGCCCGTTGAAGTCACAACTTCAGAGATGATTGAAAAAATCCATAAAATAGTGTTGGAAGACCGCAGGTTGAAAGTGCATGAGATAGCTGAGACCTGTAGGATGTTAGCTGAACGTGTGCGAAATATTTTGCGCAACCATTTGAACATGGAAAAGCTGTGTAGAAGGTGGGTGCCGCGTTTGCTAACGCTCGACCAAAAACTGCTTCGAAAAACCATTTCTACCGACAATTTGGCGCTGTATAGGTGTAATCCAAACGAATTCTTGCGTCGATTCATAACTGTTGATGAGACATGGGTCCACCACTACACTCCTGAAAATAAAGAACAGTCAAAACAGTGGGTTGGAAAAGGGGAACCAACCCCAAAGAAGGCAAAAACAATTTTATCGGCAAACAAGGTTATGGCTACTGTTTTTTGGGATGCGAGAGGAATTATATACATTGATTACCTTGAAAAGGGTAAGGCTATCACTGGTCAATACTACGCAGAGTTATTGCAACGTTTGAAGCACGAGGTGCAAATTAAACGACCTCATTTGGCGAGAAAAAAGTTTTGTTTCATCACGATAACGCACCAGCGCATTCGTCGATTGTTGCCATGTCCAAAATCCACGAATTGAAGTTCGAATTGATGCCGCATCCTCCCTACTCTCCAGACTTAGCCCCCAGCGACTATTACCTGTTTCCTAACCTCAAAAAATGGCTTGGCGGAAAAAGATTTAAGAGCAACGAAGAAGTTATCGAAGCTGTAAATCAGCATTTTGAGGTGCTTGACGAATCTACGTTTAAAACTGGTATAACTAAATTAGAACACCGTTATGAGAAATGTATCAGTGTTGATGGAGATTATGTTGAAAAATAAAGTAAAAAAAATGTTAAACATCGTTTTTCTTGGGCAGGCCGGAAACTTTTCACCCCACCCTCGTAACACTACATACTAACACGCTCGCGAAACGTGCAGGTTATGTTTCAACACGCCGAATTTTTTTCTCATAACTGTTCACAATTTTTTTATTCAAGTCTGGTAAGAATTATCAAAAGGCGTTCATCGGGGAATCGTTAGAATCCAATTGGATCCCAATGAGGAGACGTGTCATGTCTCTATCGAATCCCTATAGGGATGTTGCAGGATCTGGGGACTGCCCAAAAAATTCTTCACGAGAGAGAGGGAGTAAAAGAGAGCGAGATTAATCGTATATTGACATTCTCCATCATCACATTCAGCATATGCGTTGTAGGGAAACAGTTCTCCAAAGTTCAATTTGGGAGTTCAGAAAAAAAATCCAATTGCGGCCAGGCACGACGGACTTGATATAACTATGGATGAAAACCCACACGAATGGCGAAGAATTGTACCAGTCAAAAAAAGCGACGAACGCACGAAAAGGGAAAATGAAAAAATGGTGGTTGAATATAGCTGGAAGCTTTTGCCTATGCTTGTCAAGGTAAAACTAATTTCGTGAGTTTCCAGAGGTAAAAATAGTCTCGAAAGGGAGGTAATTGCGTACCTGCGCTGGCCACCTGTAATATTCAAGTTCCGAGAATCTCTATCGAAAATAAAAAGTCATCAATATTGGAAACCGATTGAAAAATAAATTCGAAATCTCTTTCCGATATGAGGAATATTTAGTTTGCTTATATATTTGCAGCGTTTTTTTTTCTTTTCGAAACTCGATATTTTGGTGCGCGTTTGGGACGTTAAGGGGGTTGGAATCGTTCGCAAATAGAACCTATGGAATTTCCCCTCTAATGACGAAAGATCGAACGGTCGCAGCAGCGTATAAAACGATTTCACGGAATTCGCGTACGTCGGTAGTTACGCAAGTGCTGTATACATTCGATCGATCGAGGGTACCCCCGAGGGAGCTTCGAGAGGGCGAAAACTCCGCTGTATGTTGCACACGAGAGGGTTGTTTATCGCAAACGGCGCTTATACGGCGAGAGAGACCTCTCGCTCGCTCATCCCGGGCGAACCACCGTGCGTTCTTCCCTTTATATGCCCTCGCCGTTTATATGGCCCAGTGCCAGCCGGTACGCGAGGAACCGCACAATCGCAAAACACGAACGAAAACGGTATCAAAGTTCGAAAGATGCGCGCCGGGAGCAAGGGAATGTAGGAATTTATGATAATGGACGCAGAGAGAGAGAGAGAGAGAGAGAGAGAGAGAGAGATCGGCGGAAGGAAAAGGAGAGGGAAGAGAGGAGCGATCGGCTCGCCAATTGGGCATGTTGTCCCTTGTGATATATATATATATATATATATATATATATATATATATATATCAAATGTGATTTCAGAAGGGCGGATCTACTAGTGACATACGTACTACTGTGTCCAAAAAATAAGGTGACATTGTATTTATTTCGAAAATTCTTTATTTATTTTTCCAAATCAATTTCATCCCCTTCAAAGTAATCCCCTCCCGATGCAATGCACTTATGCCAACGGATTTTCCAATCTTCGAAACACTGATTGTAGTCACTTTTCGGGATGGCCTTCAGTTCCGTCTTCGCTGCGGCTTGAATCTCCTCTATCGTATCAAAACGGTGTCCCCGGAGCGATCTTTTGAGCTTGCTGAACAGCCAGAAGTCGCACGGCGCCAGATCAGGTGAATACGGTGGTTGCGGAACGATATGGGTTGAGTTTTTGGCGAAACGTATCCGCAACAGAAAATTGATCCCGCAAACAAAATTTAATGCAAATTCTTTGCTCAACAAATTTCGACATCGCAAAAAACGAAAAACTCACTTTTAGCAGCTCACAAAACGACGCGTATCTCAAACACTAATGAATATTTTGACATGTAAATTTGACATGGATGTCACTGACAGTACTACCAACCTAAAAAAATAATAATTCTCCAAATCCGTCGACACGCGCAGTTTAAATTCAAATGTCACCTTATTTTTTGGACACAGTAGTATATGCAGGGTGAGGCACATAAAGTGTTACAGAGCAACATCACTCAAACTATTGATCATATCCAAAAATGTGTCAGACAAACGTTTCAGTGTTCGAGAAGGCCGTCATACTGGACCACCCTATTTTTTTTTATCGGTGGAGGCGCTGAAGCTACGTCAAGGTCAACTCCACTTTTTGAAATGAAATGGTACATTATTTTTCAACCATCTTGTGGAGCACCTCAAGCCGCATAAAAAACATCGGGGGGTCAGAGTCGTTCAAGGTCATTGAAGGTCAGTATCGATGATACAAATCTAAATATCTCGGATTGCCACCAAATATTTGGTAGCGATCAGAGATATTTAGATTTGTATTTCATTTTAATCGGTGACCTCGAATGACCTTGAACGACTTTGACCGCCTAAAGTGGGACACCCTGTATATGTACAGGGTGTCACTCGTATCTCTGCTACCCGAAATAACTGGGTAATTATCGACGTCACAAAATAATGTTCCAGATAAAAGTTGTACGGTGTGAAGGGGGCCATGAAATGCGAGCAATTTTGTTTATTTCGATGGAGGCGCTGATGCACAGTGAAGGTCACCTCCACTTTTTAAAATGGAATGGTACATTTTTTTTCAACCATCTTGTGGACCACCTCAAGCCGCACAAAAAACATTAGGGGTCAAAGTCGTTCAAGGTCATTCAAGGTCAGCTATTAAAAAGAAATACAAATCTGACTATCTCAGATCACTACGAAATATTTGGTAGTGATCCGAGATATTTAGATTTTTATTATCGATACTGACCTTGAAAAAACATGTATTATTCCATTGGAAAAAGTGGAGGTGACCTTCACTGTGCGTCAGCGCCTTGACCAAAATGCTACCAAAAAAAATTGGTCGCATTTGATAGCCCTCTTCACACCGTACAACTTTTGTCTGGAAAGTTTTTTTTGTGACGTCGATAATTACTGACTTATTTCGGGTGGCAGAGATAAGAGGGACACCCTGTATATATGGGATATTCCACGCCATTTCAGCTAGCCCGCGACCCCGACCATTATTGGGTTTTCCGATTTTTTGTTGTTGTAAAATTGCACCCCATGAAAGGAATGTCCACACCAATTTTTAGATTTTTATCTCTTTTCTTTTAGGAGTTATAATTTTCCAAAAAAGTTGATTTCAGAAGTTTTGGAAACGTACAAGCGCTGATAACTCCTGAACTAATTGACATATCGACAAAAGGCATAATATAATTTTTTTCATTTTGAACCATGCTTTCGTTAAAAAAATATGAAAAAATTATGAATTATCAATGTCAACGTTTTTTTGCTTCTAAAGTGAAAACTATTTGTTTAAAAGACGAGTGCCTTTATTTTATTTTTTCAAACCAATCTTTGAAATAGAGTCACTCATTCAATGATTTTTAAGACTAGTCTCATCGTGGGTCCATTTTTCCTTCTATTTTTTTCGAATTAATCATTTTTTTTAGATCATTTTTACATTTTTAATGTCCATTAATGCTATTGATGATTATGTGACTTCCAGTTCGGCTTCGATAGGCCAAAAACGGTTTTTTTCATTTGTACTGAATTTAACGAAAAAAAGTGATTTCGAATAAAAAAATTTCATTTTGTTGAATTCAGCACAAATGAAAATAAAACCGTTTTAGGCCTGTCAAAGCCGAATTGCAAATCACAAAATCATTAATAGCATTATTGGACATTAAAGTGATAAAAGTCGTTTAAAAAAAAAGTTTAATTCGAAAAAATAAAAGGAAAACAAAATCTCTGACATGTATGATATATATATATATATATATATATATATATATATATATATATATATATATATCATACATGTCAGAGATTTGTCCGTACATTCGCATACGATCTTGAAATTTGATTTCAAGATTTCGATTGAAGTTATTAAAAAATTGGAATAGTTTTACGTACTCTCATTAGAGATTCACGATCGCAATTAGCAAAAAAATCATTTTTGATAACGAAAAAAATTAATAAATAAATAAAAATGTTGCATTCCAATGATGCAAACTTGAACGGTAAGTCGTATAAACAAATATCTAGTTAACCTTATGTATAATTACTTATTATGTATAATCACTAAATATTATATAAAATTATAAATACTTTAAAAACACACACACGCACACATATAAAAATATACACACACTTTTGAACTGGCCATTGAAAGTGCAACGACGCTTTGTGGTGTTGATAGATACCAGGCACTTGAATGTGTACGTCTATCGACAGTTTCGAATTGTGAAATCGGAATTTCGTTGGCGCTCCGCCCGATTTTGCCGATTCCACACGATTTAACATTCACCCCGCTCACATTATACACATCTCACCGTTACCTATACACGACGATTATTTATTTATTTATTATTTCAAACATTTCTCGAGCGTTCGGTCGATACGATTTTTCGAGTATCTCGCCATAAACCGTTTTTCCCCCAGTGGGCATTATATTCGTAATAACGCGGAGATTTTCCTATCGGCACTGGCGCGCGTTTGCCCCCCACCCGGATTCACCGAATTCACGAGATAGACCGTAGCCTCCGGTGTGTACAGGCTGATCGACGGGAGCGGCATTTGGCGGCCGCATCGATTAATATCCGTCAATCGTCACGCAGCAATGTATCGACTCGTGGTATTGATAAAAATAAATAAATAAGAAGAGCGCACTGAGAGAAATGTATGGTGTTCTCAACCTTATTTTGAATATATTTTATATTTCCCTGAGGGGAAAATAATGTTTTATAGCCATAGTTACTGCCAAAAGTATAGTACTGCTTATTAATATTTTACCAGTTGCATGAATTATGGCCATATGTTAACCACAAACACCAATCTGACGAACATACGTTTATTCTTCAATGCTATATAATATAGTAGGTTTTCATAAAATGGAGATTCCCCTATACTATCGAAAATTTACTTCCTCAATATTCTAATAGTGGACTGAAATGTATATACATTGATTAAGGCGTTACCCCCACTTGTAGCGCAAAAAAGGTCTTTTTCATTAATTTTTTTAAAGAAAACTACAAAACTTTTTTAATCGATCAATATACCACCTTAAAGAACACATCTTGAAGAACTTTCAGTAATTTTTTTATTGAAAAATTTTACATTGTTTAGTGGCAAATGGCTGTCAATGAAATAATGTTTTTATATACACGGTTTGCGGTGACCAACATTGCGGCGAAGTGGATCATCTGAAGAAAAAAAATGCGGATGGATTTAGTCAAATATAAGTATAAACTAGTCTTTAATCGAAGGATTTAAAAAAATATTCATTTTTCACAAAATGGCGGACAGTCAAAGTTAATGGTTCGATTTTAACGAAAAAAAACGGCCGTTTTTTGGTTATAAAACGGCCATTTTTTTTCGAAAAAAAAAATCGAACGATTAAAGACTACATTTTTATGTATTAAATAAGCCTGCAAAATTTCAAGAAGATCGGTTCATTAATGTTCGAGTAATCTTGGTCACCGACTTTAGAAATGCCATTTTGAGAAAAACGCGTTTAAAGTTTCAATTTCGGGTCATTTACACAACGGATTCTTCCTTTTCAACGCTCATATCTCAGTCAATTTTGTTCGGATCGACTTGAAATTTTCAGGACATATTCTCAGATACTTATACTTCAAAAAAATGCAATAAAAAAAATCGATTTTTTTTCAAAATCGCAAGTGAGGGTAACCCCTTAAAAATGTTGCCTGTGATTTGCGACGATGTTTATAGTGATTTGTACCATTTTATAAGATACGACCTGCTGTATGCGTATTTGGTGTGTTATTCAATGGTTGGTACAAGGCATCAATGCCCGTCTACTAAATGCATAGAATATTTTATAAATCTGAAAGTTCTACCTCGATGATTTTTTATTATAATTCGCCATTCCCTGGCCTCCTGTCATGATGTACTTCGAAGAAAATATTTCGCCCAATCGAAATCGAACCTAGAACATAACTGCCTACCTTCTGCCTATCCTGATTACGCTGCCACTACACTACCGAATACTTTTGGCATCTTTGACGCAGATATGGCATAAGAGCAAATAATTAACGTCTCCCCTACGAGTCAATTTTACTATAATTTTTTTCGAACAGTCACATTTCATCAGGTCTTCTACCAAATTATACTCGAAAAACGTTAATGTTAACCATATGAATTGTATAAACTTGAAAAGAATAATAGAAGTTTGAATGTACAAAACTTGACGTACGGTATACAACATTGATATATCTACGCCGATTTTGATATAGCAGTGAATTTACCATATCTATATTGTTGAGCCTTTCACAATAGTGAATAATAATTTCGGGGATAATAGATAGTCAAACGAGCCACCCAAATCGCATGTTTGCGTATACTTTTCGCTCATAGTCGCGTTAACCATATCATGATTGTGATGTCAATAAACAATAACGAACTTCACTATCCCCTCTTTTGCCATGGTATTTACGAAAAACGTCAACGAATTCTTCTTTATTTTTTCATTTCTTCATTCTGATTAATATCCAAACCTTTTTTTTCCAAGTTTTGGTTATGGAATTTTAATAAAGATCTGCAAAAATGTTTCAGTGATTTCTTCAGCCTAAGGGGAAATTGGGCAAAGCGAGAAAAAAAAACAAATTCCGTTGCATCCCAATGTTGCAAACTTCGATACCATGGATTATCAATAATCAGGCGGCTGCGTCGTCAGTATTCGCAGGATATAAATATTCTGGTATGCCAGACGAGTCTGCCACTATCACCCACCCCTCTTTTTTTACTCGCTCTCTCTCTTGTAATTCGCTGGCGATAGAATTTGTGCGATATGAAGAAGCGCTCATTTACCGTCACATTGGCGGCGATGTAAATTCTCATGTACACGCTGCTATATTAATAACTCCGGGGCTCGCAAGCATATAGACAATTAATGCATACACGGGCACAGGTATTTATTTATCCAGGGCTTGAACAATTATCGTCCGGTGAACCGAGACCATGTGGGGTCGCGATTCGCGCACACGTAACATGCACACGAACGTCAGGGTGCATTGTACATCATCATCGTGTCATACAGTCGAGCAACGAAAGAGAGAGCGAGAGAGAGAGAGAGAGAGAGAGAGAGAGAGAGAGAGAGATAGAGAGAGAGAGAGAGAGAGAGAGAGAGAGAGAGAGAGAGAGAGAGAGAGAGAGAGATGAAAAGCGGAAAAGTATTTACATCATGACCATGTGGATTTGCCTTCGAAACATGTGACACCATAACATGTAGCTCATACGAATTTTCCGTATTATAATATTTATATTTACTCGACATTACGAGTGTTTCCATAATTGCAATCATATCAATTTTGCCGAATTATCCTCGCAGCGTTTAATGAAAATTACTTCAACGCTTACCACTTTTCTCTTCGCGGTTATAATTAACGCAATTTGGTGAAACATGACTTTTACGGGTAACCAAGTGTACTCGCGTTTGACTTGGAATATTGATGTAAAGTGGTAATTTATTAGTGACTTTACCAACGTGGATACTTTGATACGTAATAAAATGAAGAAATCATAAGAAGTTTTGAAATTCATATTACCGTAATGGAGGAACTGGCGAAAAGCCAGAAAAGCTTATTTCGTCCTTGCCTATGGAATACGATGTGATGATATTAGCAGCAGTGCCAACCATCAGTTTGCCAAATCGCCGTATTACGAACCCAGCAGAATTGTAACAAACTTTTCAACTACCGAAGTTTAATTTTTTTTCGGAAAATACGCTTTTTGGGCAAGCGGCAGTTTTAGTCTTTAATCCTTTATATTACCGCGCGACACACGGAAAAAAAGAAACAGCGAAAATCACAGCATTAACCGCATGAAAAACAGGGTGCCATACTTCATTGTACAGTAAAACAGAGTAATGTAAATCCTGTCCTGCAAAAATGACGAATTTTCCTGTACACACTGAGATTTTTACAGTTACACTGGCTTATTTACAGTTCGGTATTGTGAATACATCAGTGTCTTCAGTAAAAATATTCAACTGTAAAATTTACATGAGATCACTGATTTTTATACTGTACGAAAACTGCAAGGGTTACAGTGTGAACTGTATTGAGTACAGAGTGATTCATTAAATTGTACAGTGTGGCACGGTAGTTTCACTCTTCTTTCGACAGTTCGTGACGTAATCTGTGCACTCTGAGATTTTTACAGTTACACTGATTTATTTACAGTTTAGTATTGTGAATAAATCAGTGATTTCAGTAAAAATATTCAACTGTAAAATTTACATAAGATCACTGATTTTTATACTATACGCAAACTGCAAGGGTTACACTGTACATTGTATTGAGTACAGAGTGATTCATTAAATTTCACAGTGTGGTACGGTAGTTTTACTCTTCTTTCGACAGTTCGTGACGTTATCTGTGCACTCTGAGATTTTTACAGTTACACTGGTTTATTTGCAGTTTGATATTGTAAATACATCAGTGATTTCAGTAAAAAAAATTCAACTGTAAAATTTAAATGCGATCACTGTTTTGTATACTGTCTGCACATGAGGCACGAGGCCAGGACACAAAGGATTGCCAGTTAGTAGTGCGTGGTTGATCGGACGCGGACATCGAAATTTGTGCGACAGAATTCAAGAAATTATAAAGAAAGAGAGATTTTTTTAAAAAGGCACATTCTTGTTTAATTAGGACTTGTCTCGCGCGAGGGGTGAGGCACGTGGCCAGGATACAAAGGATTGCCAGTTAGTAGTGCGTGGTCGATAGGATGCGAACGTTGAAATTTGTGCAAAATAATTGAAGAAATTATAAAAAAGAGAGAATTATTTACAAAAAGGTACGTTCCTGTGTAGGTGATTGATATTGTAATATTTTCTACACATTTTTCTCAAACTTCTTTTATGGATAAACTTTTTTTGTGTGCTCATTCACTTTATTATATTCTTGATATATATATATATATATATATATATATATATATATATATATATATATATATATATATATATATATATATATATATTACATTGCTTACAATATACATTGTAAGCAAAGGTTTCGTCGAATTTTTTTACTTCATTTTTATAATCAAATTTACAGTGTGACGTTGTGAACGGTATTCACTGGTTGGGACTTGTCTCGAGCGTGGTGCGACGAGGACACAAAGGACTGGCAGTTCTTTCAACGTTTCAATTGTTCTTTCAGCGCTATCTAATGTTATTTTTACCCCTAATTTTGTATAATATACGAGTTGTGGCACTATTAAATTACGGAGATCATCAAGTTTGAAATACAGGATTAAAACAAGAACGTTTCCTGTGTTCACACTGTAAAAAGCAACGGTTCAAAACTGAAACTATATCTGTTGCTAACCAGTTTCTAGAACAGAGAACTTCACTGTTAAAACACCTACATAAACTCTGTCGATATAACTGGCGCATTCAGTGTACATAATACAGATTAACCAACTGTCAAATTACAAGTTTTGTTAAATTTATATTACAATGTTGAGCTGTCAAAATTTACTTTTGACTACACTGTATTTTGGACTGTGTGTTCCAATAAAAGATACAGTAGAGCGGTTCGAGTCCAAAGAGGACAGTATAGGAGCTGTAATAATTTACTTTGAGCACACTGTATTTTGAGCACTGTGTTTCAGGTAATATCGCTGTGCAATCGCTCGAGTCCAATGCAAACTGTGAAGCCCCTGTATTTTGTACTATTTCTTTTTTTCCGTGCAGTTCTGTAACAAACCATCCAAGGCATCACAAAATCCTCTAGTGACGTTTAATTCTTTTTCGTATCAATGTCACACGACGGCTATAAATCGTTCTATGGTTTTTCAGTGCAATTCGTGCAAATTAGATGGCGTTTGTTGGATCGAAATGTGTTCGAAATTCACGTATCGCGAGAATTTTGAAACAATTGTGAAATTGTAACTTTTCTCAGGTTTGAAAAAAAAATGTGTTTAAACAAAAAAACGCTTTAACGTGCTCTAAAAATGACTTTTGAAAGACTTTTTCACCGACTCTTTTAATTGACTTATATAAACTTTGGTTTGACTCAATAGGTCGTCAATTTTTTTTGCTATCACGCCCCCTCCCCCTGTAGAAAAATCGTAAAAATGAAAACTGGAGAAAACGCGCTTCAAAGTTTTCAATAGAAGGAAATATTAATATCAAATATCCATCGCTTCTCTGCTTTTGGTCTTGCATCTTCGGAAATATTTACAATTGGCCTCTGTGACTTTGTAAATACGTTCTTGGATAGTTTATCCATCGAGTTGAGCAATGAATACAACCATTTTTCGGAGCTTCTAATTCAGGCTCTCGTCTTAAGGCCTTATATCCGCGATTTCGCCGATTTCCAAAGGTACTTTTCTAGACAAGGATAAAAAAAATCGACGCATCTATTGACAACATTTTTTTACAGATCATTTATGCACATGGTTAAGTATATGTAAAACAAAATCCGAAATATTAACAAATGGCGGATATAAAACATAATAAAGCAATGTATTTTTTGCGCGCGCGCGTTTAAGGTAAAAATTCTCGGCATCGATGGGGGTGTCTGAAAAAAATGAACATATTTATAATTGCACAATGAAAGTATCTTTAGTGTGAACCAACAATATTACAAAAAAATTATTATAATAAAAATTCGAAACCTAAAATTTTTTTACTCAATTTTCTGTCGTTATTTTATTTTTTATATTTTTATGTGTCATTGAAATATTTGTTTTCGTGGATTCTAAGAATATGTTGTAAAAATTTCAAAGCGATCTGAACCTTCGTTTAAGAGTCAGAACTTTCACAAGGTTCAAAAAAGTGTATCTATTATAAATGCAATCTCGGCTTATTTTTGGAATTTTTGGAATTTTTCAATTCTGTAATGCTTAAAATATTCATAACCGTTCAGGCTAATGAAATAAAAAATAATAAACAAATTAAATTTAAAAAAAATCGTGTATATAGGTCAGCTGGTTAGTTGAGCGCTTTCTAATGATGCCTCCCTGATTGATAGGACAACGAATAACACGGTATGGAAAGAAAACATATTTACAAAGATATTCCTCAAATATTTCGAGCATTTCGTTTGGCTCCCAGCGCTGAAGTTTCGAGTACTTTGCCTCGGTCGTCCCGTATTTAGTTACACCCCCGTTTTCCATTGCTCCGGAAATCTGACGAAAGTTTAACAGAACGTTCGAAAGCTCGTTTTCCGATCTGTCTCGACGCTCTGCGGAGACCGAGTGTCCCAGCTTTTGCCACGGACAACCCCCACTGATTAAAGTCCTCTTTGCGCGATATAGGGATACAATCGCTTCAAATCCTCCCTTCCCCGAGCGTTCTACGTTCTTGCTTCGTCCTTAACCCCCCCCCCCCCTCTCCGTCTACTTCTTGACCCTTTTTGCCACGGGAACAATCGTTCGGAGCCTTCTCGCTACCCTCGATGAATCTTAATTATTCTCCGAGGAGAGGAAGAGTCGATATCGATAAAAGAGACACGAAGAGGGAAAACCGAAAGTTGGCAGTGAGCCGTTGGTTTTCAGGAGAGGAAATATCCGCTCGAAATGGAACGAAATCTCAAAGTAATTACACGAGACTTTGACAGGCACATTTCTCATCGACGTTGTAGCATCTGGGTTATTTTGTTTTCTTTTTTTAGGGAGCAAGAAGGAGATTCGTTTAATCGGGGTGAATTAATCTTTCTCGAAGTATGATCGAAGTAGCAACAGTCCGCTACAAGCAGTTCTTGCTGGTCATCAATATTGAAAGCCTCAGGATGGAATTATTCAAAGCCTGTCACTGTTGATATAGAATCCCCCAAAGCGAAGCCACGAATACCCGGATGAAAAGTAATCCGATTTTTGTAGCGATGCATATTAATCTCTATGAATACAGAGGTGAACTTAATTTGTCACTCCCCAACGCACTGCTGGTTGTGGATGACGTTGAAGTTTACATTGTTGGACTGCAACGATATTTTCTTCGTTCATTTTTTATTTTTGGTTTTTTTTTATCATTATCCACAGCCTTTTCTTTTATTCAGGTCGTAAATTTCTAATAACAATACGTAAAAACGCTTGAGGGTCTTTCGCATCCGAAATCGGTGAAAAAAAAATTGAGTAATAAAAAAATCGTTGTATTCCAACGATACAAACTTCAGCGTCATTGGTTGTGGCCACTTCTAAGGTTGTTATGGGGTTAAGTCAACATGTTACCATCGAGTTGTAATATTTTCTGGACCTTTATAACCTCTTTGCTCATCATCCTGTGCAGTTTAAATGCGATCCACAGTACCGTTTTTTAGAAGAAAAAAATTGGCAACTCGACGTATTTCGTGGGCTAATCATTACGCTTATGGAAAACTCCCGATGATTTTTCAGTGAATTATTAATAAATTCTAAATTAATGTTACTAAATGTGACTAATTATCGGACTAACCCTTGGTAGCGTGAAAATGAGAATTCACAGTACCGTTATAAAATGATTAGTGTTTTTGATAGGAAATTTGTGCGAAAGTCAAGCACACAAAACATCAGACTGTGCAATCATGGCAACGTCGTAGACGGCACATATGTATTCGGTAATTATGCCCGGGAACCTCATACTACTCGGTCAGGATAATTAACAACGAATATTATTGGTGCTGATTCTCTTAATTAGTAATAATTACTCAATATTAATTTGATAACTATGTTCAGAAATGATACATTTCTAGAGATTTCTAGGCAGTGACAAAATAACGCGGATTTTTTTCATACATCATTTTTTTTTAGAATATCGGAAAATTATTCAAGTTTTTTTTATTTCTTCGAGATTATAAACAGCTTTAGTACACACTTTTTCTTTCCAGCGGAATTTTTTTCACTCGAACCAATATTCATTTTTGACAGCTCCTTGGGCCGATATTGAGGTTACGAACGGGGCGCATATGTCTCTAACTTCGCGACACGTCTACCAACCTGGGCAATATGATATACCGCGATTCACGACGTTGCCAATTCGTTTAGCGTTAATTTCGCGAGAAGAATTTATAGAAAATAATCGTACAAAGTAATAAAAACACTCAATGTCATCATCGAATGTTCAAAAATGAATATTTTGACAAATAGATGTAGAAAAATAGTTCGAAAGCGCACGTTTAATGTGACGATTATTTGAGGGCTTTAAGTTGGTATCAATCAATCGGCTCCATGCATAAGCACAGGGCGCTCCCCTCGCACTTCACCCGCGACGGCTAAACCCCATAACAACCTTAAATTGCGTTTTCCGCGACTGCGCGCTGATGCTTCTGTATTATCCCTTCCAACGTCGATTAATCAACATTTATCCTGTCAAAATACCCGTCTCGGCCCTCAACGCTCTACCTTTACTATTTGCCATGTCTATTTGGATCAAAGCTTGCAAAACAACTATGTATACGTAACACTCAAAGGACATTGCTTTTTCTGGCTGTTTGCCGGCTTTCGATCACGTTTTTGGAGCACATGTACATTACATAAACTGCAAAAAAAATGGATTTATAGTTTGAACGATCAATTTACTTTTCCCTGAGCCAGGAATCATATCTGTTCTGATTTTCCGAAATAACTGTCTTATATTTTTACATCTCCACTGTGTAACTTGTCATTCGCGTTCACGTACTTGCAGTGCGATCCCAGCGATGCCCCCATGTACTTTGATGTCATTTTCTTTACATCAATATCCATGCAATATATATATGCTCGTGCATAGCGATTCACGAACATGTCACATTTGTGCGTATATGTGTATCCGTATGTTGGTATGTAGCTGTATTGGTGTAATTTCGATCTGCGCCAGTTATCTAACTCAGCCAATGTACACGCGATTATCGTAGTAACTCACGCATTCGTGCTTATACATCATCCCTAAATTGAAGCCACTATAATATTTGCTCTGTGCGGATATTCGGATCGATCCTCCATGCTGTTTGCACAAATACGGATATCAGACCGTGTAAATATCGTTCGATATATATGTCCGATATTAATGCCGCCAAAGAATGTGCCACCATGGATGGAAGGCAGAAGATCTCTCTCTCTCTCTCTCTCTCTCTCTCTCTCTCTCTCTCTCTCTCTCTCTCTCTCTCTCTCTCTCTCTCTCTCTCTCTCTCTCTCTCTCTCTGTCGCAGGCACTGTACATCACAGAATTTGCCTAGATGAAACCAACGCTGCATTCCGATCAAATATTTGCCCAGATCCTACAGTGAAACCTAAATTTCACTATCGCGTGCGGATGTACGAACTGTAACACGCATAGCCGGGTAAATTTGGTAAAAACACACGAATCGCATGTGGAGACGAAATTTTTGTATTCCTGCAGGATGTACCAACGCTGGTATCGATCTCCGGAAATGTGGAGGAGCAATGAGTCACTTCCAATCACGGTAGAAGAGTTTTATAGTGTGCAATTCTAGCGGAACAGCAGAACAGTTCATTCTGGTTATGAGCATCGAGCGTGAACTTTCGATGTCTAACAAGCCATTCAACGAGTGCAAGGGAATTCATTTGCTGTACGTTACATAGATTTCGGTAATACGATTTTTCCACATGGACGATTCCGCTATTTATCAGGAATTTTCGGACAAACCGGCGGGCATGCTGCCATACTCTGCTACTTCGGATTTTCACGTATGTGTAAGGTATGCCGCTATATGGAATCTTTTTCGTTATTCAACGCCTCCATTCAACGTGCAAGAAGTTCCTTCCGATTGTCGAAGTAAAATTCGTACATTTGGAGGTTACTCGGAAACTTTCGAAATTGCGATATTGGTGAATGCCTAAAAATTTGGTTGATCCATGGCAATTGGAATACGAGACAAAACGAAGTTCCCGTTGTTGGGTGTACGTGTTGGGTTATACACGTACACGCTATAATTGAATCTCTAAATAATTCGATATCGAATGAACTAATGCACCGGATTAAAGAGTAGAAATTAGTTTGGGAGCTTACACTCGTAGACTCACGCACTAGGGATTATTCAATTACGGATTTAGGTATTGTCATACATGGGTTCCATGAGGGCAAATTGGGGAAATTGTGTATTTCACGGTTGAACGCTGTTTGATACATTTTGGAAAAGATGGCCAAATATTTTGATATTATCCCTTGTCAAACGGTCTTTATTCGTTTACAGTATTGATTCATCCATGCACTAGCCCGCCCGCCGCTTCGCCCGCGTTGATACACGCAAGGAATACAATTTTGCATACAAATCTTTACACCCCATTTCGACCCCTTAGGAGTTTATTGTCGATAAATCCTTTCTTATTGCATTTCTAAACCTTCTCAAGTGCATATCTTTCATATTTCATGTTTCTATCTTCAGCGGTTTAAGCTGTGGGTTGTCTAGTCACTCATTGCAGTCAGTCAGCCAGTCTGCCATTCAGTCAATCACGGAACTATCTTGTATGTATGGATAAGTAATATCTCAATCTTCAATTCGTCAATACCTGATTTCAAGATGACGGCACCATCATGCTGTGGATCGGCATATCAGCAATAAAACGACTATAGCTCCGGTAAGTTCAGGTTGGGTGATACTCGTTCCGTCATACGTCATATACGCCTGCACGGAAAGGTGTAAAGATATCTGGGACATTAAAACATCGCTCGGGGCTCTGGATGCATGATGTGACGAGCATACTTCCGATTCTCAATGTGCGCATGTGAGTTCTCCCGTTCTGGCCTCTTCTTTGTGTACCCAGCGCTTCAGGCAGCTGCCGTTTTTGTCGGACCTTCTAGTTGCATCGTCGAGTACATTACCGGCAAACGAGGCATCTCTGGTAATGGTACGAAAGGATGCACGGGGTTTATTGTTCGTACAAACTACCGACAAAACAGCCCACCGGTTTTCCGGCTCTTCAGAGCGTCGCCGACGGAAAAGAGAAGACCGAGGGGATGAACGAGCGACGGAGAGTAGAGGACTTGGCGGGGAGGAGAGCGAAACGGAGGAAAGAACACACTGAACAACGACAGGCATGACTAGAAATGATCCAAAGCTATGTACACGAAGCTCGCGCAAGGTTTAGCTTGCTGGCTCTCCACTCGGGTACTACCCGTCTTTTATGTCACCGAACATTTCACGCCGCTACCAAAACCGCACAAGCGATTTATCCGTCACCACCAGCGTCGTCCATGTATACTTCCGTGTGTCCGTGAGTATCTGTGCACACAGGAATAGACATACATGGAGGAACACATAGCACGGTTCACGTGCACTCAATGGGATCCCACATAAAAGACGATATTGCAGGTCTGGCTCTAATGACATGTTAATGCAAATGGTCTAACTCAGTATGAGAGATTCCATTCCGTCAAATCCTACATGCCAGCTGTCTGCCATCCAGCTTGATGACATTTTCAACCACGTCGCAATGAGAGACCGGCAATGTTGCTGGTCCCACCTCTTTGTATGAATTCCAAAACATAATGACGGATTTATACAATTCAGTATCTTATTTTTTGATGGCCAGTGTGATTTGCAATCTCAAAAATGAAGACAAGTCCGGGACATCTTGGGATTCGTTGGAGTTAGAACTCATCATAGCTAGAGAAGTGCACAGCTTCGTTGGCGTTCTTTATATTTGGATAGGAATGTATACGTCTGGAGCGCCGCATGAGAGGCTGCCTGGTTGAAGCACATACGAGGGTGGGGTGAAAAGTTTCCGGCCTGACCAAGAAAAACGATGTTTAAAAATTTTTTTTTGCTTTATTTTTCAACATAATCTCCACCAACCCTGATATATTTCTCATAACGGTGTTCTAATTTAGTTATACCAGTTTTAAACGTAGATTCGTCAAGCTCCTCAAAATACTGATTTACAGCTTCGATAACTTCGTTGTTGCTCTTAAATCTTTTTCTGCCAAGCCATTTTTTGAGGTTAGGAAACAGGTAATAGTCGCTGGAGGCTAACTCTGAAGAGTATGGAGGATGCGGCATCAGTTCAAACTTCAATTCGTGGATTTTGGACATGGCAACAATCGACGAATGCGCTGTTGCGTTATCGTGATGAAACAAAACTTTTTTTTCGCCAAATGAGATCCTTTAATTTGCACCTCGTGCTTCAAACGTTGCAATAACTCTGCGTAGTATTGACCAGTGATAGTCTTACCCTTTTCAAGGTAATCAATGTATATAATTCCTCTCGCATCCCAAAAAAAGAGTAGCCATAACCTTGTTTGCGCGATAAAATTGTTTTTGCCTTCTTTGGGGTTGGTTCCCGTTTTCCAACCCACTGTTTTGACTGTTCTTTATTTTCGGGAGTGTAGTGGTGGACCCATGTCTCATCAACAGTTATGAATCGACGCAAAAATTCGTTTGGATTACGCCTATACAGCGCCAAATTGTCGATAGAAATGGTTTTCCGAAGCAGTTTTTTGTCGAGCGTTAGCAAACGCGGCACCCACCTTCCACACAGTTTTTCCATGTGCAAAATATTTCGCACACGTTCAGCTGACATCCTACAGGTCTCAGCTATCTCATGCACTTTCAACCTGCGGTCTTCCAACACTATTTTATGGATTTTTTCAATCATCTCTGAAGTTGTGACTTCAACGGGCCGTCCTGAGCGAGGCTCGTCAAAGGTGCTAACACGACCCATTTTAAATTCAGAAACCCACTGCTTAATAGTTGAATATGATGGGGAGGAGTCTCCTAGTGCTGAATCCATCTCTTCTTTTATTTGTTTTGGTGTAAACCCTTTCAAATGGAAGTATTTGATGACAGCACGTTTTTCCAATTTTTCTATTTTTACGAAAACAACGGAAGCGTCTCGCGCAATGTGCTCTCAAACGCAAACTAACGTTGCGATTGGGCTGAAACTGTACATACAAGCTCGGTAGGAATGGTACTGTAGGACGCCGCTCCAAAACTAGACCTAGTGGCACCATCTCTTGGTTAGGCCGGAAACTTTTCACCCCACCCTCGTATAACAAAACAAAATACCTAAGTGCCCATAGGCACTTAGGCACACAAACATTTCCAAACCTATATAAAAGAAAGGTCTAGCTATTTTTGTATTACTCGAAATATCGCGTATCCTCAAAGAATCGTACAATCTAGTATACCCGTATGCTTTCTGATCTTTAGAATTTCAAAAACTCATTTGGAGCCGGGAAAATACGTGGATTTGCCTGGCGACCAGCTAATTTATTATCGGAAACGATCCACGAGTCTCTCGGCCAGTCCCGCCAACCAACGGATAATAGCGATCAGTTTTGACTCGCCAACATTTTATTGCAGTTTTTTTTCTCGCTGAGGGTTTTCCGCGAGCAGATGCGGACCCACGTATCGCGGCCGACTCGCCGATACCTGTGGAGGGTGTTAACCCTTAAATGAACCACCACTCAATAGGTGAATTCTTCCAGGAATTTAAAGATCCAATGAGGATGCGCGATTTATTTTGGCGTCTCCTTCAAACTTTGGAATGAGGGGTGCAAATTCAAGAATTGTCTATTGCTGAAAAATAACAGACAGTGCAACACTCGAACTCAACGCGAACAACTCTCAACAAAACCGAATGGTTGCCGAGTCAACCTTATATTTACACATCAAAGCAAAGTCATTTCACATTTTTCATATTACACACCAACAACTGTATTATTTATTAAGTTTCAAGTTTACCATTAAAGTCTTGGATCCTTATGAATTTACGCAAAACCAGTTGTCATTGATTAATTTTAATGCCAACGTGTCAACTTGAATTTGTCGTATCACAAACGCGCTGGAATTTACAACTCCAGTGGATTACAACAAATCGCAAGTTCATCGTGACACAACAACGTCCTTTCATAACAACATCTGGGAAATCTCTCATTGATTGGATGCAGCTATTGAAAAGTGCTGGGTGAATATGACCACTATTACTATCGTTTGGCTACACTTCCATGGTCTTTCCCGCATCATCAGCCTTGCACGATGCCAATAGATTTTGGGGATTGCGCGAGTATAAAACGCGGACCGGGTGGCTGCGACAGCGTTTTAATCTTCTGCTTCCTATGTGGACGTGAGCAAGACGACAGGGATAAAATGCCTGGACGCATACGCTGAGGGAGTACCTATCTTCGTCGGTTGCGTCAATTTTTTAAGGTGAAGCGGCATTTCTCTCCGGTGTCGTAGAGACTGCATTTCGAATCATTCAACGAGCTTGAGAGGGTGGCGAGAAAAAGAGAGAAGGATCGGAGGTGAGCATACGGGGAGGGCTGGGTCGAAGAGGCGACTGACGACCCCGCCGGCTCGACGAGCGGATAGAAGAGGGTGTACAGCGGGAATTGAAACCGACGAGATGGGCTCGCCAGGGCAGAGATCCTCCAACCGTTTTAAAATATGCGAGCCATCCATCAGGGGATTCCAGCCGGTGCCCATTTGATGGCGCTAGCCCTCTCGCGGTGTCCACTTGAGCCGAGCGTACAACCTAGACGTGGAAACACAAAAAAAAGGCCTCGGCAGATCCTTTTTTCTCGGTTGCTCGCACTCTCCGATATTTCGTCTCCTATGTATCCAACACAAGACATGCGCCCCAGCTACACTCCTACCAATTCGTTTCTCGTTTTCGTTTCGACCGCGAACCAAATGATGCACTCTCTGGAATTAAAGCGTCTGGAGCCTACACCTACGCTCGTGGACGTTTCACTGCGCCCGTGGTCGTGAAAGGAACTTCGACACCACGGCTACAAAAGTCCGTGCTGCTCTCACCTCTTGAAATTGAAATACCAAGCTGCATCTTTTCTCACGCTTCTACCTTGTACTTCACTTGATTGTTCATGCTTCTCTTCTCTGATTTCTCCTTGTTTCCCTTTCGACTCTTTCTCATTTCTGAGTCACTCCATTTTGGCGCGGTTGAATGTTGGGTAAGCGAGGAAACGTTCACGTAAGATACACGTCCCTTTCCAGTGGGTACGCTTTTGTCTTTGCTCCACCAGCTGCTACCCGTCGCCTTCCCCGCTAACCCATTGCGAAAAAGAGAAGAGAGTGAAACGAAGACAAAGAAGCGAAGTAATATCACCGAAATTCAGTTTCATAGTACTCGATCTATGTTCCCGAATAGATATTAACCACCCCATGTAATCCATTATTATTATTATCTCGAGGAAATTAAGTATTTCGTTCTACTTGAACACCGGCTCCTTCTGTTTAATTTGTGGCTACGTACTCTTCCTACTTTGGACATATTTTCCCACGTGCCCGCGATAAATAGTCATCGTGTGCTGTCTTGAAACAGCTTTTTTTTAACTAGCTTCCCGCCCGCTTGTGACTTGTGTTGAATGTTCCTCAATAGAATGTGTTCCTGAAATGTTTCATTAAAGGGTCTTCTCACTTTAGACGCTAAAAAGGCCATTTTCATGATTTTTTGATAGGTTTATGTTATAGATATTGATATAAAAGTTGTCACACTTAATAAATACACTTTCGAAGTACATTTTTACAAAATTTCACTTACTTAAGTCACTATTTATAGACGAAAATGGTAGTTAAAAAGATGTCATGAAAATTGTAGGTTTGCGCTGTTGATGAAATCTCGGAGATGGATCATCCGAAACAAAAAAATCAAACGGTTGCAGATCCAGTATGTTGATAGCTACAGTGCATATCATTCAATTTTTTATATATGCAAAAATAATAAAATGGCCGACATTTTTCGACAAAACAAAAGATAACGTGTTTTTTCACCGTTTTTGGCAAAAAAATAGTAAATATTAAAATTAAAAACATTCTTAATATGCGCTATAGCTATAGTTGTAAAGAATATGTAGTTAAAATTTCATAAGGCTCGGTTCAGTAGTTTCGAAGATTTGATCAACAAACGGTCGGAAAACGTTGTATCACGAAAAACGTGTTTAAAGTTTGTTTTGGTTACATAAATACATAAAACAAACTTTTTAAATGTATTTCGAAAATGTATTTATTAAGTGTCACAACTTTTATATCAATATCTATAATATAAACCTATCAAAAAAAAAAAATAATGAAAATAGTCTTTTTAGCGTCCAAAGTGAGAAGACCCCTTAAGGAACACGTAGAATTCTGTTGAAGAGCATTATTACTAAGTTTCAAGTACATCTGACCAGATATTTCTTATACCATATAAACTTTGCTACCCCCCTTTCCCCTTAAGGATTGAATTCTGAAAAACACGGAAATTTCATTCATGTGTCTAAGAGCACTTATGCAAAGTTTTAAGTACATTTGACCCTTTTTTTTCTCTCCGTACAAACTTCGCCACCCCCTTTCGTTTGGGGGTTGAATTTCGAAAAATGATTAAATACGTATTTCATTAATTGCGTTGAAGAGCATTAATATTAAGTTTAAAAATAATCAGCTGGCCATATTTTTGAAAATTTTCCATACAAACTTTGCTACTCCCTTTCTCCCCTTAGGGGTTGAATTGCCAAAAACGCTGAAATACGCATTTCATTAATTGTGTCAAGAAGCACGAACACCAAGTTTCAAGTAAACCCGACTAGATTTTTAAAATTTCTATACAAACTTTGTTATTCCTTTTCTCCCTTTAAGGGTGAATTTCGAAAAATCCCTTGTTAAGTCGCGCCTACTGGCTGGGCGATGATGAGTCAGTCAGTCAGTCAGGGCTTTGCCTTTTATGTATATAGAAGATCGTTATCAATTGTTATCAAGCTCCAAGGATAAGGCCTCCAGCTCTGAAAGGTATCCTCTGTCTGGCAGAATGACGTAAAAACATTGGAACAAGCTGTACATCGCACGCACACAGACTGAGTCCACCCACACTCACTTTGCCTCCACATACATGCGCGCACACGCATGTCCGTATATTTATCCGAACGCGTTCATACTGCACCAGTGCAGGGAAATGGGACGGTGGCATAGCGGAACATTGATCGGCTGTAAAAACCTATCCCTATCTTATTCTCTTACAGCCATCCGTTGATCGTGATAAATCCGCGTATAACGTCCATAAACTTTCAGTAGCGTGAAGTTTATGGGTTTAAGGATCTCCGGTGCACTGACACCATACGGGAAACCGTCTCGGTATCATCCGCCCACTGATACTGCATCGCGCATACCACCTATACTTCCTGCGGGATATTGGAACCCCCGCATCCGACGATTGTAAATCAACCCGTCGAAGCTACGATTCTTCGTCGAACGTTCTCATATCTATTGTTACATCCATAACTCTATTCCCGCATCTACTTTCGCACCGTTTCAGTCTCTCGTCTAAGTGTTCATAGAGAATTCATTATCTCTAGAGAATTTTCAAAGCAGACGCAAAGTACACCCTATGCGCTCTTGTATTTGAAGTCAATCATCGCTGTGTCAGAGCTTTCTCAGTCGTGGAAGAAGCCTTTAATTTTCGCAACTACACCTTGATGGGTGAGCATCTGGTAACAACTTTACTTCAAGCGTTACGCCAGCCCTCTGCGCTCTTTTGTAATTCATACTGTACACCTCTCTATAAAGGCCGGTTCAAACTGCTATGTGCGCGCAAGAACAATGTGTCCGTGACGTAGTGAAGCTCTACGATGTCGTCTGGTACAAATTTTCGAGAAGACTTATTACGCCATGCTCTTTGAAAGGGCTCTATATTATTCGAGGTTCATTGAATCCCCTCAAATGGCCCTGTGTCCTTTAACAGCATTTGAACGACGTTTAGACAAAGATCCCCGAGTTTAATTGCCAGCGATAGAAACCCCTTTCTGCTTTAACAAAATATTTGACCTTTATACTAACGGTAGTTAAGTATTTATTGATTTATGGATAGAGTTGCCGCTGCTATTGAAGACCAAGAGCGTATGGGGTAAATCAACAATACCGCGTCCGGTCGCCATTCTGTGTTCCTCATCAATCAACCATCGCCTTGTTCCATTCCGTCACCCACATACATGGGGGAACAGTCACATTACGCGGACGGCAATCACAAGAATACTTTTCAATCCGTGCAATCCTTACAAAAGCTTGAGCTACTTTGTTCACCAGTTTAGGCATCGTCCTGGCTGAATGTGGATTAACCACTGAGAGATGAGACGTGGCCACATATGAAATGTCTTATCGTGATATGATTTTGGGTGGAAAGTGAAAACAAATAGCTCGATATTGACGAACCGTAGCTAGTGCATGGCAAAACTTTGATTCCCCCGGCTGAACGCGTTGACGCACTCTACCACGGAGAAACCTGTTGCACGAATGCAGGCTAACCCTCCTCCCTGTTGCAGATGACATTCTCCTAGTGCGAAAGTGAACAGACCTGAATGAAACGCCGAAGGTTGTGGTTGAACTGCAGTTGGCGATGCGTTATTGACGATGAATTCCTACACTTCGGGAGCATGCCAACGACGAATCCACCATCGAAACAATTCGTTATCTGCAATCTGTATGCTCAATTCATCCAAGCTTGAGGCAATGCTAGGATAAGTCATGGTTCCCCAATTTGTTTGGGTTTATTTGTAAAAAATTTATCTATACTACTACGAAAAAAGTTGCACTTCCACTGGCGAGTTTCCGATGTTCACTTTTTGTTCTCCGACGCGTGCTACGGCTATAAACATTTTTACCCTATTCGATGTTGCATATTGCATTATAGCGGTAAGACCGGCAGCCGGAACACCATGGTCGGACTGCACGGAGGTATCTATACCTTGCAACGTAAACCCGTACGAGAGAAAACGCTCTCGAGAATGCATGGAATTTTTCAGTAGACATCAGTTGCCAGGGAAAAATATGCGGATACATCCACGCCAGGAGTGCAAACTGGTATGTCACACATTCGGCAGGCAACTTCTGCTGGATCGTTGCTCCCAAAACATCGGCCCTTGTTGAAGATCTCACACGGAAATAATACATTCTCGTGACTACGGTCTTGCATGGTGATACGTGGAACGAATACAAATATTACATATTCAGAAGATATTATATCATGTCGCACTGCGGACAACAGTTAGATAAGCCAGGTGTGAAAGCTGTCAACGATAAAAAGAACATACGGAACATACTCTTTCAACCTGGCATCAGCTCGGTGCAGTTGATCCCTCAACCTGTTTTTTTGTCGATCCCCGTGAGTGATCTGATCCTTCACAAAACAAATCGTCATAACTGGGTCAATGTTTGGAAGTTTTACAAAATTGTTGTTGCAAATTGCAGTGAAGACCCTAAGTGATAAAACTGTCTACCAGAGCTAAACGAAGTAGTTATACAGGTGAGTTGAGACAGGTCTCTTCGATACCGTTGGGAACATGTCTTTCTCGTATACGATGTTTGTCTCTCATGTGTACGCTTGTGAGATTCGGTGAGCGAGAAAAGAGCATCGCGTTCTCATAGTTATATCTGGCCGATCTCGGGCTGCTACTGTGCGCGCTTGTGTAAGAGCCCTCCAGGTCTTCCGCAATAGTACCATGCAATAGTGGAATATAAATGCGGCTTTGCGTTAACGCTGAATCGTTTGATGATTCTCCCATGCATCCGATGAGGGCTCTAGGATGCATAAGCGTTTAACCCCGATGCGATGGAATAGTACAGCCATATGAGTGTACAAAGTTCCGCTCTGTGCTCGTATTCCGATACTTGCTCCTGTTCTGTTGATCATGTCATATACCCTCCCATATGAATATAGATAAATACATCGTCGGATATCCGCACACTTGCGCCCACACGCATCGATCGATAAAGAGAGAAAAGGAAAGAGATAGCGAGAGAGAGAGAGAGAGAGAGAGAGAGAGAGAGAGAGAGAGAGAGAGAGAGAGAGAGAGAGAGAGAGAGAGAGAGAGAGATGGAGAGGCGAACATGCACAGAGAGAAATATAAGCCTACCAGCTTGTTTGCCGACTCTCTTCACGTTTCATGTGAAGTATTGGCACCGGAAATACCCGCATCACTGCCAACCCTCTGGCGATACCTGTACATAGCCCAGAGGCGGTCAGACCAGCAGAACTTGTACATTTTCCCGCCGATTACTCTCTGCTTCTCTACACTAGACGTGTTCGCATTGGACCGTCACGATTGACAGCAACTTCATACGCATCGTGAAGTCTAGCCCTGCTTTCATACTATTTCCTCCATCCGTGCATAAAGGCAAAGGCGTACATGGACTTTTCCTGGGTGCTTCGTGGGTCGTGAATGCACTCGCGTTTCAATATAGTACAGGAATGACGTGTGCTCAAAGAAACGTCGCAATCTTACTTTGTTCGACAGCACTGCATGGTCCAAGCTTTGATAGATCGAAGCCTGGCTAGGCACTTCTTTCCGGTGAAAGCTTGACAGACCTGAACACAATTCAAAGACTCGAAGCAGTAACTCTGGATACGTCCTTGTAGGACTTCGACACATTTCACGTGGGGTAACTTCGTATCAGTGAAGTTAGCAGAGCATTTTCCAGCAGATCAAAATTGAGTGAAAGTTCTCTTCGCATGCAGTTGAGTTCTATAGTTCTTGATGGTTTTTAGCAATAGTTCTGGTGATTTTATGAAAAAATGTGATTGACAATATGATCTGCTAACTTTTCGTAGTAGATCATTGTCAAGAAAAGCGTAAATTACCGGGAGATCTTTGCGCATGTGGCTGAGTTATGTAGTTCCTGACAGTTTTTAGTCATAGTTCTGGTGAATTTACAAAAAAAAAGGTGACCGAGTTCTTTTTTGTGGAACTTCCTACAGAAATATGCCGATGGATTGAGTTCTGGGTGCTTTTTGTGGGAGACATTATAGTTGTGGTATTGTTTGATGTATTTAAGAATAGTACTGGCTTCCAGCTATTTTCGAATAATTATTTAAAATGTTTAGCAGCATCTCAACTATACAAGTGTGCTCTGCTGATGGATAGGCATGAGTTCCAGGTGCTTTTTGTGTCAGGTGGTATGATTTTGATACTTACCTCCATTTGTTCTTAAACATTAAATATTTAAATTTAAGACAATTTACATAAACAACAAAAACTCCTATAAGATCAACCGTAAAATTAGTATTTGACAAAAAACCAAGATTGGGCGTCCCTTCCGGAATATCCGGTTGTGATGGCCATAGGAGTAGAGGAGAGATGGCCAGTACTTAATTCTACTCTCACCTGTTCTTTTTGGGTTTATATTTTGATTCTCAACTTTTTTTTTCTTTTGGCCGCATCTAGAACACATATTATCGAATCTAGCCGTACGAACTGACAATTAATTATTATTCACAGCCCTAATCGCTGCTTTTAATGATCCTTCAGTGCAGTTCCCTCGCGGAGCAATTGCTTTCTCAACTTATTGGGCATCTGAAACAAATGTGGAAAAAATAGCCATCTCTTCTAATCTTCCAGGAGAGATGACCACATCTAAAATGTAAATTGAGATTGTCACAAAGCACTGTTGGCGGACTATTCAGGAAATACAAAAGTGACCATTACTTTTACGAAATAACATCACCACAATGTAAATCACGAACCCTTTAAAAATATTTTAGCAGTAGACAAATCAATAAAAAAGGATTTTACTTACTTTTTCATTTTTTGCCAAACTTTTACTCGTAGCCTTACACCTGCACATGACGATAAGCGAATTAAGCGGTAACAGGTGACATTTAGTGCGCTATAAAATATTTCTATCGGCCATCTCTCCCTTATGGCCAACTCGTCCGGAATTACCCTATATGATGCGCGAATGAACGAATAGTTTCAGATTGAGCACTGTCGGATTTTAACGGGCGATGCGCATCATTAATCGGAGGAAAAAAATGTGAATTCAGGCGAAGAAATATATATTGCCACACTTGAGAAATATTCCACGTTCCACGAGAATGAAGAGTAGGCTGATGGGGAAAAAAAGTTTGCCGTCAGGATGAAGAACAGGACAGATATTTTCGATATCGCGAATCTATTCCGGATCGACGCTCAACTTTCTCCTTCCACTCGTAATATCCCAATCTTCTTTTTTACACAGTCTCGTTTTCCTCATTTTCTTGCTGTTTCTCGGCACACCGTTCTCCCCTGCCGTTTCCTCACGGCTGGCAAAAATCGTTCCTCGATGCAAGCAATTATCGGCAAAATCTCGATTTCCGCCGACAAATCGGTTTGATATATATAACTATGTATACGTTTATATATTTGAATAGGATTTTCCACCGCGTCTTCTTTACTCTCACCAGTTCATAAATTACTTGTCAGACCTCGAAAAGGCTTGAAATTGCTTCGTTGTCGAGGCAACCTACTTCAAAAACTTCATTATTGCCAAAAACCAAAGATTACAAATATCATCAATTAGTATCGAATGCAATTTGATGGTTTTCAAAGCATTTGATGCGGACTTCTTAAGGGGTTAGGCCACAGTAACGAGTATAAAATCATGTACGAATTTAACAATTTTTTTTCGTATGAAAAAGTGATTCACACATAAAATTAATTACACATCTATTTAGTATCAATATCAACCTGTTGGAAAATATATATTTTTCTTTTGCCGATGTATAAAATGGCCGACTACTAATATTTTTTTAGGTGCTCCCTGGCGTGACATTTAGCCTCCACAATTTGTAACCTAGAACAAAAAACAAAAATTCTCGTCAATCTACGTTAGAATACCTAGAGAAGTACGTACGGATTGAAAAAAAAAATGTTTTATTCCAAAGTTGTAGGTATTTGAATGAATTTTCAGTGAAAAGTTTCGTACAAAACTGCTCATAAAATGAAAAGTTTTCGATTAATCAGAAATTCCTTACGTACTTCTCTGCGAGATGCAATTAGGAACATAACTTTTAAATTCGAAGTACATCGAGTGAAAATTATTGAAGTTGTCACGCCAATTGGAAAAAAGCTGTTTCGAGAAAAAAACGCGTTTAAAGTTTCAGGTACTCTATGGCCGTGCCAGAGGTGGGCTTATTATACGCTCAGAGTCGGTGAAAAAAAACATTTTCTTGCTATAAATCGAATAGTAATTTATTCTTATGATAAAGCACCGTTTTAGCCAGGAAAAATTGATTTTTTGAAAATTATACCGTCGCCTCACCCCTTAACGGAGCCACTAACCTTTACTCATTCATCGCTCAAGTCTAACGTTATTATTGCTACCACCTAAAATTTGTCGAAGCTATTCATCGGAACAAGAGCTATATCATTAGTCACGTAGTGAATAGCCCGTGTACTATGCAGCTAAATATGCGTGTACGCGAGCTATTCAAACCGGAACTCCGGAGTGCACGGTTGCGAATATTCAAACCCTATACTAATTTGGGTCTCCATTGGTGCACGTTCAATGGCGTGCGGTATGAGCAAATCTAAATTATCGGGAATCACGCGAAACGAAATTCTCTCATACTCAAATATAACTGGAATTTGGAGGATATGAAGAGAACTAGCCAGAAACATCATTTCAGTGTGCGCCTTTGATTTTGCCAAAATCATGTATATGGTAGAGCAACCAAAACTATTGGATATGTATTTTTTTTTGTTGGCAGAAAAACGATCATAAATCCACGATGGGTACATTGAAAAATGAACAAAAATTAAGGGATGATACAACCCCTCATTTGTTTTTCGCTCACCCCAAATTCGAAAGAGGTGCGTTGAATTGAAGGGGGACAACATTAAAGTTTACGTATTGTTGCATTTTTTCCGCATAAAAATATATAGATATGGATTTGTAAAAAAGAATATTTAAAATATCACTGGAATTTAGAGGATATGGAGAGAACTAGTCAGGAACATCACTTCAGTCCACCTTTGATTTTGGTGAAACTCATGTCTAAGGTAGAGCATCAACAACCATTGGATACGTATTTTTTATTGTTGGCGGAAAAACGATTAGAAATTCACAATGGGTACATTGAAAAATGAACAAAATTTAAGGGTTGAAACACCCCTATATTTTTCGCTCACCCCACATTTAAAAGAGATACGTTGAATTGACGGCAATGGGTAACACTTTGAAGAGAGGCAACATTAAAGTTTACGAATTCTTGCTTTTTTCCGAATAGCAAGCTTAAGGGGAGATATACACCTAGGAGCCGGAAAAAAGGTCATTTTTGTGAATTTTTTCAAGGAAAACTATTTGAAATTTCGAATTGGGCTTTTAATTATCTAAAAGTATATACATTCAAAAATATGTTTAATTCTTTATTTAAAAATATCAAAAATATACAAGGATATTGTATGGTCCTTGGAGCGTCGTAAAAAAAATCTGCGTACACGGTACCCACTGGCGTTTCTTCAAAAATCATCTGAAAAAAAACCAAAAAGATCATTAAATTAGATACTATAATCTAGTACTTCCCATAGCCGATTTTGAAAATATCAATTTATGACAAAATGGCGGACGTTTGAACATAAATATTGATTTTTGGGCGAAAAATTAGTTATTATTTTGCCTATAAAACAAAAAAACTAAGTAACGGAAAAAAATCGTATGACAAGTACTTGATAATGGTGTATAGAATAACCACAAAAAACCTCAAGGCAATCGGTTCATTGGTTTTCGAGAAATTTTGGGTACCGATTTGAAAAACGTGGTTATGAGAAAAACGCGTTTGAAATTTGGGAATGAATAAATCATGAAATTTGTCAACTTACATGGAATCATCGATACCAGGCCCATAATGTAGGTCTTCTACGGTCGACGGAATATTCATAGCTTGTAAATCCTCGACCTCGACCATCTAGTTGTATATCCCTCCTTAAGGGGGTAAACCACATTCGATACATTTTCGACGATTTGTAGAGAAAATTGAGGGTTTTGACGGAAATTAACGGTAAATCAATTTTCAGGAGGTAAAAATACATAGATATGGATTTGTAAGAAGAATATTTAAAATCCACATCTTTTCCTCATCTTGGCCGAAAATAAATGGCTTCACTGATTCGTCGATGATGTTTTTTCTGTTCGATTCGGAACTCCATTCTTTGTACATTTTCTTGTCATCGTTTGCTCTTTAAAGTGCCGTTTGATTTATTGAGCGTTGATAATTTTTTTTTTAAATAAATTTTAAAGACATCGATTTTCACCAACTTTTGGAACAGTCTTAAAATTATGAAAATGGAAAGCCCACCTGCGTTTGAATGAAGGTCCATGTAAATAGCAATAAAGCGAAAGGAGATGAGAAACAATAGATACGAGTAGAGAAGCATTTTCAAACGTCCAATAGACATGTCTATAGAATAATAGCGCCATGACGAGGATCGAGCCGGGTCGCGGGAAAACATGGCTTGCGCAAGGAGTTTGCCCGCGATGCAGTAATACATTAGCATTATCATCATCGCGAGAGAACTACGAACAATATGAGACAACGACGTGCGCGCGACAACGACAGAGACGCTATTCCCCACGTTGTTGTGCAAGTCTCAGTGCGAACCCGCCCTTTTCGCACCAGTTCTCATGGAATTATACTATTTACTTGTCGTATGTTATTCGCCATGAGAAATAACAGGATTAGTCATCTCTTAATTCCTTAGAGACACGCGAACGAAAAGCGAGCCAACTGATCATCAGCGATAATTATTACGGAATCTCATGTTTATACAGAAAAAGATTGCGGTATTCGCCATGCTAACTGTCGGACTTATTTTTAGACTTTTTAGGAATTCGAAAAAATATTTGCAAATTTTACAATTTTTTCGTGCTGGCCGCACGACGTATATCTACCAATTACACTATAAATAAGTGATATAAATATGGGACATTCCATGCCCTTTCACCTAGCCCGTGATCCCGACCATTATAGGTTTTCCTGATTTAAAAAAAATAATATTGTACCCTATTTAAGGAATAACCACACCAATGTTTTTTTATCTATTCTCTTTTAGGAGTCATTAACATGTTCGCACAAAAATATGATTAATTCGAAAAGAAATAGACGGAAAAGTGGAATGGGCCACTGTATTTTAGAGAATGTTTTGAAAAAATAAAAATAAGAAAAGGCAATCATCTTTAAAAAAAAAAGTTTTCACTGTAAAAGGAAAAAAAACGTTGTAATTGATAATTAATTTTGTTTCATTGATTCATCCGTTCTTCCTCTAATTTCACTTCGTTTTCGTGAAATCTTACAGCTTGGAAGTGCAGATAAACTTAACGGGGTATCCCTCTCTTGAAGCCCAATTTGAAGGGTCAGAATGATGATCTTTTTTCTAGTAACATATTGGTTGGAATAAATTAATTTTTGTCGAGCATGTTGTACACATGTTTGTGGTTACAATGTAATTTTTTCGGAAGAAAATCTTTCAAAGTGTTCGTGGTGCGGCAGTTGGCGTTGCAGTCCTCCAGCGGCGAGGCCCGAAACGGCGGGATCTCTACCAGGCTCAAATGTAATTTGAAACGAAAACAAAAAAAAATGTTTCAAATATATCCAACTGGCCATGTGTTTACCATCCACTTTTTGAAATTTCGAAAGATACGAAAAATGACAGCTTCTCCAAAGAAAACCTCAGTTTTCTCTTGAAAAACAGCATGATGATGTCATTGTTATTAACGAACGGTTCATCCAATTAAAAAATGCGATCGTGAATCGAAAATGACTACTGTTTGAACGCTAGCTGTGCAGATTCAAGTCAACAGTGTGAGAGTTACTCAAGATATCAATCCCGCCGTGTCAGGATATGTAGTTTCGAGATAATCGCGTTGAATTTTGGTACACATTTTATACGATCTTGTGAAATTTGTCGTCTTACCGCTAGTCAGCGATTCCGGCACCATATAAGTGTCCTTCCTCATCATTGAGATCGTGTTGCACACCTAATCTATGCAATCTGCGGGCCGTTCGGGCCTCTTTCGAGTCACACGCGAATCATCCTTAAGGCCTTATATACGCGATTTCGCCGATTTTCGAAGGTACTTTTCTAGACGCGGTTAAAAAAAAATGACGCATATATTGACAACATTTGTTTTATAGATCATTTATGCACATGGTTAAGTATATGTAAAAAAAATCAGGAATATTAAACAAATGGCGGAGATATAACATAATAAAGCAATGTATTTTTTTTGCGCGCGCGTTGACCGTGAAAGTTCTCGGCATCGATGTGGGTGTTTGAAAAAAAAAGTGAACATATTTATAATTGCATAATGAATCTATCTTCAGTTTGAACAAACAATAATATTCAAAAAATAGTATGATAATAAAAATTGGAAACTTAACATTTTTTTACTCAATTTTCTGTCGGTATTTTATTTTTTTTTACTTTTTTGTGTCATTGAAAATTTTGTTTCTGTAGTTCACACAATAGGTGATGATACTAAGAATATGTTGTAAAAATTTCAAAGCGATCTCAACCTTCGTTCAAGGGTTAGAACTTTCACAAGGTTCAAAAAAGTGAATCGTGGAAAAACGGCTTTGAAATTGGCGGTCGGGGACACCGCGCGGTATGTGTAATACGCTCTAAATGCTATAACTTTAACAATTTTTGGAATTTTACAATTCTGTAAAGCTTAAAATATTCCGAACTATTCAGACTAATGGAATGAAAAATTTAAAAAAATATACAATTTTCAAATTTTTCGCGTATGTAAGGCCTTAACCCGACGCACACTATTTCACTGAAATGGGTGTAACTGCGTCAATTTTTAGAATTTCAGGGTCCGGTTGGTCTTCGAATATTCTTGAAAATTCGCACTATAACAATATGCAAAAATACGATTTTTCGAAGTTTTCAGAGAGGGCTATCCCCCCCTTAAGTCGTGCACATTTCATCGAAGGCTCTGCCACTTTTCCTGCCTCTCGGCCCAACATATGGATGGAGAAAGATCGATACTTCCCCAGCTGGGCTCGGTTCTTTGTTTTTGGTGCTTCATCTTCTGTCTCAGTGCTACATTCGTCCATATCCCGATGGCCAAAGCTCCTTACTACACGACTGCTACCACCTACTGGCTACTACACGACCATGTGTAGAATCGCAGCGATGCTCTCTCTCTCTCTCTCTCTCTCTCTCTCTCTCTCTCTCTCTGTACGTCGAGCCGCGAATAAAATTCTGTTGAGCGAGGAGTAATAAATCCTTAAAGAGGAGGTTCGCCTATCGTGCCCAGCCCGTTCGCAACGTTTGCGCGTAGTTTTTAGCACGCGGATATCTCAAACCGGGCGAGGCCATTCTTTGTTGCAGATTCTCTTTCTTGTTAAATCTTATGGAAGCTTCCCAGATAGAATTTCATACAAAGCTTTATTGCCGCCTCCGTTCTTCCTTTCACCCGTGGGAAAATCTTTTGTGGGTATTCGGTGGCTCGTTTAATTAAAGTTACCATTATTTTCCATTGTTCCTCGTGAGAAAAATTGTTGCAGGATCTAAAGGACAATGCCGTCAATTCATCTCAATTCATCCAAAACACAACAAGGCCACGTCACCACTTTACGTACACCGATGATGATGGTAACGGTGATGATACGCTTAACGCACGTGATTCATCGCATATTCGGTATCAAAGATTTATCGATATGCGTCCGAAAGTGACAGTTATGAAAGCCGAGATCTACCGGTAATCCCCGACGTATCAAAACGCTGACTGTGTTGAAGCATCAGACGCGTTTGGAAAGCTCGTTAAATGCGAAGGTTACGATGATAGTTAATGGATGGACCCTTGGCTCAGCGGTGTCCCGAAGCCGGATCTCAACCATGTTACGGCGGCCACAGCTGTAGCCTAATAGGAGGAAAGCAAGAAAAGGGCGGGTGACCGTTATCGAATTTTACGAGTGACTTATGAGCACTTGTCGATGGCATGTACTTTCGACCGACGGATGAGAACTTCAGCCCCGACAAAAGTCATTTCGCTTGCAATTTGGCCTTATGAGTTTTACGTAAGCATTATGAACGTTCCTCGGATTAATGACAGGCGGGATGCGAGCTATGATGCAGTGATGATGCTCCTCGAAATAAAATTATAATTGCTCCATAGACTGGGCACCAACAGTTCTTCTAAGCAAGCCTCATGGCTAGCTGGTAGGCGCTAAAGGACCTGAGGAGTATTGAATTGCAAATCTTGTAAATGGAAAAGAAAGACTCAGACAAGGAACGTCACTTAAGGGCCCGCCTTCGATTTTGGTGAAACTCGTATATGTGATAAAGCATTGAAAACTATTAGACACGTATTTTTTTTATCGGCGGGAAATCGTTTTCAAGAGGGAAAACGACCCCTCAAAGAAAGGCGTCACCCCTTAATTTAATTTTTTTTCATTACTTCCATAGTGGATTTTCATCGCTTTACATAAGAAGAATTTTGGTTCTTGTTTCATTCAGATCAGTGGACTGCTTGGGGGTAAAACTGTAAAACCACCCCTCGACATGCCTTCCTTTGAGGGGTTGTCTTGGCCCTAGAAACCGTTTTTTCGCAGATACAGAAAAACACGTGTCTAATAGTTTTCAGTGCTTCGTCACATATATGAGTTTCAACAAATCGCAGGCGGACACTTAAGGGGAGGGTAGGGGTTTCAGCGTGAAAAAAAACACTTTTTTGCGAATTTTTTCATCTATATGGAAAGAGTAAATTTATTGAAACCTTTTGTACACTGTTAAGTGTCATTTCAAGAACATTCCGTGAAATTTTTACGCAAAAATATCCACAAACAAGCCGGTGCCGCGTTTTTCTCGAAACCACTTTTTCAAAGTCCGTGTTCACTGCCATTTGAGAACTACATGACCGATTTATTTCAAACTTGGTACACACTTTCTACATATAAAATGTCTCCCCCCAACGGTGAGTTTCAGATTTTTTTACATTGAGGGGGTTTTCCACTCCCAAAATGGCGGAATTTTTCGTGAAAAAGCATTTTTCACCTTACATGACAACCAAAAATTTAGAAATGAAAAAAAAAAATTATCAAAGACCGTTAGGGGGAGGATTTGATGATACTTTCACTAAATTTTAATGGTTCTTGATTTCAGATAATTTCTAGCTGAGATACAGTGAATACCGCAAATCGTGTTTTTCCAAAGGCGTTCTTGGAAAAGCTTTGTCACCGGCTTATTTGTGGATGTTGTTGCGTACAATTTTCACGGAATGTTCTTGAAATGACACTTAACAATGTACAAAAGGTTTCGATAAATTTACACTATCCATATAGACGAAAAAAAATCGCAAAAAAGTTTTTTTTTAGGCTGAAACCCCTACCCTCCCGTTAAGAGCGTGATCCCATGTGACAGCAATTTTTTTTTTTGAACCATTAAGGGGAACCAGTGCAACACTTTCAAAAAATCGACTTTTTATGCCTTTTTCGACAGTTTATACTTTCAAGAATATCATTATCATTTATATAATTTATAACAATATAATCTTATCTAAAAAAATCGATAGTTAAATCTTTAAACGCGTTTGTCTCGAAATGAGATTTGTCAAATTTGCTGACATTGTAACTCAAAGAGCTATTATCCGATTGAATTGAAATTGGAACCGAGTACTCTTGAACATATTTACTCTACAAAGACGTAGGATATTTTTGAGTGGATGAAAATTGACGTTTTGGCATTGAAAAAAACGACCATTTTGTGGGCAAGAAAACAGACTTTTTTCATAACTACGCCATTTTGTTAGATTTTGATATTTTTCGAAAATCCTACGTCATTGTACAGGAAATACCTTCCAGTTTAACGACATTTCTTCCTTTTTCCGTTTCAGCTATTCAATCGGCCGGAATCATGGCAGCAGTGCAGGAACTTTTTTTTAGCGCCTCCGAAGGCAGCGCATAAGTCACTTGGGTCTCAATATTTTTCTGTGAAAAAATTATGTAATATAGGTTAAATATAGCCAAATATATTCTTAATTTTCTGAAACATTTAATTGAGTACTTTTTTCCAAAAAATTCCCGAAAAACACCCAAATTTCCAGCGTTCACCCCCTAAAACACTCTATCTTTGAATTTTTGCCATACATTTATTAACATTATTATAGTCCCTCAGAATTTTATCAAACAAAAATAAGGAGTTGAATCGACTTTACACCGTTCGAAAGACACTCATGTGTAAAAGATGTTGGTTGATAACTGTCATGATTACGGAGCTTTTGCTCTGCTGAAATAAAAAAATCGAACGACATTTAATTTGTAGACCTGAGGCTATCACTGGAACTAGAGTTAAGTACAAATATCGAAAACTGCATTTTTTGCACGGTTTAAAAAGTTAAGGCCTTACCCCCACTTGTAGCGCAAAAAAAGGCCTTTTGTCATGATTTTTTTTAAAGAAAACTACAAAACTTTTTTAATCGATCAATATACCATCTTAAAGAACACATCTTGAAGAACTTTCAGTAATTTTTTTATTGAAAAATATTACATTGTTTAGTGGCAAATGGCCGTCAATGAAATAATGTTTTTATATACACGGTTTGCGGTGACTAACATTGCGGCGAAGTGGATCATCTGAAGAAAAAAATGCGGATGAATTTAGTCAAATATAAGTATAAACTAGTCTTTAATCGAAGGATTTTAAAATTTTTTCATTTTTCACAAAATGGTGGACAGTCAAAGTTAATGGTTCGATTTTAACGAAAAAAACGGCCGTTTTTTCGCTATGAAACGGCCATTTTTTTTCGAAAAAAAAAAATCGAACGATTAAAGACTACATTTTTATGTATTAAATAAGCCTGCAAAATTTCAAGAAGGTCGGTTCATTAGTGTTCGAGTAATCCTGGTCACCGACTTCAGAAATGCCATTTTGAGAAAAACGCGTTTAACGTTTCAATTAGCCGGTCGTTTACACAACGGATTCTTCTCTTTCAACGCTCATATCTCAGTCAATTTTGTTCGGATCGACTTGAAATTTTCAGGATATGTTCTCAGATACTTATACTTCAAAAAAATGCAATCGAAAAAAATCGATTTTTTCAAAATTGCAAGTGGGGGTAACCCCTTAAGTTCCAAGTTTCGTCTTTCTTCGTCTTTTTCAGCTTACAAGAAAAGGCTCAAGCTGACGTGAAATCATCGAACATGGCTAGATCTGGTTGGTCCTAAAACAGCCTCACATTGAAGGAAATCTGCCATCTATCCTCTTCGAGTGTGACGTATTTGGCGACATTAAATTTGCGTGAACTTCGAAATAAATAATGCATTACACGAACTTTCAATAATTCACAAGAATTTCGAGCGTTCCGACGTTTGGAGCCGAATTTTCTTGGCAGCAACGACGAAAAAGAGAGCGTGGAATTGAGTCTCTTTCTGTAAATATATCATAGCTCGGAAGCCACGTGGAAAAGTGTCGCGAGTCCCGAGAGTAGCCGTGTATATCGTTATTGGGAAATGAATTCCTCGAGTCGGAATACTAAACGAGATAAGACGTGTCTTCGTCGCCGATTGTACGAGGAGAGTGCGCCATTACGCCGAGTCATGCGCCGCCCGTATCTTTTCCGCGAGTTCTCCTCACCTTGGTTTTCCACCTTCGGTCTCCGACTTGCTGCGACCGTGCACCGTTTGCTCTTCTCGTCGAGGAAAGTGGCTGCAGATCCCGAAGATCGAGAATCCCCGAGTAGGAAATGTTTTCGCACCCCGCCAATGGCAGATCTTTCAGTGCGTGTTCGGAATACCAAACTGTACATCCATAGAAGTTCTCCAACGTCTCATAACTATGCATACGTACGTGGCATACGCAATTGCATGAGGCTTGCATTTTGAAACCATGCCATTCGATGCGCCCCCTAGTCCCGGCGATCGCCGATTTCGATTTGTCCGAGGATCGTCCTTCGTTCAGGATCAAATTCCATTTGGAACAATAGTCACGATCACCAGCCATTGCTTCTGTTCAATTCTCGGATGGTCTCGAATCATAAATATTTGAGAAGCATCGTTTGAAAATTCATTGAATGGAAAACGGTTGGTGCACCGGAAGCTACGTCTTGATACCTCTATGTCCATGATGAACGGTTTGTTTTGCCGAAGCGGAGAGACAAAAAAAGTGCTCGTTATTGCAATAAACGGACCGCTTGGTCGAAGGATGCAGCCGTAAACGAAAATTGTCCAATGCGATAATGAAGTGCTCGTGAATGAAAATTGATCCGGGCACTTCTACGTGGAGAACTTACCTCTCGTCACCGCGAGAACTGTTACAAAGTAGCCTGGTTGCGTTGAGGGGTTAGGCCACTCTGGAAGCCGAAAAAATAGGCTTTTTAAGATTTTTTTTCAGAAAAACTACAAAATAAATCGAGATTATAAAAAAGGGTGTTCATCATACATATCAGTGACTGTGTACAATAATTTTTTTGAAGCGATTAATTTCAAAATGGCGGCTGTGCAGCGCTTATCTCAAAACTGCATTTTTTAAGTTGGCCGGAAACATAACTTAGACAATTATCAACCGATTCACTTGAAATGTTGAATATATCTTGACAAATACATTGTTTATAGATGTACGTAGGATTTTTTTTTTTCATATTGCATAGTTATTTTGTTACTAACAGTTATCTGACGAAATTGTTCACTTTCCAAAAATTTGCCTAAAAAATCGTCAGATAATTATTAATAACAAATAAACTATGCAATATAAAAAAAAATCCTACGTACTTCCATAGACAATGGATTTTTCAAGATATATTCAACATTTCAAGTGAATCGATTGAAAATTGTCCGAGTTATGTTTTCGGTCAACTTAAAAAATGCAGTTTTGAGATAAATGCTGCACAGCCGCCGTTTTGAAATTAATCGCTTAAATAAAATGATTGCATACAATCACTGATATGTATGATAAACACCCTTCTTTGTAATTTCGATTTATTTTGTAGTTTTTCTGAAAAAAAAATCTCCAAAAAGCCTGTTTTTTTGGCCTCTAGAGTGGCCGACGGCACGATCCTGAATTAGAACGTCCAAAAAAAGCATTTTTTCGGGAACTTTTTTAGAAGGAAAAAAACAAGTGAGCCTAGTAAAAATTGAGGTATCTTTTCATGTATATTTGAAATGTATAAATGTTTTTATTTACTTAGAAGAGATTTCCATACTGAAGAAAATAAACTTTGCTTTGATTCAATAGGTCGTTTAGTTTTTTTGCTATCACGCCCGCCAATTTGGAAAAATCGTGAAAATGAAAACTGGAGAAAACGCGCTTCAAAGTTTTCAATAGGAGGAAACATCAATATAAAATATCAATCGCTTCTCTGCTTTTGGCCTTGTATCTTCGACAATATTTACAATTAGCCTCTGTAACTTTGTAAATATATTCTTGGATATTTTATCTATCGATTTAAGCAATTAGAAAAAAAAAAACAATTTTTCGGACCTTCCAATTCAGACTTCGGCCTTAATTGGCCTCTTGATACCATCATTCGTCATTCATGAGATTCTTGCAAGTACATGACGCATCATGATGGCTAAATGTGGTTTTTGGTTGCTGCATATGACGTCCCTATCAAGTATTGCGCGATACCGATGCATCTCAAACTAACAAGGAACATCACAAGATGAGCCTTATGCGTAAGGGCCATCCGCACTGCTCCTAAAGTTCCATACAAACATGCAGGTATACACAAACACAACATTCATATTACCGATGGAATGGTAGCTCTTTCAACGTTATGGGCGAACATTTTTTTGCAACCACGAATCGAAAGCAAGTCTGAGTGGGTAGTTTACCCTTAAGACCAACCTAGTAATTTCGAAACATGAACGAATATTATATTGTAGTTTATAAGAATATTTTTAAACCGCGGATATATTTTAAACCCTGAAAACACGACTGTGATGAATGAGTTCATATAAGGGGTGGTTTACTCCTTGAAGTTTGCTGTCCGGCAAAAGCGCAAAAACACGTAAACTTGAATTTCGATCCCCATTGAAAATGATATGTGTTTTATTCATTTCCGTGCAACCCCCCTAAGTGTGGAGTGAGAAAAAGGCAAAGAAGTGGCGTGGTTCACCCTCAATAAAATATTTTCTCAATACTTCTGTAATGAATTTTTCATCGCTTTACATTAGAAGAATTTTCATCTTTGGTTCCTTCAGATCGGTGGACTGGTTGTGGATGAAACTGCAAAATCACCCCTTTTTTGAGGGGTGGTTGCCCCCCTTGAAACCGTTTTTCCGCAGATAAAAAAAATACGTTTCCAATAGCTTCCAATGCTCTATCATATATATGAGTTTCAACAACATCGAAAGCGGACACTTAAGTGATGTTCCTTGTAAATGGTGCATGATCAAAGTTCGTCAATTCCCAACATAGATATAGAGGAAATAATGTGATAATCATTAGATTGGGTACAGCTTGGGGTTCAGAGCAGGCGTTTGCCTTCATTTCTCGAAAGCATCGCTTTCGAACCCAACCAGAGCTGTGCGCTTGTTAAAGTGAGGGTCTTTGAACCGTATCGGGGGAAGCCGGTGATGGCTCCTTTTCACTCCGAAGCTCCCTTTGCTGTCATTGCAATTGTATGCGAAAGACTTTCAACCTATACTTGAACAAGGCACCTTATAGTTGCGCCTTCAATTACGAGTGAAATAACGAATCCTTGCGTCAATATAAACCGACAGGGATGTTCTTCGAAGACGAATGTCTGGTCGTAACGACAACGTTAAAAACAAGTATTTAAAAAGACAATAATCTTTATTTCTACCGAAAGTAAAGCCGATATGGGGTACCGGGATCGGTGGTTGGGAATATGTAGTTTTTTATTGGCTACATACAAGAAATCAGGCACAAGCAGTACCGGAAATTAGATTGGTATGATTTCGCACATATCTATGCTGAAATTGAATATTATAAATCCCGAAAGTCTCGAGAAATCAGTTTCGTCATCACGCGGAAGTCAACTTCTGGAAGGAGAGTTTGCAGGACACACAATTTTTTTTGAAGCAACTCCACCTAGAACATCATGTATCCCAAGTGTCATGTCTTATTTATCGTGCCGAGGGATGAAATATAAAAAGTTCATTCGCACGAGAACGAGCGCAATTTCACCCTCGTTAAGGTCGACAAAGGATTCGGACCCTTGTCCTTTAGGGATCAGCCCTAACGGTGTTTGAAACTAGGCCAAGGCAGACTGGGCAGATCTCCTCCATGTGGTATAACACTCCGCTTCTTGTTTCCACGGACTACGACCCAGGTTGAGCCGGCATATTCAGGTTAGGGGAAACTGTCAAATGCGCAGACATGCTTAACACGCTACTGTGGGATTCCGATACATTTGTCCGCATGAGGACCTGAACCCTCCCATAAATATGGCAATTTGTGTCCACTCGCATGATTCACCCTTGCCTCAAAAGCTCCGCCAGGGTTTGGGCAATTTCATCCTTCGCCCATTGATGTATTCTTCCATAAGATAGAATAAAGCAGTATCGCACCAGAAAACCCAATGGCGAATCGTGGAAATTGGCGTGTCAGCACAGTGTTCCAGCTATTGGAGGTATCAGACGTTGGTCTTGACATCCACGTCAACCGAACGCCAATTGAATCACTTCAGTGGTTGCGCCCATCTTGCAAAGTGTTTACTTCGGTATAGCCCACCAATCAGCGGTGAACCTCATAGGTGATCGTGGATAAGGGCGTGGGCGACGAATGAAGGGCATTTAGCGTTCAGCAATCGGCTACCAGCCTTACACTTGAATTCGAACCCCCAAGAAAATGATAGAGGTGGGCTTGTGGTAGAACGAGTCAAGCTAATCCTACCGTATAATTAACCACCGGCAACCGACCGAGTTCTCCCGCGTCTGTCCGTCGCCATAACTCACGGGTAAGCTTCCACGAGTATACGCGCAATTGTGTGAACCCCCATAGACGTGTGCGTGGGTGCTTCGTTTCTGTACAATGTACTGTAAACGGTGTACCAGTAGGGAGATGTTGCGCAGACGTTTGCCAGTGTTGGCTCAGTCATTTCTCGACAATTCGGCGGATCTAAATAGTACATTGGTATAATTGTCACGTGTCGTACCCAGAGGTAAAACTGCCACCCGAGACTGGCCTTTCAATCGTACTTTTACACCAAGGCTCATCTAGTAAGACTCTTTGACCAGAAGGCTTTTCGAATGAACGCCCGCAGTGTAATTATACGTTTGTAGGCACTCGCTGAACAATCGTTCAGCTTCAAAATGGCCGGAACGATTGATTGTTTCGGTGTACAAAATAACCTCAGGACGGTCGAGACAATAGATACTCATTTCAACTGATTAGCTGGCCTTTCCAATAAACACTATGGCGTAAGCTTTTGTGCGCTCAAATACCTACCTGTAATTACCGCGTTTGATAGGTACAAACTGAAAAGAAGCTTATTCCAGCACATCAATGGACTGCCTGATTCATTGAATCCATTCACTTGATTATAGAGTAATGTACCGCGCCTTTATAGGAGAAAAAAATACCTTCATTCGTCTGCACTGTTCAATTGATACAAATAAAACACTCCAACGTTTCTGCACAACGTTTACGCTTTCAACAATATTCGTAATTTAATTAAATGAAATCGCGTATTCGAATATAACCATAACACTCATTTTCGTTTACTTTAACAATGGATCACCATTGATAAAGATTTTTTGAAACGGGGATTTTCGGATAGGTACCCTCGTGCCTTGCGAGCTGTGCAGTCGTATGTTCAGAACGTTAAAACAAGTATTAAATATTTAAAGCAATGCTTTGTACAACTATATGTGTATGTGTGGGGGGGGGGGGGGGGGTATCAATGAGCGTAAAGCTTGTCTCTAGCACACATTTAGATCTATCAAATGCATAGTAAATAGCATGACCTTGCTTAGAAGGCTAAAATAAAAATAAAATAGCGCGATTCAGCCTGTATTTAATTTTAACTTGTTTATTCGTACATGCTGTTGATATAACGCACATTTTTATTCTAATGATAGCCAATAATATGGGCACTGCGTTCTGTAGTAGCGGGTTCCATATACCGACCTCGCTGTGTAAAACTGTCAGACGGCTTAAAGCTCACTTAAGTGTCCGCCTTCGATTTCGGTGAAACTCAAATATGTGATAAAGCAATGGAAATTATTGGACACGTTTTTTTTTATCGGCGGAAAACCCGTTTCAAGGGGTAAACCACCCTTCAAAGAAAGGCGTGTCGAGGGGTGATCTTGCAATTTCAAGTAGTCCACCAACCTGATCGAAACGAAAACCAAAATTCTTCTAATATAAAGCGATGAAAAATCTACTAGGAGTATTGAAAAAATCTAAATTAAGGGGTGAAATGCCTTTCTTTGGGGGGTAGTTTCTCCCCTTAAAAACGTTTTTACGCCGATAGAACAAATATGTGTCTAATAGTTTTTCATGCTTTATCACATATATGAGTTTCAACAAAATTGAAGACGGACACTTAAGGGGTCTTCTCACTTTAGGCGCTAAAAGAGGCTATTTTCATGAATTTTTTGATAGGTTTACATTATAGATATTGATATAAAAGTTGTTACACATAATAAATACACTTTCGAAATACATTAAATTTAAAAAAAATGTATTTATGTAACCCAAACAAACTTTAAACGCGTTTTTCTCGAAACAATGTTTTTCGACGGCTTGTTGATAAAATCTTCGAAACTACTGAACCGATCCTTATGAAATTTTAACCACATATTATTTACAACTATAGTTATAGCGTATAACAAGGATTTTTTTAAATTTTCATGTTTACTTTTTTGTTGCGAAAAACGGTGAAAAAGAACACGTTTGTTTCCTTTTTTCGAAAAATGTCCGACATTTTGTTATTATTGCATATATAAAAAATCGTATGATATGCGCTATAGCCATTAACATACTGAATCTAAAACGGTTTGATATTTTTGTTTCGGATGATCCATCTCCGAGATTTCATCAAGAGCGCAGATTTCATCAAGAGACATTTTTCTGGCCATCATTTTCGTCTATAAATAGTGACTTAAATAAATAAATAAATGTTTAAATGTATTTCGAAAGTGTATTTATTAAGGGGTTACCCCCACTTGCGATTTTGAAAAAAATCGATTTTTTTATTGCATTTTTTTGAAGTATAAGCATCTGAGAATATGTCCTGAAAATTTCAAGTCGATCCGAACAAAATTGACTGAGGTATGAGCGTTGAAAGAGAAGAATCCGTTGTGTAAACGACCGGAAATTGAAACTTTAAACGCGTTTTTCTCAAAATGGCATTTCTGAAGTCGGTGACCAAGATTACTCGAACACTAATGAACCGATCGTCTTGAAATTTTGCAAGCATATTTAATACATCAAAATGTAGTCTTTAATCGTTCGATTTTTTTTTTCGAAAAAAAAATGGCCGTTTTATAGCCAAAAAACGGCCGTTTTTTTCGTTAAAATCGAACCATTAACTTTGACTGTCCGCCATTTTGTGAAAAATGAATCTTTTTTAAAATCCTTCGATTAAAGACTAGTTTATACTTATATTTGACTAAATCCATCCACATTTTTTTTTCTTCAGATGATCCACTTCGCCGCAATGTTGGTCACCGCAAACCGTGTATATAAAAACATTATTTCATTGACGGCCATTTGCCACTAAACAATGTAATATTTTTCAATAAAAAAATTACTGAAAGTTCTTCAAGATATGCTCTTTAAGATGGTATATTGATCGATTAAAAAAGTTTTGTAGTTTTCCTTAAAAAAATTCATGAAAAAGGCCTTTTTTGCGCTACAAGTGGGGGTAACGCCTTAAGTGTAACAACTTCTATACCAATATCTATAATATAAACCTATCAAAAAAATGCCTGAAAATAGCCTTTTTAGCGTCTATAGTGAGAAGGCCCCTTGAGTGATGTTCCTTGTTAGACACGCTCTGGTGAGACCGTAATGCTTTCATTAGAATTCCGTCTTTCATATGTATATGGCGCAATCTAATTTGAGCGAGCCAGATATACTCAACGACGTTCTGGGCTATGATACATTTGCTCACATACATTTTTGATACACTGATTTCTACTAATATCCATGCCAAAATCCATTAATTAACGATATCACACGACATTGACATATGGCGAATTATTTTGAGCCAACGATAACTCGATATCGTCAAGTCTGCTCTCGTTTATCGGCCAGACTCACCTACGGAAAACGTCGATTTTCGCCGTGAATTTTAGAGGGCCACCATGAATACTGAAGATTTTTCTTATTCATTGAAATCCGAATACGGTTAGAAATGATGATATACCATCGGGACGCAAATAGTAACGCAAGAGTGTAGACAGACTCTTCGCGACCCTGCGAGTTTTGTGTTCAAAATAAGAACCTTCGAGGACTCTCGATGTGCTCAAATTCTGCGTTTCCACCCTCTATATTTAAGTTAGTTTGTGAAGCAAAGAGAAGCTGAGACTGCGACCCGAGCTGGCTGAGAGGTTTAGCCAGCCATTCGACTGGAAATTTCATTGGCAATATCGTCGAGAAAGGTCTCGAAGAACACGCGGATGAAAAAAAATGCGATGAAATATGAATACGACCTGATAAATAAATATAAATATCCACACCATCCCCCTACATACGTGAATGTAGGTATGTTCATGTAGGCCTCACTTCTGCTAAATGTTCTACCGGCATTTACGTTGCGTGAGTTGATATAAGGTTATGTCCTCGTGCGTCCTGGCTGGCCAAGGGAATGAAATTTTCTGGAAAAAACATCCTAAAGGCGTGAACAATCCGCAATACTACTTATAGTCGTTACCATCTACTATCAACATAAATGTTTTTCACGAGGCTCGACCTCGTGATACTTACTCAAGATCTTACAATGCTCCGGACACTCACTATGCACATTCGTCCGAACAAGAATGTAAATAAACAATTGAAAAAAATCATAAGCTCGATTGAAATGTAAAATATTCGATGAACACATTCAACTTTTTTTCTACCGGCGATCATTTACCGTCGGTACTCAGTAAATTAGAAAAGAAGCCTGAATGAAATATCAGGCCACATAATTAAGTGCGTATTATTCAAAGCTGAACTTTTTATCGCGGGTTAATGGAATTTCGTAATGAAACGAGCCAACTTTTGCAAGAGCACAGACCTAGAGAGAATATCTGAAGAAGCCCGAGGTTGCGGCATTAATCTTTCACCTTCCACCTTCGGTCACGACCGGATAAGCTCGCTGCAACCTCATAAAGATTATGTATTATATAGATTCATATATTATACATACATTTGCATATAGATACGTAGTCCTTGGATTGAAGACATCCGACTTTGAAGACCGTCTCCATAGTATGACGTTGGAGTTTGCAACGTTGGAACGCAACGAAAATTAATACTTTTAGATCGCACATTTTTTTGGCCGTCTTTGGTAGTGAAAGTGGCTCAAACATTTTTACGCATCCTTATTGGAAATCTACGACTTCAGTTTGTAAAATAAAATACTGGATAATAATAAAAATAACGTTCTATTCCCATGATGCAAACTTCGACGTCATCCCCATAGTACCTTCTTGGCCCTATACTCAATATTTCATACACCGGAATGTCTTCCAAATAAACTTAGATCAACACTTAAACATATGTAAATAAAGTTAGTTTCAAGCAACGCCCTCGAAATATAAAAACCAATAAAATGTTCGATTGTTATATATTTTTCTTCTGAGTGAATTAAAAAAAAGCTGAAAAGATCGTGAAATTATAACTTTTCTCGGGTTTGAAAAAAAACACTTTAACGTGCTATAAAAATTATTTGAAAATACTTTTTCAACGACTTTTTTAATTCACGTAGAAGAGATTTTCATACTGACGAAAATTGTCTTTGTTTTGATTCTAGAGGTCGTATATTTTTTTTGCTATCACGCCCGCCAATTTTCAAAAATCGTGAAAATGAAAACTGGAGAAAACGCGCTTCAAAGTTTTCGCGGAGGAAACATCAATATCAAATATCAATAGCTTCTCTGCTTTTGGCCTTGTATCTTCGAAAATATTTACAATTGACCTCTGTAACTTTGTAAATACTTTCTTGGATAGTTTATCAATAGATTTAGGCAATAAAAAAAACGATTTTTCGCACCTTATAATTCAGGCTCCGGCTCTAAGTAGATGCAACGGTTTCGAAATATCTTTTTCTCGTGTATACTGATGTACCCGTATAATCCGAGCATCAGTCCAAACTGGAGAGCCTTGTACCATACGCACTTTTCCGCACTCGTACACTGCCCTCACACTCATGCAGGTATATAGAGTGATATCATGGGTATAAGGGTGAAATCGGTGTAGCAGTGTCGAATGGGCAAGCGCAGAGCACGGGTCTCGGGTTATGGGTTTTATCGGGGACCGCCGCTAATTGCTACTGGAATTTATCTCGCACCTCCATATTCCGTGTGATATTGCACGAGTGGGCGTGTGTGAGTACAGTTGGTTCGCAAACGTAGGTAGCGCGCTAGGTCTCGTTCGTAGCCCAGTTTCACCCAAACCCCGGTCCTTTCTCCCTCCGGTACAGTACCGCGGCCGTTACTAACAATACTAAATCAGAGTTTCGCCTAATCGGTGGAGCATGCGAACCATGGGGCCACATGCTGCCGCATTGAGAATCGAGTCTCGCCTGCGAGTGCCGGAACTATATTCGAGCCGTCCATAATACACCACCCAGGTACGTTATGTCACCCTCCGTTAAAAATTATCTTTCCTCTACCCCCCCCGGCCTTTAAGGTGCTATACCAGTGTGAACGCTGAAAATTTGGGTGATTTTCAGGAATTTTTTGAAAGAAAAGTATTCAATTGAATGTTTAGGAAAATTAAGAATATATTTGGCTATATTTGACCTATATTACATAATTTTTTCATAGAAAAATATTGACATCCAAGCGACTTATGCGCTGCCTTCGAAAACGCGAAAAAAAACAGTTTCTCCACCGCTGACATGATCCCGGCCGATTGAGTAGCTGAAACCGAAAAAGGAAAAAATGTCGTTAAACTGGAAGGTATTTCCTGTACAATGACGTAGGATTTTCGAAAAATATCAAAATCTAACAAAATGGCGTAGTTATGAAAAAAGTCTGTTTTCTTGCCTATAAAATGGTCGTTTTTTCAATTCCAAATCGTCAATTTTCATCCAATCAAAAATATCCTACGTCATTGTAGAATAAATATATTCAAGAGTACTCAGTTCAAATTTCAAGTCAATCGGGTAATTGCTCTTTGAGTTACAATGCCAGCAAAATTGAAAAATTTCATTTCGAGAAAAACGCGTTTATAGATTTAACTATCGATTTTTGTGGGATAAAATGATAGAGATACGGCCTTGAAATTTGTACAGGATATTCTTGAAAGTTTAAACTGTCGAAAAAGGCAAAGAAAATCGATTTTTTGAAAGTGTCACACTGGTATAGCCTCTTACTTCAGAGCTATTTCCTTTGCCTTTGGCTTTATTTCCATTTTCAAACTTCTTTCTCTTCTCCTTGACAGCTTATTAGCGGACGATAATCTCATTATCGAACTCCATTTAGGATGTTCCAGCCATCAGTAATCAGAATCCCATGACATTCACCTTTCACCCCATTGCGTGCTATTGGCCTTGGCGTAGGCAACAAGAGGGGAATAAATAAAATTTGTGTCCCATCCCTTCGGGATGTGACAGCAGTGCGGCGAGTACAGCTAGCAAAAGGGAGAGATAGAGTGCAAGGGTTGCATTGCGGTGGAGCGGGTCATACGCCACGAAGGGTATGAAGTCAGAGAGAGAGAGAGAAATGCGGCAAGCCTCGCGCACGAATGAAGCATCTTAATCATCGTCGAGCAAAACGGCAAATTGCTCGCCAGGGCGAAATGAAAGGGTCGAATGTACCCGACGACTCCCAGCCAGCCATCCCACTCTTCTGCTGTACGTTTTTAGATATGATATTTGATTCTCGATATCGGCTGCGACCTACCAACATTTTATCGCCCCCCCCCTACCCCACCAGGAACGAGACATCGCGAGGGAAAATCACAGTGACCATATAAACGCATCGGCTGGAATTTCACGTGGCCTAAAACTGCGGGCAGAAAAAAACCCGATGCGGGTTGAAAAGCACGCTGTGAAATGGTGAAGGGTAGTAGAACGAGCAGGAAAGGTAACAAACGGACGCTGAAAGCGAGATGTCTGGGTATCAAAAATGTTGAATCACCGGACGGCAGTCAACGGTGAACAAGGAAGAAAACAAATAGTGCGCAAATGTTTCGTGAAGGGTTGCAGTGATGACAAACGGCATTTAATTACCCGTACTGTTAATCAAATTGTCGGTTTGGCGTTTGCTTGGATTTATTTGGCAGAGCTCACAACGCTGGAAGTCTTCGCAATCAGCAGTTTCACGCTTTCGACCTCCACCCGCTCTGAATATGCCACTACTAAAGCCGTACCAGCGATGAGCAAAAGCATTTCAGAGATCAAAAAGCCCCCAAGCACCGCCACATCATGGTGAAACGCGCAAGACATCGCGCGAGATCGCATCAAAAGCGAGTTCATGGACACAGCCGATTACATTGGCCAATTTACACGAGTACGAGTGGATATCGAGAGAAAAAAAATACGCAATTCTACCACCACACTGGCGGGTCGTTTATTTTCGATAAAAGCGATATCCGTTTGCTCTCATGTGCACTTTAAAGTGGCGTATACGAGAGTCTATTTCATTCTGATGCTCGAGAGTAAAAAAAAACAGAAATACCCGCATACTACGGATCCCACTCCGGAAACAGGAAATAATTCAACTCGGATACAGCGAGGAGGCGAAAAGCGAGTAGGAGAAAGAATTAACGTTGTACCATACAGGACGAACCGCAACGACAATTTACGAGAGATGTGGACTTTGACCAAGATCATGGAGAGGCGCGTTGCACAACTGTGAAAATCTCTATCCGAGGGTCGTTCGTGGGTAACCACGTAACCTGCATAGCCGGTCTTGCCGTCGCTGTGTGCTGGCGCTTAGGGATGCCTCTTGGGTAGTATTATATACTGCGAGAAGGAAATGCGCGGAAACTCTCCAACGGGGCGGTTCGCGGACACGGAGCAGGAGGATAAAGCGATTTTAATCCTCGACATTCCTTTACCCGTGAAACTCCGTGCTTTGTAACGACAGTCGCAAAATCCACGAAACAAGGAATATTGTGTCTAAGGGATGTGTGCACACACATATAAGGGTGCATAACAAAAATGCTCCGCTTTCGGATCTTCCACTTTTGATTACAGCGGGAAATTGTTTCCCCTAGGAATGAGCAAGTAAACATCGCCATCTCGCAGTCTTGACTAAAATTTGCTATAACTTTGCAACATTTTTTCATAAAAGGAGAGCTCAGCCAACCAACTTCACGGATGTCGTTATTTTTTGACACTCCTAAATATTTTTTACGAAAATCATGTGGTACGATTGCCAATTGTAGTCAAGAGTTGAAGACCCGAAAAAATAGAAACACTGTTGATATACTCTAATGCATGTATTTATATATTGGGAGTACAAATAAGTCTCCGCCGTTTTTTAAAATAAAACATTGGCCATTTATTGTGAAAGAACGGCACTTTATTTTTCATCCAAAGTATTGTCCATCGCTAGCCACTACTTTTTCCCATCTTTCTGGCATATGGATACAGCGTTGGAAGGACGCTTCATCTTTTGAGGCTATCCACAGATAGACCCAATTTTTGGTATCTTCATATGATGTGAATTGCTGCTCAGACAGGCCGTGCATCATCGATCGAAATGAATGATAGTCAGAGGGTCTGGTGAATGTCTAGTGAATACGGCGGGTGGGGTAAAACTTCCCAATTGAGTGTTATAAGTGACCCTTTTGCTTATGCCTGGCAAGCAGCATTTCACATGTACAAAATCGGCGTTCAACGTTTCTCATCTTCAGTTCATATGAAACCCAATTTCCTTACTTTTGAATCATTCCCAACGATTTTAAACGATGTGAAATTGCTTGTTGAGTCACTCCTAACGTAAGTGCAAGTTCTTCTTGCGTTTGGCACGAATTTCCCTCCAATAATGCTTCCAATTCCGCGTCTTCTTACAATTTCGGCCTTCCGCTATGTTCTCTGTCTTTGACATCAAACTCACCGTGTTCTTAAATTTTTGAAACCACTCACGACAACTTCTCTCACTTAAAGCTACCTTACCATAGGCTTCTACAAGCAATTGATGCGCCTCAGCTGCAGATTTATTGAAATTGAAGAAGTAAATCAAGAGTTCCCTCAAATGACGCTTGTCCGGCTCAAAACTCGACATTTTTAGACGAAAAAAATTATGTGATGCTAATACAAAATCGCTGATATTTCAAATTTATGGTCTTGCCAGACGTTCAACCCTTACTATATGACGTTTTACATCAGACAATTTCAACCATAACCATAATCCATAACCTCCTGGTGTGATGCTAATACAAAATCGTGACGCTAATACAAAAATTATGTGATGCTAATACAAAATCGCTTATATTTCAAATGTATGGTCTTGCCAGATGTCCAACGCTTACGATATGACGTTTTACATCTGACAATTTCAACCATAACCGTAATCCACAACCTCCTGGTGTGATGGTAATACAAATTCGTGATGATAATACAAAAATTATGTGATGCTAATACAAAATCGCTAATATTTCAAATGTATGGTCTTGCCAGATGTCCAACCCTTGCGATATGACGTTTTGCATCTGACAATTTCAGTCCTAACCATAATCCATAACCCCCTGGTGTGATGCTAATAAGAAATCATGACGCTAATACAAAAATTATGTGATGCTAATACAAAATCGCTAGAATTGCAAATGTATGTTCTTTCCAGATGTCCAACTCTTACGATATGACGTTTTACATCTGACAATTTCAACCATAACCATAATCCATAACCTCCTGGTATGATGCTAATACAAAATTGTGACGCTAATACGAAAATTATGTGATGCTAATACAAAATGGCTATTATTTCAAATGTATGGTCTTGCCAGATGTCCAACCCTTACGATATGACGTTTTACATCTGACAATTTCAACCATAACCATAATCCATAACCTCCTGGTGTGATGATAATACAAAATCATGACGCTAATACAAAAATTATGTGATGCTAATACACAATCGCTAATATTTCAAATGTATGGTCTTGCCAGATGTCCAACCCTTGCGATATGACGTTTTGCATCTGACAATTTCAGTCCTAACCATAATCCATAACCCCCTGGTGTGATGCTAATAAGAAATCATGACGCTAATACAAAAATTATGTGATGCTAATACAAAATCGCTAGAATTGCAAATGTATGTTCTTTCCAGATGTCCAACTCTTACGATATGACGTTTTACATCTGACAATTTCAACCATAACCATAATCCATAACCTCCTGGTATGATGCTAATACAAAATTGTGACGCTAATACGAAAATTATGTGATGCTAATACAAAATGGCTATTATTTCAAATGTATGGTCTTGCCAGATGTCCAACCCTTACGATATGACGTTTTACATCTGACAATTTCAACCATAACCATAATCCATAACCTCCTGGTGTGATGATAATACAAAATCATGACGCTAATACAAAAATTATGTGATGCTAATACACAATCGCTAATATTTCAAATGTATGGTCTTGCCAGATGTCCAACCCTTACGATATGACGTTTTGCATCTGATAATTTCAACCATAACCATAATCCATAACCTCTTGGTGTGATGCTAATACAAAATCGTGACGCTAATACAAAAATTATGTGATGCTAATACAAAATCGCTAATATTTCAAATGTATGGTCTTGCCAGATGTCCAACCCTTACGATATGACGTTTTGCATCTGACAATTTCAATCATAACCATAATCTATAACCTCCTGGTGTGATGCTAATACAAAATCGTGACGCTAATATAAAAATTATGTGATGCTAATACAAAATCGCTAATATTTCAAATGTATGGTCTTGCCAGATGTTCTACCCTTACGATATGACGTTTTACATCTGACAATTTCAACCATAACCATAATCCATAACCTCCTGGTGGGGTCATCTTTTGTCAAACGGCGGAGACTTATTTGTACTCCCAATATGATTCAGGTGTTGGCTGCAGGAAAAAGTACTTGCTGAGGTAATCTCTGTAGTGCTAAATAATGTTTGACTATAGCCTGTCAATCGACCGGCAGGCGAAATCGACCCTGCATATCATTTTCGCCTGCCTCACTCAGTTTCCGCTCTTAATGCTTCGTGTTTATACGTTTTCTTGCTTTGAGCCTGATTGCGGTGCATAACTTGATCCCGGAGCTTTCGACACTGCAGCTCTAATCATTTAGATGCAGATGACCGGTATGGGAAATGGTTAGGAAATGCGGGCTTGCACAGGAGCTAGCTGGCTCGCTTTCAAACGTACAACTGGAATAATCAGAAGCAGCCCGTTTGATCCACCGTCGTCCCGATGAGCCAGGTGATTTTAAATTGCTCGCTCGGCGGTTCCAAAAGGGATGAGATGAGGGAACGAATCAACCACCCACGAACGTGGATTACTATACCGAAGGTGGCTTTCCACCGCGTGTATATATATCTGCAAGCGATGAAGGAATTGAGATGTCTGCGGTCGATTCTACCTTAAAGCGCTAAACTCTGAACGAATTATGCACTGATAGAAGAGACAGGGAAGAGTTGATGCCCAGAAGCATTTCCTGGGATGAACAAAGGGTCTGTATTTTCTACGCGGCGAGCGTGATGCGCTCTGCGCACAGTGAAAATTACAATCAGGCGCGAAGCGGGTTTCTAACGAGAGTGACTGCGGTAATCTTCTTTACCCTCGTTACGGGAAATTCAAGAGCGAAGCTGTGCGACGACGGTCGTATATTCGGTGGAAGTAAGGTCGATGAGATCCGAAGGGTCTAGAGACGCAAACGAACGCCCCGTCACGACGATCGATCGTACCTTAAGGCTTGGCACGGGGGTGGCTAGTAGCGGAGTCACCCTCCGTGTCGAGCTAATGATAATTAAAGTGGTAATTTGGGAATTAGTCGAGCCCCGGATACATCTGAAAAATTTGCGTCGGTCTTGCTAAAAAATAAAATCCCGTAGATTCGGAGCGAGCAACTCAGGAGGTGAGGGAATATACTTTTTCTGGTCTCATTTCAGTCTTAATCTGAGGAAGGATATAAAAAGGAGCAAGTTATTAGATTCGCTGTGCAATTCGGGGGGTTAGACGATGAGGGTCGCTTGCTCGGTCTCAGGTCTACGTATTACTGCTTTTTTTTCTTCGTTATAACGGTAATTTTTTCGACTTTTTTCCCTCTATTTCGTTGCTTCCCTTTCCCTGACTCGTTGACCTTATAGCTCGCAACTATTTCCGCAAAACGATGCTCTCTCGAGGACATTCGGTCTCGGTCGAATGAAATTGTTTTTTTTTCTAACCTACCAATTATAGTCAGCTAGGATAGCAGGTGGAAAAGCAAGCAGGAAAGCAGCGAAGTAGTGATAGCAGGAAACCTGTTGTACCACCAGCATACATGCCTTTCTTGGTATAGTACATACACCATGTGTGTGTGTGTGTGTGTGTGTGCGTGTGTGTGTGTGTGTGTGTATAAAATTTGGTACGAGGCATCTTTGCAAGAAGTACCAGGATTTATATACCGCTGTAGGGAATATAACACGTTGTATATATACATTGGGATAACTCAACGAAGCGGAGTATCCCGGTTGAACTAAACTTTCTCATCCTCGTCCGTAGTCAGCCCTGCGTTAGGTATAGATAGCTTCATTTCGCGGGAGATAAATTATTATAATTGAAGCGCCGAGAGCGTGGAATAGGCGCGGAACAGGTGGGAATTTACGATGGAGGCTTTTTTCATCTCGTTGAGACGACTAAGAGGTAATTTTTTTCACGCTGATGAGCGCGGATTTGCGGCGTAAATCCGCAGGTATCCTCTATCATTACATTGAGTGTCCGAAAGTAAGAGCGACGGAGATCGATGCGTTTACAAATTTGCCTGATCATTTTGAGGGAATAATCTCCTCTCTCGACTTTTGTTTCATTATTCTTCCCCTCGTCCTTCACGTGTTGCAATACCATCGGAATTTCCATTCATAAGCCACCCACTCACCCAATTACCAGGTCGTTATCCTGCTTCCAATCAGGAAAATAGGCAGGCAGAGCGTTTTGCTCGTGCATCGAAAAAATGGCTCGGTCCTTCAAATTTCATTGGGTCAGTCCGTTCGTGTTCCATGAATAATTTTCTCAATTTTACGTGAATGAATAATTAATTTTTCCTGAGGGATATTGGACTTCAATCGTACGTTGCTGCGTTGTCTCTATTGGTCAAACGTGTTAGCAGATTGGTTCGCAATTCCGATGAGAAAGTTATCGCGAATAATTTTTATTTTTTTTAAACAGCAAAAAACAAATTGAAAAGAATTCCCGCGTTTGTTTACGGGGAGGGTGGGGGTTTCAGCGTGGAAGAAAATACTTTTTTGCGATTTTTTTTCGCCTATATGGATAGAGTCAATTTATTGAAACCTTTTGTACATTGTTAAGTGACATTTCAAGAACATTCCGTGAAATTTGTATGCGAAAATATCCACAAACAAGCCGTTACCGCGTTTTTCTCGAAACTACTTTTTCAAAGTCCGTGTTCACTGCCATTTGAAAACTACATACGATTTATTTCAAACTTGGTACACACTTTCTACATATAAAATACCTCCCCCTAACGGTTAGTTTGAGATTTTTTTTTACATTGAGGGGGTTTTCCACCCCCAAAATGGCGGAATTTTTCGTGAAAAATAGCACTTTTCACTCAACATGACCATCAACAATTTAGAAATGAAAAAAAATTATCAAAGACCGTTGGTGGGAGGATTTGATGATACTTTGACTAAATTTTGATGATACTTGATTTCAGATAATTTCTAGCTGAGATACAGTGAACACCGCAAATCGTGTTTTTCCAAAGGCGTTCTTTCAAGAAGTATTCTTGAAATGACACTTAACGATGTACAAAAGGTTTTAATAAATTTACTCTATCCATATAGATGAAAAAAATTCGCAAAAAAGTGTTTTTTTTTCACGCTGAAACCCCTACCCTACCCTTAAAACACCAAAAAACAAGACCAACATTTTTTTTCACCGCGCTTGTTCAGATTGTTTGTTCCCCTTTGGCGCTTTTCATCTCGAGTGAAACTCATCTCCGCGTACGTCCGGCGAAATTTCCGAGTTCAACGAACGGAATTTCAGACCCGTCTACTCCGCATAGTGTGCAGCGGGCACAGTAGGACCCTTTCGGTGTATCCTATTAGATACGCGCATACATCATATGGCCACCGGCACGGTGTAGTGTCACTGGATGAAAGTAATTTCGCGACTATCACCTAACCTACCTTCTCTACCTATTCGGAATGCCTATTTCGAAAATTAGTTGGTAAATTAGTTTGTCCTGTGGCGATGCGCCTCGGGATCGTGAGAGAGCTACGGCAACCACCAACTTTCAGAATTAGCTGTGGGTTAACGGCTACATAGTTTCCGCAGACTGGACCGCCGTACGATGGTCGTTTTACATGGTAGAAGGCTCAACGGAATATGAATTGTGCTCGAGGAAAACAATTTTTTACCAACGCAAAAGCGGGCAGACGCGTGTTCGCTTGGCACTTACATATACGCGGAATTGGCCAGGTATGAACTATGGTCCTGGACTGCGTGAGTCCCCCGATCTGTTGGAGACATGTAACCCTCCGCACAGCCACATTTGTGGCCTGAATTGATCGATAGCACTTCTGTTTTCCCACCAATTTCCAACTATATTGCTTTTACATGCGACCTTCATTTCGGCCGACGAAAAACACGGCAAAAGGACCTATAGGGGAACTAGGGGCAAGATTACGCTAAGGTCATATTCAAATAAAAATATATGTATATGAGTCAGTCAAAGTTAATTATTCTTTCAAACTAATCAACATTTATTTGTCTTTTAATTTTCGAAGCAAAAAAATCAGTCCTGATTTTTACCATAGAACATTATTACTTAAATCTTTATTTTTCCAATCTCCGTATGCGGGCCAAGATGAAACAGCGGTGGGAGAATGATGGGACACGAATTATTGGCAACTTTCACATGTAAAAGTCGTTTCATTGTCAATACCAGCAATTTGAGAAGCCAATCGTTTAAGTTCTGTAGTATTTAGTCCGAATAATCTTGCTTCCATATCATTTTAATCATTTGTAAGTTATTTTTCTTCTCCTGATAGTAACACCGATTGAAGAGGAACCGAATGCTCACATAGTAGTAACGTACATAGTGGTACATTGTAAAATATCACGGCTTTGCGATAGCTTGTATTCATCTTGCCCCATTAGACGGTTAGGGAATTAACAAATAATCACGCAACAACCTTGAACATTTCTGAAAAAGCGTTCTTATTACATTAATAATTAGCATTTCCATTGTGTTTACCTACCTGCCTCTAATCAATATCAGCAACTCAAATGAACTGTAACGATGTGGAACTTTACCAAAAATTATATCGTTCCATCAAAAAATCGATATTGCTTCCTCACTCGAGACTCCTGCTTCCGCCACAGTTGATACTTTCACACTCATTCACCTCCCCGCCGCCCCACCAAACTCCAACGGGAGTATTCGTCTTGCCCCGAGTTGCCATATATCTTGAAGAAGACTCGTATCAAAGCTGCGCCAAGTTCTTATGATTCCTATATCAGCATAAGTTAACAATTTGCACAAATTTGATCAACATTACTTGAAAAATCTAACGCAAGATACCCCTTTTTTGTTTCAGCCTGGACGCCGAGAAATTCGAGCTTATCAACGTAAGTGCCTCATTTCTGTTACTTATACCTGTCATACCTCGCCAGGCCTTCGCAAAACACAATTTTCTCGTTTCGGGCGAAGTAATCAATGGTTGAATGAACTTAGCCAAGTGATGTTCAATTTAGGGTTATGCTTTAGGTGGTCTTACTTCTTATTGTCTGAAACTGGAAGTCATGCCGTATGACAAAGATACAACTTTGTTGAGACCGGACATGATTTATCTGTCCGGTCAAGGTAGGACATCAGCGAGAATAACTACCCAGTCGCAGCTAACGTGAATTTAATGCCACAGATCATGTGCCGTAGACGAAATGAACTTTAGAGTACGTTTGGTATTGAACATGTGTGCCTCATAAATATGATACAATTCAGTATAGAAATAACTGCATTCGTGAGCGGGTCCTGCATGTCAAATATTAACCTCCAGAAAATCCTGCGTTGATTCACACTTTTATTATTTGTTGTCAGTCCGATATTTTTATTTCGTCCAATTCATAAATTCATCACAACAAGTACTCTGATCCTACCGTATATTCTCTCTCTCTCTCTCGCTGGGCTTAGTTTTGCCCATCCCTTAACACCCTTTAATTCGCTCCTATGAGCGCAGCCCAGCACTCACCGAGCATAATGCACTACACATTGCGTGCAGGAGTATCCGCCAAATAACCGGAAATTACGGGCCGTGTTTCAATCAGAGTATATACCCCGAATCCAGAGCCATCATTAACCCTGCATAATAGCTCGGGCGTATGATAATCTGGAATCAAGAGAACGAGAGGGCAGATATATAGCTGTTGTGGTGTAGGGCTGGTGAGATCGAGGCTATCGGGAGAGGCAGAACGTGGGAAAGCAGCAGGCTATACAGAAGAGGGTGGAATCCTCCAGCAATCCCCCCGAGGGTGCCGAGGCGTATACCACCAATCCTCTCTAGTGTTTGAACGCTTGCATCATTCGGCAACGCCAATCAATCCCCAAAACGCTATGAAAACCCGTCGTGTCATGAAACACCACAATCGTATATTTTATTACGTACTAGCTCTGGCGATCGAAAAGGCGAAAGGGAGTTCGGTCAATCGACCGTGGTGATAACGAATAAACGTGCGATTGTAACGCGAGTTACAATGTTGGCGAGAAAAACCTGCGTGTCGATTTCGTCACGAAGCCAGTCGAACGAGAATTACACCGGAAACACGAGCAGCAAGTACTTTTAACCCTCAGTGTCTGCCTTTGGAAGCCCTAGGGTCTCTCACCAGTCATAAATCAAATATGAGAAAGATCAGATATCAAACGAGCAAAAGTTCTTCGCGACATTAATCACCTGTTATTTGAATTGCCGTCGTCTCTCGGCCTGTTTGTTTGTTGGTAATTCCAATTGCATCTTTATACAAATGCTACTTTTTTGAAGATCTGATGCAATTATCTTACCTATTACGAATCATTGTCAGGCCTCCATAGACCCTTTCAGATGACTGATTGTTGTATTCTCAAATGAAAGTTGTGAGTTGGAAAATACCTGAGTAAACTAACATTGGAAGGAAAGAAGTGTAGCTTGACAAAAGACAAGACCATGTAATTTGAATATCTCAGCTAATTCCACATTACAATGATGAGTATCATTCAAGCTGACAACAATGACTCATTTAATTAACAGAAGACCTATCGCGTTACCTGAAAAGTTTTCAAGAACGAAGAGTAAGATTAACCATGCAAACGCTCTCAAGCCCATTGACAGCAAAAACCGTATGAGAAGAAACCCTCCGAGTTTCTATTTCGACCGAGCAACACCCTTCTCGAGTTTGCACGTACTTTCATTCAGGTAAAATAATGATGTATACACAACACGACACCGCCGCTTACGCCTGAATAATATTTTCTCGCCCCTACGACTCGCTGCAATTATGAAGTTGAGAGGAGGCTCGTTAAAAAATGTGACACTTGTTATAAAAATGCTGCGTCGTTTTCGCTATAGTGCTCAAAATTTTCACACGGAAGGAAAAACTGCCAGTTCACCCCTCGGCGAATCTATAAGTGCATATGCATTGAACGAGGAATCTTGGCGCCTCCGACAACACCCTCCACTGCTTTGTCCCGAGTTCTTCGTAGTTTATGACGGGTAAATTTTTTTAACAGTTAACTGTCACCGATCTGATGTGTGCATAAGCAAAATTCTCGCGATGAAAGTGGACAGCGTATAAAACTTTTAGGTGCAACTGCGTCGATGCCGTAGGCCGTTCATTTTTAGACTGCGAGAAGTTGATTGACGAAAAAAAAGCCACCAGTGTTTAGGTGGCGTAAAAAACAGGCACACTTCGCATGCAGTCATTGCACAGAAGAGGGAACGTGCGTATGCATCACCGCCGTACTTGCAAAAACACCTCGCGGAAGCTCATCGTCGTTCACCCAAGTGTAACGGGTACACGTATGTTTCAAGTACTAGCCTCTGTGTACTTTTCTGCGCTGATGTTGGCGTCGCACTGAAGAGAGTTCTGTTTTTTCACCGCGACACCCCACCAAACGCTGCCGCACGACTGTCTCGAACAATCATCGTAAAAGTCCACTTTGATGACATGACTACATGACGGCCAGTTCAACTAAAACGATTTCCTTATGGATAACATTCTACATCCTTGCCATATTGCAGATACCATACGCTTCTGAATTCCGAAATAGTGAGATGTTTCCGGTCGTTCGTAGAGTATGACACTGACTGATAGTGGCAGTCGCTTCATTGAATACTGATCCGAGTTAACTGTCATTGATCGATGTATTATAGTAGCAATCAAATCTGAGCACCCAGAAACTTTGGCAGTGCATGGATTCACCAATCTGGTATTTAGCCCTATTCAATTCCACCCTCGTTTCCTGCTTTCAATCTCTGGACGGGTACTATGAGCCATCCCCACCGACGAACTTCATCCATCAGGGCAACACGTATTTACCTTTTCCTGGCCGTAGTGGCGTATTTTATAGGAACGTGCAAAGTACGTATCCTGCTGGTCGAATATCTTAATCATACGTAAGGGTAAATCCACCACTATATGTCTACCGATACATATGAGCTGCTGAATGGTCTCTAGAACTGTATAGGAATACTGGAGTCTCCTTTTATGCAGCCGGTCATACACAAGAATGAATTCAAGCGGTGTTGTTAGTTGGTTGCAGCCTCGCATTAACAACCTCCGACCTATGTCGAAACACGATCTTCTCCTTTGCACACGCATTTTCTCTCCTATAACTTCGCAACCCCGATATACTCTTCGGGTCATCGTAAATCTTACTCAACCACAAGCCTCTTTCTCGTTTTCGCATCGTTCTCTCGCTTTAACTCTCTTTTAACACGTAACTAAATCCCTTTCCACGTGTTTTACGATGCATCCCTGCGATCTCTATGTCTCACTCAGTGTCGTTGGTCATAGTTTTCGCTTGAGGGTGAAACGCAACAACTCTCTACCAAGCATGCCTGCATGTTCAACGATGAACAAGATATATCGATGATGCGAATCTCGCTTGCTTTATTCGCGAAAATATCAAACAGTAAATACCCGTTTATCGACTCATGCAAGTACAACTTATCGTGAGAATTGACCACACTCGGAAAACCCGAAGGTCGCAACTACATTTACAAAGGAAACGAGTTTGTCTAGTTTGGAAGCAGGTACAACTGGGTTGAATGTAAATCAAAATCTTTCGGCAGGAACCACGTGCTTATTCCTCCGCATCGGATGATCGATTGGCATAAGAACAAATAAAGATAGCTCGGAAAAGCATACAAGATGCCAAAATATGAGTGTCCAAATATGACAATGGCTTGTTTCACTCGAAATAGGATCATTGAGTTAACAATGACCAGGAGCAAGCTTTTGACATCCCTCTCCTTATCTCACCGCTTCAGGCGCGAAGCTTCTCTTGCCCCGATGAATTCACTTGATTCTCCTCGCTCGAATTATAGCTTGAGCCACTAGTACTCCAGGATATCCCTGCACTTCCACAAAATGTCTGTGAACATACGGATACCAACTCTCGTGCGCGCACACACACATATGCATATGTGATATCCACATTGGAATGTGGTTAACGCGTCGAGAGAGTTTCATATGCCGTGGAGAAGAGATGCTCATCACACGCCCATCTCCACGTCTGGCTGTACACCACGTCCCTAGTTTTGGAAGAGAGCTTGTGTACGTTCTGAGTAATAGATCCAGCGGTAGCAGTGCCAACGTAAAAGCAGTGGAGACTTTGCCTTCGAGCACATTTAAGCCCTCGGGTTTGTAGGGCACATACTTCCACCAATGCTTGCACTCTTTCTATTTTAGCCTTTTTATCTGTGTGTGCTTGTGATTTCCTCATGTACCTGTCTTTCCCTCTCGCTCCCCCTCCCCGCCCCCTCTCTCTCTCTCTCTCTCTCTCTCTCTCTCTCTCACTCGATCTACAAAGCAACGTACATCGCATACGTACGCTACGGTGAAACGCGTAGAGGCGTTTCCTCGCCCTCTTTGCCAACCCCTTGCTTTCATTCGCATTTCCCGCTCTTTCGCGCAATTAAGCAGCCCGCAACTGAGAGTTTCCAACGCTTCGCCTCCAGAACTGATTCCCTTCTCTGAGAATCCACATGCTCGGAACACATACGCGCTACACCTCCAACAATTATTTCATCTTTGTGAAAGCGAATATATCCCCCTGACTTCATACACACATGTACGTGACTGCTTTTCTTCTCTGTAAATATCCACGCTTCAGACATTCTGCACAACTGGAATGATTACTTTGCACATTTATTATCCGATTGATGGTCGGTACATTACACATTGGCAGGTATATGCAGCAATGTGTAACGCCCGTGTGTACACATACCTACTGTGTACCAATGGTCAATTGGTATAGATTGGTACACATGAGGGGCTTGCAAATTGGCGCATATGTGTATCAATACGCCAGTGCCTGTGGCAAGGAAATCAGTAAGATCGATTCGAATCTGAGACCACAATTCCAACCTCGAGAACTGCCGACCCAAAATAGCGAGTCAAAGGTAATTGAGTAAGTTCTAATATTCCTTCTGTGGTCCCATCCAGAGATTGTATTCCACCATCTCTCTATCAACATGCAGTTATGTGTAACGTTGCGTTACGAATATCGACACTATCCGAGAAAGACGAGGTAAGCGGGCTGGTGTAGCTCAGTGGTCAGAGCAGTCGACTGGCAATCGAAAGGTCCCGGATTCGAATCTCGAGCCAGAAGCGCACAGCATTTTTTCTCCGACAGTACTCTAGGATTTTTTTCGGAGAGTTACAAATGGCGACCAACAACGGCCCACGGTCGAAAAAAAAAAAATATTCAGAACCAGAATTATCCTTGATTGCCGTGGAAAAGAAACCCTCCCTGAGAAAAGAGTCTCATTGAGCTAGCCTCCCTATCTTCCACTCAGTCCAGGACGGCCTGTAGTACCCCTGCCCCTTCCGTCCCTCAGACAATTCCTGCATCTGTAGGAGTACCCGTTACGTATTGAGTTTAGTTTGGGCAAATTTTTAGTCCACCTTCCAAAGTCGGATCGACTCTGGCAGGGGGGGGGGGGGGGTTGTAACGTTGCGTTATGGATATGGAGACTCCGAGAAAGTTGAGGTAAGCGGGCTGGCGGTAGCTCAGTGGTCAGAGCAGTCGACCGGCAATCCAAAGGTCCCGGGTTCGAATCTCGGCCCAGAAGCGCACCGCATTTTTTTCTCGGACAGTTCTCTTGGAGTTTTTTTCGGGGGATTAAAAATGATAGTTTCCGGAAGAATCTTGTGTATTATATAGTGTTTTCTTACTGGCTCGCAAAGCTTAGTCTGACGGATACAAACGGCCAACTTCTGCATCTAGTAGTAATAGTGCAGAAAGAATCCTAGTGGCGACGCTCGCAACGTGACCGAAGGTCGATGTCCCGTACGTTGATTACGTAGAACCGAAACGAATATTTCTGAGGATGGCAGTCCAATTAATTCTGACAGGAGCGCGTCCAGTTTCCGCTCGATTTAATCCCCTTTGGTAGGTACGTGTTCTCCTCTGCGTGTCTGCGTGAGACTTTTTATCGCTGTATTGAACTACCTATATTTACAGCGATATATATGAAAATTGTCGTTTCGAAATAGGATCGAGCATTGCGTAAACTTTAAGACACTGATCAATGGAAGGAAAATAGTTAACAAAACCGTCAATTCCTAGGTAAAGTCGTCAACTAAAGACATCGGAAGAATAAACAATGGCGATGAAAATAGTTGAACCCTGTCCACGAGTTTCTCCTTTCGTCCTACTTCGAGACCATCATAATGGAATCGTACACACGTTGACGTGGGAACTTGTCTACAATTTTGTTTAATCCCCCCCCCCCCTTTTTCTCTTCCGTCCAGTGACCGAGGCATACGCCTCGTAGTCTCTCCTTTCATTTTGCGCATACACCAAGGAGAATAATTGCCGACCAACTGGACCGCGTGTAAATGAATCTAATTGCATCTGAAATTTAAATATCGGAGTGAAGGAGTGGAGGAACATTTGCATTTAATGCGAATATTTAAACGGACGTTCGTTGTGAGACGAAGAAACAGAGGTATAGGTGCATTTGGTCGGGGAAACGGAAAAACCACATATGCATATACATGTATATATCCCGAAACGTTATTTCGAAGACATTCGACTTTTAGGACCGTCCTCATAGTAATTGAGCAAAGAACCAACAAAATTTCGTTATTTCTTCCGCTTGGCTTGGCTTTAGCGGACGCGCAGTCTTACCGGCTGGAACCAAAGTAAATGTCAGAGAAGCATTAAAATTATACAGCATGCCGAAAATCAGGATCCTTTGCTTAGAGAACGTCATGCCTCAGGACAAACACAAAAGAGGTCTAGTACATTTTCGGGGTGGCAGGAACAGGGCCAATAGCGTACCCGGTGTGAGACGTCTCGCTCTGATAAGCTTAAGGGACGACGTTATGCAATATTGTGATAAAGGGTGTGCGGTGACGGCACAGAGGAGGTGGTCTGGCCCCATATTGCACAGTGATGAACGTACGGCCGAGTCCTGCCTGACGTCGCCCCAGGCCGCACAGGGGTTGTCGTGTGTGCTATCGCTATATCGCAAGGGCTCGAACTATGCTTGCTGGTGTTACTCGTGCTTCGTTGTAGTTCCGCATATGGTTGATCAAAAATTTTATAATAATAGCAAAGTAGCGGGAGGCTGAGCGAATGAGCGATGAGGTGTGGAAGTGAATGAGAGACGGAAAAAGGTATAGGATGTGAGATACAATGCAGAGGTCGACGGACAGGGAGAGATGATTGTCTAACGAGAATGAAGAGCCTTCGTAATGGACAAGCGAAAGCGCGGCAAGCTCAGGGCGAAACAGTGCTAAAATTTATACTTGGCGGTGAGAAAAATTGCCCGCAGGAAAGATGAAAAAAGAGGGCTCATTGCGGTATATAACCGCACATGTAGCGAGGGTCTGCGTAATATGGAAATACGCGGGAGTAATGGATATACACATTTATATGAATATAGAAATATCCTACTAACAAGGAACATCCCTTCAGTGCCCGCCTTCGATTTTTTTGAATCTCATATACGTGATGAAGCATTGAAAACAATTAGATACCTATGTTTTCAGCGGAAAACGGTTTTAAGGGCGGAAACCACCCCTTAAAGAAAGGCGCGTCAGCCCGTGATTTTTTTCAATACTTCTATAGTGGATTGTTCATCATTTTACATCGGAAGAATTTTGGTTTTTGTTTCATTCAGATCGGTGGACTGCTGATGAGTGAAACTGCAAAAGCACCAATCGACATGCCTTTGTCTTCATCGAGAGAATTACATGCAAAACACTTCCGTGTTTTCAATGCTTTGTCACATATATGAGTTTCAACAAAGTCGAAGGCGGACACTAAAGTGATGTTCCTAGCAAACCCTGCATACCAATAATTACAAAACTGATGTATTTTCTTTGAACCGGGTATACTTTACGATCTGCCACATACCAGTTACGTATTTTTTAAATATTTTTTTATAGGTTAGTTCCATTGTCAGCCATGCGGGCATCTATGATTCCGTCTCTTTTGCCACCACGCTTGTCTGTTTCACACTTCCAGTCCCTCGTAGACTTTACGGAGTGTCGCCTTTACAGGCTGTTACGGTATATCGAGCTTCAGTTGTGTTGACCATAGGGAATTCGGTAAAACCGCCATCTGCTTGATGGTTGGCGCACAAGTCGGTGCTCCACACTACACTCAGCCAGTTACGTACTGAAACATCCTTAATAAGCTAAATATTGTTTTTTACAAACATTTTTATGTCTTTGGATACTTTACGTATTGGAATTCATTGGAAAACCTATTGGCATCGCAGATTTTTATGATTTCAGTCTTTGGGATATATGGGAGGGTGTGAACGTCTAAATGACCTTTTTTCTTCTCAATATAATACGATTTGGGGGCTGTTGCTTTGATGGCTCGAGATCAAATGACAATATGTATCAGAAACACCAACGAATACTGCATACCAGTCTACTGGTATGCAGTATTCCAGCTGTTCTAAGAGCTGGAGAATAAACGGGAAAAGGGATAACACGAGTAGTTCAACATCATGCTGATGGCAGAAGATATGGATTTTGCCAGTCTTTGGGAGATAAGGGAGGATGCGAACATCTAAATGAACTTTTTTCTTCTCAATGTAATACCATTTGGGGGCTGTTGCTTTGATGGCTCGAGATCAAATGACAATATGTATCAGCAACCCCAACGAATACTTCATACCAGTAGAAGAGCTGAAAAATAAACGGGAAAAAGGATAACACGACTAGTTCAAGTTCATGCTGATGGCAGAAGGGATTGATTTTTTCAGTCTTTGGGAGATGTGGGAGGGTGCGAACATCTGAATGAACTTTTTTTCTTAAGAAAATAATACCATGTGGGGGCTGTTGCTTTGATGGCTCGAGATGAAATGACAATATGTATCGGCAATACCTACGAATACTGCATACCAGTAGAAGAGCTGGAGAATAAACAGGAAAAAAGGATAACATGAGTGCTCTAGTTCATGCTGATGGCAGGCGATATTGATTTTGTCAGTCTTTGGGAGATATGGGAGGGTGCGAACGTCTAAAAGAACATTTTTCTTAAGAAAATAATACCACGTGGAGGCTGTTGCCTTGATGGCTCGAGATGAAATGACAATATGTATCGGCAACACCTACGAATACTGCATACCAGTAGAAGAGCTGGGGAATAAACGGGAAAAAAAAGAATAAAACGAGTAGTTCAAGTTCATGCTCATGGCGAAAGATATTGGGTCACACAAACTTTCCCAAGTAGGAAGTGGCATTGTGCTGCTGAATTCTTTTTACTACAGACCTCCCTACTTACTGTGAAGGTTCGACTGTTATGGCACAAGAGGGCTTACCTTAATTCACACCCCAAACGATTTTCTCTATTTGCACACAAGAAGCTGCATACGCCCGTATGTCTCTGAGCGGCCTATGTAGGGGAGCAAAAACGAGACGCGATAAAAGGGAAATATTTCCTGAGATAGGTCCTGGGCTCTTTACGTGACGAGAGAAACGAGATTGGAGATTGTTAGAAAAATAAGAGAGTTGAAAAAACCATGATAGTTCAGAATGACTGTTTTTCACCCTGTCGCTTTTTCTTTGGCTCTCTCTGGTCCTGTCGCTACCCTTCATTCCAGCATGTTCTTCACTCTCCGTCTGTTTAATACCCTCTTTCACCTCTATCTCTACTTTTTATATATCGTCTTGATCCATTTTCTCGTTCTTTCTCACACTCAATTATTTTCTCTCCATTCTTTCCGCAGACCCACATTATTATATGCCAACCATCGTTTTCGTACATCCAGATTTCTCTCTCTCTCTCTCTCCCTCTCTCTCTCTCTCTTTTCTCTCTCTCTCTCTCTCTCTCTCTCTCTCTCTCTCTCTCTCTCTCTCTCTCTCTCTCTCTCTCCCTCTCTCCCTCTCTCTCTCTCTCTCCCTCTCTCTCTCTCTCTCTCTCTCTCTCTCTCTCTCTCTCTCTCTCTCTCTCTCTCTATCGCTGTCTCGCTTCATTTCACTCGCTTTTCTCTTTTCATCTCGATGGCTGTGTCGAAAAGTGGATCCATTTGGCTTTGGCATGAAGCACTCTACGCCCAACTTTTTTTTTATTGCCCTCGCCGAAATCAGGCTTAACGCTATCTCCGTTCTTTCGGCGTCTCTACCAACCAAGTCCGGAGAAAAGTGTTTGGGGCACGATCTTGATTTCTCTATTTTTTTCCCTTCTTTTCCCTTGGAGCTACCCTTTTTCACCCTTACACGGAATACGCTGGAAAGATCCCGCCAACTTTCAGCCGAAGTGGTCGTATACGTCTTTTCCATTAGCTTATCACGAAAGTCCCGCGACGTATACGGGCCTATAAATTCCGCTCCGAGGATAAGGCCGAAAATTGCCGGAGTTGTTGGATGATCTCTGATACAACGACCAGCCACAATCACCACGTGGACATCACTTCGGAGGGCTTTAACTCTTCCAAGCTTAAATCACGGCCCAAAGAAGCCGGATGATGAACACGCAGAATCGCGATTCTAGCGTGGGCTGTTCGTTACTGATAAACTTAATGACCACGATGACGGCCTGAATGGACAACAAGAATGGAACAAATCTTCGTAGACAATGCTACTTTCGTCTTTTCATCATTTATTTTCATTCTACAGGGTGTCCAATAGGAAGTTGCTGAAACTAATCGACTGTCATTTTAAAACACGTGCACAGAATCAGAAAAGTCAAATTGCTTTAAATAGAGGAAACTCTGCAGTTTTAAGAGCATATAAATAAAACCCAGTCAAATATTTTTTATGTCAATTTATTACATCTTATAAAAATAACGAAAAAGTACAGTGATTAATGATAGATATTTTCGAAGTGCGAACCGTTAGATTGTGCACAAAAATCAATTCTCTTTTGAAAACTGTGAAAAACTGTGTCCAACATATCGTTCGTAATGTCACGAACCAGTTCCTGGATGGCCGCGATCAGTTCTTCTACTGTGCTGGGGTTTTTAGCGTAACAATGATCGTTAATGTAACCCCACAAGAAAAAATCACAAGGGTTCAGGTCCGGTGAGTACGGAGGCCATTCTAGTCCGCCTTGAGCAAATTTAGGGTACCCCAGACCGATTACTCGAATCCCATATACGCGATGAATAGCTTCAAACACCTCATGAGTCCGGTGCGGCGTCGCTTCATCTTGCATTAAGTAAACATTTTTAACCAGTCCCCTCTTTTTTGCATAAGGGAAGAATTTCGTTTGCAAAAGCTGTTTGTAACTCTCTCCTGTTACCGTAGATTCCAAGAATTGCAAATAAATTCCTTTTATTGAAATCGCTGCCCATGCCGCTACTTTCTGTCGATGAAGGGACTTCGCTAGCGATATGTTGGGATTTTCCGTTCCCCAAAACCGGTAATTTTGCTTCTTTACGTACCCATTCATCCAAAAATGTGCTTCATCGGAATAAATAATCAAATTCTCATTAAGTTCTTCGGCTTCAAACATTCTCGTAATAGTGTTACAAAATTCGATGCGTTTCGTCATGGCATGTTCAGTTAACAATTGATGAGTGCTTATTTTATACGGATGAAACTTAAAAAAATATTTCAAAATGTTGTGTAATGATGATTTGGTTATTTTTAATGCTTGAGCAGCTTTCCGAATCGAATCATTTGGATTTTGTTTGAAATAATTCTCAACTTCGTTGATCTTCTCTGGTGTAGTCACCGTAACAGATGGACCTGGCAATTCGTGTCTACGGTTCTGGAGTGTACCATACTTCACGAAGTTATCGATCATCCTACAGAAATTAACGTAGAATTACTTCAATGCAGTTTAATTGAATTGAAACACAAGTTGCGTGATAGATGAATATGAATAAATATTAAATTCTTACCTTTTCAGAGTGTTTTCCCTAGCAACTATATGAGTTCCAAACTTAGTACGAAACCCTCTATACCCATTACTATACATTTTTCCCCTCGAGAAGAAGCACTCAACAAGATATACTTTTTCTTCCGTGGTGAGCTCACTCATTTTGACGCGCGCGTACTTGCTTCAACCACGGCTGGAAGAAAACTGCGGGGCCTCAGGCATGCGCCTTAGAAAAAGGGACCCCTATTGAATTCATGGAGGGAAGAGACACTTGCTTAGTTTTAGCAACTCCCTATTGGACACCCTGTATAACAACGCTAGTGTTTCCTTTCTCAAAACTGATTTTCCCAAAATCATATACGTTGTCTATTACTTTTTTTTTTCGTTCATCACCATTTACGTAGGAATGGCCTAGTATTGAGTCCTTTCAATCGCGGCTCTCGCGCTCTGTCATTTTTCCGTGAAATTTCATCACTGGCGCTGCGGTGGAAAAATGGGCGATGTACAAATTGAATTAGCAGGATACGCGTTCGGCATGATAAAGAGGGTCGAGGGTTTTTTTTCGCGAAGCTTCCCGCTTCGAGCGTCGAGCCACACAGGCCGGACATTTTTGCTCGCGTGTCAACAATAATCCCAACGTTGTCGTGACTCATTTTTTTTTTATTCGACGTGACACACCAGCTGCATACATTGGTATGTAAATATATAGTGGAATGTGATTTTGTAGACATGAATACGAGCACCCGATGTTGCAAAAATCACCTTCAGGTGAAAGGAGGCATTTCCCTTCAACTCTTACTATTTTTATTATGTTGCGAAAGTCGTATCAGAGTTGTCATGAAACTTCTGCTATGTCGCCCGTGTATGAGAGCCTAACTTCAATAATTAATTGCTCGACAATCACGCAGACAAAGTGCTTGAATTTTTACACGGAGTCGTAACACATGTTCGCAAACATCCTCAATGAATTTTCAGCAAATTCTTACTGTTTCGCGATAGCTGAGCAACCACTTTAAAAACAAATTAGGCCGTGCTCAAAACGTACCCAAAATAGTGGAAAAACGTTTTGAACCTGTTATATCGATGTATGGCGTTGAAGTTCCTAAACCTTTTTTTGCGATCCGAGGTCATAGATCTCTAATAAAAATACGTGACAACGTTTAAATGATTTTCACAGCCTAAACTGGCCGAAAAAGCCGAGCAATCGAAGGAAGACACAATTGTGACGGGCCAAAAGAGCTGTTTTTGACGAATTCGTTTGTTTACTAGATTATTTATTTGGGATTCGAAAAAAGCTATGTTATCAAGCATACATTGAATTTATTTCGTGTAAACTTTGATTTGAAAAAATTAACATTAACAAATTTACTGAGGTATAGTAGAGCCTCTCCATAAAAAATGTCGTCCAACGCCCAGATCAATGACTAGACAATGGTTGCTCTAAAAAATAAAAATAAGAAAATTTTATAATCTATATAATAGTAGTTCTCGTTGTAAGCTGTTTTTTCGAGCCAAACAAATTTCACGAAGCGGGCACGTTGAAAAATCCAATTTTGGTGAAATTTTTACTCATATTCGTGGGCTTGAAAAATAATAAAGTTGAAAAAAAAACGATTACGTATACGCTACTGCAATTACGGGAATATTGATTTTTAACTAATTGAAAATCGGACAATTATAGCTAGAGTTATGCTTCTCCGGCCAGGTCGAGAAAAGTACCATCGAAAGTTTTAGTACAAGTAAACCGTAGTGCTACCTGCTCCCACTGAATGGTCTGTAACTTGATCAATTTTCAATACGTCAACTTGAACATTTTTTCACATGTTCTCGAATATGTATACTTTGAGAAAGTGCGAAAAATCCATTGTTTTTAACCCGTCGCAGCAACGTCCCGCCTCAAAAGGGAAATGAATTTTCGTTGCATTCCAACGATGCAAACTTCAACGTCGTGTCTATATAGCATTATGTGGGGTACATGCTTCCGACTTTTGTGAATTTTTTAAACAGCTTCCAAGCGAATGGAACTCTCGTTCGTTGAGGACGTACTAAAATATTCGCTCCAAGTTATACCAAGGCTCTTGCAGCCTCCCTTCTGCTCGCCAGTCCATCGGGTATGCAGTGCAAAAATGCTCTGATTTTATCGAACCCGCTATCTCCATCTCCTTTCCTTTTTCCGATACAGCGCACCAGCGAAAGAGAGAAAAAACGACAGTGAGAGAGAGAGAGAGAGAGAGAGAGAGAGAGAGAGAGAGAGAGAGAGAGAGAGAGAGAGAGAGAGAGAGAGAGAGAGAGATGAGATCACACTGCAGAGTTGATGCGATAGAATCCCAAACCGGGGAATCGCAATGCATCGATTTATTCATCGCGGAAATCGAGCGTAACAGCGCACAAAATGCCTCTAAACATTGAAGCCCGATCGGAGAGCCGCGTTGTACTCAGCAGCACGTATCACTCGGCCATGCGAAGCTGCAAAATCCTCCATACCAATATATATACATACATACATACATACATATATATATATATATACACACACACACACACACACACACACACACATATATGAGTATAAATAAATAAATACACGCACGTCCGTTTAGCTATACACTTTACAGGTATCAGTTACTGTCAATGGGAAAACGCTTGGATGACCACACACCTGATCGTTCACTCAGCCCTCCATTCCGTTCTCCCTATCGATTACACGTCTCGTCGTATTCTTATTTTGTCAACGTGTTACGTATTATTAATATCAACGTGTTTTTTGCCCAGGCACACTCGATTGGCAATGATCTCGTCGCAACGGCTTTGGACTTTTTGCTCGTAACTGAAGGACTCGGTGGTAGAAAAGAGTAAAAAAATTGTTCCACGTTTTACGTGGACGAGTTCGACGAAGGTTTCTGAATCCCCAGATACGCGTCGTTATTCGGGAAGTTTTTTCGGGATTTTTTATCAGGCTATATATCAGTGGATTTCACCACTGATTTGCACCGAAACTCAACATTTGTATGAAAAATCGTCACAAGTGTGCGAAAAGACGTTTTTCTCGCTTAGCTGGCGTGATTTTGAGCCTTCGACAAAAACTCGGTGATATTCGTATTCGGCGGGAAATTTCGTATTAAATAGGCCCTTGAAACGGTTAGAAAGTCGAAAAAAAATATGGTAATTATGCAGTTTGGCGCCTTTTCCGAAAAACGGCGGGAAATTTTTTTTTTCGCCACAAACTGCCTCTATTAGTCCTAACTAATGATATTTCGTCGGGGGAGGCTGACATTTTCCATAATTACCATGAGTTATGGGGTTTTCAAGTTTGAGAAAACACATGATGGAATAGGGCATTTTCATGCATTTTGGCAGTGTGTGTCGGCTCTGGAACGACTTTCAACTGAAACCCAGTATGCAACGCACCCTCTGGGGGGGTTCGGGGGGGTGAAACCCCCCCGAACGGGGTGAAGGGGCAGTGCCCCTGCGGGGGTGGAGGGGGCGGAGCCCCCCCAAGATACTGGAAAGAGATTTTTAAAAGAAAAAAAGTCTCTTTTCCATAATTGTTCTACCAATAGCGTTTGTGTGTGTGTGTGTGTGTGTGTGTGTGTGTGTGTGTGTGTGTGTGTGTGTGTGTGTGTGTGTGTGTGTGTGTGTGTGTGTGTGTGTGTGTGTGTGTGTGTGTGTGTGTGTGTGTGTGGGTGTGTGTGTGTGTGTGTGTGTGTGTGTGTGTGTGTGTGTGTGTGTGTGTGTGTGTGTGTGTGTGTGTGTGTGTGTGTGTGTGTGTGTTATTTTGAAAATGAGTCTGGAAATCGTCGAATGTACTGTGTGTAGATTTGTTTTGCTATATGTGCGTGCGTGTGTGTGTTACCTGTTTACAAGTTACCTACACAGCTATGTGTCTTCTTATAGGTAGTATAGTACCAAAATTTTGAACGTATTTTGACTATTTACTAAACACACATATACACACATGCACACGCAAACGCATTCCCAACAAAAAAAAAAAAAATTAAAAATCTCAAACTTCAAAACCCCATAATTTATGGAGTTTATGGGAAATGTCAGTCTCCCCCGACGAAATATCATTTGTTATGATGGAATAAACAACCCCATGGCGAAAAAAAAAATTTCCCGTCGTTTTTCGGAAAAGGCGCCAAACTGCATAATTACCAAAAATATTTTTCGACCCGTTTGGCCACTTTGTTGGAAACGCCAAAATCGTGAATTTTTTAACAGCCGTAAAGTCGATTATATTTAAGTGACGTAAATTTACTCAGGGGTTTTGGCAAGAATTTTGAAAGACTAAGAAAATGCCGTTCCATTGATCACGATATCTCGATGTTTTCCCGAAAAGTCCACTTGTAACGTTGCCAAAAAAGTGGCAAAGGGGAGAGAGTGTGATGGAAAAAATTTGCAAAAATCGACAATTCATCGGAACACCATGATTCAAACGGTATTTTAAAGACAACACGATTACGAAGAAAATGAGCACAGGGTGACGTTCCAAATAGGGAGAAAAAAAATGATCGATGATTACGTCAAGACACTTATTTTTTGCCAAGATTGGGAAAGTTTTGGGAAAATAAATATTTATTTATTAGTTCCTATCGATATATTTTTAACCTCCGAACACGAATTTGACATCAATTTTCCCCAAAACCTTCAACTTTGATAGACCATCCCCAAAAGTGTGTGAAAACAGGTTTTTCGCGTTTAGCTGGCGTAATTTTGAGCTTTCGACAATAAAACTCCGTGATATTCGTAGCCAGCAGAAAATTTTTCATCAGATAAACCCGCAAAATAGCTCAAAAGAAAAAAAAATATTTTGCGATCCTTTTGGCCACTTCTCCAAAATCCTGAAAGTCCAAAAATTTGGGTTAGCAATAGTGTAGGTTCCATTTGAGTGACATAAATTAAGTATGGGAGGTTTGAAAAGGATTTTGATATACTTAGCTAAAGAATGCCGTTCGATTCATCCCGATACCTCAATTAGTTTTCCCGAAAAATCGACTTGAAAAAAAAAGCCAAAAAGAGACAAATGGGTATGTATGGAAAAATTCGCGAAAATCGATGGTCCGTCTTTGAAATTCTGTAAAAAAAAATTTTTAATTCATCGGAACACCGTGATTCAAACGGCATTTTAAAGAAAAAAACGATTACGAAGAGAATAAGCACACGCTGGCGTTCCAAATTGGAACAAAAAAAAAAATTATCAACGATTCAGTGAAGCCCCTAATTTTTGGCCAGAATAGGAAAAAAATTGGCTTTTAAATATTTTTTTTCTTTTAATGTATATTTATCCCCTGAGCACGGATTCACTATTTATTGCCTCCGAAATTTTCAATTTCCATCGTAATCGTCAAAAATCTATCGCTATGTGTCACGCATTTTTTAAATAATTATTCTCCAATCCATTTGTTCGTTACGAATAAACAACGTCGTCTCCTTGGCTAGAAGAATGTTTGTAACGCATGAATAACGACAGTGGGGAAGAAAAAAAAACCACTTGGTAGAGAGTATCGTTGACAAAGCGGTCGAGAGAGAAAAAAAAACGAACGCCATAGACGAGAGTGAAAAAAAGTCTGACAGTCGAGGCCGTTATGCGCAGAGGGACGATTTTAATTATCGTAGGGGGGGCTCCCGTATTAGGTGCATGGTTATTAACGAGACCTCCGCTACGCTTTGCTTCGAAGCTGTTTTCTCTGCCCCCCTGCCCCCCCCCCCCGCCACCCCCTCAACTTGAGAGGGAAGTAAAATCATTTGTTTCCGCGGCAGCTGGAAGTAATACCGGTCGTTTTACTCGCTCGTTCGTGTGTTCGTCGGTCACTGTCGAGGAAAAGCGCGAGGGTGGCGTTATGCAAGCTTTTTGCCTACATATAGATATACCACGGTCGTATCTCGGCTCGGAAGATATTCGAGGATAATCCTCGGAGTCATTCAATATAAACAAAAAAAGTAGCACAAAAGAGCATGCCCAGTGTTTTTGGCCTTTGAAAATCTCTTCGTGAGCCCTAAAGATTAACAAGGACTGTAATTACGGACTAATCGTGACAGAAGAATGAATATCATCGGAATTCATCGTGGCAATTTGTCTGGGCAAATTTCGTGTATACGTATGTAGTACCGTGGATTTTGGTTACTTTGATCAACCTTAAAATGAAAATCAATACATTTCTTCAAGTAATATCGCAACAAAACATGTTCAATGGAAACGTCAACGCCTTTTTATTTTCAAAATTACAATTTAAAACATTTAAAAATAAATGAGAAAAAAATAGTTAGTCGTAATCAAAGTGATGCTGAGATTGGGGTTACTTTGATACTCCGCTTTTTCTTAATGAAAATTGGAAGTAACCCCATAAAGGAGCATTTTTCGTAAAGAAGAAAAAAAAGGTAACGGTATCGAAAGTTACGACGATGTTTATTGTTTTGAGGTTACTTTGATCGAATAAATATTACACCTTCAATTTTCAAAATCAACTTTATTGTTAAACAACTGGTTTTTTATATTTATTTATGCGGTAACACATATATACAAATGCCATAAACGTCGAAAGATTAAAAAACTAGCAAGAACACGTTGTAATACTTATGTCTACCTAGATATCTAAATCACAAAACGAGATCACATTGGTACCATTAGGAACATGGTTCACTTGAACTAGGTCACGTACCAAATCACACTAATTTTAAGACAAAAAATATCAAATAACAATTTGATATTTTTTTGTCTTACAATTTACAACTTACAACAAGAAAACAAGTATCAAATAACAACTTGATATTTGTTGTCTCAAAGTTAGTGTGATTTGGTATAGAATTGCAAAATTGTCTGTTGAGAAATGTTCCCAATGACCACATTAGGAACATTTATTAACCTACAATTGAAACTCACAATTTAAAAAATTATCAAAAGACGAGAATCCCTGAGAATACTCTGAGACGAAGAATAAAGATAATGAGTGGGGTGAAATTGATCAATGATCAATTTCCCTGTCGAAGCGATCAAAGACACCCCAACGAAACAACTGTCGCCCATAAAATATGTTTCTGAGGTTATGCCACACAACAAAGCATAATGGTGTAGTTTAATATACATCTGACAAGGTGGATGTTACCAATAACATGTCATTATAACACTCAACTTGTTATTTTTCAAGTTATTCGAGAATGAAGAATAGTTCAAATACATGACTTGCGTTTTAAAATATTTTAACGGTCATTTAATCCCGTTCGTTTGTGCTGCGTCTGAGTGACAACATAAAGAGACATTCAGGCTTGCCAACCGTAAAGAAAAACTTTCGGTCGCGTTCAGAAACATCGTAATTTAAATATTGAAAACAAAAAAAAGTTCTTATTAAAGTCACCCCAATCCACCGTAATGCGTTTAGTGTATGTATAAGGGTGGCACAATTTTAAACTCTATTTTTTTCCTTTTTCTCACCATCCAATTATCTTCTTGAATAAAAAAAATTGTCGCGAAAGCTGCGAACGGTCAAAAAATATTTAGAGGTCGCTCAAGCCTCCCAAAAAAGTAAATTTTCATTAAAAAATTGACGTTTTTTCCGTCCACTTCTCGCCCAAGAATTTTACGGTTTATAATTTTTAATTAACCTCGCGAAAGCTTTAGCCGGCCAATGAATATTTAGTGGTCGCTCAAGAGCTTTGAAATTTCCAATTTTCGCCATTTTTTAACTCTTCTCACTCATAAATTTGACGCTTTGTCAAATGTTCAAAACAATTAATCTTTTTTTCTTTAGAAACAGATTTTTCAAATTTACCTCACACTTCTAACCTAAGAATTATAAAAATTGCTCTCATAAAATAATTCTTTAAAGCTCTTGTCCGTAAACAAAATTATAGGTCGTTTTATTAGGAAAAAATGAAATGGCAGCTGTTTTCCGCGCATCGTAATGCGTCCCACAGTTGGTCTCGTTAGTCAAACTGCGGACCAATCGTAGCTGTACTTTGTGACGAGCGACGTCATAATACAATAACACATAATAATACATAATAACACATATTGTCTGATTGGTGTTTGTTACAAATTATTATAATAAATTATTCAGAAAATGTAACACTTTACTGTTTATTTTGTTTTTATGCTGCAAGGAGCTATAGTGGCCGCGAGATTTGTTTTTTTTTGCGGAAATTCTGAATTTCGAAAACTTGGAGCGACCACTAAATATTCATTGGCCAGCTAGATTTAATTTAAAAATTTAAAAGAGTTAGAGTTAATTTAAAAATTATAAAGCGTAAATTCATGGCCGAGAAGTGGAAGAAAAAAAAACGATTTTTAATGAAAATTTAAATTTTTTGGAGGCTTGAGCGACCTCTAAATATTTTTTGATAGCTTTTTTTGTCTTTAAAGAAGATAATTTGAACGCGAGGAAAGGGAAAAAAATAGAGTTCGAAATTGTGCCACTCTAATTTATATACAAACGAATAATACGCATATGAGATTTTAATTAATGTGAATCTTCGAGGACTATGTTTATCGAGCGAAAATGTTATTGACGTACATCTTGATTAATTAATGTAATTAATTGAAACTGTAAGTAATATCGATGTAATCGAAATTAATTACAATTAAAACTGTAATTAATCTCGATTCAATTACAATTATTTACAATTAACTACAATAAAAAATATAATAAATTTTAATTATTAATTACAATTCAAATGTACTTTATCTTAATAGTTAAGTATAATTTAAAATGTACCTAATATTCATAATTAATTACCATTCAACATGCAATTAATCTTAATAATTAATTACAATAAATAATTCAATCAATATTTATAATTAATTTATGTAAATCTTTGAGAATTATATTTATATTATATATTCAATAATATATATCGGGTTATGTGCTCATTTTCCATAAAAGAATTTCATAATAATTATAAATTATTTCACGATCCAACGACTACATTACCGGGCGCGACTTTGAAATCCACGTTCGAGGACACTTTGCTTTCACTCGAAACGGTTACCTCCTCGCATACTCTAGAAAATTACAGCTAATTCGCTGCATAGCCTCAGCTAGCAAAGTTTCACGATTTGCTCTGTTAACGATGATCACGACATCGGTAGAATTTCAACGCAACTGTTTAACAACAAAAGAACTTGTGTGTTACCAGGGTACGTGTACTTTCGTCCGTAAATTAAAGTGACGTTAATGACAATTTCTGCTGTTACAAATATTTAAGAACGTCTTTTGTGTAGATATAATTTAAGTCGGCTTATTTTTATCCATAATGCCCGTGGGCCAACGACCCGTGAATGCTTTTCATAAAAATAACTGAAAGTTATGTATGAGATTTCTAGACATTGTGCATATTTCTATAGTTTTCGCCGGTGTATGCGCCCGGTGTCATTGTTTCGTGACGAAAGTACCGAATGGAAACAATAGTCAAGCGCAACTCTGTGCATATACAAGAATGGCAAACTCTTTGCGAGTGCGAAAGAGAGAGAGAATTGTGAAAAGATTAGGGGCATGAGTAGAGAAGGTCTGAACCGAAAGTTGAAGCGGACAGATATGGAAGAATAAAGGACAGACATAATGAAAAGCGTATATAGTTCTTTATATACGCGTGGATGGAGCATTGTATAAAACTGCACCTATTCAAAAAACGACCCCATATATATGAAGATATTTTTCATAAATTCATTATTATTATTATCATTATTATAATGTATATATACATATATATATATATGTGTGTATATATATATATATATATATATATATATATATATATATATATATATATATATATGTATATGTATGTATGTATGTATGTATATACATTATAATAATGATAATAATAATAATGAATTCATGAAAAATATCTTCATATATATGGACGTGTTTTTTTGAATAGGTGCAGTTTTATACAATGCTTCATCCACGCGTATATAGAGAACTATGTACGCTTCATACTATATATATATATATATATATATATATATATATATATATATATATATATACAGGGTTATGAATCGATAATCCTGCAACTCCCCATAGGTCAGATCATGTCCTACTATGCTGGAATTTTAGTTCAGTAAAAGTCCCATGGTTTTCGGAATAAAAATCATCGGCTTTTGGTTTTTCGCACGCCATTTCGACAAAAGAAAACTTAGTTGACGTATTTTTTTTTAATACTTGGTAATTTGTTTTATTTACAAAAGTCTGCTTGTTAACTTCAAATGTTAAAGAAACTTTATGAAAAAAGATCTTGTGCAGAATTTCACACAAATCAATTCGAACATCTGACTTTGATAGCCTGCGGTGTAAAAAAATGTAGTACGGATATCGTGCAATTTACTTTATAATGTTGCTTAGTTATCGTCGATTCATATCATTTGTAGAAATGGCATGCAAAACACCAAAAGTAGATGATTTTTTTTTCAAAAATAACATAAGCAAACCCAAAATCGCGAAAACCGTGGAACTTTTACGAAACTGAAATTCGAGCATATAGTAAGACATGATCCGACGTATCGACAGTTGCAGCATTATGCATTAATAACAGGACACCCTGTATACATGGATGTGTGTGTAAAAATATTATTAAATTTATTGAAAATATTTTCGAAGGTATTAACGATTTGCCCGTACATAAATGTTACCGTATCAATCGCATTAAATCTGTATAGTCGGATACCTTCGTACCCACACATTGGCGAATTATTTCAAACAATACTATTTTTACCTGACACATATATAAGTTCTTCTCGAAATACGCTATTGATACGCGTTGAAAAATCCAATTAAATCTATTTTGATTCACGGCCATAGAAAGCGTTAATATACCTGCTTCCGACCATCAATATGGCAAGAATACATGTACCGAATTATTTGCCGCACTGCTAGAATATTTCCTCGAAAAAAAAAACAAGTTCAGAAGAACCACAAAAAAGTAAGCCTAGCCAGTTTGCCCTCATTTGTATCGCTCTCTTATATATGGAAAAGAATATTTATGATCATCGTTTTTGTTATTATATGGTCGTGATTATGCATAGCCCTCCAACATCGTTGAATGATTGTGATGCAATTATTTGCAATTAACTTAATGAATTAATAAATCCTCCGCCTCTCTCTCTCTCTCTCTCTCTCTCTCTCTCTCTCTCTCTCTCTCTCTCTCACCGTCTCTCCACATAGAACAGCTATAATCATAATTCGATAATTTTTATATCAACATTCGTTGATTTCCAATGGATAGTGCACAATTTCTTTTTGACCCATGGTATCACCAGGGCATTAAAAAATGCTAATTGATCAATCTTAATCTCATGATGTTAAACTTTGCATCGTTATAATGCAAAGAAAAATCATTTGGTCATCATTAACTCTTTATCATCCAAATTCTCTTGGCACTTTTAACCTACGGAAAATAACCCAAACGTTATTTAGGATTTTTTTCTAATTTCTACAACCAAAATGTACAAAAAAAAATATTTCCGTTGCTAGCAAAAATACAACAAAGTTGCTAGCAAAAATATAAAATTTTTGTTGTAGTTTTGTAGTATTATGGAAACTTCAAGATCATTTTCCATTTCAAGTATATTTCGGCCATTCCCGCGCAAGTGGATTCTGCTCTAAATTAGTCCATGGCCTGAATGATAATGTTGACGCATGCGAGCTACATGTTACTCAGTGTGAGCGGAGACTACAGCGAGTGCCCGTGGCCCATCATCGTTCCATTTAATTCCGCCGTTAATTGCAACGCCGTAAAAGCCTTCGCACCTATGTAATCCATCATGTGTACATGGCCCTTTTGTCACTCTCTCTCTCTCTCTCTCTCTCTCTCTCTCTCTCTCTCTCTCTCTCTCTCTCTCCTCTCTTTGACACGCACGCACAATACTTTCTTTCCACTCTCAACCTATGTTCTCTTCTTCTGCTTCCAGAATACGGTACTACCAGAAGCTGTACACTTTTGGGAACGCGCGTTGATGGTACGTGAGACTAAAAACACCATACGACTGAACAGGTAAGATCTCACGCTCGTACAGTAATTTTCGTTTTATCAAAGAATCCGGGTGACGTAAGCGCTGGATCAACGAAGGGAGGATGTAGCGCGTGAAAACGCAACGAAGGGTCGAAAGGGTCAAAGCCGATAGGATGTCTTTCCCTCAGTTGTGATTTTTTTTTCTCTCTGCCGTGCTCTCTGGCCGCACGTCGCCATCATTTGCATACAGACCGAAACGTTAAGCAGCTGAACGAACTGAATATGTATGGATGGCGAATTCGTATGTTGTGTTGTCAGCGCGAGAGGACCTTTCGCTCAGCTTCGTACCTATTGCCGCTTTATTCCCAACGTTCTCCTTCGGCTCGCCGTGCTATCGCGATTCTTGCCAATTTTCGCGTCCCGAGTGCACACGTACAGGGTCACATTGCACTGCCTTGTATAGCCCGTTTTGATTTGTCACTAGCTAGATACACGGCGATGCATTATGGCACGAGGAGTTGCAGATTGTGTTGATGGGCTTTCTCTCTCCTCCTCTCTTCGCCTGGTCTTTTGAACGATGCTGATGCGGGGACGAGTTTTTCATCTGTTCTCGTCCAGAATTGATTCGCTCGCCTACTCAATGTCGGAAATTGCATTTTTGGGAAGTAATCAGGAAATTCATTGAATGCCAATCAAACATATTCCTTCACGGTAAAACGTTCAACGTGCAACGAGTGTTTGCAATGCGAAATCAACTAGTTTCAAGTTGAATGCGTTCGAATGGAATGCCGATAGGCAATGCCAAGTTTTCCAGCTACATTTTGGGCGCGATTGCGATCTCGGTATACAGTTGCAGCTACGCAGTGAAAAGATACAATCAGAAGAGTGGGGAACAAATTTTCGTCCGTGCTGGAATAGCTGCATCGAATAGATTCGTTTTTCCACGTTGAAAAGACAAATGTATGCAGCTACAATCACACCGTGCAATGCTGAAGTAGCAAGGCTCACGCGCACAGGCAACCATAGTTCATTTCGTTAGAGGGATATATATTAGCTGTAGGAATTTCTCTCTTTGCCCTTCCACCCCTGGCGTGATTACCATACGTCAACGGATAGCGGAGGAAAGGTCGTCGTCATGGGGTTTCGAGTGGACGAATTGTGCCCTTACGCTTCCTAGCACTCTATATCAATGTGTACACAAAGAGTTACTCTTCCACATAACTCCCTATAAAATCTACCCTGCCAACCGCCTGGAACTTTTCATCCACGACCGCATGTCGCGCTTCCCCGACTCGAAATTTATCACGCTCCGAAAACTTTCGGACCGCTATAGAACATCCTCCGGCATTGGGGAACCAGCAATACCCGCGCCCACGCACACCCACACGGACTGCGGGTAGACCTTCTTTTCCTCAATCCTTCCCTACGTCTACTGCAACTCGGAGTAATCGCAATGTTGCATTCGCTATCTCTTATCGCGAATCGGACGTTTTCCGCAGTCTCACGGCTAAAAACTATTCCTCCGTAATCTCTATGTCGCCCGTACACTCACATTTTCCGTTGGAAATCACATGGAAGCGCAGACCAGGCTCGTTCATATAGGGCGCCATGTACGTCGATACTTCGCCCAACGCTTCTGATGCAACTCCGAGCTGGCCTCACTACCGTTGCACCCGGTCACCAACACGTGAGCCACTCAAAGCTGGGTACACGATGACGATGGAGAGTCATGGCGCCAGGTTCCCCATGGGGTTTTTTCTAATAAAACGATGCTGAGTTCGACATTGCTCCACCATTTTTCTATCATCGTCAAAACAGCTGGATTTGCTGATAGTCAATGTTGTACAGACATCAAATTATCGCTTGCGTTTAAATTTATGTATACATGTATCTATTCAATATTCGACAACAACTTCGAATGGAGTTTGATTCTATTATTTCAACGATTGCATAACTGAATTTCGTTTCCCTACTTCTCGTTACCTCGTCGCTAGCTGCCATTCAAAGATGAACTCAATTGAAGGCCGCAGCGAGCTGATAGCATCTCCATGGTGATTTCCGGTCCAGCTGCATAACTCTGGAACGGAAAGCTGGCAGGAGATCAGTGGCGAACGGGTTTTCCTAATAGCTCTATAGGTGTTGTCTTGCTTGTCTTCAGGCATTGGTCGAAATTATGCACGAGATACGCTGATCCAAATTATGCACGAGTTACGGTATTGATTTGATTGGTGGAATATTCATTGATGGTATGCAGTACAAGGGGCTCCAACTGTGTTCCATTATTGGTCATATCCGCCATCTATCTCTTCTCTTGGTCTCTTCCATATTCATTGGGATAGATGCTATTGGTATTATGGTGATGACTAAATGTATTTAGTCATCATATACAAGACATTTTTTATAGCAATGTGACGTACTGTAATTCAATTAAAAAGCTATTACAACGATGGTTGGTGCGCAATGGTAATTTTGTGAGGGAAATATAAACAAAGCGTGGGGGAAGAACGAATGCTCCACTGACGTGCAAGTCCACAAAGATGGCGGTGGTTTGACGAGCAGGTCGATCACGATAGGTGCACTCGTTAAAATAACGAGTCTGTCCCCAACATTGATATATTCACTTCCTCTCGTTCTGCATGATTTACGAGTGAGTCAACCCTGGCGTTTCCATCGACCTCCTGCCAATTTTAATGAGGGAGGACCTTTGCTTACATCCCCAACACTTTTCCACCCCGGCCGCCTGTATATTCATGAATTCTTTAGGGTGCCCCGCTTTTTTTTTTATTTTGCACTCTCCCGGAAGTTTTGTACTCGCATTAATATTAATGTATGCATTCATTTTTCGCCCGTCCTATTCGCGTATATATATATATATATAGTGTGTGTGTGTATGTGCGTGTGTATGTGTTGAACATACGTTATATAGAGGTCAAAGTACGACACCTTAGGTAATGGCCGTACAAGCTGTGACCGGCTGACAGTTATGACAGTTTTGAAGTGTCATTACTGTAGCGTTTGCTAGACAAGGGACAATATTTTCTTCGTTAAATCTGTTCAGAGACATATGACTTCGAGGACCGTTGACTTCTTTTCCCACATACGATCCTCGTCCTTCCACTGCTACAAGGACAGTTCTCGAATGCAAATATCGCTAAACTCTTCTCTCCCTGCATCGTTGGGGGATGATAAGGCCTCAAATTCAACTCAATGTAAACCCCATTTTCATCAGAATCACTGCTAGCTAAATATAAATATATTTATATTCATAAATATGTTTTTAATATAAATATAAATATATTTATGTACAAAATCCATTTCGAAGACCAGCCTATCCTCACATCCATTATTCTAATTTACCATTATTCTAATTAATCATTATTCCATTAAACTAATTTTGAGGACGATTCTCAAAATAACCATTTGTATTGCTAACTAATATAACATGGACATAACAGGTTGGAAATATCATATACACACATCCGCGACCTTGGAAATATCCTACAGACACACATACACACGCACACACGCACACACACACACACACACACACACACACACAGAGAGAGAGAGAGAGAGAGAGAGAGAGAGAGAGACACACACACACACCTACAAATACACGCACACCTACAGTACACACACGCCTACAGATACACACACATCTACAGACACTCATACACACACACCTACAGATACTCATACACACACACACCTGCAGATTCACACACACCTACAGATACCCAACACTCACGGCGACGCGCGCTCACACACACACACACACCTACATACAACACCATTTTTTATGTAGGTAGGTAACTAGCTGGTCAGTAATCATCGTGTCACCCGTTACTTCTCGGCGCACCGTTTTATTAGTTCCGACTGTTACGAAAGCGCGTTGTGAATCATTTCCCCGGTAGCAATTACAGCAATGCCAGCATTTTTCGATACCATTGGGATGATGGAAGAGAGGGAGAGGGTGAGAGCTCTCCCGTTTGCAACGCAACAAGGTACAGCATCTCGATCCTCGTTTAATTGCGAACAATCCTCTCCAGGCTTTCTCCACAAAGCGAAAAGCCCTCGATTTTTCCGCAGCGACGTCACCATGGTTACCGGGAGAAGTTTACCTTTGCATTTAATGTAATCAACCGAAAAGGTGAAAAAATCTAGTTGATCATCAAGAACATAGGAAGTGACCCACATTTCCGTTTTTGGTTAGAAAAATAAAGGAAAGAAGAACGGGCACTCTGCTGAGTTGAAAATACTGTCGAATGTTAGAGACTTTTGCAGGAGCAGGTGCGCAAAGTATTTGCGAACTTCGCGACTTCACACAAGCCGGAAAAAAACTTCTATCATGATCGAGAGTCAGAGAGGAAGACAAAGCTAAAAAAAGAGAGAGAGTGAGGGAGAGGAAAGTTTAAAAGCAGACAGATAGAAAAAGAGGGTGTCTGCTTATCTCCTCGTGTCCAGTTCTCCTGCAAAAGGTCATTCGCGAACGTTGTTCAGCGTCGAACTTTTTAATCAAAACTTTTCCGGACCTTTGATTTTTCGGCACATGAGGGTGTGGAGGAACACGTCTCGTATGATGCCAAAGGTCCGTTGACCACACTTTTCCATTTCGTGCGTGAACTCCATTCTATCTACGGGTCCCGACAAACAGTTCACACCGCACATGCGCCACTACTCTGAAAGTGATTAATCCCAAAGTCTTCACAAGTTCATACAAAAGTGACAAATGCCGAAAAATCTGCTTTGTTGCTCGTACCCTGTTTACAAGCATCCGCCTTGATTTTTCCTCCCATCGATAAGTGTCCTGCCACTTTTGCTCCCTTAGCCTAAAAGTTTTTCCACCTGAGCCACACGCTTGATAACCTGACACGATGGCGCAAAACATATGCGCCATCCATATACGTGGCGAACGTTGAAAAATTGATTCGCCTGTCTCGCATCTTCATATGAATTTACGAGGGAATACGCCAGAGAATGTTGCCCACGTCGTGGCACCCCGTCAAAGACATTCATACGCAATAAAACGCTGCTCGGGAGTACACTAACAAAAAATATATATATTCAATGAAAGAAACTCACATGCATCGCACGACAGGGAGTTGCCATTTAAAGGACAACCTCTGTATCCCCCGGGGAAATTACATCCCGCTCTGAACGCTCGTCAGCCTCCGATAGACGGTACCACGCGACATTTCAACCCCCGTTACCACCAGCCAAAAACACCATAATCGTATTAGCCCAACTGCATATACCATTCAACCACCAAAAACGGTTCGAATGAACAAGGCAGAGTTAATTTAGGAGGTTTGTCAGGTCGGCCAAACGCGAAAATGACAGCAACACAATACATCACGGGTACCACTACAGACCCCTGCCTTCACCCTACTCAACATACTTATCCAAATCTTCGCACGAGCGAGAAAATTTGGCGAGAAACAGGTTCGACGCGATGTTATAATGAAGTGTGTACATATTCAACATGTGCATATCTCCTGTTGACTCGCTTACACATATACGTATCCCTGCCCTATGAGGAATCCTTACTCCACAAGGAAACGAATAGATTAGTACCAGGGAGATATCTTGGGTTGATTCTCGCATCCCCGCAATATTCAGTTTGATGCCTCGCCTTCAATGTATACACAGCGTGTGTATACGTGTTTATTTTGGAGGTCGTATGTGCCAATACACGCGGGCAGTAGTAAAACATATATATTATGTAGAGACGTAACTCACCGATTTGCATAAGTGTCAATCCGCGAAGCTGTTAGCCGTTAATTAATTCTCGTCGTGACCTCGACCGACTGATTTCCCGCCAGAAGGCTATAGGGCATGAGGGAGAATATATGCATACGTGTAGACTGTCCGTGTATATCTATCAGTTTGGGTTAATACAGCCTGCACGAAGGGTTGGATGTGTGTGAGTGCGTTCGTGCCTACCCATCTATTCCCACGCCTTCCTCTTCGCTCAGGCGTTCAACCCGCTAGGAATCTGCGGCATCATTAATCACTCGAATTAATTGGAAACTGTGCCGTCGCCAAGCCCCCTTTCCCGCGTCTCACACATCACCGGTAGATAGCAGAAATAATATACAGCGAAACATCGCGTATATCGAGAGCATGGCTGTAGCCTCGAACACCTATTGCTCTCGTGGCGTACTCGCGCCGTGACGTTAACAGCAACACGGACACGTATACACGGCACCAAAGTCCTCGTACCTGCCAGATGTTTACGGACAACTCTGTCGAATATCAACGAGAGGCAGGAACTAGCATCCTATTTGGCTAATGTCAAATGTAAACCAAGCTGGCGAAGAAAAATAGAGCGGGAGAGAGGAAGAAGTAAACTCCCTCGACTATTTGGTGTTGACTTTAAACCACGTGACAGGTATATTCGCGATTCCCAACCATGCCCGCAGTTCAAATTGAACTTTTGTATCTTTGTACGGGCACGCCGGAGAGTGACGTGAACAGCAAAGTACAAGTATGCATTTACCAATAGACAGCAGTTCTGTTGAATCATTCTATTGGACAGTAGCAGTTGAACAGTGAAACCCTGCAGTTAACTGTTCTCCGCGATGCAATGTTTTGATGAAACGGACTGATGCCAAGTATCAACCAAATCCAAAGCCGAAAAATGTTGTCAAGATCTACCGTAGATGGCCTCAGACGGCGTTTATGATCAAGAGTTTGCGTAGGTGATGAAAGCTCCGGGATGGAGATTAGAGGGGCAGAAATTGAGGAAACAGGAAAAGGGAACCTTCGGGAGATCGGACTGCGAGCAAATTATTCACTAATAGATAATAAAGTATATAATTGCGTTGATAACTTACTTGGACGTTTTATGAAATGTGCAAGTAATTTATCATTATGAAGATAACACGGGGTGTAGTTTATCAAAGCTGCAGTCATAATGGAGATGAGGAGTTATTAGATCGGCACGCCATGATGTTGAAGTTTGTCGAAGGAAATTTAATAATATTCAATATATATAGGACAGCACACTATGAAGTTTACTAATTATTCCATCTAATGAACCTTCCAGTCGAATCGGGTCCTTAAAGCATTAATTAACTAGCAAGTAGTCAACAGTGCCAGGATCCTTTTGTTTCATAAACTTTTCCAATATTGTCCTGCTACTCCTTTGCTCCCTCTTTTCCATCCACCCTCTCCATCATAAAAGCTCAGCTACAATATCTTGTCCTGGCTTTATTGAAACTTCGCCTTCCTGCCGAGTCACAAGAAAACATTACGAACCAGCAAGATGCACAAAAATCAGAAACGTGAAAAGGACAAGATATTATCGATTCTTCGTTATGAAAATCCGTTCTGTGTGGAAGGGCTCAGGCCAAGAACTCCCCTGTTCACGTGTACAAATTTGAGCCGTGTACATACAAACCTAAGATGCGTGAACATAGAAAGCGGATTCCAGGCACAAGCTCAGATGATGTAAGAGGTTTGAGACACTCGATCCTATCACCCGCATTTTGGTACGTTTCCTCTCGGCATTCTCCCTGTGTTCGCCAACATTGCTCTGCCTCCACAATGGTCAAGGGTGTGTCGACGAGAGTCGACGAGCTACCCTAATACAGCTTGTAAGAAATAATTGTTTATCTACGCTCGTAAATTTCTTCTTATTACTAAGCGATGGTCTTTAAATCCGTCTGGGATTTCCAAATATTCTGTCTTTTTTGTGCATTTCTGCAAGTCGAAACAGGGTGAGAAAGTGTGACTATTGGTAACAGATGGACTTCCGAGTGCATATATTTTATACATACGTGAAAGTAAAAAATTCGTACAATGCTACAAGGAAAAGCACTATCCTCGAAGCATCCATCGACATATTCATGCACATTAGCTTTTGTATATGAGTCTCGCGTGCTGTCGGTGAATTGAATGCCTTCATGACGTCCGTACAGACGTACATATATACGTATACAGGGTGTCCCGGAACTGGACACGTTCCCTGAAATGGGGGGTTGGGGGTGAAATTCTGAGTCGACTGATATAAGCATGTGTGAGTCTCAGATCAGCCCCTGAATTATTATTAATTTTTTAAAGGCGGGCCAATCAGCCAGCCCATCGCCCACTGACGTACGCCGGCGGTTCGGGCGCACCTGATTGGTCTGCTTTTAAAAATTAATAGTAATTCAGGGGTTGGTCTGAGACCCATACATGCTTATATCAATCGACTCAGAATTTCACCCCCAATCCTCCATTTCAGGACAGGCATTCAGTTCGGGGACACCCTGTATAGATACCTACATATATATATTCGTTCAAACATATATGCATATGTATGTGTACTCGACACCTTTCTTAGGCAGCGCGTGTGGAAACGTGATGAAGAGATGCGAATACGAAAGGTAGAGCTTCCCAATCCTCTTTGTGTCCTCTCTCTCTCTCTCTCTCTCTCTCTCTCTCTCTCTCTCTCTCTCTTGCTTTATCTTTCTTCCTCTCCCTCCATCTAGCTCGCCCCCCTGCTTTCTTGCTCCTGTTTTCCTTCGCTGCTCTATTCGTCACGCGAGTGCAGCCAGTTTTCAGATGTAGCCGCAATGGAGTCACATTGCGCTAGACAGTATTGTATTCATACTCAGCAGCCCTTAATTTTTCGTCTATATACATACGCTTTTATGCTATCTATTCGGGCCTGTGTAGCGCACGTTCAGTCAATCTCTCGCCTACCCAACAGACCCATAACACGCGGGGAGATCCTGGAGGGTACTCGATGGATTCCCTGTTCCTCTTCTTCTCTGATATTCTATGTCTCTCGATCTCTGTGTCCACGCCGCACGTTCCAATGTTGACAAAACTCATGCCACGTCAAGCATACTAAATGCCTCTTTACACCCCGTGCTCGTACGCACCGGAGAGCCGCCATAGAGGATCGTGGTACTATGTAACAACTGCACACAATACCCTACTGTATGCAATACCAAATACCCATAACGGTAATGTATATTTGTGTCCGGTGTATGAACATCAAAGACCCTTATACCCGGATGGGTTTAGAAAGTTTTTTTTTTGTTCGTTTATTTATTTATTTTTCATTGTGGAGTAGAGGGCGCTATGTATACGTACAAGAATGAATTTACCAAGAGACAGCTGTTATTTGAAGCTGTATATTTGAACATATTATGGAACGTAGAAGTAATTTAGCATAGTGGGGGTAACGGAGCGTAGTTTATCAAAGCTGTAGCTACTATCTGATCTGGTAGTATCGCATAATAATGACAGCCTTTCAAGTCACGAAAAATAATTCTTTTCACATTCCGAATTGATTATTTATTTATCGAAGAGCATTACGGGCTCACTGTCCTTTCTTTACGGACGGTACGATATTCAGACTGCCTGAAATAAATCATTGACAATTTCGTGATTTATCATCCGGTACTGATTGTGCGTGACTTTTTCGACGTGCGAAAACTATATTACTATGTACGACATATAGGAGTGTAAAAGTTCGTTTCTCTGTGGAAAGATACTAACTTTCGGGAACACCTTTAGATGGCTGAACACGAAAACGTACTCGAACCGAAGATGAAGGGACGATAAACGACGTGTACGACATCCAGAAAATATGCCGAAGATTTATATATTTTTATACATCTGTACGTGTGTATGGACTGCTGAGAGAAAACATAAATACAAAATCGTAGTTTATCAAACATTATTGATATAGTATGTGTGTCTGTGCTGTTGTCGCGTGCATAGTGATATTAATATTTAATAATATCAATATTTAATAATATCAACGCTTTTGAATATTTTAACGTTTGTGTTCAGGTCCATCCTCGAAGTTTCGTTTATGTAGATATGCTTACGTTTATCTGCAGGTGATTTTGAAAATTTCCAGCCTTTAAAATGGGAACCTGAGTAGATGTTGAATAAATACTATACTCATTTATTTTTTCTTTCAGCAACCTTCCAAATGTATGTCGTTAACGTTATGCATGAGCAAATAGGATGGCACTTGCATCGTTGAAGTACAACGATGTTTTTAATTTTTTAATTTTTCAAATTTCCTTTTTACAGATGTGTGCTATGACAATCATAGAAACATTTATTGGGATTCTTATTTCGCGATCTACAACCTAAATCAGAAAAATATGATTTTCGATAATTATGAAAATAAGAAATTAGGAAGAGTTTTCGTTGCATGCCAACAATAAAAACTTCAATCCTATCAAACATGACGTTGAAGTTTGCATTGTTAGTATAGTCGTGCTGAATATTGGAATCGGAAAAAATTAGGAGGCTAGTTTTTTGACGGGTAATTTTGTAGGTGCCGCGAGTGCTAAATCCAAGTTTGCCTGAACATCGGGATGTAGGGTTTTTTTAGGAGATGAAAGGGGATGGGGGTGGATTAATTCCAAACTACAACCCCCACGAGGTCGGCACCGGGAGACAAAATGTTCAGGAAAATCCTGGTTTTATTTTTGTCCATAGCGCCGAAGTCGAGGAAGTTCATATTGGGGGTGAAAAAGTGGAGTGAAATTTTGAAAAATCAGTTTTCATTCGATAACTCCTTAGGAAAAATTCATACAATTTTTGTTCAAATGGGAACGTTGTAGCCCTTGAAAAGACGCGTCAATCGAGTATTTGATCATCCCTCTCCAACAATATCTTCACCCCTAAAGAATTGTTGAAGTATAAACAAAAAAATTCTTTATCGAATAACTCAAAAACAATCTATTTTTCGGGGATGGTGTAAATGTACGAAATGTAGAGAATAATTTTCTCTATATTTCCGTTTCTATGGACCATCCTTGAATTTTGCTTTTCGAACCCCTCTAAGGGATTGAAAATTCAAAATGAAATGTTGGGAAAACTATTGACCGAAAGTAAAGAGATACGAGTTTGGCGCTGTGGACAAAAATGTAGCTGAGGGTTCGAGCTACAAATTCTTCCCCGGCGGCGAATTCGTGCGGTCAATAGTTTTCCCAGAATTTCATTTTTAATTTTCAACGTCCGAGGGGGGTTGGAAAATCAAATTTCAAGGGTGGTGCATAAAAACGAAAATATAGAGAAAATTATTCTCTACATTTCGTACATTTGAACCATACTCGAAAAATCGATTGTTTTTGAGTTGTTCAATGAACAATTTTTTCTAGTATTTTAACCATTTTTTTGGTGGTGAACATAATATCAGAGGGAGATGATCAAATACTCGATCGACGCGTCTTTTCAAGGGCTACAACTGTCCCATTTGAACAAAAGGTGTACAATTTTTTTCTAAAGAGTTATTGAAGAAAAACTGATTTTTCAAAATTTCACCCCCAAAATGAATTTCCACGAATTCGGCAATGTGGACAAAATTAAAGCCCGGATTTTTCTGAACATTTTGTCTCACGGCGCCGACCTTGTAGGGGTTGTAGTTTGGCATTAATAAAAAACCCGTCTCCTTTCATCCCCTAAAAAAAATCCTTCACCCCGATTTTTAGGCAAACTTGAATTTAGCACCCGCGGCACCTACAAAATCACCTGTCAAAAAACTAGCCTTCTAATTTTCTCCGATTCCGGGGTTTTTCAGCGACAGCACGACTGTACTATGTAGGAATGCTACAATTTTTTTTCTTCTTTTTTATCATCATCTGAAGGCTTTTTGGCGAATAAGGGTCATAAATCTATAATAAGAATAGGTGCAAACTAACGAGTGATTTTTACAACCAAACTGATATTCACAACGATGGCTTTGTGCCACAACAAGCAATACAACTACTTCAAAGCACTTCATGCATCATTAAAGGAATGTTATGGACAATGTATCATGTCTGTCACACTCCCTTCATTACTTTATAACTAGGCCCCTGATTAAATTTTTGCATAAACTAAATAATAAGTACTTTTTTTTTATTTGATAATACCTACCATAAAATCAAGTATTTCAACATTTTTGCGTTGTTGAGTTATGAAGGGCTAAAACGAATTAATTTTCGTTGCATTCCAGCGATGCGAACCTCAACGTCATAAAAAAACCCGCAAGGGTATACGTTGTAACTCAGGAAATATAAACAGTCGTAATTAATTACTATATACATTATACAATGGCGTGCAAAAGTTTCGGGCCACCCGATTTTTTTTAGTGAAGTGATAAAATATTTGATCCCTGAACTCATTTATCATTTCAAATTTTTTCAAGAGAGCTATGATATGAATAATAGCGTGATATATTATTTTTTTTGTATCGCGTATTATTTGTGTACAGCGTTGAACGAGTTTTGTCGGTGTGCAAAATGGGGGTATTAGGATATCAGTGGCCCTTAATTTTGACCACGCAACCTTCATATTAGACCAAAAATAAGACTTTTCAAAAAGTGTGTAAAAATAAAAATTCGACCCTTAAGGGGGTGAAACAGGGGTTTTCAAGTTTATCTGAGACAACATATTTTTTTTGTTTGATTTGTTGAAGCTTGGCGTAAATACTCTACAATAGAAATAATTGAACACGTATTTCAGCATTTCCTAAAATTCGACCCTTAAGGGGGTTAAACGGGGGTGTTAAACTTTGTATGAAACAACATATTTTTTGTCAGATTTACTTGAAACTTGGCATAAATACGCTAAAACACAAACAACTAACGATGGTTTTCAGCAATTTCAGAAATTTTACCTTTAAGGGGGTTAAACGGGAGTGTTCGCTTTTCCATGAGAAAACATATATTTTGACCAGATTTAAACTTACCAAATTTATTTTATATATGTATTCATGCTGTTCGGTGCCTGTAGACAGCCAAGTAATACGTTTAACCCCTTAACTATGTTTGTTTGGGTTTGTTTGGTATGGCATAAATACGCCAAACAAACCCAAAGAAATACATGCTTAATTATTTATATTGGAGGGTATTTGTACCAAGTTTCAAGCAAATCTGACAAAGAATATGTTGTCTCATATAAACTTTAAAACCGCCGTTTCACCCCCTTAAGGGTCGAATTTCGATTTTTACCATCCTCGAAAAGTCTTATTTTGGAGCAAACATGAAGACTACGATGTCAGAATGAGGGGCCACAGATATCGTAATATTGCCTGCAAAAGTATCGGGCCGCTATCTCGCCCGGCTTCGTACGCACAGTTTGTTTGCAATTTTCTTTTGTACTAGTTTCAATAAATGCATGACAATGAAAAATCGGTATCATTACTGCCGCGATGGCGAAACACACGAATATTAACGAGCTATACCAGTGTGAACGCTGAAAATTTGGATGATTTTCGAGAATTTTCTGGAAGAAAAGTACTCAGCTATATGTTTCGGAAAATTAAGAATATATTTGGCTATATTTGACCTATATTGCATAATTTTTTCATAAAAAAATATTGAGATCCAAGCGACTTATGCGCTGCCTTCGGAGACGCAAACAAAAGTTTCTCCACTGCTGACATGATTCCGGCCGATTGAGTAGCTAAAACCGAAAAAGGAAAAAATGTCGTTAAACTGGAAGGTATTTCCTGTACAATGACGTAGGATTTTCGAAAAAATATCAAAATCTAACAAAATAGCGTAGTTATAAAAAAAGTCTGGCCTATAAAATGGTCTCTTTTTTCAATGCCAAATCGTCAATTTTCATGCAATCAAAAATATCCTACGTCATTGTAGAGTAGATATATCCAAGAGTAATCAGTTCAAATTTCAAGTCAATCGGATAATTGCTCTTTGAGTTACAATGTCAGCAAATTTGAAAAATCTCATTTCGAGAAAAATGCGTTTAAAGATTTAACTATCGATTTTTGAAAAATAAAATGATTAGAGATCCGGCCTAGAAATTTTTACAGGATATTCTTCAAAATATAAACTGTCGAAAGAGGCAAAAAAATCGATTTTTTTTAAGTGTCACACTGGTATAGCCCCTTAAGGTCCGTAAAATCGTTTTGAAACTTTCTTCTGAAGGAAAGAGTTCCCGCGATATCGTGACTACTTCATCCATTGGATAAAGTACAGTCAATGGTCCTATTTGTAAATATAAATTAAAAAATTCGTTGTGTGACAAAAGTCGAAGTGGTAAACCGCGAAAAACTACGGAATACGTTGGCAAAATTATAAAAAGGAAGTGCGTTATAGATCCACGAAAAACTGCAGCAGGAATTTCGAGAGAATTACGTAGTGAAAATCGTGCCGACAGTCGAAATACAGTATCCTGACGTCTGAAGGCTGTAGGACTGCTTGGACGCATTGGTGTAAAAAAGCCACTCATCAGTAGAAAGAATCAAACGGCGAGATTAAATTTTGCAAAAAAAATAGTTATTGGTATTGAACAGCATCAGATTGGCGGAAAGTACTTTTTCCGATGAACCCAAAGGTCAATTATTCGGAAGTGATGGTCGGACGTACGTGAGACGTCCAACAGGTACCAGATTCAACGCAAGGTAACAAGTTCCCACTGCAAAACACGGTGGCGGGAACTTTAGAGTCTGGGGAGCATTTTCTGACGACGGCATTGGTCCACTGGTAGAAATTCAAGGCAATATGGACGTTACAATCTACAGAAATATATTGCAAGGCCGTGTGCTCCCATTAGCAATGAAGAAAATGCCGCGTCGTTGGGTTTTTCAACACGATAACGACCCCAAACATGCTTCACGTCTTGTACAAGATTTTCTTCAAAGACGAACAGTACAGCTTCTCAACGGGCCATCGCAATCGCCGGACTTAAATCCGATTGAGCATTTGTGGCAAGACCTGAAAGACCGTGTTGGAGCAAAAAATCACTCTAACAAGGCGGAATTGTGGGATCATTTGCGACATGAGTGGGAAAACTCGCCACAAGAACGGAGTTCACAATTAAGGGGCCTTCTCACTTTAGACGCTAAAAACGGCCATTTTAGTGAATTCTTTACGATTCGTTTATATTATAAATATCCATATAAAAGTTGTTACACTTAATAAATGAACTAAACATTTTTTTATCCATTTAAGTCACTATTTATAGACAAAAGTGGTAGATGAAAAAATGTCGTCAAAAAATTGTAGGTCTGCGCTGTTGATGAAATCTCGGAGATCGATAATCCGAAACAAAAAAATCAGACGATTTTAGATTCAGTATATCAATGGCTATAGCGCATATCCTACGATTTTTGATATATGCAAAAATAACAAAATGGCGGACATTAAAAAAAACGTTTTTTCGCCGTTTTTGGCCAATAAAATAGTAAATATCCAAAGTTTAAAAAAATCCCTGATTTGCGCTATAGCTATGGTTGTAAAGAATATATGGTTACAATTTCATAAGGATCGGTTCAGTAGTTTCGAAGATTTTTTCAACAAGCCGTAGAAAAACGTTTTGAGAAAAACGCGTTTAAAGTTTGTTTGGGTTGCATAAAGACATAATTTTTAAAAATATATTTCGAAAGTGTATTTATTGAGTGTAATCACTTTTATATAAATATCTACAATATAAAGCTATCAAAAAAGTTCATGAAAATAGCCTTTTTAGCGTCTAAAGTGAGAAGACCCCTTAAAACGTATTCATATTTTCTTGCAATAAGGAGGTTGGAGCGTTAGCCACAATCCAAGGTTAAATTGAATTAAAAAAATACATGTTATTGTTTACATTATACTGAGTACGAATTTTTTGAACTTTTTTCACCACCAAACACCAGAGATAAAAAATATTTTAATGTATGTAATTTAACGTGTGGTTAGATGGGCAAGACTTTTACACTAAAGGTTATGTGTTTTTTTTATTGTTATTTAGCATCAAGATAAACCATTTCTAACAACGGATTGACGCTAACTGAACCTTTGTGAACAATTAGAGAAAAAAAATCCTCATCTTGCCCATCGTAAACCATGGGCCAATAATCTCGTGACGTAAATATGAATAGGCATAATTATGAATTACTCAAAATTTCATTGTGAATTGTATAAAACATTCGTTGTCGTAGTTTTTTCATAATAATCATCGACAATGTTATGCTTTTTCAAGTTGGTAGTAACACAAAAGTTTTTCTACTTCACGTAATCAAAATGTTAAAGTGCATAATTTTGCCCTTTAATTGTATATTTAAAAAAATTAACATATATAGAATAAATCTGTACCTCGTATGCATTTGTTTGAGGTTCATTGAAAAAAAATGAATAAACCGTCATTTGGCTCAACTGAATCGCTCCAACCTCCTTAAATATTCTACTACATGACTATGATCCTACATGCATATAATTAATTGTTTTCAAATATAAGTGAATACATGTTGTCATAATTTGTTTCCACCACGGTCGTTCAATGCAGTATCCCTGAAAAATAGGATGGCCCAAAACTTTTGCACGCAACTGTATAATCGTACGCACTATTTCTACGTCCTGCATACACGGTACAAATGCATTTGCACGTATTTACTTTAGGACGTTAACGATGGACAAAATAAACAGGTATACGATAAAATGCGGGAGAGAATTCATTTTTCGCTCTCCAGTCCAGGCAGTTTTGCAAATAGACGTAAAGTAAAGAGTAACAGTGTAAGTGTGTGACTGTGCGAGAGAGGCAGACAGAGAGATACGAGAAAGAAAGGGGGACGGGTAAAAATCTCCATTATTCAACGGAAAGAGTTTGAATTTGTGAAAGGTGTGTGCCACGACGCGTGTAAAGGCGCACGGGTATGTACGAATTCGCGTCTTTCACGATCCCTCGCTTTTGTGTGATGTCTTTTTAAGGCACCGAAGCCTGAAAATTTCTTCGACGCGACAACGACAAACCTGGCTATCTGGAATTTTGGTACAGCGCATTCCCTCCCTGCTCCCCTGACCACCGTTCTCCGTAGTGTCGATTCGAATATACATATACAAAAGACAAAAATAGATATTCGCGCCTCGATATTCCGAAAGAATCTCGACACGGTCTACCCATTCTACATGCCTCTTGCCCGTATTTTTTTTATCTCCGAGCCCCGCAAACTCAGCCGTACGAGCATTCCATGTATTATTTCTTCGGGTCCACGGAGGTTGAAAATACAATATGTCTTGTCCCTTTTCATCACTTCTCTCTCTCTCTCTCTTTCTCTCCCTCTCTCCCTCTCTCTAGCTTTTCATCAAAATCTCTTATCCGTCTGGATGAAAGAGTATGCAAAAGGGGTGAGTCTAGGTATGACATGTTTGACAGGGGGAACCTCGATAGAGGAGGTACATGAGTGAAAGGTGTCGATTATGGGGAGGATAGAAGCGAGAGGTAGTGTGGAACAATTCTGGAGTGTTTCTCAGAACGCCGATATGAAAGTACAGACGGGTATCCTGAGGGTACGAGTCGTCGGGGAAGTAGCACTCGAGAGAAATCGACAGAGTGAGAGACAAGAAGAGAGGAAGAAAAAGCAAGAAGAGGGTTGATAGAGAGAGAGAGAGAGAGAGGAGGTGCAAAAGGTTTCCTGTAAAAAGCATTCAGAGACGATTTTACGACTTTACGGGGTGTCGTTGAATGAAAGGGTGCTCCCTCAATCTCTCTCTTTGTCTTTCTCCCTCTCTCTCTCTCTCTCTCTCTCTCTCTCTCTCTCTCTCTCTCTCTCTCACTCACTTTCCCGGGTGTGTTCACGCAGGAAAATGAAATGGTTGCAATGAAGTGCTCGCACTGGCGCTTGAGTTATAGCTGCTTCGATGCAAAAAGCCCATATTGCGGATATATATGCCGCTGACGTCCTCTGTATAACCCCCACAGCGCAAGTTTCACCCTCGTTGCTTTCGCTCCGGTGGCGGAACGGTGGCCTCGGATACCCGTTCCCTATACCTCGACCCAAATATACATGGCGAGGCAAAAAAGGGTGCACCCTACATCCTTTCACCTGTTACCTCCTGTTGGTTATGACCTGCTTGCTGGCATGCGTGTGAATATATAAATATACATGTGTGTGTGTGCGCGTATATGTGTGTGTATGTGTGTGTGTGTGTGTGCACGCGCGTGCGTGTGTGGATACGTGTATACACGCAATAGGAGAAAAACGCTATGAAACATCTGCGAAACACGGTATAAAGAGTCTCGCTGTCACCCTCGTGAAGGATCGCTTGTAAAGCCGCACGAATAAAAAGAAAGAAGAAATTGAAAAGAACCTGCAATAAAATTTGCTTACCTTGACTCTCCAAAAGACGAAATGGTTTAATTACAAAATGTGAAAAAAAAAATATTCGTAAGCCCGTTTGAATGTTTCGGAACGTGGGAAAAAATATAAGCAAGCTCTAATTTTTGTCTAGCAGCATAGAATTCAAGTACGTGGAATATGTGAAAAGAATCGTTGGTGTATATTCTCCGAAAGTGAGAGATAAAAAAAGTCCCACGTGCAGAGCCTATACTCCACACTTTATATACTTATTTTCCCGTCCGCGGTTCCTCGCTTTTATCATGAATGATTGATGCGGAGTTCGTGAAAACGTGCGTAGAAATCCCAATGGGCGAAACGTACTGTCGTTATTTCTCATCAAATAACGGCGGAATAATTGGTCGATAAATAATGACGGAAGATCCATGCTCGTTCGCCTTACGTAGAACGTGTAAGTAGTATAGGTCAGCGTAGATCAGGCTCGTGAGTGGTATATGCCAGTGCTGATCAGTAGTACATTTGAGTAGTATAGGTCAGCGAGGATCAGACTGTTAAGTGGTACAGGTCAGCGTATATCAGGCTTTTCAGTAGTACAAGTCAGCGTATATCCAGATTTTAAGTAGTACAGCTCAGCGTAGAGCAGGCTTTTAAGTGGTACAAGTCAGCGTAGATCAGACATTTAAGTAGTGCAGACCAGTGTTGGTCAGACTTTTGAGGAGTACAAGTCAGCGTAGGTCAGACCCCCTGTTACTTGACGTACGTCATCGCAATTTTTGGCTCAACGGATTAAATGAGGAGGCATGCCTGTATAACTCAAAGCCATGTAAAATGGCGGATAAAAAAGATACCCCCGAGCCTTCAGGGCGAAAAACATACTTTCGAAAATGATCGGGGATTTTTTGTTGTTGTAAACTCGTTTCGTCGTCCAGTAATTCCGTAATTGTTACGAGGCGCAAGATAAACAAGACGAAGTTCATCTCGTTACTTCGGTTTTCCACCCTATCGTCTTCTGTCAGTCCGTTGGTTTGGCGACTCCCTGCGACTCTATACGACCGAGAGTTACGGCGGAAATTGCATCGCAGTTTATATGTGGAGAAGACATAAAGCCATGTAGAGAAACTGTGCAGCTCTAGCGACACTCTCGATTCCTGTCGCGAATCCCCATTTATTGTAGTACGTCCAAATATTGAGGCTGTGATAGTAATTCTGCGGTATATCGCGCTGCGTTTGGGGCGGGTGGATTTTCGATTTAGCCCGTATGGATACCGAGCAATACATTGGACGACCGGGAAAGACAAAGCTCATTCCTCGCAAGCATTTCTCAGGCGTAACTACTGCCGGACATAGCCTTCAGGGAACACCGCAAGCTTTTCTCGGACTACATATATCTACTCATATTTATGGTATGGGGCTTTTCACCCCAAGTCGAACAGTCGAACGTTCTCCCAATTTCCTGTTTGAGCATGGAAGTCGCGGACCCTGTTATAATATTACATAGTCGAAATGGATTATACTGAAGTTTGCATCATTGGAACGCCACGAAAGTTCCGTAGTCCCTTTTTCAAATTTAGGCCTCCAAAAGCACTTAAAGGTTTTTTAGGATCCTTATTAGAGATGTTCAGCCTAAATATGTAAAGAACATTTTTTGATGATAATGAAAATGAGGCCATAAAAAAATAAAATGATGAATTTTTATTGCAATACAACGATGCAAACTTCAACATAGTCAAAATGGGGTGTAAGGAAGTTAGCCTAGATTAGCGAAGTGTGGGCAGCGAGTTATCGAAAAGGCTTTAATTGGAAAGGGCAATAAATAAATGAAAACACGCGAGTCTTTACGTTAGAACTCAGAAAATATAAAGTAATTATAGTTGAATTATATTATTTTGTACTATGTAAAAAATTAGGAATAAAATTAGAAAAAAATATTTATAATATTCAATACAAATTATTATTGTATGTGAAGTAAAAATGATTAAGTTGGTAAAGAATCTTTGCGGTTTAGATTCACAGTGACGTTAAGCAAATGCATTTCTCTTTAAATACAATTTGTTCGTAGTGCTGAAGCTTCCATAGTTGTAAGGCAACGAAAGGTCTTTTTGACTTCTGAATTTTCTTATTTTTTATCATCGTACAAGATCTTTTTTTTCGTAGATTTATATAGTAGGTCGGTAAACAAGTATCTTAACCCTTAGTAGTCACACTTAGCTAGAATCACGTTATAGTCATACTGGGTCCATGGGACCCAGGCGTTTTTAAATTGTTATAAATATTGAAATAATGCATTGAGCGATATGAAAAAAATAGTGAGGTATAATTTGAACCTTGTTTAATACAAGGATATTGGTTAGAAATCAAAAATTAAATTTTAAATATGCAAAAAAACGTGAAAAATGACCTTTTTTACAAGAATTGCTGTAACTCTTGTAATTATTGACAAAAAAAATGGTTCCATGATCTGGAAACAATGTACTTTGAAATAGACATAGTGGCTTCTGTGGACTTCTCAAAAAGTATATTTATTTCATCCAACGCAGGTGCGATTTAGAAGAAAAGAATGAAACGCTTACGCATATAAAAAAATGTATGTTTTATTGGGGAAAAAAAGTTGTACGGCATCAAAATAATTTGTTTGGTTCCCGTGGACCCAGTGTGACTATTAAGGGTTAAGAAATGATTGAGGGATTTTTGTAGATGAAATATGCCACAATAAATTAATGGAATTTGCGAATATCAACCCTTCGTAACTCAACAACGTAAACATTTGAGAATAGACCGAGTGCTTATGATCGATTCATTGCATTAACTTCACAGTAGGTCTTAATGAATGAAAAACACGTATTATTCAGTTCAAAAATAAATAATAAGGAAGCTAGTTATAAAGCAATAAAGGGAGTGTGACAGACATGTCACATTTTGTCGTAACATTCCTTTATGATGTACGAAATGTTTTGAAGCAGTTGTTTTGCTTGGTGTAGCCCAAATCCACGCCAAATTTTACACACACCGTTCGTCAATTTCTTTTCTTTTTCGACTTTCACCCACTCGAATCCTGCAACTTCGCGATAAGTGAACTTCGAACAAACTGTGATCCAACTAACGTCATCAAGTTTGCATGCATTGCACTAAAAAAACCATAGAACGTTTTGTAGTTCGTGTGACATTGATCTAAAAAAGGATCAAATGAAAGATTAAATTTAGATAAAATTATCTAAAAAAGGATTAAATGTCAATATGGGATTTTGTGAGGACTTTAATGGTTTGTTACAGAACTGTCACACGGTGATGGGTTAATTTCCATTGCATTCCAACGATGCAAACTTCAACCACATATTTGTTCGAATGATGTTTTTTTTTCATCAGGCGTTCATTTTTTCTTTTGTTTTTTCCTAGACGTCCAAAATCGGAAATAAGCTTTATTGATCTCTTTGTTCTTCGATTCCGTCCAATTCACGGAGACCCGGAGATGCCCGCTCGAGAGATGAATTTTTTTCGTGACCTGCCCCTTGCTAAGCCAATAAAAAAAAATAATGAAAAAAATTGGGAGCCTGAAGCAAATATAATTGGAACGAAATGCCCCGTAGATAGGAGACGAGAAAAGCAAGTCTCGGTCAAATTTGATAAGGAGGTCCCGAAGAAAGGGCTCTCCGAGTCTACGTAGTTATCGTTCTCGACTCGTGTAGAATCGAGATTATCGCCTGTCCCTCGAGAGTTCCAAGAGAAAATGGCTGGCATAATCGTATTGTCGAGGCTCCCCGAGATCCTTCTTCAATCGTCTCTCCCCGTCTCTCTTCACTTCCTATTTTATTCTCGTTTTATCTTGCTCTCGGTATCATGTACGTACCATCACCCTGTCCCGCACATTTTGCTCGAAAAATCGATACAGCCGCAAGGGAAAAGACTTTCGCCTTTCCCGAGTCGGATTATTGATTGATACGAAGAATAATGACAAAAAAAAGAACGAAATAAGTGAAAGAGAACGAGCAGCGCGACCTGGTTGACGATTCTTTCCTGTCACTCGATACATTCTCTTCACAATCGAAAACGTCAGCGCGGCATTATATTCCGCGAGAAAAGCAAAAGAATCTGCATAGCAATAACCTTGAATAAGGAGAAAATAACGTCTTTCTTTACGTGCCCTCTGGGTCTTTACGCAACCTGTTGCGTTGCAGGAAATTCAATAGCAGTAAACTGCACAAAGCGCGAAACACTCGCAGCTTCGTTTGACGTTAAATAATTTTTCCGTCGCGTAAACGAAAAGTCATAACCCGATGGTAATATATCGGCAATACGCGTTTCCTCGTAAATCTTTAACTCTCGTTTCGACTCCTGCAAAATGTACGTAATTGATGTTGCTGAAGTTTGCATCGTTGGAATGCTATGAAAATTCTTTTTTATCTTCTTTTTTTTAGCAACTTTTACTGTTGTCCCAAATAATTTTCGATAGATGCAAGTTAAAGATATCTAGCGTGGAATGAGAAAAAAAATCCGCAGCTGTCACCTGTCAAAAAAATGACACAAGGAACATCCCTCAGGTGACACCCTTCGATTTTGTTGAAATTTGGATATGTTATAAAGCACCGAAAAGTAAGCGATGAGTATTTTTTTACCGGCGGAAAAACGGTTTTAAGGAGTAAAACCACCCTTCGAAAATAGGCATCTCTAGGGGTAGGTAATATAGCAGTTTCACACACAAGGAGTCCACCGATTTTAATGAAACAAAAACGAAAATTCTTCTGATCCGATGCAACGAAAAATCCACTATCGTGACATTGCAAAAAAAATTAAGGGTGAACCACCCCTATATTAAGGGGTGGTTTCACCACTTGAAACCGTTTTTCCGCCGATAAAAAAATACGTATTGCTTACTTTTTGGTGCTTTATAACATATCCAAATTTCAATAAAAATCAAAGGGTTTCACCTCAGGGGTGTTCCTTGTTAGAGAAAAATTATTTTCGTTCCCTTCCAACCATGCAAACTACGATATCATGGCAATTGTAACTTGTTCGAATTACGCGATACATCATAATTTTTCCAAAATGTTTCATTTTGAGAAAAACCTAATTCCATTTAGTCGGCCGTGCAAGTCTGGTCGGCTCTGGGGGAAGAAAATGGATCACGCCGCGGCCTTTACCTCATCTTTCTCCATTAGAGTCTCTGCGACAGCGCCCGCGTCAAAAGAGTCAGATACTTTCATCAATTGCGAGCTAGCCCGGCCAAGTTTCCAAAAGTTACGGGATATTGCACGTGACAACAGTATTACCTCGATTTTTAAACAACAGATTTCTAACTTTACTATGATTCAAAAATGCCCACTTTGCTTCAAACTCGCAAGACACTATCAGCCGAAGCTGACTCGCTTCATCTAACTTCAGTGCCGCCATTTTGTTGTGAAATCTCTTGAATAAAATTGTAAAGATACTCGAAGATATGTAAAGTAAAGCCCTCCAAGTGGAATTTCCATTCCATCAACTGGGCCTCCATAAAAAATTGTCGAATCTTACCTTTTCCCGGGCTCTGGACTGGTAGTCTCCCATAAGGGAATGTACATTGTCAACATAACCTCACAAAGTTTAAAAATCAATTTTCTCATAGATGGTTAAATTTCTTGGAAAAAAAACAAAGTATTATTCTCTGCAGAATTCACTGACGCAGAGCTTCATGATTTTCTTTTGCTCTCAATGTTCTCATCCCTGAGAAATTTCTGTTCTAAAATTCCAGCTATCTCTTTCGGACTCGTATATCACAGCTGCTACCTCGCCTTAATGTGACGCCAGTCGTATCGCAGCGTCGATCGTAATAACTTCGCGAACGCTACACGGCAGTCTCCAAACTCTCGACGTTACTTTTGTATGGTGTTGAAATTCGCATCGTTGGAACGCAACGAAAGATCTTCACATTTTTATTTCATCATTTTTATTATTATACAAGATCCTTTTTCGTAGATTCATATAGTACATGGCTGAATAAGTATCTTGAAAAATGATTGCAAATTTTTTGTAGGCGAAATACGCCGAAATAAATTAAGGGGCCAAGCTACTGTGACGTGCAAATACCGGGTTAATTAAAAAAAAAATTGTAGTGATGAGTGAGATGATGGAAAAATCGTTTGGACATTTATTTGCATATTTAATTTGGTACACAACATTAACAAAGTTGTGTACCAAATTTCATGTAAATATTAATAATTCAAGAAGTTATGACCAATATCGTGAAGGACCTTTGAACGTGAGAGCCACAACGGTGTGCTTGATTTTGGTCTCCCGGTTGATCTAATACAAATTTTTTTTTAGTTTTGTAACTAGTTTATAGCTAGTCTCCTTAACAAAATGTTCACAAACTAAATAAAACGTGTTTCTTAATTTATTAAAACCTGCTATGAAGCAGTAGGACTCTAATGGAAACATTCTCAAATGTTTACTGAGACAAAACGAAAAATTCTTACAACGATAATATTAATGTATACGATAATTAATATAATAGATAAGATATAATTAATATGTACGACAATTAAGGCGTTACCCCCACTTGAAGCGCAAAAAAAGCCTTTTTCATGAATTTTTTTAAAGAAAACTACAAAACTTTTTTAATCGATCAGTATACCATCTTAAAGAACACATCTTGAAGAACTTTCAGTAATTTTTTTATTGAAAAATATTACATTGTTTAGTGGCAAATGGCCGTCAATGAAATAATGTTTTTATATACACGGTTTGCGGTGACCAACATTGCGGCGAAGTGGATCATCTGAAAAAAAAATGCAGATGGATTTAGTCAAATATAAGTATAAACTAGTCTTTAATCGAAGGATTTTAAAAAATATTCATTTTTGACAAAATGGCGGACTGTCAAAGTTAATGGTTCGATTTTAACGAAAAAAAACGGCCGTTTTTTGGCTATATAACGGCCATTTTTTTGGAAAAAAAATCGAACGATTAAAGACTACATTTTCATGTATTAAATAAGCCTGCAAAATTTCAAGAAGATCGGTTCATTAGTGTTCGAGTAATCTTGGTCACCGACTTCAGAAATGCCGTTTTGAGAAAAACGCGTTTGAAGTTTCAATTTCCGGTCGTTTACACAACGGATTCTTCTCTTTCAACGCTCATATCTCAGTCAATTTTGTTCGGATCGACTTGAAATTTTCAGGACATATTCTCAGATACTTATACTTCAAAAAAATGCAATAAAAAAATCGATTTTTTCAAAATCGCAAGTGGATGTAAGCCCTTAATATAATAGACAAGATACAATTAACATATGCGATAATTAATATAATAGATAAGATTCGATCGAGCTTTTTCGTTATCGTGTTTCGATGACCAAAAAAAAAGTTCAATTTTTCGGGGATTTTTCGAGGATCAATGACATCATATTGGTTAAGGAGGTTGGAGCGTTAGCCACAATCCAAGGTCAAATTTAATTTTAAAAAATACATGTTATTGTTTACACTATACTGAGTCTTTACGAATTTTTTGAACTTTTTTCACTCCCAAACACCAGAGATAAAAAATAGTTTAATGTATGTAATTTAACGTGCGGTTAGATGGGCAAGACTTTCACATTAAAGGTTATCTGATTTTTATTGTTATTTAGCACCAAGATAAACCATTTCTAACGACGGATTAACGCTAACTGAACCTTTGTGAAGATTTAGAAAAAAAAATCCTCATCTTGCCCATCGTAAACCATGGGCCAATAATCTCGTGACGTAAATATGAATAGGCATAATTATGAATTACTCAAAATTTCATTGTGAATTGTATAAAACATTCGTTGTCGTAGTTCGTTCATAATAAACATCGATAATATTTTTGCTTTTTCAAGTTGGTAGTAACACAAAAGTTTTTTCTACTTTACGTAATAAAAATGTTAAAATGCGTAATTTTGCCCTTTAATTAGATATTTTAAAAAATTAGCATATATAGAATAAATCTGTACCTTCTATGCATTTTTTTGAGGGTCATTGAAAAAAAAATCAATAAACCGTCATTTGACTCAACTGAATCGCTCCAACCTCCTTGATACCCGCAGAGAAAAATCATAAATTTACCTTCAATCTGTGATCCTTGCACCATATATTGGACCTTCCCTTTCGAGTCGCCTCAACCGACGCACGAGTCGTCATTCTCACAGTAGCCTAACCCCTTAAAGAAATATAGAAAAATCAATTTTCATTGTATTCCAAAAATGCAAACTTTAACCTCATGCTCCTGCACAGTGTTCACGTAGGCGCGTTCTCCGTCAATATCCACGGTGTTGAAAATACTTTTTTCGAAATTAATTCCTTCAATTTTTTTCATCACCCGAATTTTTGTACTGCACACTAAGGCTGTAAATTTTTCAAAAAAATCCTCAAAAACGGTTGAACGACTGTCGTAGCCTAAACTAGCCAAAAAAAATGTCGATCTACTAAACTTTCGTTGTGTTCCAACGATGCAAACCTCAACCCCATGCTTTCTCACAGTGTTCACGTAGGTGTTGAAGTTTGCATCGTTGGCCTGCAACGAAAAATCTCTTTTCTAAATTAATTTCTTCAATTTTTGTCATCACCCGAATTTTCGTCCTGCAAACTCAGGCAGTAAATTTTTCAAAAAAATCCTCAAAAACGGTTGAGCGATTTTTGTAGCCTAACCTGGCCTAAAAAATGTCAGTTTACAAAACTTGCGTGGTGTTCCAACGGTGGATTGCGTGATGTTCAATGGATTGGTTGCGTGGTGTTCAATATCATCAACATCGTACGTATCACCATCCATCACCGGATCATCGTCGAGGATTTCACGCTGAAAGCTGCGCAGCATCTGCTCTCGACGCGGAATTATCCACTTGCGAAATGTATTTTGTCGCGTGTAAGTGGAAAAAAAGAAAATCGTTTCACGTTGGATGTGAAATTATTTCGATTACTCAGACAACAGATGTACCATGGTGTTTTGTGCAAGACGAGATTACGATTCGAGAGATTCTCCATCGTCTTTGCGATACGAACTATACGTATACGTGTAGGTCAAAGCAGACGCGGATGTATCCCGCGAATGAATAAGATTCCGTACTACTTTTACGAGCGTACGAGAATCGCTCCCGATATCTGGTAAAGCTCCGTCGGGCGTGCTTACTCCGCTGTTGGATCGTAAAAATTCACAGAGCTTCGCGCAGAGCCTCTCGTCGTACGAGATACCTTCTATTTCTCCTCCCACGCATTCCTTCTACCTTTATCTCTATTTTTCTCTCATGTTTGTGTCTGCTTCTATAGCTTCCTTTTTTCCTCTGTTTTTACCACTCTCCGTCTTTCTCGCTCTGGATACCGGGTACTCTAAAATCCATTAACTAACGCGAAACACCTCTCGGCTGTGAAAGAAAGGTTCGAGATTTCTCGCTCGCGAGGCTGACGCGATATCTATACGTATATATAAATGTGCAGCCCCGCACTCGCGCTCACGGATTTGCAAATACGTGGATGCACCTATGGGTACATCCATGAGGTTATGTTAGTATCTAATGCACACATCCGGACGATTGAACCTCCATTTTGTGTTTTTTGGCTTCGATTTCCCTTGTTTGCTTTCTCGCATCACATACGTTTCGCTTCGCCTCTGCAGATCGAATTCTGCATGGGTATCGAAAAAGTTATTTATAGATTCAAAAAGTATTGCGTGTGCTGGAAAAGATGTTACGAATTTTCAGGAATTTTCATTTTTTTTCTTTTTTAATGTACATAATTCTTTACAGATTTCGATAAATTTACCTCCAAACGATTTTGACTTTATCCAGCAAACAGAACGATTTACAAAACGAAAATGTGGTGTTGCGGTTCGCATCATTGGAATGCAACGGAAATTCATATTGTTATTTTCATTTTTATTATTTTTGTTGTCGTGTCGAATATTTTTTGATCGGGGGGGGGGGGGGGGGGGTCTTCTTTAGACGCTAAAAGAAGGCTATTTTGGTGAATTTTTTTTGATAGGTTTATATTATCGATATCGATATAAAAGTTGTTACACTTAATATATACACTTTCGAAATACATTTTAAAGAATGTATTATTTATTTAATTCACTATTTATAGACGAAAATGGTAGTTTAAAAATGTCCTCAAAAAAATATTGGTCTGCGCTGGTGATGAAATCTCGGAGATGGATCATCCGAAACGAAATAATCAAATGGTTTCAGATTCAGTATGCTCTATAACGAATGGCTATAGCGAATATCATACGATTTTTTATGTACGCAAAAATAACAAAATGGCGGATATTTTTCGAAAAAAAAAACGTTTTTCACCGTTTTTGTCAAAACAAATTTGTAAATATCGAATTTTAAACAAATCCTCTATACGCGGTATAGCTATAGTTGTAAAGAATATGTGGTTAATATGTCATAAGGATCGGTTCAGTAGTTTCGAAGATTTTATCAACAAGCCGTCGAAAAATGTTGTTTCGAGAAAAAACGTTGGAAGTTTGTTTGGATTACATAAATAAATAAATTTTTTATTTTTTTTTTATTTCAAAAGCGTATTCATTAAGTGTAACAAGTTTTATATCAATATCTAGAAAATAAACCGATTTAAAAAAAATCATGAAAATAGCCTTTTTTAGCGTCTTCATTTTTTCAAAGTATACATATTCAAGAATATTTGAAAAAAAAATTCAAGTGAAAAGAGAGAAAACTGACCAAGTTTCAGCCGATTTGGTGAGAGTAGGTAGGGCAACGATTTACGTACAGCAAAACTTTCAATCGCCTTTTTCTCGTATCGATTTTTTTCGACCTGGTCGGAATCATAACTTTAACCATAATTGTCCGATTTTCAATTTTTAAAACCGAAATTTCCGTAATCGCAGTAGCTATTGTTGTGCGTAGCTGTTTTTCATTTAATCTCAGTATTTTTCAAGCCCCTCAATATAAGTAAAAATTTCACCAAAATTACACCTTTTGTACACCCGTCATATTGTGATTTTTTCTCTCGAAAAACGGCTCAGTACAATAAGAACCACATTTATGTAGATTATAATACTTTTATATTTTTATTTTTCAGACCAACCATTGTCAAGTTATCGATCCGGTCGTTGGACCATATTTTTTATGCGGAGGCTGTATTGTGCCTCACAGCCTAACGTTGTTAATTTTTTTTTCATAAAAATTTACCCGAAATAAGTTCAATGTATGCTTCACAAAATACCTTTTTTCAAATCCCAAATAAATATTCTAGTAGGCAAAAAAAATCGAAAAAACGATTTTTTCAGTCCGTCACATTGGTGTCCTCCCTTACTTTCAATCGCAGACCTCCAAACTAGCATATTAAAAAATGGTCGAGGGATTTTGTAAGCTAAAATCAGCGCAAACAATTTTGAGCAAGTCCGAAGAGTAATTTCCATCGCATTCTAACGATCCAAAGAATAATCTCACGCTGAAATTAATACAAAATGTGTTGAGATTTAATTTGTAAAGAACATCATCCGTGACAAATCGAAACTGGAGGTATCCATAGACCGCATATACAGGGTGTCCCAGAAGTGAATGGGTTCCCTGAAATGGGAGGTTGGGGGTAAAATTCTGAGTCGACTGATAAAAGGTATGTGTGGGTCTCAGATCAACCCCTGAATTATTATGAATTTTTAAAGGCGGGCGTACCTGATTGGTCCGCTTTTAAAAATTGATAATAATTCGGGTGTTGATCTGAGACCCACACATGCTTATATCAATCGACTCAGAATTTCACCCCCAACCCCCCATTTCAGGGATCGCATTCACTTCTGGGACACCCTGTATATGTATCGAGATCACCCAGGGATCTGTGTTAATTGCAAATGTCTCGGTTTTCGTGTGGAGAGCGAGCCCTGACGGGGCAGAGCAACATTCGTGCATCTCTCGAGAGATACACAATTGTATTTCCCAAGCTATGCTCATTGTCCAGGAAGCATTCACAGCAATTGATCATTCGGCGGAGCTTTACTGACAGGAATGTAATTACTGCGGAAGCTACAAGCCAATATATACCTCCGTGCGATACTCATACTACCCTGCTGTTATTTATCCTCGAACTACGGTAAAGAATTTACAAAACAAAGAATCCGGTGATTGCCAAAAAGTAAAGACTTTCCGAGAGGAATCCGGAGCCGAAGAACCTTGTGGAAACGCCTCGCGATTCTGTAAGGTAACTTGAAAGCTCTGCACTCCGATCTTTCGCTGTCACGAAGGTTGGTGGAAACAAATTTCAGACCTTCCATCGTTTCATGTGTATTAATGAGGTACTCAATTGAAACGTCAATAAAGAGTGCAAAATTTCGGAAGAATTATTCTTCGTATCTTGGATCGTTGATAATTTTCAAAACTATGATGTACTCTGTTAATGTTACTTTGAGCAATTATTCAGATACAGAGCCAGCAGGATAGCTTGAAAATGATGCTATTGAAGTTTGCATCGTTGGGATGTAGCTACATTTTTTTTTTTCGTATTGTAATTTTCTTTGGCCCATTGAGGCTACAAAAGTACCTGAATTTTTTTTTAAAGATCCTTACTAGGCTTTCATGACGTAAACTTGGAAAAAAATGTATATAGTAATCAAAGTAAAGAAATTACCAAATAAATACGAATTTTCATTGTATAACAATGATGTAAATTTCAATACCATCGAAAATGCCGGATCTACTCTTTCGATGTAACTTTGATCAATTATTCAGCTACAGCAAGCAGGGTGGCTTGAAGATGATGCTATTGAAGTTTGCATCATTGAGGCTACAAAAGTGCCTGAAGCATTTTTCAAAGATCCTCACTAAGCTTCCATGACTTAAACTTGAAAAAGAGGTTTAAGTAGTAATCAAAATAAAGAAATGAGAAAATAAATACGAATTTTCATTGCATATCAACAATGTAAATTTCAATACCATCGAAAATGCTGGATCTACCTTTTCGATGTACCGTCAATCAATTATTCGGATACAGAGCAAGCAGGATGGCTTGAAAGTGATGGTATTGAAGTTTACATCGTTGGGATGTAGCCAAAAAAAATTCTCATTGCTTAATTTTCTTCAGCCCATTGAGGCTACAAAAAGCCTGAAACATTTTTTAAAGATCCTCACTAGGCTTCCATGACTTAAACTTGGAAAAAAGGTTTTAGGTAGTAATCAAAATATATAAATGAAAAAATAAATACGCATTTCCATTGCATATCAACGAAGTAAACGTCAACACCATCGAAAATGCTGAATGTACTGTTTGGTTGAACTTTGATCAATTATTCAGATACAGAGCAAGTAGGATGGTTTGAAAATGATGGTATCGAAGTTTGCCTCGTTGGGATGTACCAAAAAACATTTTTTTTTCTCATTGCTCAATTTTCGTGAGCCCGTTGAGGCTTCAAAAGTGCCTGATATATTTTTTAAAGATCCTAACTAGGCTTCCATGACTTAAACTTGAAAAAAGAGTTTGGGTAGTGATCAAAATAAAGAAAAATAAATAAATGAGAGCTTTTGTTGCATATGAACAATGCAACGTCAACACCATCGAAAATTCTCGAGCTCAAACATGTCCATGACCGTTTTCGTTAAAGTATTATTACAGAATTCGACATCCATCAGGAAAACATTTCGAGTCTGTCCACGTGGACGATAGTAGTGGTAAAGAGGGGTGGGAAAGACCAAAAAAAAGAGGGAGAGCGAGGGAGGAAGAAAAAAGAACTGTTTTCTCTACAAACCCCCCAATCTTTTGGATCCAATAGGGATTACAAGATTCCGGATAACTCTGCCTGGTAGAAGGTATGCTACGCTCTCTCTCTTTCTCTTTCTCTCTCCTCCTTTCCTTCACCCTGGAGGTACCAGCAAAAACAGAGCGGGTTCGGTCACGAAATGGAAGCCTAAAAGCCGTGCGAGGGTTTCACGAATCCGGCCCGGATTTTCCGCGGATTTCCTGTCCTCAATTCATAAATATCCTCGGGCTATAGTACCTGGCGTGATGGAGAAAAGTCTCTCTTCTTCCGTCATCTGGGAAGGCGGTAAGACCGCCAAGTGGATGACGACGACGGCGCGCACCGTCGTACTTGTTCTCTTTTTGCGGACAATTCTTTCGGTGCACCATTGTTCTCTTCGCGAAATCGTTATACCCGCAACGACCATCGTAAGGGACGACGGAGTATCCTTTTATTTTTCTCCCTCGGCCTTTCTTCCCTTCTCGCCCTGTCGCCCTATCTCCCTTATTTTTTATCCGCAAGCTATAAAGGGATGAAAAAATGGGCACGTCGAAAAAAAAAATCAAATCGGCCCGAGAATACAAGCGGGCTCGGTGAATTTCTCAGCTCTGACGTTAACTCACGTGGAAACATTGCCCAAAAATCATCCCTTGAAGTACACCCTACGAATTATACTACCCTACGTGCCTCCTTGTCAAGCGCCTACCCTTTCAAAATGTCTTTGATAAACCTTCCTTTTTTCTTCGCTACGCCGAGATTATTTTCACTTTTCCGAAATAGAGTATTTGCTTTACCCGCGGGTATACGACCGCCGAGCTGCCCTCCTCGAATAAGTTCGCTTCGATGAGAAACCTCGCGAGTTTTGCATTTTTGGCGCGTCGAGTTTGCGCTGCGAAAAAACGAGGAGAGGGCAGCTTCGCTGTGTACCTTGTAGAGGCTGTTCGGAAGACGAACTTTCCTGTGGGCAGCCGCAGGCAGAGAAATGCTCAAAGCGCATTTATACACGCGTATACGGGGTGTCCTTGTTTGGAAGGATAATCCTGCAACTGGCGATAGGTCAGATCATTTTCTACTATATGCTGGAATTTCAATTTAGTAAAAAGTCCCACGGTTCTCGAAATTTTGGGCTTTGCGTTATTTTTTGAAAAACATTTGACGTAGCAAAAAGGAATCCATCATTTTTGCCTTCAATTGCATGCAAAAATAATGGATTTCTTTTTACGACACGTAATGTTATCTGCTTTTGGTTTTTTGCATGCCATTTCTACAAATGATACGAATCGACAATAACTAAGCAACTTTTTAAAGTAATTGGCACGATACGCGTAGTACATTTTTTTTTACACCACAGGCTATCAAAGTCGGATGTTCGAATTGGTTTGTATGAAAAGTCTGCATAAGATCTTTTTTCGTAAAGTTTCCTTAAGGAGTGAGGTCTAGTTGGATCGTTAAAAAAAGGCCTTGTTCCGATTTTTTTCGGCCAAACGATAAAATAATTTACAACAAAAGTTCTCCCGTTTAAAAGATATATATTTAATGTAAACATTATAATTTTTTTTAAAGAAATATGTTTCAAAATAAGCCGATACGTATCAATAACCGAGGACGCTGCAAAAAAAACAGGTTTTGCGGTGATCACTCTCACGCTGTGACGGATTATCTGAAACCAACAAAACAGGGGGGAATCTTTAGTTAATGATATAATGCTCCGGTTGAACGAAGGGTTTTGAAAAATTTCCATTTTTCACAAAATGGCGGACGTTGAAATTCAAAAGTGTTGTTTTGACCAAAATTTCACTTACAAAAATTGACTGTAAAAAAAAATAATTGTTCAAAAAAGAAATCCTTCTTTCATCCGGAGGAAAACTATGTATAGAAGAAGTGATATAAATTTCAACCCGATCGGTAAAGCCGTTCTCCAGTTACATTGATCACCGACTTCGAAAACATGGTTTTGAGAAAAACGAGTTTAAAGTTTTGAGTACGATTTGCATGCAGCGTCCACGGCGTCCTTCAAAGTTATGTATTTCGGCGAATAATGGTCTGATTTACATTCAATTAGTCGGAAAATACTCGTAAGATATTATACTTTTAGAAAATGAAAAAAAATCGATTTTTTGAAAATTCTAACTAGACCTCCCTCCTTAACATTTGAGGTTGAAAAGAAGACCCTTCTAGATAAAACAAATAACCAAGAGTATTTTTTTTTTTCAACCGGGTCATAAAAAGTTATCATTTGTAGAAATGGCATGCGAAAAACCGAAAGCAGATGATTTTTAGCTCGAAAACCGTAGGACTTTTACTAAACTGAAATTTTACCATATAGTAGTACAGCATCTGACCTATCGACAGTTGCAGAATTATGCATTCAAAACAGGACACCGTGTATATGGGGACAAGTTTTTAGCCTTGGAAATGCTTCACTATTTAATTTTTTTTTTCAGAAAAACTACAAAATAAATCGATATTACAAAAAAGGGTATCTGTCATACATATCAGTGACTGTATACAATCATTTTTTTGAAGCGATTAATTTCAAAATGGCGGCTGTGCAGCGTTTATCTCAAAACTGCATTTTTTGAGCTGGCCGGAAACATAACTCAGACAATTTTCAACCGATTCACTTGAAATGTTGAATATATCTTGAAAAATACATTGTCTATGGAAGTACGTCGAATTTTTTTTTATATTGCCTCGTTCATTTGTTATTAACAATTATCTGGTGATTTTTTAGGCAAATCTTTCACTTTCCCCAAATTTAGGATAAAACTATTAGGATAAAATAGGAATAGGACTAGGAAATAGGAATAGGAATAGGATAAAATAGGAAATATTACAAAAATTATATAACAATTATTATACAAACAAACCAAAACAAACCCTAAACAAGTCCAAACAACCCTAAACATACTTCAATGTATTAATATTTTTTTAAAAAATAATAAAAACCAATAGATTCATTTACATGTACCTGTTTTTGATTACCCAAAAAGTCTGATTACATTTTCAATGCCATGAAATAGTTGCACTTTATGCAATACCTGTACATTTTTTCAACTACTTTCGTCTTTGTAACGTTGCCCATGAGAAGATCTGACCGTTTTGAGGTCCTTAACGGATTCGTCCACAAAAATAATAGATATTAAGGATGGGATGGTCGTCTATATATCTTTTGCACAAAAATTCTCATACCCGAAGGCGATTGCACAAAAAAGAGCTTCGGATAATAACCAAAAATGCAGAAATGTAAAGTGAAAAAACCAGTAGTTGCTTTCCAACGATGCAAATTCCAATGTCATCGTAAAATCCTGTAGCTATATACGTACATGGAAAAAGATGATTTTGAAGACATTCGCGGACCGTTCCCATAGTAGCCACCCATAACTAACTCAACGTCTTTAATTTCAATTTTGATGGGAAATTTTAGGATGACGTTGAATTTTGCATCGTTGGAATGCAATGTTTTTTTTTTAATTTTTAATTTATTTATTTTTATCATTATTTAAAGCATTTTTTTAATGCAATTTAAGGTCATAAATCAGGAAAAATACACGAAAACATCAGTGATTTTCACAGACTACATCGGTAAAAAGAAAAATTAAAAATCATTCAATTTCGTTGCATTCCAACGATGCAAACTTCAATTTTTTCACGAGTCTCGAGTTTTCGGGCAACTCAAGGCCGAAAAGTTTTTTTCTCACCCGGGAATATTCTAGGCGAGAGACGACTCCTACTTCCCGCCTTATTTCACGAAGGACGTAGAATCGGCAGGCAGAAAAAAAGTGTTCATTTCTCGCCTTGGATTCGCCGTATCTCGCGCCACTTTGTTTGGTATTTGCCGGGCTTGCTATGCGTGGCAAGTGATCGTGGTTTATTTTTGCAGCCCTTGAGAACGGAAAAACGACGATGAGCGAAGAAAAAAAAGCAAGAAGTTTGTCTCGGGAATTCCGACGCATCGTCTCCGTCGGGATTCTCTTTGAATCGTTTTACTTTTTCTTGTTTTTTACTTTTTTTTTTTTTTTTTCGTCTCGGGCGGCACGCCATCGCTTAGGTCACTATATAATAGCCCGAAGCTAGAGCATTGTAGCGCGCCCGATCTCCGGGGATCAAAGGGTCGAGAGATGCGGGGGTGCGAAGAATGAGGACTGTATAGGAGCGCTCTACCGTGCGCTCCTCTTTCCTCTGCTCCCTCGCATAACGCGATGAAAACCAGCATCCGAATCTCCTCCCGACCCTCCCCTTCAACCTTTTTCTCTACTCTTTCGCCCCCGCCATTCTTCTACTATTCTTCGTCGCTTTGTCCAACTTTCTCGTCGCTCACAGAAAAAAAACGTGACACGAACGTCGTCGAGAAAAGTTTCGCGGGTTCAGAAAAAAAAAACTGTGTGTCTATACCGAGAACTATGGCGCGCACGGTGTGAACATCATCTTTTGTAAAGGATTTTTTTTCACTCGCGGAAGAAATTAAGTACGCCCACGCAACGAGCAAAAAATGTAATATGAGGTGGGGGGGGGGGAGGGGCTAATTGCGTTCTCGAAATCAAGTAATTTGTTTCATACACATGAGGATAGATTCGTTATTTTTTTTCGTAATTAAGGTTCTGCCTTGTTGGGCCAAAAAATGATCGTTTTTTCACCAATTTTTTATGCGAAAAGTATTAAATATAAAATGTTGATATTTGGTACGTTGACTAAGCGGTCTTTATTGAACGTCGAAATATTTTTTAAAGTTTGACAAAACATGGTTGTGGGCGTGGGAGGTGCTCCGTATGACGATGACATTCTTCGCTTGCGGAAGTTCTAAAAAAATCAAACATATTTTTACTTTGTACAATATTATGTATAATTTAACCTGGAATCAAGAAGAAAAATTCAAAAATAAAAAAACAGTGAGCAAACAACTGCGAAAATGTTTGGGAAAAAAACAAACTTCCTTCCGATCGCTCACTATTTTTTTCCTTGTTTTTTTTTAATTTTTAATGTTTTTTATTATTAAATTGCTGGTATTAAGGATGAAACCACTTTTATATGCGAAAGATGCCAATTGTTCGTGTCCCGTCAATCTCCCAGCGTTGTTTCATCTTGCCCCGCATACGGGGTACGATGGGAAAAATAAAAATGTAATTAAAAACATATATTGTATGGTAACAATCGGAAAAACTGATTTTTTGCTTCCAAAATTAAAAGATTAATAAACTTTGATTAGTTTAAAGAATAATTAAAGTTGACTGATTCGTGTATTGTTTTATTTGAACATGACCTTAGCATTATCATCTTGCCCCTACTTCCCCTATATATGCTATTGATGTTGTTGATGCTTGCATCGTTGGAACGCAACGAAAATTCTTTTTTATTTTCGTCTTTCTCCATCATTATTGTTATCTAAAATCATTTTTTATAGATTTAATTTGTAGGTCTCTAATAAGGACCTTCCAAAAGTTCGCGGTAGCTTTGATTCGCCAAAACAAAAATTGGTTATTGGAAAATAATTATTTTCGCCGCGTTCCAACAATGCAAACTTCAAAATCATTGCTATGAATCTAGTCTAGAGTGAACTGAGTATTGACGAATTTTAAAGTTAAATGGGCAAAACGTTCACGCTACAGTTGATATAATTTTTTGGCTATTTAGCACCAAGATAAACTATTTCTAACAAAGGATTAACACAAACGCCTTTGTAAACATTCAGAAGAAAAAAAACCACCTTGCCCATCGAAAACTATATATATATTGAATATTGAACGATCACGTATTGATAAAGGATGACGAATCTTGCCTAGAGACGTTGCAGTATGTCAGCAACACTTCATATTAATTAACGGTAATAATAAATAATCTCGTGGCATAACTATAAATAGGCATAATCATAAATTATTCAAAATTTCATTCTGAATTGTATAGCACATGCACTGCACTGAAAAAACATCGTTTATCCAACCAAAATTCAGTTGGTTTAACAAAATGTATTTTTAAATACGTTCAACTTGATTTTTGATTGGCATAACAAACGTTTTGTTAATTTAACTGACAGTTTTAGTGGTGTGAACTGTAGCTTATTTAGCATGTCTGAGCAACTGTTAAAACAACGAAATTTCGAGACGACAAAATGCATTTTGCACATTCAACGATTTTTTTTCTGAGTGTGACACAATTTTTTTCATAATAATCATCGATAATCCTATACTTTTCCAAATTGATAGTAACACACAAGTTTTTCTTATTCACGTGATAGAAATATAAAAATCGATGATTTTGCTCTTAATTATATATTTTATCAAAAAATAGCGGCTCCAAAACAAATCTATATCGCGTATCCATTTTTTTTAAAGGTTTATTAAAAATAAATCGAAAACCGTCATTCGACTCACCTGGATCACTCCGACCTCGTTACATCTAATCTCACCCTCGATAAGCCGCTGATCCTCGTTTTTCACATTCGTTAGAGGAATGATGTTCGCGAATGGCGAAACCTTCAAAATAAAGAGCGAAATCTCTAGGACGACTTAAGGGCTTACATCTAGATTATATTTGTGAAAACATCAGTTTTCGTTGTTCAGCGGATTGTCAAAATATAACATTTCGGAAATATTCTCTGAAAATTTCGAGTGGGCGTTTATAGGTAGGTTTCGCGGACCGGAGAAATTTAAGAGCGTTTTTGCCAAAATCACTTTTTCGAAATTGAGGACCGCGATATCTCAAGAATCATTGCAGAGATCAACTTCAAATTTTACAAGCTTTCTTTCACATGTCAAAAAGCAGTGTATGAACGAAGGAATTTTTGTTTCGATGCTTAGTTTTTTTTTTTCATCAACGGAAGTAGAGAGCTTTTCCACTCAAAATCGATACTTTCACTTTGGACTGCGACCATTTTTTCAAAAATCAATATTTTATTGAATTCTTCGCCCAAGCACTAGATAAATTCATGGAAAAACTCAATGCGTTTGATTTTCGAATGATTTGTTTGCACAAACCATCTTATCTACCACATTGATTAATGTTTTTCACTCCAAAAATTGTAGAAGATACTTAAAACCATATGCTTTAATGTAAAAACGAAAGGAAAAAAGAACTACACACGTTTACACAGCAAACACACAAAAAATCGTTTTTTCCTGTTACGAGCTAGGTGCAACGCCTCAATGTCATTTTTTTTTTCAATTTGAAAAAAACTTTCAAAACTTTCAAAACTTAACGTACGGAGAACTGCCGCGATTTTTGGTCTCGCTCAATTCTTATCTACCCAGAGTGCAAATTAAATAATTATTTCTCGAAAATTCGAAACTGTCAAAAACGAAAGCAATGGAGGACGAAAATAATCGTAACAAACGCCTGATTAGCTCGAACTACTCCATTCCTTTGATCTTCGAGTTTCGCAATTACTTCCTAAACGAAAAAAAAAAACATTTTTTTTTAAACAAGCTTTTATTTTATGTACTAAAAAGTAGAAAATAATTTATTTTACCAAGTCACCTATATGTGACTATAAACAAAATCTTGGGGTGCTCAATTTTTTAAATATTTCATCAATTTGATCAATTCACTTTCATCAACCGTTTTTAATTTGGCACAATATTAGAGAAATTAATTAGAGAAATTATTATCACACGTTTGTACTCAGTTTTAGGATTTTTATTTAAGAAAACTACGGTTATTTTACAGTAAATTGAATACAGTTGATGTGTTAACGGATTTATGTAAATGAACTTGGTAAAACGTGATTAAAACTTGGTAAAAAATTATTTTCTACTTTTTCGTCTTTAATTGATTTTACTAGAGCTCTGAAATGTTTGCAAAGAGGGATTAATGCTTCCAAACGAACCGGTATTATTATAGGTCGTTTGTCAGGTGAAATCCTGGAGAACTGTGATAGAAGGCATCATAGATGTTGGCTCACCATCTATTGGACCTTACCTTGTAACCTATTTCACCTATTGGACCCTTTTGACGATTGTGCGATCGAAGAGCACTTAGAGCCAATGCATATGTACTCAAGCACTTTCCATGTATTGTCACTTCTTAGATGCGTGTTTGCAAAATTTCAGAGCTCCAAGTAATCGGGAAGTCGGTGATATATCGATTTTCCGTTTTGCATCTCACAGAAAGTGGTTTTTTTTAAGTTGAATCATGCACTTTCACCTCTCCGATGCATGCTTGCAATATTTCAGAGCTCTAAGTAGTCGGGAAATAGATAAAATATCGATTTTCTGTTTTCCATCTCACAGAAAGTCTTTTTATTACAAAAAAAGTTGAATCATGCATTGTCACCTCTTAGATGCATGCTTGCAACATTCCAGAGCTCTAAGTAGTCGAGAAGTGGGTGAAATATCAATTTTCCGTTTTGCATCTCGCAAAAAGTCAAGTTATGTTTAAAAAAAAAAACTTTTTCCCTTTGTCTAAGTTGAATGTTGCATGGTCATCTCTTAGATGCATATTTGCAAAACTTCAGAACTCTAAGTAGTCGGGAAGGGAGTGAAATATCGATTTTCCTTTTTGCATCTCAAAGAAAGTCGAGTTATTTATTTATTCATTTGTGTATTTATTATTATTATTTTATTAAGGCGAATCATGCATTGTCACCTCTTGGACGCATGTTTGCAAAATTTCAGAACTCTAAGTAGTCTGAAAGTGGGTGAAATATCGATTTTCCGTTTTGCATCTCACAAAAAGTCGTTATGTTAAAAATTTTTTTTTTTTAAGTCAAATCATGCATTGTCACCTCTTGGATACATGTTTGCAAAATGTCAGAACTCTAAGTAGTCTGAAAGTGGGTAAAATATCGATTTTCCGTTTTGCAAACCAAGTCAAGTTGAATGAAAGCTTGTAAAAAACGATGTAGTTATTTTAATTTGAAAAATGCCAATGAATGCCAATCTCACGTCAACATAAGCTCGAATATTGAAACAATATTCGTTACAACGCATCGCTCTTCCGTACACGCTTCATATTCGTAGTCGGAGCTTTCTTTGACATTACCCACCTCCATATACAGTGAGCAATTACGTTAAAGTGTCGCAATTATACACGCTCGAGCGCGTTGAAAGGAGCGCGTTTACGGTGGCTTTCTTTTGGCTGCCTATACACCACATACATCCCTCGCTTTTCCTCCGACGAAGAGCCAAGAGCACCCCTTCCCAGTCACCGGCCATTCGGAGCAAATGAGAACCGTCCTGGAAGGGCGGGAGAACGCAGAGAAGGAACCGGGCGCTCGAGGAATAGGGGTTGAGGACCAAGCGGGAGGACCGAGTTGAGAATGAGGGAGAATATGAGGCTATGGTTGAGCGAGCTTTAGAAAGCGTCTAGAGTACTCCCGATGGCAGTGGTAAACCTCCGGGGTATAATGATGACTTTTCTTTAATTGGCGTAGCTCGTTAAGGGACTTTTATAACGTGACATTGGCGGTCGGATTTCTCTTTTGTACTCTATCTATTTTTTTTTGCCTCTCTTTCCTCTCGTTTGGCGATTTTTTCCCTTTCGTTATATGCGACTTCATTGTCCTATCCCTCTCTCTCTCTCTCTCTCTTGAATTCAAGAAATGCTGCTTATACGTGCGCCTAGGCTTATTTTTCTCATTTAAAGGGCCAGTCCACTTTGGAGCCACAAAAAACGCTGTATTCGCGATTTTTTTGAGGATTTTATAAAAGATATGAATATAAAAGTTGTTGGGCTTGATAAATAAAGTCTTGAAATACATTTTTAAAAAATTATTTTTATTCATTTTTAAATACAAAAACTAAAGTTTAACGTAACGCCTCAAAAATAGGTGGGCTAGGTAGCTCCATCACAACTCGGCAACGGCTTGTATGAAACCAAAAAATCAATGTCCATTAGATTCAGTATGACACCACCTACAAAATGACCCTCGGATATGAAGTTTTATCAAAAAATAAAGAAATGGCAGATGAAAAACGAAAAAAAGTTTTAAAAACGCGTTTTTTCGCAGTTTTTCGCAAAAAAAGAGTAAAAATCAAAATTTTAAAACCATCGAGGCTCATCTTGTTGCGAATCATGTTTACAATATGTGGTTCAAATTTCAAGAGAATCGATTTATCAGTTTTAGAGATACGACGGAGCTAGATTTTGAAAACGTTGTTTCGAGAAAAACGCGTTTGAAGTTTATACTATGAAAAACTCTTATCTAAACTCAATCGACAATTCCTGCATCGCACAAAATCCCCTCTGATTGCTCATCATCGTCGATTTTTTCAAGTCGTGCTTGCTTTCGATCTAAAAAAAATTTTAAAGTGGACCGGCCCCTTAATTTCGTGATGGGCCTTAATTCGACAGGCTCAAATGCCCCTTTAGCTCGTAACAAATTAAGGGTGGCTGTGGCGGGCCGAAGAAGGTTTTTTAAATTTATATTAGATTATATATTCAGGATTTAGAAAAACGGTATTTTATCAAGCAAACATTGAACTTATTTCGTGTAAATTCTTATCTGGAAAAAATAAAAAATTAACAACGTGTTGCGGTATAACGGAGCCTCTGTATAAAAAATGTAGGTCTGAAAAATAAAAATAAAAAAGTTTCATAATATATATGAATGTAGTTGTCGTTGTACGTAACAGTTTTTCGAATGAAAAAGAAATTCACTAAATCGTCTGTAACTTGGTCATTAAATATTTTAATTTGAAATTATCCTCACATACTTTTGAACATGTATACTTTGAGAAAATGCAAAAAAATCGCTTCTTTTACCCGTCACGGTGGTGTCCGTCCTTAAGTTACAATATACCGCATTTGCCAAGGGCACTGGAAAAAAATGAGAAAAACCAGCATAGACGGCCCCATATTTTTCAGATTTTTCGCCGCACAGACGTTTTACTCAAGTATCTACACGGCATTCTCAAAAGAATCAGCCCTTTGCTCACTGGTTGATGCGCGGCTGAGCGGTCACCCTTCCGGGTATTGGCCATGCACAATGCTGCTTAACGCGTTAAGCAGCATTGTGCATGGTGCCCCCACTTGTAGCGCAAAAAAAGGCCTTTTTCATGAATTTTTTAAAAGAAAACTACAACACTTTTTTAATCAATCAATATACCATCATAAAGAACACATCTTGAAGAACTTTCAGTAATTTTTTTATTGAACAATATTACATTGTTTAGTGGCAAATGGCCGTCAATGAAATAATGTTTTTATATACACGATTTGCGGTGACCAACATTGCGGCGAAGTGGATCATCTGAAAAAAAAATGCGGATGGATTTAGTCAAATATAAGTATAAACTAGTCTTTAATCGAAGGATTTTAAAAAATATTCATTTTTCACAAAATGGCGGACAGTCAAAGTTAATGGGTCGATTTTAACGAAAAAAAACGGCCGTTTTTTGGCTATAAAACGGCCATTTTTTTTTCGAAAAAAAAAATCGAACGATTAAAGACTACATTTTTATGTATTAAATAAGCCTGCAAAATTTCAAGAAGATCGGTTCATTAGTGTTCGAGTAATCTTGGTCACCGACTTCAGAAATGCCATTTTGAGAAAAACGCGTTTAAAGTTTCAATTAGCCGGTCGTTTACACAACGGATTCTTCTCTTTCAACGCTCATATCTCAGTCAATTTTGTTCGGATCGACTTGAAATTTTCAGGACATATTCTCAGATACTTATACTTCAAAAAAATGCAATAAAAAAACGATTTTTTCAAAATCGCAAGTGGGGGTAACTCCACTTGTATCAAAGTACCACGCGAGCCGAACCCCAACTGCCCATCCTCCAGTGACGGTTGCTCGTAATCAAGTAAACGACAAATAAAACATTATTCAAGTATCGAATACCATTCTATTCGCTGTCCAATTTCTGCACACGAAGCATTCGAGTTTGTCTTGGCCAAGTATCAGGCGACGCGAAAATACAATTAAAATATTGGTTATTCTCGTGCTATATGAAGTTAAATGCTTATTATATATATAGTGCTAATGGTATTCTCGGCCCGTATCAGCGCCCTCTCAACGATTTTATTATCATTGTGATTATTCGCTTCATGCTACTTCCAGGCTTTTCTCATTTGTGTATAATATCGCTCCATGGAGTCAGCGCGCTGCGAGCATTCGAATATTGCATTTTCCGGCTATATTGGTAGCTCGCGAACGGGAACCCTGAAATATCACAGTGAATCTCTCTCTCTCTCTCTCTCTCTCTCTCTCTCTCTCTCTCTCTCTTTCTCTCTGTATCCTCTACCCACTCCCTCATATCCGCTTTTGCGCTCCTCGTGCGGCGATCTCCTCGTTTTCTTCTCGCGGCGACCATGAAAGCCGAAACGTTGGAACGCTGACGCAACGGAACGAACAAATCAGAGCACAGAACAGCGAGCTGACATTTTTAATAACGACGGGGAGAAGGATGTATTTTATTAGTAATACAACCGGGACGTGAGAGCGCGTAACTTGTCGCGTGTAGAGGACGTGGATCAAATGGGAAAATTGAGAGGATGTGAAGTTATAAATAAACAATAAGCGACAGTACCGGTATTGAAGAAAAAAACAACACTGGAAGCATCTTCTGGATTGCAGTATCGATCGGACCTGCGTTTCAACACATTCATAAGAATAAAGGGTGTCTCAAAATAACATGACATTTTTAATAGTGCGCCATTTCTTTGTAACGAACATAGCGTACTTACTAACCTTGGACAACTGACATCAACAAGTGTTGAGGTTTAGTCATGGAGAATTACACGATCGAGCAACGCATACAAATTGTTATTTGCTGCATTGTTAGTGCATAGTTGTTGCAGACGAAGTTTCATGATCGTGTTATCTCGTGCCGCGGTGATTTGAATTAGCCACCAAGATCGTACGACTTGACGCCATTGGACTTCTTTCTTTGGGGATTTCTGAAAGGAAAAGTGTATGCCAATGATCCACACACCATTCCGGGGATCAAGGAAGCAATTGGACGCACCGTTAATTAAATTAGTCCGCAATTGTGTCAAAATGTTATTGACAATTTCGTTAAAGGAGTGAACGTATGCAAATAGGAACGAGGCGGCCATTTATCGGAAATTGTGTTCCACACATAACCTCCATGTTTGTACCTTATATTAAAATGAAAATATTCATACTTTTAAGATAATTGATACGTTTTATTAATAAATTAAAATGTCAGGTCAATTTGAGACACCCTATAGATGGCTGAGGTGGTCACCTCTGCACCCCGTTGACCTGGCCTAATATTTGACGGATGACCGCTCAGTCTCGCGCTGATTTACGCGTCAAGTCAGAGGCGGCGTTACCGACAAGGAACATCACTTAAGAGGAAAGATCCCTTTAAGCGAAGAAAAAATTGCTGATTTTCATGATTTTTTTTAAAGGGAATCACAGAATTACCAATATCGGCGCAGGTTTCCCACAGTTACCCTGTGCCCCGTACGAACGTCCCCGTTCACGCAAACCGTGTTGAATTTTGCATCGTTGGAAAGAAACGAAAATCCTTTTCACTTACTTCTTTTTATTATTGTCCATAATCATATTTGGCAGATTACGGTTACACATTCCTAGCAATCCTCAAAAACGTTTTCATCGTTTTCACAGCTCAAATCTACTGAAGGAAATTCGCAGAACAAAAAGAAATCGTTGCATTCCAACCATGCAAACGTCAACGTCACATGCAGTAGTGCTTTAGGGAAGGCAGGTTGCGGGCGAGACTTTGCAGGTTCTCAAAGGTCCGAGACATATTGAAATGACAGAATGTGGGGTAAAAGTGTCAGGACGGGGAACAGCAGCGGCAAGTGCATATGCGAAGGAACATTGGAAATAAAAAAAAATATACATATTGAACCCGTTTCGAAAAAGTTCCATCCGCCACGAATGGAGGAGCACTCCATTCGAGCCTGAAGGCTCGATGATCGAGGCTCCATACATTTGCTTCCCTCGAACAGATTATCCGCTATTCTTTGGCCCCTTCGACGTTCGTATTTCCTCTGAAGCCTTCGTCTTTTTACGCGTTTACGGCACCACACCACGGTAGAAAAAAAAATTGTCATTTTTTTCCTGAAAGATACATTTGTTAAGAATGCTCTCACCAATTTTTTAAAAAGAAATTTGTAAAATTGGCGGAGATGCGCGGCTGTGAACGCGTTTTTCTCGAAACTACGTTTTTCAATCTGGTTGACAACATATTAAAAAAACTATTCATCCGATTTGCATGCGCCAAGTCTTAAACAGTTCGAAAATCCAGTTTCTATGGCACCACGTAGGGTTTTTTTTATAAAGGGCCCCCTTCTATTTTTTTTTTATCAACGATGAAAATTTACCATGAAAATCGGAAATAAAATTCGCTGTTCCGCTATTTTTTTTAGATATCTAAATTTCCCTACGTGCTGCTGTAAACCTCTATGTCTAGTTTCTAAATATATTTTTATTTTATTTTTCAAATGAACCGCATCGCTTAATCACTGTCAACCACCGAGCAGCAATTTTCTCGGAGTGTCCTCTTGGAAGCGGCGTACATCGCAAACTATACTTTGGATTCGAGTACGAATATTTGTATACAGTCTTCTGTATACAATATGTGTATATTGATTATGAGTATTAATAAAAAAAAACCCATGCATCCTTTGAAAATAATTACGAAAAATACACCCTCATACCGCGCACGAACCGTGGTGTGGTGCCTTAAGGCGTTACACGCAGTTGCAAGGCCAAACAAGTCGTTTTTTCACGAATTTTTTCTGGCAAAGCATTTCATTTGGGCAAAACGAAACGTATTAGGCAGTGTAGTGGCATGTTTTAGCTTTAAATTGGCATTTTTTTATTTTCAAAAATATTCATTATCATTGCTCCTGTAGGAAGTCTCCTGGAGGTCCCCGAAAATAAAGTGTCCGGCGGTGAGCAAAGTATCTCCGGTTTGGATTATCTAAAGTGAAAAAAACCAAAAAGACTCTTTTAGGGGATAGATGAATCCAGGTATTGATCGAAGGAATAGTCGAAATTTTAATTTTTGACAAAATAGTGGCTCCGGAAAGAAACAATTTCGATTATCGACTAAATTTTTTTTCGTTAAATCGTTGAAAAAAAAAATTGAAATAATTATCGGGAATCTTATTACTTCGATCAATACCTGAAGAATATATCTGACAAGGTTGTGTTAAATTTGCAGACCGATCGCTTGAGCTTTTTTTGAGAAATCGTGCTCACCGACTTTGAAAACACCGTTTTGAGAAAAACGCATTTAAAGTTTATCGGACGCTCGAAGACGCGCTCCGAGCGTCTTTACAAATATGTGTGTATTTCCGAGAATATTCGCTTGATCAATTTGAAATTTTCAGGGAATATACTCACATATTTATACATTTAATACAGTCGTGCCGTATATTGGAATCGGAAAAAATTAGAAGAAGGCTAGTTTTTTGACAGGTGATTGTATAAGTGCCACGAGTGCTAAAACCAAGTTTGCCTAAAAATCGGGGGGGTGGGGTTTTTTTAGGGGATGAGGGTGGATTAATGCCAAACTACAACCCCCACGAGGTCGGCGCCGGGAGACAAAATGTTCAGAAAAATCCGGGCTTTATTTTTGTCCATAGCGCCGAAGTCGTGGAAGTTCATTTTGGGGGTGAAAAAGTGGGGTGAAATTTTGAAAAATCAGTTTTCATTCGATAACTCTTTAAGACAAATTCATACAATTTTTGTTCAAATGGAAACGTTGTAGCCCTTCAAAAGACGCGTCGATCGAGTATTCCATCAACCCTCTCCAATAATATATTCACCCCCAAAAGAATTGTTGAAGAATTAACAAAAAAATTGTTTATTGAATAACTAAAAAACAATCGATTTTTCGGAGATGGATCAAATGTACGAAATGTAGAGAATAATTTTCTCTATATTTTCGTTCCTATGCACAACTTTTGAATTTTGCTTTTTCGAACTCCTCTCAGGGGTTGAAAATTCAAAATGAATTTCTGGGAAAGCTATTGACCGAAACTAAAGAGATACGAGTTTGGCGCTGTGGATAAAAATGTAGCTGAGGATTCAAGCTACAAATTCTTCCACGGCGGCGAATTCGTGCCGTCAATAGTTTTCCCACAATTTCATTTTGAATGTTCAACCCCCGAGAGAGAAAATTATGCTCTACATTTCGTACATTTGAACCATACTCGAAAAACCGATTGTTTTTGAGTTATTCAATAAACTATTTTTTTCTTGGTTTTTTAACCATTTTTTGGGGGTGAAGATATTATCGGAGAGTGATGATCGAATACTCGATCGACGCGTCTTTTCATGGGCTACAACGTTCCCATTTGAACAAAAAACCTACGATTTTTTTCTAAAGAGTTATTGAATTAAAACCGATTTTTCAAAATTTCACCCCACCTTTTTCACCCTCAAAATGAACTTCCATGACTTCGACGCTGTGGACAAAACTAAAGCCCGGATTTTTCTGAACATTTTGTCTCACGGCGCCGACCTCGTAGGGGTTGTAGTTTGGCATTAATCCACCCCCATCTCCTTTCATCCCCTAAAAAAGAACCCTACACCCCGATTTTTAGGCAAACTTGGATTTAGCACCCGCGGCACCTACAAAATCACCTGTCCAAAAACTAGCCTCCTTCTAATTTTCTCCGATTCCGGGTTTTTTCAGTGACAGCACGACTGTACTAATTCCGAAAATGCAATAAAAAAAATCCATTTTTTGAAATTTCTAACTGCGTATAACCCGTTAACGGGGTATTCCTCTCTGAAAGTCCAATTCGAAGCGTCAGAATGATGCATTTTTTTCTAGTAACACCTTGCTTGGAATAAATTAATTTTTTCCCAGAATGTTGTATACATGTTTGTGGTTACAATGTAATTTTTTCGGAAGAAAATCTTTCAAAGTGTTCGTGGTGCTGCAGTTGGCGTTGTAGTCCTCCAGCGGCGAGGCCCGAAACGGTGGGATCTCTACCAGGCTCAAGTGTAATCTGAAAAGAAAGATAAAAAAATTCTCTTAAATTCTCTTAAATATTACTCTTAAAATATTCTTGAAAGTTCACACTACAACAATATGCAAAAAACGAAGTTTTTTTAAGTTTCCAGAAAGGGATACCCCTTAAACCCCAAATGGAGTGATAGCTCTCGGACGAAAAGCTCCAGCCCCGCTACGCGTATATGCGGAGTACGAGGGTATAATGTTACAACAGCATGATCGATAAGCCGCCATAATCGCGAGTCCCCGATGCAAAGCGATAGACGAACGAATCCCCCCCAGACGACGTTTCAATATTGACCAACACGTGGATGCCCGCAGTGTGAGGGATCGGAAGACGAGAGCCGAATGGGGCGAAGAGGGAATTGATGGCGTCGCGTTTGATTGTAACTTTGGCCAATAGCTCTCGGTCGTTCGGCATTGGAACGAGTGCTGAAATTGTGGGCTTTAATAAAGTCGTACGTACTTCTCGTTCCTCGACGTGCGATACTGCCGTGCGGTTCGTCCCATTCTGTGTAGCAATCGCGCTTTGCTCCTCTTCATTGCTCGCAGCAATATGCGTGCGTCGGTAAACTTACCCTGTCGTATATTCACATAGGTACGTTGCCGAGCTCGCCCAGGATAATTTTGCTTTCGCTAGAACTTTGAGAGTTCCCCGAACAACCAGGAACACAAATACACACGCACACTGTTCTTTTCCGGGTAAGGTTCCGACCCCCCATCCCTTCGATCGCGTTGAAATTTTGCACAAACCTTCCTTTTCATATTTTAAGGGAAGGGTAGGGGTTTCAGCGTGACAAAAAAACACTTTTTTGTGATTTTTTTCATCTATATGGATAGAGTAAATTTATTGAAACCTGTTGTACATTGTTAAGTGTCATTTCAAGAACATTCCGTGAAATTTGTACGCGAAAATATCCACAAACAAGCCGGTGACAAAGCGTTTCCAAGAACGCCTTTGGAAAAACACGATTCGCTGTGTTTACTGTATCTCAGCTAGAAATTATCTGAAATCAAGTACCATTAAAATTTAGTCACAGTATTATCAAATCCTCTCCCTAACGATCTTTGATCATTTTTTTTTTTTTTTTCATTTCTAAATTTTTGGTGGTCATGTAAAGTGAAAAGTGCTATTTTTCACGAAAAATTCCGCAATTTTGGGGGTGGAAAACCCCCTCAATGTAAAAAAAGCTCAAACTAACCGTTGGGGGGAGGTATTTTATATGTAGAAAGTGTGTACCAAGTTTGAAATAAATCGGTCATGTAGTTTTCAAATGGCAGTGAGCACGGACTTTGAAAAAGTGGTTTCGAGAAAAACGCGTTTGAAGTTTAGAGAAATCGGAGCTACAGTGTTAGAGGAGCGGGACGGGACTAAATAGTCAATAACGTCGAGAGTTTTGCTCTGATTGACTTAAAATTTTGGGATTATATTCTTGAAATGTTTAACTATAAGAAAAGACAAAAAATCGATTTTTCAAAAGTGCAAACCCCTACTTCCCTTTAAACGAAAATCGGACAATTATATCTAAAGTTATGATTCCGGCCAGGTCGAGAAAAGTCGTTTCGATAAAAACGCGATTGAACGTTTTAATATACGTAAATCGTTGCGCTTCCTGCTCTCGCTAAATCGTCTGTAACTTGGTCAATTTTCAATGAGTCGAATTGAAAAAAATTCCACATATTCTTGAATATGTATACTTTGAGAAAATGCAAAAAAAAATTGATTTTTTTACCTGTCACCGTGGTATCCCGTCTTAATTGTCCAAAAAAATCGTTGAATTTGTGAACAGGACAGACTTTGATACGACCTTTATGTAAATATGAGTATATTAATCCAAAGGTGGTTTTTAAGATATTCCGATTTACATTCAACTATAGGGACAATTGGCTTTTCCGACGATCCTCGAATTCGAGTTCTTCAAAATTACCTCTCCGCACACACGTCGAGCGTTACCATTGTACAGACAATAACCGAAACTGTATTGAGGTACTTTGGGAAACAGCGCATTTCCACTGCAATCAAGCGAAAACAACTCGACTCAAGCGCCAATCATCGCCCAGTCATGAAGATAATTTCGTTTTCGCTCACCTATCGAACGTCGAGTGCCTAACTGTATAAACGTCAGAATTGATTTGTTCGATTGAAATAGAATTCTTTCGTTGGCATTAACGCGTCACGTTGATTCGATTTCCATCGATTTTCACGCGACACGCGAATTCGAAGAATCAGTTGCGTTTGTTTCGGCATTATTAGATTTCCGTGCCTCTTTCCACCGTCATGTCATATGGTGTGCTTTTTTTTCTTCATTTACCTGTGCACGCCCGGGTTGAAGACATTTAACTCCAATTGCTCCACAATCCGGATGATAAGATTATTTCTGGATATATTAAATGATATCATGTGAATTGTACAAAAAATATTTTTCAATTAATACAAAAAATGTAACGGAATTGAAAAATGTCCATTCACTAAATGTGAACAGTGTATGGCTGACCATATACTTGTCCTAACTACTGTTTTCTCGAACGAACACTTGTTCACACCACTTCCGTACAAGTATCAAAGTGTCTTTGACAAGCCTAAATTCGCACGTCCCTCACTCGAGGATGTGACAAATATGGGCGAAGGGATCTTTTTAGGGGATGAAAAAGGGGATGATATCTAGCATCGTCTTCCTCAGGGACGCGGAGTGTGGGAAAAAAAGTATCCCTTCTCTTCTACTATCCCAAAGTGACAATCGTGTATCCCCTCAAAGTGGCAACACGTTTGGGCTAGATGGTCACGAATTTGTTCTCTGCAAATTGAATACCCTCCAATACAGCTAATGTTAACGGGATACATCTACCTACGTAGGTAAAAAAATTTCATCTTCGATAAATATATTATTCGATATTATCACCTTTTAGCTAATTCCCTCAAATTTTTATTACAATATTTCTAATTCAATAATCTACAGCTTTTAACAGTCTGCCTACCTAAACTCTAATCGCGTTTTTCTCGAAACATTGTTTTCAAAGTCGGTGGACATGATATCTCGAGGACCACTCGATGGATTGTTTTCAAATTCACAGGAGATACGATGAGAAACATTTAAAGGTCGTTGACGATCTCACTTTTATAAAAGTCGATCTTCATTTTTCAATAGTTACCTAAAAACAACGACCTTGTTCATAGATTTTGTGTACTCGAGTTTCAATTCGCCGCCAAGTTGTAAAAAAAAATATTAAAAAAAATCGACGATCGTCAACGACTATTATTTATTATCAACCTGCATAATCCGTTTGGTTTTTAGACTTCGGATGGACCGTTTAAGCTGGAGAGTGTCCACCGCCAAACGTTGCGAAAAAAATGTCATCTGCCGGCGACAATGTTTTCTCTATTTTTCCGTATTTTTTAGCTATTCTTTTTTAAAAGCCCTCAATATATATACCTTCGTGTTAAAAAAAAGTACCATTCTTTTGCACCACGCGTTCCCCACAAAAAAATCCGATTCTGGCAATTCTTCTCGCGCCTCTAGGCAGACGTAGCCCCTCAATATTAATCACGAATCATACTGAACTTTGCCACAAATCAATGGACCAAAAGGTTTTTACATCCACGCCTGGAATAAAAGTGCTCCCTAGTCATTTTACGTGAAACTACAACTCGTTAGCGCAGGATAAACTTCATTTTTTTTCTCAATAGTATGGACGCTAGTTTACGAAAAATATAGTGCAAAGTGGAGTTCATCCTTGGGTAGCAGTGGCTGACAATGTCAATATTCACGGCTATAGTCGACGGGATCGTTTATTTATCGACGACTCAGAAATGCTTTTTCTACCAAAAACGGTGGCCTAGTGGGAGCATGCTCAATGCTCGATGAGGAGTGTGCGGATGGAGAGTGAGGAATGCGAGAGGGATGGTCGAAGCAGAAAAATTTCAATGAATTTACATATTCCACCCCGATGGCTGCATGTATATTTTTTTTCGACAAAATTTCTTCTACATATATATACCTATATATATATATATATATATATATATATATATATGTACACGCGCGCGCGCGCGCGCGCACACACACACACACACACACACACACACACAGACTTATAGGCATATATATATGTAGAACAAATGTTGTATAGGCAATATATATGCGTATATAGATCATGTATACCCTTTTTTGGTATTTGCCACTATCACGCGCGTCCCTCGGCTTATAGTAACACTCCGGTCGTCGAGAGACCATCGCCACACTACCAGAGCGGTTCTCGATCGGACATTCCTTTTTTGTTCGCTCATGAACTCCGAGATAACTTGATTTTCTGGGTTAACATACAGCAGTCGAACCCTTAACGACTTGGCACGTCGAACAGGAAAATATGTATCTCCCTGGAGGGTCAATTTTTTTCACTGTTGCCCGCACATTTTTTCTCCCGTGCTAACCCGGTTTTATTCTCCTTTTTCATCTCGCCCTGAGGATGTCCCGCAATTTATTCGAATATTGTGGGGTGAGGGCTCGTCGATGGGATACTCGTGTACCGCGCAGTGTTGAGTACAAATGATATTGAAAGAACTGATGCCTCGGGCAACTTAAGGGGAGGATTATCAAACCTCTTTAGGTATCCTATAAGATTTATAATATTTATCTTTCAAGGCAAAGCTTTTAGGCAAATATTTCAATTCAATATACATTACTTTGAAGTTTGCACCGTTTGAATTAAATTATTATTTTTTAGTGTATCTTCATTCTTATCCTTATTCGAAGCTTTTTTTGCACATTGAGAACGTACATTTGTAAGAAAAATACGTAAAAACCGTTAGAACATTTTCATAGCCAGAATGGGTCAAAAAGAAATGTTATCAATGAGGAAGAGTTTATTTTCGTTGCCTACGAACGATGCGAACTTCAAGATCATTAATATGAGGCAGTAAGTCAAACGTTCTTCAGGATCCTTAGAGGGTGGAGCCACCCCAACCCTTAAAAAAGGCCAATTTTACGGAAAAAAAATACGTGCAAATAAAGCAGTCGAAGATTAAATTGGTTGACTTCAATATACATAGTTTCAAGTGCACATTTTTTTTTTTTTACTTTTCACGTGAAGATGGCGACGTCAGAGTTCAAGACCGCAGAGTACCTCTCGTGCAGGGCGCTCCGCGGCCGGAAATATTTCTCCTGTAGCTTTCAACATAGGACGCAAATTTTTAAAAATCTTTTAAATATATACAAAACGCTATGAAACGGCGTACGGAAATTAGAAAATACATTTTTTATTAAAGTAGTGCAGATATGAATGGAAACTATTATTTTTGAGCAAAAAATCAACCGAGTAATTGTTTAAAAAAATTTAACGACCAATCGCAAATTCCGTACGCAGTTGCATGGAGAATCCCTCTGGCAAGGATCACCACTGTTGAAACGCATTTATGTTATAGGGCTTTAAAAACTATTAGATACGTATTTTTTTTTATCTGCGGAAAAACGTCTTTAAGGCGGAAAATACATTTAGACAGGAAAAAAAAGTAATATTGACGGATTTTTTAAACTAGGAAATTATTATTCTACAATCATCAAACTTTAGGTATACTTTAATAGTATATGTAAGGATACAAAACATTTTTTTAATTAATTCATCATCAAAATGACGGAGCTGTGGCAGAGTGTTACGGCAAGGTCGCCGCGGGAGTTGCGAATGGGCGTGCAGTCTAGCTTTCCGTAGACTTTGATTTGCAAAAAAGTTCAAACATTTTTTTAGTTAAAACATGTATAGTTTCCATGTAACGGTAATTAAAATGAAGAAAATGCAAATTTAAGAAAATGGCACGCATTTACTAAAAAAAATCAACATTTCACGCAACATTTCTGTAAGATGTGAATGAAAAAAGTAGTATTTTTTTCAATTTTTCAAAAACAATTCTCGTCAAGTAGAAAGTACCAATATTATCAATATTTCTACCAAGTTTCAACTCAATCGGCTTAATAGTTTTTGAGTAATCCTGCACGCCAATTTCGATAATGCAATTTTGAGAAAAAACGCGTTTGAAGTTCACGCTCGCTCCGAATCCGAGCGGTGAGGCACAGCGTTGACAGGCTGTAACGTTTGAAGTTTTTCGAACTTTGCTTTAAAACTTTAGGAAAATATTCTACGTATGTAGTTCTATCGTTTAAAGAAGAAAAAAAGAAATCGATTTTTTTTTATCGTTGTAAAAGCATATCCCGCCTTAAGGGAGGAAACGACTCCTCAAAAACAGGCGTGTCACCCCTTAATTTTTTTTTCAATTATTCTATAGCGGGTTTTCCTCCGCTTTATAATAGAAGAATTTTTGTTTTTGTTTCATTCAGATCGATGGACTGCTTGTGGGTGAAACTGCAAAACCACCCCCCAACACGCTTTTCTTTGAGGGGTAGTTTCCTCGCCGGAAACCGTTTTTCCGCAGATAAAAACCATACGTGTGTAATAGTTTCCAATGTTTTATCACATATATGAGTTTCAACAAAATCGAAAGCGGCCACTCAAGTGATGTTCCTTTTCAGAATATACGTTCAAAATTTCAAGTGGATCGGTGCATATATGGCTGAGTTTGGTTTCCGGCCAGTTTAAAAAACATGGCTTCGAGAAAAACGCTTTTAAAGTTTGAACTAATAATTAGCAATAGCAATTTTCGAATAACCTTCAATCTGCAATACCAGCGCCATACATTTGGCTTTTCTGGTCGACTTAAAAGTTTGTCGAACAGCTTTTCCAACATCAGTGAGCAATCGCTCAGAAGTCGCACTGCACTGGGGCAAAAGTGATCAATCCACGCAGCGGACTTTGACAAAACTTTTTAAAGAACTACCTCTCAGGTCGATGGTTCTTCCGGCTTATAAAACCTGCTGTTTCGTGATTTCCAGACCCTAACGCATCTTCCTAGCAAAAAAAAATCATTTTTTTTGTCCTGAAATGGCTCTACCCCTATTCTACTGTGACGACTAAAAGAAGTATGTTGCTGGCCTTGATGATTTGCGCTCTCCAGGTCATCGGAAATATAAAATTAAAAAATCTTCTTAATCTGCATGGCTGTCGCTACCGCCCGAACTAGAATTCTCATTTTATATTGCAAAATAACAAAATGGCATATTTTTTTGCAAAAGTGTTCGAAAAACTCGTTTTCTCTCGTCATAATTCAGCCGAAAGTATAAGTTAAAATTAATATTTTGTAATAATCCTAGTTCGGACGATGCCATACATATATTGTCACGTCCGGAGGGGACGTGGGCATATAAAGTGTGGTTCCCTCTTTCTTGCCTACGCCTAGCGCAATAGCACGGGATGAGGGTAAAAAGAGGATGTGCTGGAGGAAGGAAGGATTTTTAAGGAATTTATGGAAATAATCCGATTATTTGGAAATGACTCGTTTCTAATTAATAGTTGATTTATTGAAATCAGCCAGTTCGGCTAATTCTATTAACGCTCAAGTACAAAGAGTGTAAAAATGTGGTTCGCTTACATTGACGGTTTCGTTCGGTGTCGATCCTATCGTTCAGGTAGCGGGTGTCGGTCGTAAAATTTAGGGCCTTCGCTAGCGGGCCAGCGGCGGTCGCAGATGGTATCGGTGGCACGCGTACAATTTTCGAGTACACTGACCCTATTCCACATACAATTTTCAAGGATTGGAGATAGTCAGAAAACAATTGATATTTTGGATATTATACTGGTTCGAGATATTTTGTCTTTGATAAACGACAACGATAGACTGCGCGGTAGACTTTTGGAATGAACGAACTGCTCTGATGTGTCTGGAGTGCTTGAAGACTACTTGAACTCGAACTCTAACTCGAACTCTAACTCTAACTACAACTCTTTTGAACTGCTGGGTCGCTCCCTTTATATATGATTTCTTGGTCTCCCGAATTCATAGAGTGGGAGAGAGAGTATTGACCTCACTTAGTTTGGAGATAGAAGTATCATACGTAACGAACGCATGAACCGGGTTCCGGTGGGAGGTTTTTGTGGAGGAGGGCGCATCTGCATTCTCCGCATACGAGTTCTTTTCCTGTGCTACTTAATTTTACGATCGGGCCGTTGGAAGTTTTCGGGGCCTTACTGAGATTCATTTGTATGTTGTTTGTATGCATTTAGAGAGAACGTGGGGACGCATTCATGGGTTCTTATGCAGAGGTCATACGAGTACATTTTTGTGACCGGATTTCTATCGGGGAAAGCGTAGCGGTTAGGCGCTACGCGATCCTTCCATATGCCATATCCCTTTTTGGTACTTCTTAATTTTACGATCGGATTGATGGAAACCTTCCCGGGCCTGACTGACGTTGCCCTAAAGGCGCGTTACGTGTTTTTGTTTTATGGCTTTTCTGAGAAGTCGCGCCCAGTGTCCGACACGGCCGTCGAATAGACAGAAAAGGGGAGGCCGCATGGAGAGAGTGCGCGACGCTCAGGTTCTATTAATGAGCGGTATCTTAACTATAGAGTGCCTTTGGAAATATGTCGAGGAATGAGAATATTCTTATCGTGCTTATTTTGGTGCACGTGAGTTCGAAGGGAACCGTGGGAGACCTTAGTCACCTCGGAGTTCAATGTGCCTCCCGACGTGACAATGGTAAATAAGCAGTTAAAATTTCAGCCTCATTGGTCAGGCAATTTTTCAGAAATCACCAACGGCAGGTGGAAAAAGTCGTTTCGAAAAAAAAACGCGTTTAAAGTTTATTTACTACACTATACTATACAAGACTAACCCGTATAGCGTTC
>OZ023322.1:18197696-18297696 GCA_964007375.1 Ophion obscuratus | reverse complement strand
TTCAACACTGTACTGATCAACCCCATTGGGCCTTGATCAGATTGAGATTCGTATTCGGTATTGTGCTTACGCCGTGTGCTCTTCCAATTAGAATACGGGAGATGGAAAAAAAAGGTTGACTGAATTGTGCGACATGTAAGCTGCACTTGCTATCGGTATTTCTTTTTTATCATCATGGAAATCAATGAAAACAGGGTGGAGCGCTGCTGGACGAGCTCCGTAATTCAACCCCATACCGCTTTCCATCTGTATTTCCGCGACTATCGTTGAATTTGTATTTACCTATGTTGTCGAGCGAAGTACCAGGGACGTAAAGAGAGGGTGAACGAAAAATGGAGCGCTGAAGGGAGAGCGGAATAGCAAAGCCCTCTCCAATATTTATCCGAACTGATCGTTCAGACTGTATATTGAGGAGATGCAAATAACAGTGGAAGCAATGTTTATTTATCGGAGTGCAGCAGCACACAGCGAGCAATTGCATCTACGGATCCGCTTCGTTCCTTCGCCCACTTCTTTGAACATCGAGCATAACTAATGTCACGTTCCGCGGAAATGTGCAACGAATATGTGCCCTCTATAGCGATGTGGGCAAGAAGGAAGCTTTTATAATTCGCGTGAATCAATCTATCCATTCGTTATTCTCAAAACAACGAGCATGTACGATCGTAGGGAGAATGACATTGCGATTAACATATGTTCTACTTTGCTAAAGTTGTTGGAGGCATTTTTACTCGCACTGCTGCGGTGTAATAAAAAATCATATGAACGAAAAGCTGGTGGAAAATAAATGCTCCATAGCGTCAACTTCCGTTGCAAATCGTGACCAATAATTTCAGTAGTACGAAGACAAATAGTCAGACATGTGGAAAAATCGGAAAATAACGATTTTACGCGAGTTTATCAGCCTAATAACGAAAAGACATTTTACGAACAAAAAAATACGTTTTATGCACGGGGGGAGGTGATTTTAAGATTTATAATTTTACTTCCGACCTTGATGACCGTTTTCACAGTAGCCCATTGTCATCATATTAATATTGTGCAATCCCAATGTTTTCAATATTACCTTCAAATACATGTAAGGATGATAATAGCAAGATTATTTCAAGGATTATTCTGTAACGGTTTTGAAGGGTCCTTCTCCCTTGAAATTAACTTTTCTCATAAGAAAAGATGTTCTTAAGGACCTTTGGCCGCGACGACTGTCTTCAGAGTAGCCAATCGTTATCATGTCAATATCATGAAATCTCAATATCTTCAAAATTACTTTCAGATAAATGTAAGCATGTTTCCTCCAAGATTACCTTCATGATTGTCCTGTAAAGGCTTTGGGATATTCTTGCACCTTAAAATCACATTATCCCATAGGGAAAGATGATTTTAAAGACCTTCGACCTGAAGACTGTCTTCACAGTAGCCCATCGCCAGTAGCAATTCCAATCTCATCAAGATAATTTCAAGGATTGTTCTGTGAAGGCTTTGAAATATCCTCGCACCTCAAAATCACATTATCCCATAGGGAAAGATGATTTTAAGGGGCTATACCAGTGTGAACGCTGAAAATTTGGGTGATTTTCGGGAATTTTTTGGAACAAAAGTACTCAATTAAATGTTTTGGAAAATTAAGAATATATTTGGCTATATTTGACCTATATAACATAATTTTTCATAGAAAAATATTAAGATCCAAGCGACTTATGCGCTGACTTCGGAGACGCCAAAAAAAAGTTTCCTCCACTGCTGACATGATTCCGGCGGATTGAGTAGCTAAATCCGAAAGAGGAAAAAATGTCGTTAAACTGGAAGGTATTTCCTGTACAATGACGTAGGATTTTCGAAAAATATCAAAATCTGACAAAATGGCGTAGTTATGTGAAAAAGTTTGTTTTCTTGCCTATAAAATGGTCGTTGATTTCAATGCCAAATCGTTAATTTTCATCCAATCAAAAATATCCTAAGTCATTGTAGAGTATATATATTCAAGAGTACTCAGTTCAAATTTCAAGTCAATCGGATAATTGCTCTTTGAGTTACAATTTCAGCAAATTCGAAAAATCTAATTTCGAGAAAAACGCGTTTAAAGATTTAACTATCGATTTTTGCAAGATAAAATGACATTAATATAAATAATAATGATATTCTTGAAAGTATAAATTGTCGAAAAAGGCACCGAAAAATCGATTTTTTGAAAGTGTCACACTGCCCATTAAGGACCTTCGACCTTGAAGACTGTCTTCACAGTAGCTCATCACCAGTAGCCATCTCAATCCCATCAAGATAATTTCAAGGATTGTCCTGTAAAGGCTTTGAAATATTCTTGCACCTTACAATTACCTTATCCCATAGGGAAAGATGGTTTTAAGGCGTTACCCCCACTTGTAGCGCAAAAAAGGCCTTTTTCATGAATTTTTTAAAAGAAAACTACAAAACTTTTTTAAGCGATCTATATACCATCTTAAAGAACACATCTTGAAGAACTTTCAGTAATTTTTTTTATTGAAAAATATTACATTGTTTAATGGCAAATGGCCGTCAATGAAATAATGTTTTTATATACACGGTTTGCGGTGACCAAAACTGCGGCGAAGTGGATCATCTGAAAACTAGTCTTTAATCGAAGGATTTTAAAAAATGTTCATTTTTCACAAAATGGCGGACAGTCAAAGTTAATGGTTCGATTTTAACGAAAAAAAAACGGCCGTTTTTTGGCTATAAAACGGCCATTTTTTTCGAAAAAAAAAATCGACCGATTAAATACTACATTTTTATGTATTAAATAAGCCTGCAAAATTTCAAGAAGATCGGTTCATTAGTGTTCGAGTAATCTTGGTCACCGACTTCAGAAATGCCATTTTGAGAAAAACGCGTTTAAAGTTTCAATTTCCGGTCGTTTACACAACGGATTCTTCTCTTTCAACGCTCATATCTCAGTCAATTTTGTTCGGATCGACTTGAAATTTTCAGGACATATTCTCAGACACTTATACTTCAAAAAAATCCAATAAAAAAAATCGATTTTTTCAAAATCGCTAGTGGGCGTAACCCCTTAAGGAAATTTGACCTCGAGGACCGTGCTTCACAGTAGCCCATCGTCATTATACCAATATCATGCAATCCCAATATCTTCAAAATTACTTTTAAAAAATGTCAGCATGTTTATATCAAGATTACTAAAATGAACCGTCCTGTACCGGCTTTGAAATAACCTTGCCCCTCAAAATGAACTTTTCTCATACGAAAAATACATTTAAAAGACCTTTGACCGCGACGATTGTCTTCACAGTAGCCCATCGCCATCATATCAATACCATGCAATCCCAATGTCTTCAGACTTACTTTCAGATAAATACAAGCATCTTTTCATCGAGATTATTTTAAGAATTGTCCTGTAAAAGCTTTGCAACGTTCGTTTCCCCATATACATACACAAAAGACGTATGTACATTCGCGTAAGTTCTTCATCTCTCGTTTGGACTCGCACAGTCGGAGAATACGAACCGGCAGCGAGCACACGTAAAACACACCAACACGCTGAAAATAGCGCGTGAATATTCAGCGAGTCTCGCCCTCCGGTCCGCCCAACGACCCTCGACTCGCGTCTGTAAAACTTTTAGCATAAAAGAGCTCGGGGCCAGGGAGCGCTTTATGTTGCTCACAGCATCATACCGCTCACCACACCATCCTCCCGAGTGTCGGGGACTCTTGCGGCGACCATAACCCCGTTACCGTTATGCCGCGTGTGCTTCTCTGCCCTCGCGCAAAAGAGAGTGGAAAGAGCAAGGATTTCACCAGACTCGCATCCGCCGTACCATTTCACTACGGCTGTTTACCAATGTATACGCACGTGCACGTGTGCGCGCACACATATGCGTGGATTTGTGTGTGCGAGCGTGAAATTTTCGAGGCAAAGTAAATGGTTCTCCTTCATCTTTGGCGAACCACCTTTCTCATCCCTGATTCACGAGGAAGAACAGCTAAACCCGTGACTCCCGTTTTGTTCACTTTTCACCGTTTCTCGAGACATCGGGCTCGGCACGAAACCCAAATTTCGCGTTCTGTTCAGGGACTGTGCATTTTTTAATGCGCTGATTCCGGAATTCAAGTCGCCATGATCGGTGGTGTCAGTAGCGAAAGTGAAATGTCCAGATTTGTGACTCGGTTCGATATTTCTCGTATTCACCCTGCACTGCACACTGGGTCGTTTCGACCCTATTTTTTTTTTTTTTTTTTTCAACTGACTATCGCAAAATGGGGTAATCTATTCGGCCGCAGTGCGGCGCTTCTATATTCTGCCCGTCTACTGAGGACAACTGTCGAAAAAGGACTTGGGGTCGAGGCGACCCCGTTTATGCAGTAGTGCGGCGACAGTGAAACGATTTTTTTTTTTGGTGAAATTTGGTGTTTTATTAAGGGGTCAAGGCCACAGTAATGGGTACAAAATCATGTGCGAATTTAACACATTTTTTTCGTATGAAAAAGTGATTCACTGATAAAATTAATTACACATCTATTTAGTATGAATATCAAGCTGTTTTCAGCTGATTTTTTTAAATAGGTTTATATTACAAATATTTATGTAAAAGTTTTTACACTTAATAAATACACTTTCGAAATACATTTAAAAAAAATCATGTATTTGTGTAACCCAAACTAAGTTTAACCGCGTTTTTCTCGAAACAACGTTTGTCGACGGTTTGTTGATAAAATCTTCAAAACTACTGAGCCGATCCTTATGAAATTTTAACCACATATGCTTTACAACTATAGCTATAGCGCATGTCAAGGATTTTTTTATAAATTGATATTTACTATTTTGTTTACCAAAAACGGTGCGAAAACACGTTTTTTGTTCTTTCGAAAAATGTCCGCCATTTTGTTATTTTTGCATATATAATAAATCGTGTGATATGCGATATAGCCATTAATATACTGAATCTAAAATCGTTTGATTTTTTTGTTTCGGATGATCCATCTCTGAGATTTTATCAACAGCGCAGACCTACCATTTTTTTAGGGCATTATTCAACTACCATTTTTGTCTATAAATGGAGACTTGAATAAATAAAATTTAAAAAATATATATATTTCGAAGGTGTATTTATTAAGTGTAACAACTTTTATATCGATATCTATAATACACTGAGTAAAAAATTAAAGGAACAGAACATTTAAAAAAATCAGTAATTTTCGAAAAGCCGAATGTAATTTTCGAAATTAAAAAAAAATTAGTAATTTTCGAAAAGAAGTAACTCCGTGACAATCCAAAAAATGTTCTCTTCCTTTAATTTTTTGCTGAGTGTATAAACCTATCAAAAAAATTAATGAAAATAGCTTTTTTAGCGTCTAAAGTGAGAAGACCCGTTAACGTTATGGAACCCTAATGAGAATCTGCAAAATGTTCCGCTTATTTTGATAGCGTGAATAGGCCAAAAAAATGGGCGATAGAAAAAAATATATATTTTCGTTGCATCCCAGGGATCCAACGAAACCATCTTCAATACCATCTGTCCAGTGCACCGTATTGGCATTTGCACGAGGACATAGAATAAGCGGAAATGATTTACCAAGCCTGTCTATTAGGGTGGCCGTTATTTGGGCTTTGGCGAAAAAATTCGATGCCACCCCAAAAACATAATCAAGGTGTATCAAAAAAAATCTGTGTAAAGTTTGGAGGCGCTCGGAAAATTGGAATCAATGATTTTTTTTCCGAGTATAATATCAATGAGATAAATTTGAAACTTGGTACAATTGTTGTGCATAGTATGGTGTACAAAACCAATTTTTTTTCTTGTTTTTCATTCATAATTTTGTTAATGACAAGCTCTGTAGCTATGCCCATATTTCGTTTTTTTTTTGAATATTTGTTTTCAAATAAATTGCAAATAAAATAAAAAATAAATTTTCAGTTCGAAAATGTAATGTCTGCAGGAAAAAAGACATAGAAGAATATATTTTTTTCGTAATACATATTTATGAGCTATCGTTGTTTGTACCGTTACAAAAGCACAACACAACACTGTTCGCTGTAGTGTATATCATACACTACTGTATTGAATATTATGTACTACTGTAGTGTATATTATTAGTGTATATTATACACTAGTGTAGTATACTGTACACTAGTGTATATTGTATATTATACACTAGTGTATATTAGTGTATATTATACACTGCAGCAAACACAACACTGCTCTTGTAACGGTGCAAACAACGATAACTCGTAAATATGTATTACGAAAAAAAATATATTCTTCTATGTCTTCACTGCAGACATTACATTTTCGAACTGAAAATTTATTTTTTATTTTATTTGAAATTTATTGTTAAACAAATATTTAAAAAAACGAAATATGGGCATCTCTACAGAGCTTGTCATTAACAAAATTATGAGTGAAGAAAATTGAAAAATTTTCGTTGTGTACGCCATACTATGCACAATAAGTGTACCACGTTTTAAATTTTTCTCATTAATATTATGCTCGGAAAAAAAATCATTGATGCGCGGGATAAATATATGTATTTTACATTTAAAATTTCAATCGCTCGGTGGCGCGTGTATCAATTTTCCGAGCGCCTCCAAACATTACACACATTTTTTTGGTACACCTTGATTATGTTTTTGGCGTGACATCGAATTTTTTTCGCCAAAGACCAATGAACGGCTACCCTACTGTCCATGAATTATAATATTTTCGGAACCTACGAGAGATTTTTCGTCCACGTATAAAGGGGTGAAGAAAAGTGCGCAAGTGCTAAGAAGGATCAGATTTATTCGTCCACGATATCCCACCTCATACCCGGAAGCCGAGAACAGCGTATAATTCTGTATCCTATACCCCTCTGCGTTCCTTGTTTTCTCTAGTCTAGCATTATCGAGCCAGGACGCCGTCGGCGTCGTCGTTGCGGATGAGAAAGGAGGAGAATGAGGCCCGAGCGGAAAACTCGGTAGCTTTCGCCTCCGCAAAGACTCTTTTCCTCGAGCTTAGGTTGAGGTATATACGTATCAAAAAAAAAAAAAAAAAACCTCCTGCGGCAAGACTTCGATGCTCCACACGGAGTCTCCCGAATCGCAATCGAATCCTCCGCGACATGCGCAACCAACCGTTCCATTCTTCCGATCTAATAGTCACGCGATCGTCTACCCGATTCTCGAGTTTATACACCCGAGCTTCTTATATTTTTCTTCCCTTTTTTTGGACTTGCACGATTCATTTGTTCGCTTTTTGGAGACCCGCCGCTCGTGCCAGCCAAGTAAATCGGGCCGTTTCCGCGGATACATATATACAGGGTGTTTCGTATTGCATAATACGCAAACTCGAAAACACGGCATTTGGAAATAAATATTTCAAATGCGGTGTTTTGAGGTAGGCGTCAACCGTGTCACCTGGATGATGGGTCAGGAGCTTGCTTTGGGCCGAATGCGGTGGAATTCGATCTTTTTAAGGGGTCTTCTCACTTTAGACGCTAAGAAAGGCTATATTCATGATTTTTTGATAGGTTTATATTATAGATATTGATATAAAAGTTGTTACACTTAAGGCGTTACCCCCACTTGTAGCGCAAAAAAAGGCCTTTTTCATGATGTTTTTAAAAGAAAACTACAAAACTTTTTTAATCGATCAATATACCATCTTAAAGAACATATCTTGAAGAACTTTCAGTAATTTTTTTATTGAAAAATATTACATTGTTTAGTGGCAAATGGCCGTCAATGAAATAATGTTTTTATATACACGGTTTGCGGTGACCAACATTGCGGCGAAGTGGATCATCTGAAAAAAAATGCGGATAGATTTAGTCAAATATAAGTATAAACTAGTCTTTAATCGAAGGATTTTAAAAAATATTCATTTTTCACAAAATGGCGGACAGTCAAAGTTAATGGTTCGATTTTAACGAAAAAAAACGGCCGTTTTTTGGCTATAAAAGGGCCATTTTTTTCGAAAAAAAAATCGAACGATTAAAGACTACATTTTTATGTATTAAATAAGCCTGCAAAATTTCAAGAAGATCGGTTCATTAGTGTTCGAGTAATCTTGGTCACCGACTTCAGAAATGCCATTTGAGAAAAACGCGTTTAAAGTTTCAATTTCCGGTCGTTTGCACAACGGATTCTTCTCTTTTAACGCTCATATCTCAGTCAATTTTGTTCGGATCGACTTGAAATTTTCAGGACATATTCTCAGATACTTATACTTCAAAAGAATGCAATAAAAAAAATCGATTTTTTCAAAATCGCAAGTGGGCGTAACTCCTTAATAAATACACTTTCGAAATACATTTAAAAACATTATTTATTTAAGGGGCTATACCAGTGTGAACGCTGAAAATTTGGGTGATTTTCGGGAATTTTTTGGAAGAAAAGTACTCAATTAAATGTTTCAGAAAATTAAGAATATATTTGGCTATATTTGACCTACATTACATAATTTTTTTCATAGAAAAATATTGAGATCCAAGCGACTTATGCGCTGCCTTCGGAGGCGCCAAAAAAAAATGTTCCTCCACTGCTGACATGATTCCGGCCGATTGAGTAGCTGAAACCGAAAAAGGAAAAAAATGTCGTTAAACTGGAAGGTATTTGCTGTACAATGACGTAGGATGTTCGAAAAATATCAAAATATAACAAAATGGCGTAGTTATGAAAAAAGTTTGTTTTCTTGCCTATAAAATGGTCGTTTTTTTCAATGCCAAATCCGCAATTTGCATCCAATCGAAAATATCCTACGTCATTGTCGAGTACATATATTCAAGAGTACTCAGTTCAAATTTCAAGTCAGTCGGATAATTGCTCTTTGAGTTACAATGTCAGCAAATTTGAAAAATTTCATTTCGAGAAAAACGTGTTCAAAGATTTAACTATCGATTTTTGCAAGATAAAATGATATTGATATAAACTATATAAATGATAATGATATTCTTGAAAGTATAAACTGTCGTAAAGGCAAAAAAATCCATTTTTTTAAATGTCACACTGGCCCCTTAAGTCACTATTTATAGACGAAAGTGGTAGTTAAAAAAATGTCCTAAAAAATGTAGGTCTTCGCTGTTGACGAAATCTCGGACATGGATCACCCGAAAGAAAAAAACAAAACGGTTTTAGATTCAGTTTGTCAATGGCTATAGCGCATATCATACGATTTTTGATATATGCAAAAATAACAAAACGGCGGACATTTTTCGAAAAAAAAGATGTATTTTTTTCACTTTTTTTGGCCAAAAAATAGTAAATATCAAAATTCGAAAAAATCCTTGATATGCGCTGTAGCTATAGTTGTGAAGAATACGTGGTTAATATTTCATGAGGATCGGTTCAGTAGTTTCGAAGATCTTATCAACAAGCCGTCGAAAAACGTTACTCCGAGAAAAAAACACGTTGAAAGTTTGTTTGGGTTACTTGAATACATTTTTAAAAATGTTTAATGTATTTCGAAAGTGTATTTTTTAAGTGTAACAACTTTCATATCAATATCTAAAGTATAAACCGATTCAAAAAAATCCATGAAAATAATCTTTTTTTAGCGTCCAAAGTGAGAAAACCCCTTAAAGGAGAACCAACCAATTTTGTTACCATGGATTCGTGACTTACAAAAAAAAACCAATTAATGGTAGCTTCCGATCCAGAAATGTCAAAAAGTCGTTTCATATGATTATTTTTCACTTTGACATTTGAGGGACGTGCAGTTGAAAGGAATTCAGCAAGTAGATAGGCTCTCAAGAGTGCCAGCCGGTACGAATGTTTGATACCTGCCTCCCACCCGAATCAACTAGTAACGGCACCCGAGTCGAAATTTTCAGCCTAGTTTCACACCGCTCTTCACAGTGATGAGAGATAAAGGTGGTGAGGGTATAGCTTCGAGCTTAATGTAAAATGAACTACCTAAGACCTGCATGTAAAATGAGCTACCTGACGTCTGAAACGAGAACAAGTTTCTCTTTTCTCCACGTTTAGGCGCTAAGTAGGTTATCCATACACACTATTGTGATGACAAACATTCACTGCTAACGTACAAGGCATCACAGCCCGTCTATTAAATGCATAGAATATTGCACAAATCTCAATTATATTAGAATACTCAATTGAGAGATCTCCCTCAATTACTTTTTTTTAATATCATTCGTCATTCCCTGACCACCTGAAATAATTTATTTCGAAGAAATTACTCCACCTACAGATGGAATCAAACCTGCAACCTACCTGCCTATCCGCTGCCTGTACTACAAAAGTTGATGTGGGTGACACGTTGAGGCTCATAGTAGGACTTCTGGCATTGAGTAGCCTTAAGTACCCGGGCAGAAATTTTGGCAGGGATACAGCTGGATTCTGACTTGTATCCCAGGCTCCCAGTCGGGATCTACTCCGATTTCGGATCAGATTCGAAGACTAAATGTAAGATCCGTAAACTGGATTCCATTAGGGATCCAGAACCGGATCTTTTAATGACTCTAAATAGATTCCCCATGGAATCATTGAGGAATCTGGGAAGGATCACGGGTAAATACAGGTTGAAATAAAATGTCAAAAATGGAATTATGACATGTTAAATTTATTATAAAAATAAATAACATTTATAAAGTTTTGGTGCATTAAACTATCAGTAAAAAAAAATTTGTCCGAAGATTCAAATGGCAAATCGCGCTCATCGCGAGATTTTGATGTGAATTAAAAAAAATTCACATCAAAATCTGTGAATGCAAATGTATTGACAAGAAATTATAAATACAAAAAAATTCACAAAATTAGTTGTAATTTTTTTCGTATTTAAGACAAATTAAAATCAAATTCAAAATGATTAGATTAAAATTTGCGCCAAAAGTGAGTTCGTACGTATTTTGAGAGAAAACATTGCCTCGAGGCAAAGAAATTTTTGCACATAAATTTTTGTCCGAACATTTCTTTGCCTCAACACAATGTTTTCTCTCAAAATACGTTTACACTTGTGGTGTAAATTTTAATATAACTGTCGTGAATTCGATTTTTATTTTCTTCAACTTGAGGAAATTCACAACTCATTTTGTGATTTTTTTCATATTTATAATGTAATATTTGAAACTCACAACTTTTTTTGCAAAAATTTCTTTGCCTCGACGAAATGTTTTCTCTCGAAATACGTAAGAACTCACGGTTGGTGTAAATTTTAATCTAATCATTGTGAATTTGATTTTAATTTGTCTTAAATACATGTTTATACCCACCGACATGTCGGTGGGTATAAACAGAGACTTATTCCCCAAAACCGGTATCCCGGTTAGAATCCAACTTGCATCAGTATCGGAATATGTACGGCGACGATGGCATAATTTTGGAAATTTTGGCATCACGTGTATTTTCGGTATTACTATGTAATTCCTATCTATAGATAGGAATTTTATAGATACGAATCTATAGACAGAAATTCCTATCTATAGATAGGAATTCCATAGTAATACAGAAAATACATGTGACGCCAACATTTTCAAAATGATGCCATCGTCGTCGTACATATGCCGATACTGATGCAAGTTGGATTCTAACCGGGATACCGGTTTTGGGGAATCCATGACAAATCCTGATCCGGATTTGATCGGACATAGGGTATCCCGGTCAAAATTTCTGCCTGGGTAAGTCTTAAATGTAGGACCCATAGTGACTTCTAGCATTAAGTAGCCTCGAGTAAGGCTTAAACGGAGACAAAGGCCTTCAAAGTGAGCTGAAATGGAGTCGAAAGTCTTCAAAATAGGCTGAAAATTTCGAATAAATGAACTTTCAGTGGGTTGTCTCGAATTCCCCATTTGAGACAAGTCAGGCTAGAGTCTTTCGCAGTACCCTCGCAGAAATGTAACCGGGCATTCCCTACTTTTTGTCGGCCCTGACCAGACTTGCCTTGTCTGATTTATCTAACCGGGCCCTTCCATGGAACAAACCGGGAAGATCGCAAAATCGTTTTTTACGGCTTAGCCTCTAGCTTTGGAAATTACAATCTTCTGGCCGGAATACATTGCGAGCAAGTACATCATCACGTAATGTCTACCCGGGCAGAACATTTACATGTCCTGAAAAGTGGAGCCTGTCTGTAAGAACTAAAGAAAAGCTACTTTGCCTTTCACCTCATCAAAGATATTTATAATTGATTGGGATGAAACTAATACATCTAGTGCAATTCTGTTCATCATTAAAAGCATTCATTTCATCAATGATAATCGACGAGGATAGCAATGCTTATCATAAATACCGGGATTACGATAACTAATGATTTGAGCATAAAGAATAGCCAAATTATTTTACGAGGCAAAAAAGTAGGAGGACGACATTACCTGAATGTATTTCGCCAACAATCCGCCAGGTGGTTACATGCGAAGCTCTTCGCGTAAGCAAGGTACCATCATACGAGGATAAAAGTTCGTCCTGTGAGTTGTACCACGTACAGAAGTTCGATGCTTACAGCGTGCACTTACGCTTATGATTTTGCGATACTTGCCAAATAACCTTTTGCACTCTAGGCCTTGTTCGCTCGGATAGTGATCCGTGTACGTTTTTCTGTCTCTGCCTATCAGGATCAAGGATTCGAAAAACGCTGAAACGTCATTTTTTAATTTCCTCGTTTGTTCCTGGTTATTTGCCGACCTATTCCCTACAACGTTCCTGGCCATTTACCACTTGTTCTCCGGCCCGTTCCGGATCGGTTCCCCAGAAAGGGAACGGCGGATCGAGACCTAGCCTTAGGCCCGTTACATTGCCAGCCTATTCCAGGGTGGAAGGCCCGACCAGAGCCTGATAGTATCTAGGAAAGGCAGATCAGAGGCAGTACCTTTCCCCGCCTGAAATTTCTACACGGGGTGGTATATTCTCAATCAACTGGGCATTAGCTTTTCGTGTCGCCCACTCAGCTAATGAGCAGGTGAACTGACTAGTCATTGCCGAATTGGCCTTCCACATGAAAATAAAATATATCGAAAAACATAAAACATGTATTAAATATAATTAGTTCGAAAAGTTGGATATGCCAATTATATTTTTGGGTAAGAGACATATACGATATATAAATATAAATCCATTTAAGATATATCTTAAATATATCAAACATACAAACTGAATGTATGTTTTATATATTTTAAATATGGTTGGTTAAGCAACTTGAGTAACAGATGACGTTGCAAATGAAAAACATCTTCAAGTCGGTATCTCGCGAAGACCTAGCCGCACTAGCCGGAATAAATGATCGGACAAAAAAATTGATGGTTATGTAATTCTATTCGATTATCGCTCTCTATGCGAACGCAATGAAGTTATTGATCCGATAATGTTAGTTACTCTTGTGAATCCACACATTTCTCAATAAACTAACATTGTGTATTGTACGATATGCAGACAATACGAAAGTTAATTTAACAAGTAGAACTAGCTCAGTGGGGAACGTCCCAGCTCATCACTCAAAGGTCCCGGGTTCGAAACCACCTTACGGCGTGTAAGCGTCTGATATAATTTATATTTGAACCATTAATATATTTGAACCGCAAACACCATAATCGTACTTAATGACAAGGACAAATATCGTAAAAGGGTGCAATGATGTAAATAACGTCATAACAAAATTTTTAAGAATATTTCAAGTATAGCTTGAATATATTTCTATTATATCTTAAATACACGTTGAATATATTTCAATAATATTTGAAATGTAGTATGAACATGTTTCAAGTATATTTTAAACGGAGTATGAACATACGAGGGTGGGGTGAAAAGTTTCCGGCCTGTCCAAGAAATGGTGCCACTAGGTCTAGTTTTGGAGCGGCGTCCTACAGTACCATTCCTACCGAGCTTGTATGTACAGTTTCAGCCCAATCGCTATGTTAGTTTGCGTTTGAGAGCACATTGCGCGAGACGCTTCCGTTGTTTTCGTAAAAATGGAAAAATTGGAAAAACGTGCTGTCATCAAATACTTCCATTTGAAAGGTTTTACACCAAAACAAATAAAAGAAGAGATGGATTCAACACTAGGAGACTCCTCCCCATCATATTCAACTATTAAGCAGTGGGTTTCTGAATTTAAAATGGGTCGTGTGAGCACCTCTGACGAGCCTCGCTCAGGACGGCCCGTTGAAGTCACAACTTCAGAGATGATTGAAAAAATCCATAAAATAGTGTTGGAAGACCTCAGGTTGAAAGTGCATGAGATAGCTGAGACCTGTAGGATGTCAGCTGAACGTGTGCGAAATATTTTGCACAACCATTTGAACATTGAAAAGCTGTGTGCAAGGTGGGTGTCGCGTTTGCTAACGCTCGACAAAAAACTGCTTCGAAAAACCATTTCTACCGACAATTTGGCGATGTATAGACGTAATCCAAACGAATTTTTGCGTCGATTCATAACTGTTGATGAGACATGGGTCCACCACTACACTCCTGAAAATAAAGAACAGTCAAAACTGTGGGTTGGAAAAGGGGAACCAACCCCAAAGAAGGCAAAAACAATTTTATCGGCAAACAAGGTTATGGCTACTGTTTTTGGGATGCGAGAGGAATTATATACATTGATTACCTTGAAAAGGGTAAGACTATCACTGGTCAATACTACGGAGAGTTATTGCAACGTTTGAAGCACGAGGTGCAAATTAAACGATCTCATTTGGCGAAGAAAATTTTTTTGTTTCATCACGATAACGCACCAGCGCATTCGTCGATTGTTGCCATGTCCAAAAACCACGAATTGAAGTTTGAACTGATGCCGCATCCTCCCTACTCTCCAGACTTAGCCCCCAGCGACTATTACCTGTTTCCTAACCTCAAAAAATGGCTTGGCGGAAAAAGATTTAAGAGCAACGACGAAGTTATCGAAGCTGTAAATCAGTATTTTGAGAAGCTTGACGAATCTACGTTTAAAACTGGTATAACTAAATTAGAACACCGTTATGAGAAATGTATCAGTGTTGATGGAGATTATGTTGAAAAATAAAGCAAAAAAAATTTTTAAACATCGTTTTTCTTGGTCAGGCCGGAAACTTTTCACCCCACCCTCGTATATCGTGTATATTTTAGATATAGTTTAAATACATTTAAAGTATATTTCAATTGTAAGTCGAATACAGTTAAAATACATTTGTACTATATTTTGAGGGTTTTTTGAGTACATTGTAAGTATATTTTCAATATAGTTTGAGTATACGTAACCGCCTATCCAACATACATATTTTTGTATACATTCTGAAGATCTATTTTGGCCGAAAACTTTGATATCGCGAATATATTTTTAATGCATTTCCCGTATTTATTGCATATATCTAATCTAGATCTAAGATGGATAACATATATCTGAAATATATTTGACATCCATTTTAAATATATCGAAAAATATATTTTTACATATATTTTATTTCCGTGTGGGCTATCAGCAATCATAAGCAACTCCAATCCAGTTGGGAATACAAAGCAGCCTTGGCATCATTTTATCACATGTCATCCACTGATGATAAGTCACTCCACCGCAATTATCCACTGATGGAAGTTGGTGCAAATGCTCAAAATCAAAATACTCAGCTAGGTTTTGACATCAATGTGTCAATCCTGAAAGGCGCGATGGTCGAAAAACGACCAAGGGAGGAGAAAAACAAAATCAGGCCAGCCCTGGCTTTGTTTTTCTCGGCATGTTTTGGTATTTGCCAAGTGTTACAAGGCTTTGTCGAGTTTTAATCGCGAGCTAAGCCTATTACGGTGCCATTAGTGGTATAAGCTTACGGTATGGTCAAACTTGAATTTCCCGCATTCGCTCTGGTGGAAAGTGGGGAAAGCCTGATACGCAATGCTTTCCGCACGTCACGAGGATTACCACTTAAGCTACACGTATATACGTGCACAGACCCAAACACGTGTATTCGTGTGTATGTGAATGGAACGTTGCGAAGAGAGCGGGCATAACAAACATCCCTTTCTACATCGTATCTCACGGGTTACGCCCTTTCGTTTGGTTAGACAACGTTGCACGTTTACGTGCACGTCATAGAACGTTGTACGCTCTTCCATGCCACATCGGGCATTCCCGATAAGCTGCTCTCTCGCCGCCTGGTCCCTCTCACGGCTTTGGCACGAGGCGAGACAGCCTCAAAAACCACCGGTTCGTGACTGACAACAAGAGTTCGGGCTAAAAGCATCCCTCGGCTTCTACCGATTGAAGCGTGCTTTCATAAGGCGGAGTGAAAATAATGGAACAGCGCGAAATGAGTAGAAAACGTTGCTAATTAAATTCCGTATTGTTTGGTGCATCCGTGATGAATTTTCGCCTCCAACGTCCAACATTTTCTGGGCTCTGCGCGGGCGAATGAAGAAATGTCGAATATTCGGTAATTCGAAGGGTGCTAGTTATAAATATCGTTGCTACGTTCCATTCTCTCACCGTTTAGACCCGTACTCGCGGACTATGCTACTCGGAGCTTTTTCGGGTCCAAATTTTGCGTGGATTCGTTTGGACGGAATGCCGTATCGTTATATCTTGAATTCCGTGGAGGATGCTGTAGCTTTGTACCGACCCAACAGCCGGATGAACTTATTTTTGGGAAAAGCTGCCGGATGATAAAAAAATCAAGGCTTCGAACAGTTTTTTTGCTTGTCCGTTGTTCAAGCAAAAAAAAACGTGCATTGTGGAGGAAAATATGATGGGGAGAATGTTTTGCCATAGAACGTCTGTTATTCGCGGTATTTTTACAAACAGTTCCGAATATCGGAAGTTCGATGAATAGAATTTTGATGACTGATATTTGCAGCGTTGTAACGCGACAAGATTTTTTTTTACGCATTCTGGTTACGAAAATCTTTAAGGGGTCTACTCACTTTAGACGCTAAAAAAAGGCTATTTTCATGTATTGTTTTGACAGGTTTATATTATAGATATTGATATAAAAGTTGATACACTCAATAAATACACTTTCGAAATATTTTTTTTTAATTTTTTATTTATTCAAGTCACTATTTATAGACGAAATTGGTAGTTAAAAAAATGTCCGAAAAAAATTGTAGGTCTGCGCTGTTCACGAAATCTCGGAGATGGATCATCCGAAACAAAAATAACAAACGGTTTTAGATTCAGTATGATAATGGCTATAGCGCATATCATACGAATTTTTATATATTCAAAAATAACAAAATGGCGGACTTTTTTCGAAAAAACAAAAAAAACGTGTTTTTTCACTGTTTTTGGCCAAAAAAAGTAAATATCAAAATTTTAAAAAATCCTCGATATGCGCTATAGCTATAGTTGTAAAGAATATGTGATTCAAATTTCATAAGGATCGATTCCGTAGTTTCGAAGATTTTATCAATAAGCCGTCGAAAAACGGTGTTCGAGAAAAACGCGTTGCAAGTTTGTTTGGGTTACATAAATACATAAAAGAATTTTTTTAATGTATTTCGAAAGTGTATTTATTAAGTGTAACACCTTCTATATCAATATCTATAAAGTAAACCTATAAAAGAATCATGAAAATAGACTTTCTTAGCGTCTAAAGTGAGAAGACCCCTTAAGTGGCTATAACAGTGGGAACGCCGAAAATTCGCGTGATTTTCGGGAATTTTCTGGAAGAAAAGTACTCATTTAAATGTTTCGGAAAATTAAGAATATATTTGCCTATATTTGACCTATATTACACAATTTTTTCATAAAAAAATCTTGAAATCCAAGCGACTTATGCGCTGCGTTCGGAGGCGCCAAAAAAAGTTCCTCCACTGCTGACATGATTCCGGCCGATTGAGTAGCTGAAACCGAAAGAGGAAAAAATGTCGTTAAACTGGAAGGTATTTCCTGTACAATGACGCAGAATTTTCGAAAAATATCAAAATCTAACAAAATGGCGTAGTTATGAAAAAAGTCTGTTTTCTTAAATATAAAATGGTCGTTTTTTTCAATGCCAAATCGTCAATTTTCATCCAATCGAAAATATCCTACGTCATTGTAGAGTAAATATATTCAAGAGTACTCAGTTCAAATTTCAAGTCAATCGGATAATTGCTCTTTGAGTTACAATGTCACCAAATTTGACAAATCTCTTTTTACATTCTTGAAATTATAAAGATCTTGAAAGTACAAAAATCTCATCTCATATTATTGAAAGTATAAACCGTCGGAAAAGGCGAAAAAAATCGATTTTTTGAAAATGTCACACTGGTATAGCCCCTTAAATGTTAAAAAAATCTATAGCATGAATTTGAAAAAGGATTTCTCGCAATAATCAGAAAGAATAAACGAGAAACAAATGTTCATTGTGCTCCAACGATGCAAATGTTAACACCTCTCTCCGACATAAGCTGCCGACAGAAAACATCCAATTGGAACTCTGGTACGATTCAACTAGGTGGTATTTACCTCTCATTGGAAACCTACTCTACAAGTCTCATTTTCATCGACAATTTACTCGCAATAATTTGTCACGCTTTCGATCCTACAATTTTCACACACACGCAGTCCGAAACTGCTGAGATGAAATCGCCTCATTGACAGTTATCTTCAAACAGGTTAATCAGTATGTTTAACTGCTCCATGAATTTACCAATGTATTGGGAACACGTTCGTGAGGGCGTCGGCGAAGGCAGATCTATCAACCAATGGTTCACATATTCATCTCCTCAAATGAATCATCCACAGGCATTCCTGCAAAATCAATGTGGATGAAATTCTTCTTAGTCCACTGGGATCAATAGGCAGATCCTATTCGCAAATGGAATATTGTCTCCCAGGCTAACGTAACGGAATTTAATCACGTCATAGTGCACTGCGGTGCTTCCAGAAGCTTCTATTTCTGGAATTCAAAGGATTTTCCCGATGAAACGGAAGTCTCCCTCTCGCGAGACTTTGAACCGCTTGGTACAAGCCGTGGTCGTTTTTGGCCCCTTTTAAGTGCCATTAAAGTAAATACGATTTTTTGTTCCCGAATCGTGGAATAGGCAGAGACCAAGGGAGAAGCACAAAAGCTCCAAGGCTGTCGGTGATTCCGCCTGATAGAAGCGCCTCAGCTGTCTTATGTGCTGCATACAAATATATATATATATATATATGTATATAGTGTCTGTGTGTGGATATACAGGGTGTTAGGAAAGTCGATGCAAAGCCTTAAGGATGTGATAGGTCACCTCGTTGGGAACATATCTAACCTAGGTTACCTCATCCCAAAGTCTAAGGATTTCGAGTTATCATGGTAAGTATGATTTTGGGAAAAATTCCCAAAACGCGGTACGAACTCGTTCATAATGTTCAAACAGGCCATAATTGTTAACTAAAAACATATTTGCGTCTTAGCTTAATGTGTATTCAACCGACAAACAGCAATACAATAATCTGTATCCACACAACTAGCTAAATGGAACGTGTTGAATAATTAAAAACTTGTCAAAAAATAAAAATACCTCTTATGTTAATGCTATTAAAAAATAAAAATACCTATAACAATAATGCTATTAGAAAAAAAAGCATTAACATAACAGGTAAACGAGTTAGTACCTTATTTTGGGAAATTTTCCAAAAATCATACTTACCACGATAACTCGAAATCGACTTTGTACTGACAAGGAACATCCCTCAGGTGACATCCTTCGATTTTGTTGAAATTTGGATATGTTATAAAGCACCGAAAAGTAAGCGATGCGTGTTTTTTTTTGATCGGCGGAAAAACGGGTTTAAGGGGTGAAAGCACCCCTTAATATAGGGGTGGTTCACCCCTTAAATTTTTTTGCCATGTCACTACAGTGGATTTTTCGTTGCTTAGGATTAGAAGAATTTTCGTTTTTGTTTCATTAAAATCGGTGGACTCGTGTGTTAAACTGCTATGTTACCCCTAGAGATGCCTTTTTTCGAGGGGTGTTTTTACCCCTTAAAACCGTTTATCCGCTGATAAAAAAAACGTGTCGCTTGCTTTTCGGTGCTTTATAAGGTATCCAAATTTTAACAAAATCGGAGGGTGTCACCCGAGGGATGTTCCTTGCAAGGTAACCTAGGTTAGATATGTTACCAACGGGGTGACCTATCACCCCCTTAAGGCTTTGCATCGACCTTCCTGACACCCTGTATATTACGAGCGGATAACGATAGGGAAAGCGAGAGGGCGAAAGAGAGAGCCAGAGAATTTAGTCGCCTCGTAGGATCTGCGTGTGCTCTCGGTGGTGTGCACGGGATTTGCAGATTTAGTTGAAGCCCTACTTCTCGAGGGCACTTCTCCGGTAACTCTTCGTATTCTGTCTCGTTGTATCCATCCACCTCCATCCAATATCTCGTATTTCTATTTGCGTTATCTGTATTCCCACCGCGGAATCTCGAACGAAATTTGCGATCGTACCGCACGAGAAGATTTAGATTCGCAGAGCGAATGCGTACCGGCGAAAATCGTTGGCAGCACCGCGATCGTATCAAAATTCGCTCGATGTTCACGGAAAGGAGGACAAGGCAAAGGGCTGATAAATCTTGAACAATTAGCTATCTGATTCGCTCATTTGTGCAGAGAATCCGAGGAATTCCTCATTTGGAACCAATGTCGACATACGCGTCTGTGTGTGTGTGGAGGAAGGATATCTTGAATCTATGGTATTTATGTAACGTTGATGGAATACTTGTGGGCTCTGTTAGAATTACGAAAACGTAGTGCTACCGCTTCGTAGAATATTGAAAGCATAATTATTTTGTAATTTATTACTAACATTGTAGTGGCGTTGACAAAGCTCTGTATTATTTCGTTGTATTTATTGTACATTTCGGAAAATCGAAGATGATGCACTTCTATTTATAGACGCGCCTATAGGAGAGTCTGCGAACACTTGATCCCCCTTTTGTTTTTTACCCCAAATTCCCTCACTTAATATAATATTACAAATGTCTCGGCACCGAAAAACGTAGAATTGGGAATAATCAGTATAATAACGACTAAGGTTAGTTTATAAATGTTGTAAATATCCCACCAAAACTAGAGGAAGAAAAAGGTATCAAGTGTCATGTCAAGTGGGGAGCATATACAGGGAGCACACGATACCATTGCCTACATCTTCAGGATCAGCAATATAGATATTAGGGTGATTCGTTTCAGGGCAAACTTTTTTTTTTGACCCATCGTGCCCGAAAACCTTTAGTTGGTACCCAAAAACGAACTTTCGTGAAAGGGGGGTGTTGTCAACAAATATTTAGAGGTCGCGAATCAAAATTGAAGGTTTCCCATTTGATTAATATTGAAAAAAATGTTTTTCTCATTATTTGTGTTACCATTCCGTGAATTTTGATATCGCGATATTTTCCAAGTAGGTTCTCAGAGGAAATATGATACTCCACAATAAAGTTCATTGAGCCATGGCCGAAAATTCAACCATTTCAGCGGCATCATTATTTCAAGTAAATATTGTGCAAAATATCTATTCAAACGGCTGTAACGCCTAAGCTATTAGATATATCGAAAAAAATTTAGATGAGAACTTTGTAGAGAAAGTAATTTTCTACAAAAAAGTCTTATAAGCCGAGCCCGAAAATTCAACTCTTTCTCAGCTATAGGTGGATGAAGCAAAATGAATAGATTTTTTTTAAACAAAAAAAATCTATTTATTTTACTATAGCTGAGAAAGAGTTGAATTTACGGGCTCGGCGTGTAAGACTTTTTTGTAGAAAATTACTTTCTCTACAAAGTTCTCATCTGATTTTTTTTCGATATATGGAATAGCTTAGGCGTTACAGCCGTTTGAATAGATATTTTCATACAATATTCACTTGAAATAATGATACCGCTGAAACGGTTGAATTTACGGCCATGGCTCAATGAACTTTATTGTAAAGTATCATATTTCCTATGAGAACCCACTTGGAAAATATCGCGACATCAAAATTCGCGGAGTGGTAACACTAATAATAAGAAAAACAATTTTTTCAATGTTAATCAAATGGGAAACCTTCAATTTTGATTCGCGACCTCTAAATATTTTTTGACAACACCCCCCTTTCACGAAACTTCGTTTTTGGGTACCAACTAAAGGTTTTCGGGCACGATGGGTCAGAAAAAAAAGTTACCCTGAAACGAATCACCCTAATGGATATGCTATGAAAGATATTGAAATTGTTATAATCTCATTTAAGAGGTTATACCAGTGTGCACGCTGAAAATTTGGGTGATTTTAGGGAATTTTTTGGAAGAAATGTACTCAATTAAATGTCTCGGAAAATTAAGAATATATTTGACTATATTTGACCTATATTACAGAATTGTTTCATAGAAAAATATTGAGATCCAAGCGAGTTATGCGCTGCATTGGGAGGCGCCAAAAAAAATTCCTCCGTTGCTGACATGATTCCGGCTGATTGAGTAGCTGAAACCGAAAAAGAAAAAAATGTCGTTAAACTGGAAGGTATTTCCTGTACAACGACGTGGAATTTTCGAAAAATATCAAAATCTAATAAAATGGCGTAGTTATGAAAGAAGTCGATTCAAATCTCGAAGGTCTATACAATGGGGTATTTTCCGCCGATTACAAATATCGCGGAGTTTTTTTTCGAAAGCTCAAAATTACCCCCGCTAAATACGAAAATCGTGTTTCCATATACATTCAACAATTTTGCATCGAAATTGAGGGTTTTGGGAAAAATAAATGGTGACACTTTATTCAGGGGATAAAAATACACAAACATAAACTTATATAAAAAAAATTAATCCAAATTTTCGTCGTACTTCGGCTAAAAATAAGTTCAAATATCTGTTATCTTTCCATCAAACGCGTATATTCTGCTACGGGATATTGTGTGGATTCTGTTATCCGATCCATGAACATTGCCAACATCACGCCTAATATATTTTTATCATTTTCGATGATTCCAGAAAATGTGAAAGCAGTCAAGTCTTTGTGAAGGACAATCATACCCACTGCATCGACACTTGCAAATCGACAACAATGTGTGGCGAAGTCGTCGTACCGAATGCACATCTCGACGTAAGTTTCTTTGCGTTTGTTTATCATTTATTATAGCTATTATTGTTATCTTTTATCATAATTATCATTATGAAAATATTGGAATGTTGAATAAGTTCTCACTGTTCTTTTTCGTGAAAATTAATGCTTTATTTTTTTAAATCTTTTCTAATGCTTTCGAACGTTTCGAAACTGTTCTGTGATCAACTCCTAATGATTCTGCAAGTTCAGCTAGCGTCTGACATGAGTCTTCGTGAAGTAATGCCTCCAATCCAACACACGAAAATCATTATTTTTGAAGACAGAGCATGCACTGGAAAAAAAAATTCGTTCATCCATCCAAAATTCAGTTGGTTTAACAAAATTGTATCTTTAAATGCGTTCAACTTGATTTTTGATTGGCATAACAAAACAGGATAGTTGGGCAGTAACCAAAGATACATTTAAACTATCTGCTTATTGAGCATCTCCGAGCAACTGTTAACATAACAAAATTTCGGCACAACAAAATGCATTTTGCACGTTCAACGATTCTTTTTTCTCAGTGTGGTCGCCATAAGTTTCAACAAGAATTCTGTGTGCTTCAGCTACAATTTTTTTTTGCTAATCAAGTAGTACAATAAAATTCCCCACAAACACACTTTTTATGGCACGAAATTTGACATGTCTAACTTTATGAAAAAAAAGTTGTTTCGCCTTCGGCGAAATGAAATACACTGAATTTCGAGCTTATACAGGGTGTCCCAAAATTCACGCAAGAAGTAATTTTGATCGAAAAACAGGTTTTAAGGGGTCTTCTCACTTTAGACGCTAAAAAAGGCTATTTTCATGGATTTTTTTGATAGGTTTATATTATAGATATTGATATAAAAGTTGTTACACTTAATAAATACACTTTCGAAATACGTATGAAAAAAAAATATTAATTTTCGTCACTATTTATAGAAGAAAGTAGTAGTTAAAAAAATGTCCTAAAAAAATTGTAGGTTTGCGCTGTTGACGAAATCTCGGAGATGGATCATTTGAAACAAAAAAATCAAATGGTTTTAGATTCGGTATGTCAATGGCTATTGCGCATATACTATTTTTTATATATGCAAAAATAACAAAATGGCGGACATTTTTTAAAAAAACGTGGTTTTTCACCGTTTTATGCAAAAAAAGTAGTAAATATCAAAATTTGAAAAAATCCTTGGCATGCGCTATAGCTATAGTTGTAAAGAATATATGGTTAGAATTTCGTAAGGATCGGTTCAGTACTTTTGAAGATTTTACCAACAAGCCGTCGAAGAACGTTGTTTCGAGAAAAACTCGTTTAAAGTTTGTTTGCGTTACATAAATGCATGAAAAATGTTGTCAAATGTATTTCGAAAGTGTATTTATTAAGTGTAAAAACTTTTATATCAATGTCTATAGTATAAAGCGATGTTAAAAAATCATGAAAATATCCTTTTTTAGCGTCTGAAGTGAGAAGACGCGTTGACAAAAAATTGTAAATTTGTCATTGATTCATAAAGTATACAGTATAGGGTTATGTATGGAATAGCACATCGGGTAAATGGCTTCCACGGCCGTGATTTGCAGGAAGATGCAAATTTTTCGTGAGAGCACGCTGTGGAGAGCTTCTCGAAATGTGCAATTCTTGACCACGGTGCCGAATTGATTCTTGACCATGGTTCCTCGACTCTTAGCAACATTCTCACGAACTGCTTCGATGTTTTGTGTTGAACGTCTTGTTGAAGTACAGCCAGAGTGTACGAGATCACTAATTGAACCAGTCGGGGCCTGGTTGAAATTCCGAACGTTGAATGATCAGATCGCTCAAAACTCCGAAAATATACTACCCCGAAAGATGAAAACTCCGAAAGAATTTTACACGGAAGACCAAAACTCCGAAAATCTGAATACCACCCAGATAATTCGGCTATGGAAGTTTTAAAAGTTACAAAATTTTCAATAAATCGACGAATTATTTCAAGAATTTTTTTATTTATTAAGAAGCGATTTTACGTCAATTTTGAAATTTGTCTAGACAATGTTATACGTTCTACATAATTTACAGTCAACTTTGTAGACTTTCGCTGGCATAATCTTGACGAACCTTGTAATTTCGGAACATTGAAATTAGGATTTTTAAACCCTCGGCGCATTCAAAGTTCGGAATTTCAACCCGGCCCTCACGTCAAGATCTTGCCAGCGAAAGTCTACACAGTTAAATGTAAATTATGTAGACCGTATAACATGGTCTAGACAAATTTCAAAATTGAGGCAGAATCACTTCTTAAGGGGCCAGTCCACTTTGGAGCCACGAAAAAAGGCTATTTTCGCGATTGTTTTGAGAATTTTATAAAAGATATGAATATAAAAGTTGTTGGCCTTGATAAATAAAGTCTTGAAATACATTTTAAAAAATGAATTCATTTTTATACATTTTTAAGTACAAAAAATATAGTTTAACGTAACGCCTGAAAAATAGGTGGGCTAGGTAGCTCCGTCACAACTCGGCAACGACTTGTCCGAAAAAAAAAAATCAAAGTCCATTAGATTCATTATGACACCAGCTACAAAATGACCCTCGGATATAATTTTTTGTCAAAAAATATAAAAATGACAGATGAAAAACGAAAAAGTAAAAAAAAACACGTTTCTTCGCAGTTTTTTGCAAAAAAAAAAGAGTAAAAATCAAAATTTTTTAATCATCGAGGATCATCTCGTTGCGAATTATGTTTACAATATGTGGTTTAAATTTCGAGAGAATCGGTTCATTAGTTTTAGAGATACGATGGAGCTAGATTTTGAAAACGTTGTTTCGAGAAAAAACGCGTTTGAAGTTTATACAATGAAAAACGCGTAACTCGTAGCATTACCTAACTCGTGAAACGCCTAAACTCAATCGACAATTCCTGCACCGTACAAAATCCCTTCAGATTGCTCATCATCGTGGATTTCTTCAAGTCTTGCTTGCTTTCGATTTTTTGAAATTTTCAAAGTTGACTGGCCCCTTAATAAATAAAAAAAAATCCTTGAAATAATTCGTCGATTTATTCTTTCGGAGTTTTGAGCGTTCTCACCTTTTACGCACTTTACCCCACAAATAGCGCAAAATTCGAATCTTGCGTGAATTTTGGCACACTTTTTAGTACATTTATTAACCATTAGTTGCGTTACCGTCTGCAACTAAACACACGCAGCTCTGGTAACGTCGTTTGTCGGAAAACAGCAAGAACTTATTCAACGTCTTAATAACTACAGAAAAACATCTGCAAATTGTTAATTAGGTCAACCTTTCTCACACCCTCTATTGTGTTGCAACGAATAATATATTTAGTAGATCATTACGAGACTTTTCATGTACTAATTCGAAGCCCTTTTACCGTGCCGGGAAAATTAGCCAATTTGATGAATGTCCAACAATGTTCATGAATAGACAATCGAGCGTTCTCTGGCAAACGCACTCAAGACAAAGAAGCTGAAAGCACCTCAACCCCTTGCTTTAGGCAAAATACCATATCGGAACAGCTTCCCTTCCCTTTATTAGGCTTCTCGCTGTTTCCACCGAAAACTTTAGCGATGAAAATGAACGAGAACTTGCTCCACCGCGACCCGAATTCTCATTATACAATCCATATCGTTTTGCGCCCACGACGACAAAGATTCCGTCGACAAAGGCAACCGTGGAATAACGTTGCCGACAGCCTTCGTAACATGGTACTCTATTGAACGAGTCTCCGAAGTTTAAATCGCTGCGCTGATCGCGGTTGTACCTTCGTATGTTCTGCATTCGTGAGAAATTAATTGTCGAACGATCGTTTATTTTTAATGAGAATCGGAATAGCCGAAATTAAACATTTTTCGATCTCAATAGACGCAATTTGCTTCTTCGCTCATTTTTTCCTCGTGAATCTTCACTACAAATTTCCCTTTTGCTCTTTTAGTACAGTCGTGCTGTATATTGGAATCGGAAAAAATTAGAAGAAGGCTAGTTTTTTGACAGGTGATTTTGTAGGTGCGACGGGTGCTAAAACCAAGTTTGCCTAAAAATCGGGGGGTAGGGTTTTTTTAGGGGATGGGGGTGGATTAATGCCAAACTACAACCCCCACGAGGTCGGCGCCGGGAGACAAAATGTTCAGAAAAATCCGGGTTTTATTTTTGTCCATAGCGCCGAAGTCGTGGAAAGTCATTTTGGGGGTGAAAAAGTGGGGTGAAATTTTGAAAAATCAGTTTTCATTCGATAACTCTTTGGGACAAATTCATACAATTTTTGTTCAAATGGAAACGTTGTAGCCCTTGAAAAGACGCGTCGATCGAGTATTCGATCAACCCTCTCTAATAATATCTTCACCTCCAGAAGAATTGTTGAAGAATTAACAAAAAAATGGTTTATTGAATAACTCAAAAACAATCGATTTTTCGGGGATGCTTCAAATGTACGAAATGTAGAGAATAATTTTCTTTATATTTTCGTTCCTATGTACAACTTTCGAATTTTGCTTCTTCGAAACCTTCTCAGGGGTTGAAAATTCAAAATGAAATTCTGGGAAAACTATTGACCGAAGCTAAAGAGATACGAGTTTGACGCTGTGGACAAAAATGTAGCTGAGGGTTCAAGCTACAAATTCTTCCATGGTGGCGAATTCGTGCTGTCAATAGTTTTCCCAGAATTTCATTTTGAATGTTCAACCCCCGAGAGGGGTTGGATAATAAAAATTCAAGGGTGGTCCATAGCAACGAAAATATGGAGAAAATTATTCTCTACATTTCGTACATTTGAACCATACTCGAAAAACCGATTGTTTTTGAGTCATTCAATAAATTATTTTTTTTTTTTGATTTTTTAACCGTTTTTTGGGCGTGAAGTTATTATCGGAGAGTGACGATCGACGCGTCTTTTCAAGGGCTACAACGTTCCCATTTGAACAAAAAACGTACGATTTTTTTCTAAAGAGTTATTGAATTAAAACCGATTTTTCAAAATTTCACCCCACTTTTTCACCCTCAAAATGAACTTCCACGACTTCGGCGCTGTTGACAAAACTAAAGCCCGGATTTTTCTGAACATTTCGTCTCACGGCGCCGACCTCGTAGGGGTTGTAGTTTAGCATTAATCCACCCCCATCTCCTTTCATCCCCTAAAAAAGAACCCTACACCCCGATTTTTAGGCAAACTTGGATTTAGCACCCGCGGCACGTCCAAAATCACCTGTCAAAAAACTAGCCTTCTTCTAATTTTCTCCGATTCCAGTTTTTTTTCAGCGACAGCACGACTGTACTATTTGTAAAGAACACACAAAGGATTGTGACAAAACTCGCTCGGCATTCGATTTTTGACATAACTTACCTACTAGAATTCTTCAGTATAGATATTGTGAAGTACTATTGGTATAACTTTTTTTCACAATGCCAACAATCTAATGACTTGGGAATTGCACATCTCGTGATACACATGCAAAGGGAACATTCTCTCGTATATGAAAATTATCGTAGTAGAAGTACGACGATTTTAATAATTTTTTACCATCAAGGATTGTTAACAACAAGCATTATATTTTAAATCGTTAACAACTGTTAAAAATTAAAATGTTTACTTTAATTTAATCAAATTAAATTTAATAGAACTTTATTCAAATCAAATTAACTTATTAACTGTATATAAATTGAGTAAACTTTTGATTATATTAAATGTTAATTTATTTATATTATATTGTTCTATATTGTATATATTGTATGTATTGATGTATATCTATTTAGGGAATGGACAAATCTTCGTTATATCGAGGTTCGACTGTATAATATATTGTGGTTAATTAACGTTATTTAATTAACCACAATATATTATACAGTCGAACCTCAATATAACGACATAATTATATAAATTATGCTTTAGTTGCTAATTGCTTATAAAAAATGTTCTAATTTGATTCTTTTTTTTTTTAATATCCCTATATTTATAATACTAATATATATATTTTTAAAGAACATTTTAAAGAACATGACTTCGGTATAACAAAATCTCAATATAACGAAAACTCTATATAACGAACTTCCCTTGAGATTCGTCCCTTCCCCTCCCCTGAGATATCGAGGTTCGACTGTATATCTAACATAATAAATTTCCAGTTTGGACTTCAAGATACATTTGAATACATTTCCAATACAATTTCCCCACATTTGAAATAATAATATGTTTTAAGCAAATGCACATTCACTATATGCAAGTAAGAATATTCTGCATCCAAATATATATTTTAATGCATTTGAAACAAGAGCATATCTCAATCAAATGTGTATCTATTTAATTTGACTATATCGAGGAATACTTGACATAAATTTACAAGACACGTTTAAAATGAATAGAATGCGGGAAGGAAAACAATTGTTCTACTTAAATAGATCCTCGTTAACCCTTACTTGTCACACTTCTGTGTAATCACATACTTGCCACACTGGAGTTGATTCACACCCCAGCGACAAAAATTGTTATAAAAAATAAGCTATCGAATATGTTTACTTGGAACTTTTGTCAGATCATCTAAGGAGTGCCCTTTAAAAGACCATGTAGGTTGTTTAGCCAAACCAATATTAACTCTTACTTGCCACACTTCTGTAGAATACACATCAATGCATCTTCGCGTAAGAAAAAAAGTGGGTCGGGTGTTTCGAATCCCTGGTGGCAAGTAAGGGTTAAACCAAATAGATTTTTTGTAACAGTGGTAACCCCTCGAAAAAACTCCAAGGGTACTATCCGAGAAAAAAAATGGGGTGCGCTTCTGAGCCGGGACCTTTCGGTTGCCGGTCGACTGCCCTGACCACTGAGCTACGCCAGCCCGCTTACCTCACCTTTCTCGAATGGTCTCGATATTCGTAACGCAACGTTACACAGTATATGAGGAAAATAGGCTAAGAGGATGGTCTCTGAAGTTGAATGTCTCCAAAATCACGTTTCCTACTATAATATATGTACACATGTATGCGTGTGGATGTGAATGGGAACAGAGAGAGAGAGAGAGAGAGAGAGAGAGAGAGAGAGAGAGAGAGAGGGAGAGAAAAATTGAGAGACTGAAGAGCTTATTGTAGAGCAACGTCATTAGAGAAGAAACTCCGCTTACATCAGAAACAAGTATGCCTGCTATCGGATGACTTATTACAAGACGTCAAGATTAATGAACGCCATTGTTATGCGCGCTTGTGAAAAAATTCCTATCGGCAGTCTCCACAAAATTACGAACACAAGCCCCTATTTAAGACAGATTACCCGGTGAAAAGCCATTTGACAGTCATGACAAGGCGGAGAACGTGACGAGAATTTGTTTTCCTTCGGAACGAAATTGACTTCTTGGCTTGTCTCATGCTGCCATCGTGTTATCGACGACCAGTATTTTCATGTCTACCCTACACACCGCCTTGACTGATAGTGCTTATAATTTTAATTAACAGTCAATGATCAACGCTGGGGAAAAACAATTCGAGTGAGTGTATGAAATTTTTTACTTATTACTCGTACTCGTACTATCGCGTCGACTGAAACTTTGTCAGACAGTAAAACTTCTCTGAATTTATGCAGTAAATTTTGCTGTGTCTTTTCGACAACATCCTGCGAAGCATCGAAAAGTACATGTAGATTGCTCACTCAAACATATGACGATTATTATTTTTATTTTTGTCAATTTCCACAAATAGTTGAGAATTACAGAACCAAGGCTTGAGTTACGCGGATCAATGAATCAATATGGTGTTGAAGTTTGTATCGTTGGAACGCAACAAAAGTTCTTTCATTTTTATTTTCCTATTTTTATTATCACACAAGATCTTTTTTCGTAGATTTAAATGGTAGATCGCTGGATAAGTATCTTGAAAAAATGTTGCGGGCTTTTTGAATGCGAAATATGGCAGAGTAAATTAAAGAAATTCAGAAATATTAATTTTCATTGCATTCCAACGACGCAAACGTCAATCTCATAAATAAATATTCTCAGATATATCGACAATACAAATTCAAGTCCTTTGGATCGTTGAAAAACAAGGCTTTTTGCGATTTGTTTTAATGATGTTAAAAAACGAATCAAATCGAAGTTTGGAGGGTTAAGTTCACTCATCTGTAGGTACTCAGATCATTTTTGTTATTTTGCAAAAAAATACAAAATGGCAGCCAAGTGGCCGGTAGAAAGACAACGACTTTCTTTTAGGCCCTATAGGGAGGAACTCGTTGGAGATGCACGTGAGCATCTAGAACGAAAAATATTTTTCTTTCGTTATCTCCATGAGTTTCGCTAGCGAAGTACACACGGTTATTACAAATCATTCATTTTTGCAAATTTGACACCATCTTGAAGCAAAAGTGGCATTTTCGATTAAAAAAATGGGCTCAATTTTGTGTAAAAATCGTAATTGTTAATCAATCGGAAGAATCCTGTGTACTTCGCTAGAAAATCTATCTAAGAAGCTACAGTTGAAACTTGGAGTCAATCGGTTAAAAATTGTAGGAGCTACTAGTCCGCCCAATATTGAAAGCATGGTTTAAAAAAGAAGACTTTTAAAATTCCAAAACCATTTTTCTTTGGGCCATATGATTCTTGGGATGTTAATACATATCGACCACATGATTCTTGGATTGCTTATGTATCATTTAAGCCAATAAAAACCACATTATTTTCAAAGGTATATAAGGCCTTATGTGGCTGACCATACAACGGTTTGAACTACTGACCACAAACAGTCGAGCAGATTCCTTACGATATAGGAGCATAAATCCTTACGATAAATTTCATACAAATCTTTCACTGAACGACGGTCGCGACCCTTCTGGTATCGTTATCGGCTTTTCTTTTTTTTTTTTAATTCATCGCAAAACCTTTTTCTTCGCTACGAATCTCGCGAAACCGGATCTTCGCATTCCACTTCAGTAGATCCTGAATAACGTTCCGAAAACCGCCAACCTCCAATCGAGCTGAAATTTTGCACAAACCTTCGTTTTAAGCGGGTATACCAGTGTGAGCGCTGAAAATTTGGGTGATTTTAGGGAATTTTTTGGAAGAAAAGTACTCAATTAAATGTTTCGAAAAATTAAGAATATATTTGACTATATTTGACCTATATTACAGAATTGTTTCATAGAAAAATATTGAGATCCAAGCGAGTTATGCGCTGCGTTGGGAGGCGCCAAAAAAAATTCCTCCGTTGCTGACATGATTCCGGCTGATTGAGTAGCTGAAACCGAAAAAGAAAAAAATGTCGTCAAACTGGAAGGTATTTCCTGTACAACGACGTGGAATTTTCGAAAAATATCAAAATCTAACAAAATGGCGTAGTTATGAAAAAAGTCTGTTTTCTTACCTATAAATGTGGTCGTTTTTTTAAATGCCAAATCGTCAATTTTAATCCAACCAAAAATATCCTACGTCATTGTAGAGTAAATATATTCAAGAGGACTCAGTTCAAATTTCAAGTCAATCGGATAATTGCTCTTTGACTTGCAATGTCAGCAAATTTGAAAAATCTCATTTCGCGAAAAACGCGTTTAACGATTTAACTATCGACTTTTTGCAAGATAAACTGACATTGATATAAATGATAATGATATTCTTCAAAGTATAAACTGTCGAAAAAGGCAAAAAATAATCGGTTTTTTGAAAGTGTCACACTGGTATAGCCCCTTAATACTTGAAGACCATTCCTAAACGGATTTTTGGAGACTCGCAATAGTTTTCGAGATATTGAGTTTTAAAGTTTTTTTTTGAGGGTAAGATTCCGAAAACCCCCTTTTCCGATCGAGCTGAAATTTTGCACAAACCATTCTTTCAATATTCTAAGACAAGCCCTAAAAGGATTTTTGGCGACTCGCGTTTAGTCAAAAAAAAAAAACAATCCCAAACAAGCACAAACAAACCCAAACCCAAAAACTATTGCACGTCGCTCAAAATCCCTTTGAGGGTTGTCTTAAAATATTAATAGAAAGGGCTGTGCAAAATTTCAGCTCGATCGGAAGTTGGGGGTCTTCGAACCTTACCCTGGACCCTATGCCAGGACATCGAAACCTTCACAGAATCTGCATCAAATCGGGATGAAAAAGAACGTATAGCGAATTATAAGAGAAGCATTTTTCATCAATCACGTATTTCCTCCAGGCCCGTTAATATCCTTCGCTAATCTTGCTAATGTATATGCCCGGGGCGCTGCGAAGAGAGGAATTCACTTCGGCAAATTTATCGTTAAATTTCCTCCCCTTCGAGCCGTCTCGCGCCGAATTTCCAGAAGTTCCGCGCTCTTGGGCTCTTGCCGTAGGGATGTACATCAGTTTCGTTCTCGTGAGACGGTTAATAAGCCGACGAGATCTTACCACCATCGTATATATAAGTCAACGGGATCGTACCACCACATATATATATATATATATATATATATATCGAGTGTCCTATTTTAATCTTTCACCTGATTTATCTCGAATAATACTGCTTTGATCAAGTGTTAACTATAATACAACTTTTACGGTTAGAAGAGGGACGTTTAACAAAATATTGTTTTATCCAAAAGTCAAAATGACGATGTTAAGATTGCCGACATGTTTTTTTTTAAATGGGATCATGACATTTTTTTCACCACAAAATTTGTCAGGCCCAAACTAACAACTCGTACAGGAAAAACCGTTTCATAACGTTCATAATTTTTAGGTTAGAATAACATTTTTCACTATTTTAGCGCTAACGAGACTGCGTTTGTTTGAGTTCATTTGTTCAAACTCACCACACACACTACCGCCAAAATGGTAAAAAAAAATGGTGTTCTAACCTAAAACCTATGAAATAAAAAGAAAAAATTCCTTCAATAGTTAGTTTTGGCCTGACAAATTTTTTGGTGGAAAAGTCATGTTCCCATTTTGAAAGAACATGTCGGCCATCTTAACAGTGCCATTTAGAAATTTGTACAAAACAGATGATTTTTTTTAACGTCTCCCTTCGAACCCTGAAATACTTGATCGGAGCAGTATTTTTCGGCATAAATGAGATGTAAGATTTAAATGGGACACCCGGTATATATATATATATACCGGGTGTCCCATTTTAATCTTACATCCGATTTATCTCGAAAAATACTGCTTCGATCAAGTATTTCAGGGTTCGAAGGAAGACTTTCGAAAAAATAATCTGTTTTGTACAAATATATATCAATTTTGTATAAATATATACAGGGTGTCCCTCTTATCTCTGCCAAAAACTCGATAATTATCGACGTCACAAAAAAAAACATTAGGGGGTCAAAGTCGTTCAAGGTCATTCAAGGTCAGTATCGATGATACAAATCTAAATATCTCGGATCACTACCAAATATTTGTTAGTGATCCGAGATATTCAGATTTGTATTTCATTTTAATAGGTGACCTCGAATGACCTTGAGCGACTTTGCCCTCCTAATGTTTTTTATGCGGCTTGAGGTGCTCCACAAGATGGTTGAAACAAAATGTACCATTGCATTAAAAAAAAAGTGGAGGCGACCTTCACTGCGCGTGAGCGCGACCACCGAAATGAAAAAAAATTGGTCGCATTTGATGGCCCCCTTCACACCGTACAACTTTTGCCTGGAACATTTTTTTGTGACGTCGGCAATTACCGAGTTATTTCGGGTGGCAGAGATAAGAGGAACACCCTGTATATATATGTGTGTGTGTGCGTGTGTGTGTGTGTATATATATATATATATATATACCGGGTATATATACATATATACAGGGTCATTTTTTTATCTTGAGACTGCTAAATATCTCGAAAAACCTTCAATAGCTTCCAAGGGGCAATTTAATCCTACAGAAATTAACCGCCTGCCGGCCCCCCTGGGGGTGGAGCGGGGGGAACTTTGAAATCTTAAATGGGAACCCCTACTTTTCATTACAGATTCGAATTATACATAAAAAAATACGTAACTGTTGTCTGAACTTTTTTTTTAATTCGGGATAGATGGCGCTGCACTCGGTGAAGATTGGGCAATCTTCCTTTTCTTCAAGGGAAATCCCCTATGTTTTATTGCATAATGGAGCTACGTCGAAGAAAAGTAACTTTTGTCGGAAACATGTTGTTTTTTAATTATCGTAAATATCTACTATAATTGTGTATCCGTTCTTAGCATTACCCAGTATTAAGGACGTGGACCTGACGGAAATTTAATTCCTTTGGGGTGCTTCATTATTGTGATTCCCCTCGCCTCTCACATTCGGGGTGTTTGATTATCGTGAGTCCCCTTGCCTCTCACCATTTAATTCAATAAGTGTTCAAACTGATGACCTTCAACTTCGATGCATTTATTGATCCGTACGTCGAATGATTGTAGACAACTCAAAAGTTTGTTCGCTTTAATGTTTGCGCAAGCTTTTCTGATTCGTCCAATCACGTTCTCACGAGTTGTTGGCACTTGTTGATAAACTACAGTTTTTAAGAGACCCAACAAAAATAATCCGGCGACGTAAGGTCTGGCGATCTGGCAGACCAATGTATCGTTCCGCCTCTACGAATCCAGCGCCATCTGTCCTGAATTAAAAAAAAAAGTTCAGACTAAAGTTACGTGTTTTTTAATGTATAATCTGAATCTGTAATGAAAAGTAGGGGTTCCCATTTAAGATTTGAAAGTTCCCCCGCGCCCCAACCCCAGGAGGGCCGGCCGGCAGTTCATTTCTTCGGGATTGAATTTCCCCTTGGAAACTATTAAAGGTTTATTTGGGACATTTTTTGTCGTATAAGGCTTATTTTTCTAGATATTTAGCAGTCTCAAGATAAAAAAATCACCCTGTATATCTGGGGGAAAGGCGATTTTAAAGACATTCAACTTCCACGACCGTCTTCAAAGTGCTGATAATAAACATTATATGGATATTCTGGGTTCGAAATGTTCCTTCGTCCATCCTACGTTTGAATATGAGTGTACGCGTGCGTGTACACGATCGTATTTATATATACATATCAACACATACGTGTATGTATAAAATATCTTATGGAGTGTTAACGGCGGGGTAAAGTCAATTCGGCGAAAAAAAGGCATGTTTTTAAGATTTTTTTTTGGCGTAACGAATAGTGTTCGTTTATTGAAAAATTTACATATAATAAAGTAACATTTGAACAACATTCTCCTAAATTTGCATTGCAAAATATTCAAAATTGAGCGAGTGAAAATTAAACCCCGGAGGCGCCTCGAAAAAAGTTGGTTTGCGGTGTGCACCATAACTCACAACAGAATCATTTGAAACAAAAAAGTAAAAATGCATTTGTTAAAGGAGATGTTTCTCGAGGTAATGACGGGAGGATTTTTTTTTTTCGATTTTTCGTAGCACTTGGGAGCCAAAAACCCGATTTTCGCTAAAAAGATCGGCTAATTTGTTGTTGAAAAATTAGTAATTATTAAAAAAACAAAAAGGCTCTGGACAATACCTGGTGAATTATGTGAAGTAGTACTGTGCAAATTTTCAAAGCGATTGGTCCAGTAGATTTTGAGTTATCGTGCACACGGACTTCAAATATGACAAGTCTCAGAAAAACTGTTTGAAAAACACAGAAGAGAAGAGAACGGCATGGAGCAATAGACGCTCAAATACTCATAACTTCTTCAATTTTACTCCGATCGACTTAAAATTTTAACACAATATTCTTGATATATTATGCATTCATTTAAACAAAATTTTAAAAATGAAAAAAAATTTAAATACTTTACCCCGCCCTTAACGAGGCTGATGGTCCCACTTCTTGACATACCGCCGTACATACATGGACATATCTCTCTCTCTGTGTGTGTGTCTGCGTGTGTGCGTGCGTGCGTGCGTGCGCGCGCGCGCGCGTGTGTGTGTGTGTGTGTGTATGAATATATACACTTTGACGCAAGCCACACTTTTGGCTCGACACGCTTCCACATTTAGATGGTTGACTGCTGCTGCCACGGCCGCGTCTTTGGCCCTCCTCATGTTCCTTAAGGCCCTCGTGATTAATGTTACGGTCGCTGTGAGCTCAATTGGGCTCCAAAACCGAGACATTGTGCCCAGACATTAGCTATATACACCAGAGACGACATGTCTCCCTCCCTCCCTCCCTCCCTCCCTCTCTCTCTCTCTCTCTCTCTCTCTCTCTCTCTCCTCTCTCTGTCTTTCTGTTTGATTATACAGCTTTCTGGACGTTTTGTCAAGGAACTTTTTGGTTTTTGCTTTATATAGCTTCTCTGCTTTCTTTTATGGGTGTACCGTTTGCATTGTTACGACGCAACGTATTTGTTATTTTTTTCAATCTTTTCATTTTCTATAATTTTTTGAAAATTTGAGCCATAGTTTCTTAAAAAATATGGTAAAATAATTTCTTTGCGTTTTCGACCACCGGGACCCACCCTCCTCAAGGGGTGAATGATGAAAAAATCCTATTTCCCGCGAGTTGGAGACAACCATCGTTTTTATTGGCGTTTATTGTACCGTAGGCGCAAGGAACCCCGAAAAAAAAACACGAGTTTAATTATCCGAAACCCACCCTTATCGGGGGGTGGAGTATGGAAAAAATCCTATCTGCGGCGAGTTGGAAAATGATGGTTTTTTCAATGGGGTTGTATGTACCGGGGCCCGAAATAAGCCCCGCAAACATACCCCCATTTTAATTCCCCTTTCCCCCCTGTGCCGTAAAGGGACAGGGGGTGGAAGTTAAAAAAATGCTATCTCCCACAATTTGAATATAGGTATTTTTTATTGGCGTTTTCTTTGCTTTGTTTTGCTATTTTATTTTTTGTTCTATATAGTTACGGGTTTTTTTCTCATATACTTTAACTCACTATTATTAATGTTCACTTTACTTCACTATTGCTTATTCTTGTTATTTTTTTTTCTTACCTTATATGTATCTTCTTGCCCAAAGATTCATACCAAGTCATCAAATGAACTATCAATCAATCAATCTCTCTCTGTCTCTCTCTGGTCCTCGCTGTATGCATATATAAACATATGAGCATTTATTGCCCTCGCACACGGAAAAACCGATTTCTGATTCGATATTGCATGTTGAGCTGTGAACGAAAATTCGTTCCAATCATTTTGTTACACTCAATAATTCGAAGCGTCTAGATGCGAATCGTCGTAGACTGATTTTTATTACTTTCTCTGACACGGAATGACATATAGATATTCTAACTCGGGACATAATTATCAAATTGCGTGCCGTCACGTAAATGACATTACCACAAAACGTCATACGATAAAGTTGAGCGACGTGAACGACCCATTTTGACCGAGTCTTTTTTCGATCTTTGCCGCAGGACGGGACAAGCATAATAAAGATAATTCAATATTTGCTTCTCCTCGTTACTCACTCCCGGGTAATGACCGAAGCGAGGTGGAAAGTGTAACAAAGGAAGGACGGCAAACATGATTATTTATACACATATATACGTGGGCGTGTGTGCCTGAGAGTTTGTGCGTAAGTGTGTACGCGTGTACATGTACTCGCACCGAACGGAGCGGCGTAATCAGCACAGTATTACGGTAAGAATTATGGAGACGTTGCCATTTTGTTTTATGACAGTGTGCACACACACACTTACGCGCGCGCGCGCACACACACACACACACACACACACACACACACACACACACACACACACACACACACACACACACACACACACACACACACACACACACACACACACACACACACACACACACACACACACACACACACACACACACACATATATATATATATACAGGGTGTTCCTCTTATCTCTGCCACCCGAAATAAACAAAGCACAGCTTTGGAGCAACGAATCGAGCCACTCTGAAAAAATAGGTGTTACTGTACACACTTCAGACTATTTTCTGGATTCTTTTGAGAAAAATCCAAAGCGACATACCGACCGAAAAAAAATATTTTTGTATAATTTTGGTGAAAATTGGAATTTTTCAAACTCGAACAATTCAAAACAAATTTTTTTCACAAAGTCCATGTAAAATTGCAACTTTTTTGTCTTAAACATTTTTCTGTTAGAAAAAATGCTCACAAGATATAACGGTATTTTGAAAAATTTTCAATTTTGAAAAACTCGAGAAAAAGCGATCCAAAAATTTTGAAAAAATTTAGACTGTTTTTTTTTCATATAATAAAATAATTTGACAAAATTTCAATTTTTTTGAGAGTGGACAACTTTTTGACCGTTTGAAATGGTATAGAACGCCTCATATATATATATAGGTTGCCCTCTTATCTCTGCCACCCGAAATAACTCGGTAATTATCGACGACAAAAAAAAATATTCCAGACAAAAGTTGTACAATGTGAAGGGGGCCATCAAATGTGATGAATTTTTTTATTTCGTTGGAGACGCTGACGCACGTTGAAGGTCACGTCCCCTTTTTTTTCATTGAATGGTACATTTTTTCAACCATCTTGCGGAGCACCTCAAGCCGCATGAAAAACATTCGGGGTCAAAGTCCTTCTAGGTCATTCAAGGTCAGTATCAATTATACAAATCTAAATATCTAAAATCTAAAAAAATATCTAAAATCCAAATTCTAAAGATAACAAATCTAAAGATTTGTATTCTAAATATTTAGATTTGTATTTCATTTTAATAGGTGACCTTGAATGACCTTGAAGTACTTTGACACCCCTAATATGTTTTATGCGTCTTGAAGCGGTCCACAAGATGGTTGAAGAAAAATGTACTATTCCATTTTAAAAAGTGGAGGTGAGCTTCACTGCGCGTCAGCGCCTCTATCGAAATAAAAAAAAAATGGTGGCATTTGGTGGCCCTCTTCACACCGTACAACTTTTATCTGGAACATTTTTTTGTGACGTCGATAATTGCCGAATTATTTCGGATGGCAGAGATAAGAGGGACACCCCATATATATTGAAATACTTCTTTAGCACGAAGTCTATTGGTTACTCTCTCGATGAAGGTTCCTCATTACCGGTAACCACGTTACAACCGACTTGCACCCTAATTACGTCGATCCTCTTCCCTATTCCTTTCGCGAAACCCTTCACCCTTTCAAAATATATATATATATATATATTCACAATGTCCCCCGGAAGCCCTCAATTCAGCCCCACGCCCCCAAGTAGCGATCCCGTCATTAGCACTCGGAACATCTCCCGACGTTCCCCTCCGCCTCGTCCACTCATCGACGCGCACACCTGCCTGTACCATTTTCCGGTCATTTTTATTTTTTTATTTTTTTTTTACTTCCTGCCAATTAGGTGAGAGTGATGCGGGAAACGGGCAAACACGATATTAAAGTTTTGCCACGGCAACCCTCTTTTCTTTATACCCTCCGTGGGCGGTCGCCAGCTTACGTGTCGCGTATTGTTGTTATGGATATCGCCCGGTTGCGTTACAGAATGCTCGCCCGATTAAACATTAATAATGTTGCTGCTCGAGCGCGCCAGACCTAATTGCAATTTCATCGAGCCGAGCGAGACTCGTCTTTGGAATTTTGCGCGGTACATACAGAGCGATATAAAAGTTCATTAAACTCGATAATTAAAGATTATAGGGAAAACTTGAGTACGCTGGGTTTCGAGCACGTGGACGAGATATTAAGCAGGATGTTTTTCCGTTGTTGTCCAAAGGGAGAACGAGGCTTCGTTTATTTGCGATCGATAAAAAATGACGTGGAAGTTTGCATCGTTGGAGTGCAACGATCCTTTTTTTCGTAATTTTAATTTGTCCTTTTTTTATCATTGTGCAAAGACGGTTTTTTTTGCGAATTGAGGTAATAAATCTCCCATAAAAATACGTTTTAAAGTTTGAAATTTTTGCAACCGAAAGAAAGCAACAATACATTTTAGCAATTAAAAAAAAATCATTATTGCTGCATTCCAACGATGCAAAGTTCAACGTTATTGATAAAAGTAGGTTGTTAAATGCTGGAGTATTTCAAATACGAGTGACAAGTGATTTTAAGCGTGGATTGAAAATGCTACAAATCGCCCACTCGGCCTTTTCGAGACTTTGGAAGTAGCTGATTACTTGGCATTGTCCAAAAAATGACACTTGAGTTTGCGTGAGTCGGAAAATTTGAAAAAAAAAAAAAAAAAAAAACATGTTCAAGGCAGGGCTGCCAAATTTGTAATGAAAAAGTAATGCATTTTTCATTACTTTTTTTAATGGGTAATAAAAAATATTTTATTACCCATTACATTACATTCAGTAATGTAAAAAAATTCCATCGCTCATTACATTATATTTTGTATTGTAAAAAAATTGCATTACACGTTATATTAGAATTTCTAATGTAAAAAAATTCTATTACTCATTACATTACATTTTCTAATGTGAAAGATTTTAATTTTAAAATGCATGGTAATGTTTAATGACAAAAAAATCATTACATATTACATTGTAATGGACAATGGACATTTTTTACATTACAAAGTCCAATGTAATGGGTAATGGAATTTTTTTACATTACAAAGTGTAATATAATAAGTAATGGAAATTGTTGACATGACAAAATTTAATGTAATGAGTAATGGAATTTTGTTACATTACAAAATATAAGATAGTGAGTAATGGAATTTGTTCACCGTACTAATGTAATGTAAAAAATCTCCATTACTCATTACGATATAATATGGATTATTATTCGTTTCCCATCAGGTCAAATCGACCCAGAAATTCAATGTAATGAGTAATGGCAATTGTTTGCATCACAAAATGTAATGTAATAAGTAATGGAAATTTGGTACATTACTGAAAGTAATGTAATGGGTAATGATTTTTTTTTTTCCATTACAAAATGTAAGCTAATGAGTGATGAATTACAAAAAGTAATGCATTATTTGCAACCCTGGTTCAAGGTCTGTCAGAATAAAAAAAACAATGTTTAAGTTAATTTAAACCTTAATTTAAAAGTGATGTTAATTAATTTAAACATAATTCAAAAAGTAATCTAAATTAATTTAAACACTAATTAAAAAGTGGTGTAAATTAATTTAAACATTACAAAGTGATTTAAATTAGTTTAAATGAAAATTAACATCAGAGAATAAGAAAACGAATGTCTCTTGTTTTTTGTCTTACAAAGACTAGCTTAAAAATTCCTTTGGACCTTTCGTTAGCTGGATTTGTAACTATTCGTTCCGATTTGAAACTCGAAAAGTGTAGCTTTACGTGTGGCCCGTACGTGACGATGGCGTTTAAAAATTTATTTGCAGTATGCAAATTTGGAAATCCGAAGCAAATTTCTTTTGATCATTATTTCAGCGACCAAAAGAATGAAAATAAATAAATACAACTTGATTTTTCTTTCCACTTTCAGGTCTGCCGAACGTGTAACGCTACCGGCCACAAATGCGGAGTTGCCGAGGGAAGCATCGCCGGGGAAGGAATAAACGGGGCGGATTTTGTATTTTACGTTTCGGCAATGCAAACCGAGAGATGTCACAGGGGGTTGACGGTAGCGTACGCGGCTCACTGTCAACAAGAAGCAGCTCTAGATCGGTATGTTACTCCAGTTGCAAAAATAATATTTGAACACGATCGTGTGTACTTTTAATCGAGCTCAAAAATATACGAAAAATGTTAAAGAATATTTCTCTACGCATTGGGCAATATCGATCCACCACAAATAGCGTTTCTCTATTCCAATAATATCGAAGTTTGCATCGTTGGGATGCAACAATTTGTTTTTTTTATTACCTATTTTTTTTTGCTCGTTCAGGCTACGGAAATCGGATTTTTGACCTAAACCTGCAAAAGAACGTTCGAGTAGTAATGGAAAAAAGAAATTAAAAAATCAAGAACAATTTTCGTTGGATTCCAACAACGCAAACTTCAACCCTATCTATTCTATTCGCTTCACAATCGTTATGAATTTCAACTTGAAAAAATACTCGAAGAATACAACCTTTTGAATATTGCCTCGTCAGACAAATGTTTCGCAAATCGCCACTGCAACATTTATAGAATTTATTTTATTAACTTTATTAAATTTGTTTGATTAAATTTATAGAAATGTAAAAGAATATTCCCCGGGGCCGGGTTGAAATTCCGAACTTTGAACGATCAGAACGCTCGAAATTCCGAAAATATACTACCCCGAAAGATAAAAAATCCGAAAGAATTTTATACGAAAGACGAAAACTCTGAAAATCTTAACACCCTTAAAATAATTCGGCTATGGAAGTTTTAAAAGTTTTAAATTTTCAATAAATCGACGAATTATTTCAAGATTTTTTTTTTTATTAAGACGTGATTTTACGTCAATTTTGAAATTTGTCTAGACAATGTTATACGCTCTACATCATTTACAGTCAATTGTGTAGACTTTCGCTGGCATAATCTTGACGAACCTTGTAATTTCGGAAAATTAAAATTAGGAATTTTAAACCGTCGGCGCATTCAAAGTTTGGAATTTCAACCCGGCCCTCATGTCAAGATCATGCCAGCGAAAGTCTACACAGTTGACTGTAAATGATGTAGAACGTATAACATTGTCTAGACAAATTTCAAAATTGAGGCAAAATTACTTCTCAATAAAAAAAAATTCTTGAAATAATTCGTCGATTTATTGAAAATTTTGAAACTTTTAAAACTTCGTCGAAATTAACTTAAAAATTAACTTAACTTTTAAAAATAGTCGAATTATTTTAACGGTGTTAAGATTTTCCGAGTTTTGGTCTTTCGTGTAAAATTCTTTCGGAGTTTTGAGCTCACTATTTTTTTATTTCTCAATTTGTCTTTAAAAAATATTTTGATGATCAATAAAGACCGCTTAGTCAACATACCAAATATCAACACTCTATATTTGATACTTTTCGCATAAAAAATTGGTGAAAAATCGAATATTTTTTGGCCCAACAAGGCAGAACCTTCCCTTAAATGAAAAACAATTTTCGTTGGATTCCAACTATGCAAGTTTCAACCCTATCTATTGTATTCATATTACAATCGGTATGAATTTCAACTAAAAAAAATACTCCAAGAATATAACCTTTTAAATACTGCCTCGCCAGAAAAGTGTCTCGCAAATCACCACTGCGAAATTTTCCGTACCGCTTTTTTTTTCGTTATCGGCAATGAGAAAAATGGCAACATTTTTTTCTGGCTTTTAAGACGGGACGCGATCTTGATAAAATGGGGAAAAATGAAGAAATCACGATTCGAGTGAAATTACACGCCTCCGCGAAATCGGTCTATCGTATACGTACAATCTTACATATATGTGCATGCAACCTTATACTTGAATGTTTGATTATCACCCTCGAGACTCTTAGCTCGCCAACTCAGAGAACTCTAAAATTAACGTCGACCATATTCGCGGGGTGTACGATTTTGTCCCAAGATACCAAAGAGAGAGAGAAAGAGAGAGAGAGAGAGAGAGACTAGCTAGTTCGACATTCTCGCAACTGTGGCGCATTTTCAACTGCCACTCCGACGGAATTGCACCCCCGCGCACGCGATAACGAAGTCAGTTACGGTTGTCCCCTCCCCTTCCTCCTCCCGGTCTCACACGTGGTAATAAATGTCATATCGATCTCCGGCGTCCATCGATCAAGCGAAAGAATAATGCTCGTTCGAGAGATTGCATGTATAGCATACATTGTTCAAAAAAGTATATACAGAGTGTTAAGAAGGTCGATGCAAAGCCTTTAGGGGGTGATAGGTCACCTCTTTAGGAACATATCTAACCTAGGTGACCTTAGTCCACAGTCCAAGGATTTCGAGTTATCATGGTAAGTATGATTTGTAGAAAATTTCCTAAAATTAGGTACTAACTCGTTTACCTCTTATGTTAATGCTATTTTCAAAAAATAGTATTCACATAAGAGGTGTTTTTATTTTTTGACAAGCTTTTAATTATTCAATACGTCCCATTTAGTTAGTTGTGTGGATAAAAATGATTGTATTGGTGTTTGTCAATTGAATACACATTAAGCTAAGACGCAAATAAGTTTTTAGTTACCAATTATTGTTTGTTTGAATATTATGGACGAGTTATTACCTAATTTTGGGAAATTTTCCGAAAATCATCCCGTGATAACTCGAAATCCTTAGACTTTGGACTAAGGTAATCTAGGCAAGATATGTTCCTAACGAGGTGACCTATCACCCCCTGATGGCTTTGCATCGACCTTCCTCACACCCTGTATATGTGTATGTATGTGTGTGTGTGTGTGTGTGCGTGTGCGTGTGTGTGTGCGTGCGTGTGCGTGTGTGTTTGTGTCTGTGTGTGTGTGTGTGTGCGCGCGCGCGTGTGTGTGTGCGTGCGTGTGTGTGTACACGCATACATACACATACATATGCGTGTGTGTGCGTGTGTATGTGTGTGTGTGCGTGTGCGTGCGTGCGTGCGTGTGTGTGTGCGTGCGCACGCGCGCGTGTGTGTGTGTGTGTGTGTGTGTGTGTGTGTGTGTGTGTGTAGAAGCAAAAGGATGAAGGAAAATTATAGCGTAGTCGAGTTCAATATACGCTAGGGGGATAAATCATCATTATAAGAACCGCTCTGGCATGTTCTCTCTCTCTCTCTCTCTCTCTCTCTCTCTCTCTCTCTCTCTCTCTCTCTCTCTCTCGTTTTCTCTTACCTTCTCTCTCTCGTTTTTAACCCCTTTTTTTCTGTCCCGGATTCTCCCTTTTCGTTTTTTCATTGCGTTGTACTCGACCCTCGCGGTTTTTTCGACCATTGCCGCAGTCGTGAAGCCAGACCGCTTCACGCGGTAGCTACGCGATACATATATGCAATGCACCTAATTCCCGAGCGAGAGTATCACTCGTTCCTGAAATTCCAGATTTTCATTCCCGACCGTATCATTCTTTTTTTTCTCCCGTTATACTTTCTCCGTCTCTCTCTCTCTCTCTCTCTCTCTCTCTCTGTCTCTCTCTCTCTCTCTCTCTCCTCCCTCTTTCTCTCACCCTCTATCACCTTTCTCGCTGAGCTGCATGCAGGTACCATTGCGTGGAATTAACGAGATCTCCTGATAGGAGAGACTATATATATATATATTCGCTGTAATATGTAACATCGCGAAAACCTTTATTATCATAAATTAAAAGAGCCGAGGTGAACGGGGCAAGTTGCAACAGCGTTTTTCCAACTTTCCAACCTGAGAGCGCTAATTTATTCGTGGGATTTGCAGAACTTGGAGATTTTGTCCCAATCAATCGCGACTGCATTCATAAGCGATACTGCTCGTTAAGGCTAATGCAATTTTATCGTTTTTTCGCACATTTCGAAGAATTGTGAGTTAAGGAAGTATTTTTGAAAAATGAGAGGTCGGAAAAAGGAGTAGAAAAGAACCGTGACAGAACAATATTTCTTGGCAATCAATGAGCAAGGTGCATTTGAGAATGAATTTATTAAACAATTATCATACCCTCAGATCAAATGAATCTTGTCATACAATTATCATATATAAGTATGTATAAAGTACATGAATTTACATGTGAATATCCAGTTTCCAGTAGGGTAGACTTTACGAGAGTAGTTTTCCAGTCTATGATGTTTGCATCGTTGGAACGCAACGACAATTAATTTATAGCCAAAATATTTTTCTTTTGGTAAATGTGAGCTGCAAAAGCCACCCAAACGTTTTTCAGGATCCTTAATAAGCATTTATAATATAAATTGGCAGGACATTTTTTTCGATAATAATGAGCATAAAGAAATAAAGGCGGTTATAAGAATTTTCGTTGCATTTCGATGACGACGTGTCCACCATGACGGGTCTAAAAAAGGTCGCTTGTTTCCGATTTTTTTTGTCTATTAGATTATTTATTTGAGATTTGGGAAGAGGGTATGTTGCTAAGCATATATTGAACTTGTTTCGTGTAAATTTTCATTAAAAAAAAAAAATTAGCAACGTTATTGAGGCATAATAGAATCTGTATAAAAAACGTGGTCCAACAGCCGGATCGATAACTCGACAATGGTTGCTCTCAAAAATAAAAATGAAAAAGTTTTATCATCTATAGAAATGTAGTTCACGTTGTACGTAGCCGTTTTTCGAAAAAAAAATCACAAAATGGCGGGTGTTAAAAAAAACGTGCAATTATGGAAAAATGTCTACTTATATTCGGGGCCTTGAAAAATACTAAATTCCAAATGGAAAAAAGGCTACGTACAACGATAGCTACTGGAATTGCGGAAATTTTGGTTTTTGTAGGGGGGCAGATACCTTTAGGCGAGGAAAAAATGGCTGATTTTCATGATTTTTTTAAAAAGGCAAAAATGTTGAGACTTCAGGTGTGTTTTATTACTACTTTCGGATAGTACATATTATTAAAAAAAACTTTTATTAATCTTCAAAACTAGCGGCGGTATAACAGGGTCTTCCAACCAATTTGCGGCGGATGTTATCAGATGGCGTGACACGTAGCGTCGCCAGGATTAATCTGAAAAAAAACCAACGAAGATTTTTCTTTTATTAACACTCATACGCAGAATATGAACCAAGAAAAAGTGAGAAATGTTGAAAATCGATTAAATGGTACGCTTTCAAACAAAAAGATTGAATCTTTCGAAAAATATAAATCCATTTTTTAATAAAAAATAGGTTTTTTTAAATTTTATAGAACATTTAGGTTCATATTTTAGAGGATAAGGTTAGAAAGATTTACACCAAGTGTCATCAGAATCGGTCGATAATTTTTCTAGCTATACGTCACGCCAGTTTGAAGACGCAGTTTAGAAGACCGTGCGTACTTCCGCCATTTGAAAGATCAATAAAAATAAAAAAGACCCCATGTACCAGCAAAAAGAAGTAATGAAACATACCCTAAGTCTCAAAAATAACGAAGAAATTTTTCTTTTTATAAAAAATCATGATGATCACAAAAAATGTTCCTCGCCTAAAGGTATCTTCCCCATGAAATTGAAAATCGGACAATTATAGCTAGAGCTATGATTCCGGCCAGGTCGAGAAAACTCGTGTCGATATAAACGCGATTGAAAGTTTTAGTATACGTAAATCGTTGCTCTACCTGCTCTCATCAAATCGTCTGTAGCTTGGTCAACTTTCAATAAATTAACTTGAAGATTTTTTCACATATTCTTGAAAACGTATACTTTGCCAAAATGCAAAAAATCGATTTTTCGTTCCTTTTTAAATGAAAAAAAAAAATGCTCGACACACATTACAATAATATTATGATTAAATGTATATCATTCTTATACATAGTGGAATAATATGATATGCATCAATCGAAGGATACATGCATAATGTACAAGGGTTGTTTTGACCGAATAGTTCAGCCATCGGAATCAGCTGGACGCAAAATCTCGCATAAGGCAAGCGACCCCAAAGTTCTCAATAACATAGAACCGCCCGTTGTATTTAAATTGCTTTGTTATAACGTTGGCACGCGAGAAACAGTGACCGGGCTTCGTCTTCATTAAAAGTTGTTTCATTATAAGTTTTAGCCACGTCGACGCTCGCTGCCACTTCCACCCCCCCCCCCCCCCCTTACCTATTCCCCTGTTCACCCTGACCCGTTTATAACTCTCGCCCCAATTCCTTTTCTTTTCGCCTCATCTTTCCATAGATTTCTCTCCCTTCTGCCCACTGATCACACGAAACGTCCCCTAATTACTGCTTCCCTTGGACCTCTTTTCTACGCGCACTGGCTATTTACTCCGATGGCTATTATTTTTTTTGATGTTCGGGAAAATAATTTTCCGAACGCGGAAGACGTGCAGGAAAAAAAAACAGAAATAATTACCCGTCGTCGATAAGAACATTTTTTTATTTTCTGAATTTGTCCTTGGAGAAAAATATTTCATCGTGCACTGTGAAAGGGAAATTGAAACCATCATTGAATTTTAAGAGATCATCAGACAACCAGTCGAAAAATAGCCGATTTTCGGGATTTTTTTTTCGATGATTAGAATACGCTAACCAGTCTGATGTTTTTATGTCAAATCAAAGCTCTTACGAAGAACAGAAAATAACTTTTTAAACCATTATTTTTATTTTTATCACTTTTTTTTGTAACGGTTGAAAATATCTTCGAAAAAAAAGAGTCTTCACGGCGTACACGGTTGTAGCCGTACATATTGTATGAAACAAAATTTGTAAAAAGATTATTAATCAGTATGCAAACCGCTATCTTGATATGAAGGTTTAAAAAAATAAAAATTGCCAAAATGCCGGTGGTTTAAAAAAAAGTATCGAATTGAGCCTATTTTTCGCACTTTTTCGTTTAAAAAAATATGAAGATTTAAAAAAAAAACGCTTCAATAACATTATAAAAAAATGGCGTCAAAATTTGGGTCGGATAGCTTGAAAAATTTTCCTTTGAGAATGTACACCGTTTTCAAAAACGACGTTTCGAGAAAAGCGCGTCCGTCCGCGCCAGGTCTGGAGCAGCTGGTCAAATCCCTTTTTCTGACAAGGAACATCCCTCAGGTACATCCCTCAAGGAACATCCATTCGATTTCGTTGAAATTTGCATATGTTATAAAGCACCGAAAAGTAAGCGATACGCATTTTTTTTTATCGGCGGAAAAACGGTTTTAAGGGGTGAAACCACCCCTCGAAAAAAGGTATCTCTAGGGGTAATATAGCAGTTTCACACACAAAGAATCCACCGACTTTAATGAAACAAAAACGAAAATTCTTCTAATCCGAAGCAATGAAAAATCCACTATAGTGACATTGCAAAAATAATTAAGGGGTGAACCACCCCTAGAGATGCCTTTTTTCGAGGGGTGGTTTCACCCCTTAAGACTGTTTTTCCGCCGATCAAAAAAATACGTATCGCTTACTTTTCGATGCTTTATAACATATCCAAATTTCAACAAAATCGAAGGGTGCCACCTGAGGGATGTTCCTTGTGAGAAAGGCTGTAGCAATCGGAATAATTCGAATTTCGCCTCAAAAATTGATCAGCATGTTCATAACCGTCCATACTATAGGATAATACAACAAAAATCGTCTTTTTTCAAATTAACACTGTGATGATCCCTTAAGGCGGGTTATACATTTACAACGATAAAAAAATCGATTTTTTTTTATTTCTTTAAACGTTAGAACTATACATGTAGAATATTTTCCCAAAGTTTCCGAGCGAAATTCGAAAAATTTCAAACGTTACGGCCCGTCAACGCTGTTCCTCATCGCTTGGATTCGGAGCGGGGGTGAACTTCGATCGCGTTTTTCTCAAAACTGCATTATCGAAATTGGCGTGCAGGACTACTCAAAAACTATTGCCACAGCTCCGCCATTTTGATGATGAATTAATTTTAAACAATTGTTTCGTATACTTAAATATACTATTAAAGTATACCTAAATTTTGATAATAGTAGAATAATTATTTCTTAGTTTAAAAAATTCCTGAACATTGCTTATTTTTTTCCTGTCTAAATATATATCCCGCCTTAAACCCTGGCAATATTATTCCATTCCGCAAACAAAGGGATGCCAGGGGACCAACTGAGGAAAAAATGGTTAATTTTGTTTGGCGATCTCATATTTCCATACGGAAATTACACCATTTGACGAAAAGATACATTCTTGTCGAGTATTGAAATAATATCGCAACGAAACAATAAAAAGTATACGGAGCTTCGAAGTTTGTCGAAAAAAAAATTCGATTGCAGTATAAAATTCCATGTGCAGCGTAATACAATCTTTTTACAAACTCCCCCGGGAGAAGTTTTAATCAATTGGTCGAAGTTTTAATAAAAACGGCTTTAAAGTTTTGCGAATGGATGTTCGTGCTTTTTTTCCCCGGCGAAAAAGTACGTATCTTCGAGAGAAGTGAAACACGTACCAGGTGCCACACGAGGGCGACAGTGATAGCTGAAATGTTCAGTCACAAGTTTTATTTAAAAGACAGTCAATATTTGAGGCGAACCAGGGTGTAGCCCTGCTGAATTAAGGGAGGACACCACTGAGACGAGCCAAAAAAACCGTCGTTTTTCCGCATTTTTTTTTGTCTACTAAATTATTTATTGGGGATTCGGAAAAATGGTATGTTATTAAGCATACATTTAATGTATTTCCTGTATATTTTTATTTAAAAAATAAATAAAAATAAACAACGTTATGGAGGTATAATAGAGCTTCTGTATAAAAAATGTGATCCATCGACCGGACCGATAAATTGACAATGGTTGATCTGAAAAATAAACATTTATTATTGGAGATTCCATTGTACCCCCCTTATTGCATTACCCACCATATTTTTTTCTATTAGGAAATAAACATAAAAAAGTCTATGTAAAAAACAATATATATAAATGTAGTCTATGTAAAAAAAAGTCCATACAAAAAAATCTATATAAGTGTAGTGTTTAGAGAAAAATTTTTTTCAAGAAATGACGGGTGTTAAAAGAAAGTGTAATTGTGACAAAATTTAACTTACATTCGGGTGCTTAAAAATCCTAAATTATGAATAAAAATAAAAGAACTACGTTCAACGATAGCCACCCCAATTAAGGTAAATGTCCCAATTATTGAACAGCTAAGGATCTGGGGGATTGAATTCGGCGAGAAAAAAAAATATAAAATAAAGAAAAAACCATCGCTTTCAGGTTCAAATGATTATTTGATATTTTTACTCTCGAAAAATCACCCTTTAAATTATTTTAAAATGATTTCAATTGAAAAAAAAAGAATAACAATGCGAAGCGTGAAAATGTCCCAATTATTGAACACTGGAAGTGCCTATGTCCCTAATATTGAACAGGCATGTCCCAGTTATTGAACACTCTCGAGAATTCTTTTTCCGTTCTAAAAATATTATTTTGGGTACAATATTAAGAAATGAAAGCAAAATCAAACACTCACATAATCTTTTGTTAATCATGTAAAAATACAAAAATATATATTCAGTCTCTTCTGACAGGTTTTTGCTTCATTCGCATTTGGTTTATTTTTGCTTTTCAACTCGAACTTTATTTTCTTTTTCTTTTCAGCTTCCTCGTTTTTATGTTCTTTTTTTGTCTGATTTTGTCGCAGCTTGGCTCCCTTAAATATCGGGGAGCAAGAAATATTGAACAGTACATTCGTATTTTTAGGTTACATTTAGGTTATATTCTCTTTCTACTTTCCTTTTTATGTTTATTGCACGAAAATACAAATAAAAAATATATTTGACGATATTAGAGCTATTATTAAAAGAATAAAGGTAAGTTTATTCAGGAACTTACAGTTTTTGTTTGAATAAATCCGATTCACACGATCTGTCACACGTTAACTGTCTCGATGTTTTGATGGGTTTAATGACGCCATCTTGGAGAATTCGAGTGTTCAATAATTGGGACACACTGCATCTTCTATGTCCCAATGATCGAACACCGTATTTTTTAACAAATAATTAAATAAAAATTTTACATAAAAATTGTTATTTGTAAGAAATTTTCTGAGGAACCTGAAACGCCTTTACTTTTTGAGATGCGACACTTTATGGATTTTTTATGCCCTTACGCATGAAGCGGCGCGTCTTAGCAAAAACGATAAGCAGTTACCACGAGACGTCAAATCGGGTCACCGTTGCTGATTAAACAATTGTTTTCTCTATTAATTAAAGCTTTTTTTGCACAAGTAAGGTAACATTTCGATAGCTAAAAGTTCCATATATCTAATGAAATTTTTATAAATAAGTAAATGCATGCAGGTGAATGAGAATCAATAAAAATACAAGATAGTCTTCAATAATTGGGATCTGTTCAATCATTGGGACATTTACCTTGCGGAAATGTTGGCCTTTTTAAATAAAAAATCGGGCAATTATAGTAGTTATATAGAGTTATGACTCCGGGCAGGCCGAAAAAAGTCATTTCGAGAAAAACGCGATTGAGAGTTTTAATATAACGTCGTTGATATTGCAATTCATTCTGTGTGAGTTTCGGACGACTTTACAAGCCAAACAATTATTGCAAAATCGAAACGTTGCAGCTTGGGGTCACGTGACATATCGCATCAGCTAAATACAATACGTCACGTGACCGTAAGCCGTAACTTATTGATATTGCAATAAATATTTTTGCTCTTTAGTAAAGTCGACCGAAAATCACACAGAACGAATCGGAATATCAACGTCGATATGTAAATCGTTGCGCTACCTGCTCTCACTAATTCGTCTGTACGTTGTTCAATTTTTCGATATTTCAACTTGAACATTTTTTCGAATTTTCTTGAATATGTATACTTTGAAAAAACGCAAAAAAATCGATTTTTTACCCGTCACAGTGGTGTCCCTCCTTAAGGGGGTACTCCATATAGAAAGAATTTTCATGATTTTTTTTGAGAGTAAGGAATGTCAATATCTTTTCAGAGTCGTACGTACTTTTCGTTACATAATTATAGTTTTCAAAACGATTTTTGGTGCTTGAGAAAAGCTAAAAATGGCGGCGACATAACCAGTCGCCGTGACTGGTTATATCGGAAATTATTTTCGAAAATAATTTCATTCTTTGACCCAGCCAAAAACATGTTTATTTTGATCATTTTCTGTCAGTCTTAGATTTATCAATAGCACATAAGTATCGTAAAAACGTGTACCAAATATGAGCTTGATCGGTCAAACAGTTTTTGAGTAATCGTGTACGCCGATTTTCAACTCCTTGGAAAAAAAGTTTCGAGATAATCGCGTTTAAAGTTTCGGCAAGTAGTACAATCGTGCTGTATATTAGAATCGGAAAAAAATAGAAGAAGGCTAGTTTTCTGACAGGTGATTTTGTAGGTGCCTCGGGTGCTAAATCCAAGTTTGCCTAAAATCCAGGATGTAGGGTTCTTTTAAGGGATGAAGGGGGATGGGGGTGTATTAATGCCAAACTACAACCCCCACGAGATCGGAACCGGAGGACAAAATGTTCAGAAAAATCCGGGCTTTATTTTTATCCCCAGCGCCGAAGTCGTGGAAGTTCATTTAGGGGGTGAGAAAGTGGGGTAAAATTTTGAAAAATCAGTTTTAATTCGATAACTCTTTAAGAAAAAATCATACAATTTTTGTTCAAATAGAAACATTATAGCCCTTGAAAAAACGCGTCGATCGAGTATTTTATCATTCCTCTCCAATAACATCTTCACCACCAAAAAAAATGGTTAAAGTATCAAAAAAACATTGTTTATCGAATAACTCAAAAACAATCGATTTTTCGGGGATGGTTCAAATGTACGAAATGTAGATAATCATTTTCTCTATAATTTCCTTCCTATGGACCACCCTTGAATATTGCTTTTTCCAACCCCTCTCGGGGGTTGAAAATTCAAAATGAAATTCCGGAAAAACTATTGACCGAAAATAAAGAGATACGAGTTTGGCGCCATAGAAAAAAATGTAGCTGAGGGTTCAAGCTACAAATTGTTCCACGGCGGTGAACTCGTGCGGTCAATAGTGTAATAAAATAAAATCATAATTACCGTCAATAAAATCATCAACTGTATCATATTCTACACGTTTCAAATAACCGTAAACTTAGGAAATTGAAAAAAAAAATGCATTTTTTTAAGCCTCTATATGGAGTGCCCCCTTAAATAAAATAAAAAATTTAAAAAAAAACGTCACTGATACATTGTTACAACACGGAAGTCTCAGAAGTGGAGGTGAACGCTTCAATTTCCGCCCAGCGTATATACGTCGTCCGCGACGTTTTCCCTCTTTGGCACCGAGCAAAAGGAAATATTGCAGAGTTTCGATTTATCGCAGGCCAATCGCCGGTCACGCGAACCTATGCCCCGGTAGCATCAGCACGAAACCCCAAGAGCTCGAGACTCTGCTGAGTACCGTGAAACACGAGATTCTCCACGCCCTCGGCTTCTCCGTTAGTCTCTATGCATTCTACCGGGACGAGAAGGGCGAGCCAAGAACAGCGAGACGCAGCGAGACTGGAAAACCACCCCTCAACGAAAAGTACGTTCAAACACTCGCTTTAAAAACGTATACTTTTATTTCACGTTCTGAGACTACTCTTCATGCTGAAAGCCATACGATGATCTTTCGCCTTTAACAAGTCCCACTTACGTACTTTATTTTTATTACGTTTACTTTATGCCCCTTAAGTTTTTCAATTTTTTCTTGCCGCTAGTATTTTGCAATGTCAACATTTTATAATACTTTGATTCATTTTTTCATATAATTTTAGTACGGTGTTAAAGTTTCGGTATTGAAGTTTACATCTTTGGGGTGCAACGAAATTGGTCCTTTTTTTCGTATTGCCGAATTTTTTTTTTTTGCAGATCTTCAAGTTCCGTAACCAAAAATTGGACACAAAGGGTTCGGATATCAATTAGAATAAAGAAATGAAAAAAATAAAGAAGAATTCGTTGCATTCCAACGATGCAAACTTCAATACCCCATTCAAGTTTGTGTTGGAACGGAATGAAAGTTCTTTTTTATTTTTTTGTTTCCTTATCTTTACTATTATAAAAGATAAAAAAAATAGATTTATAGAGTAGATCGCGAGGTGAGTAGCTGAAAAAATGCGCGATTTTTGTAAGGGATTGATGCTAAAATAAATTAATGGAATTCAGATAGATTTATATTTATTGCGTTCCAATGATGCAAACTTCAACCTCATATTTTACTGACAAGTGGATAATTATTTATTATTATTGATAATTATCTATAATAATTATTATTTATTATTATAATTATATTATATAATAATAATAATTTATCATTATTGATAAGTATCTATTATCACTTGATAATTATTTATTATTATTATTACAGTTTATTATGAAATGTGATACAAATATCTATAGTGATATCGTAGGTATTTTTAATAACATTTTTCATGATATCTTCCGTTGACACATTTATCTTCGGTCACGATTTCCATACATCTTCATCTACCTGCCATTAATAACCCTGCGGTCGGCTAATATTTTTATTCAATCAGGAATACACTTTTGACATTTTTTAAAACGTCTACATAATTAAAATGCGGAAAATATGTAATAATATTGTGAAGAAGTATTGAAAATTGTCAATTTTGGGCGAATGAGGATTTTATTAAAAATTCTATCGGGTCAAAATGACCCAGAGTGTCAACGGAAGGTTAATTAATCGATACATAACTTAAATACTGTTTTAATTTGCAATTGAATTGTGTGTACTATTGAATTAATTAATAACGACTAATATGCAATAGTATGTATGAAAAATATATATATACAGGGTGTCTCATTTAAATCGAGCCACTCGAATATTTTCGAGAACACTGATAATTATAACACGGAACATCACTTAAGTGTTTGTTAAAACTCATATTGGTGATAAAGTATTCAAAACTACAGGCACGTTGTTTCTTATCGGCGGAAAAACGGTTTTAAGGGGGGAAACCACCCCTTAAGGCTTTAGGCCACTCTAGAGGCCGAAAAAATACGCTTTTTGAGATTTTTTTTCAGAAATACTACAAAATAAATCGAGATTTAAAAAAAGGGTGTTTATCATACTTTAGCTTTCCAAAAATTTGCCTAAAAATCGTATAATATTCTTTCAATGTAAAGCGATGACAAGTTCACTATAGAAGTAATGGAAAAAAATATAATTAAGGGGTGACACACCTTTCTTTGAGGGGTGGTTTCCCCCCTTAAAAACGTTTTTCGCCGAAAAAAAACTTATCTAATAGTTTTCAATGATTTATCACAAACATGAGTTTCAACTAAATCGAAGTTGGACACTAAAATGATGCTCCTTGTAAGCTATGCTTCAGACAAGGGCTCAATGGTTTCAGTTTTGAGGTACCAATCAACGTAAATCGCTATGCCATAAACAAGCGTTTTTTTAATGCATCAATTGACGTATTAAAAAAAAACAAATAAATAAATAATTTAAAAAATGAACAAATAATTATTCAAATATAAAAATAATCAACCAATCATTATTAGGTATGGAAGTTTATCATAAAAACATACATGTCACACGTTGTAAGAAGTATATATTTTTTATAGTATTACGTTTTAAGGATTAATAATAATTAACGAAACAATACTAATATATGTTGCATATGACTGGTTATTAATAGGTTAAAAATTGTTCTATGTGTTACTCATCGATACAAAAATGTGTTGCATTACATTTATGGACGTCTGTTGATAATCAAACGAATGGTAGATTGCAAACCCACCAATGGAGCGAGGACACTATTAGAACAGTGACGAGACCTCAGTGGCAGGTGCACGGCGGTGCAGTCGAGAGATCGATGCAAATGATAGTTACCCCAAGAGTGCGGAATGAGGTACGCGCTCATTTCAAGTGTCCACGTCTCGAAGGAGCCGAGCTGGAGGACCAAGGAGAGGACGGCACAGCTTTGACTCATTGGGAAAAAAGAGTTTTTGAGGTGAACTTCACATTAATAAATCGATCTATAGAGTGTCTCAAAATGACCTGACATTTTGATTTATTGATCAAACGTATTGTTTATTCGAAAAGTACGAATATTTTTATTTCAAGGCCTTATATACACTTGTAGCGGGCGAAGGGACGTGATTTTCTTGATTTTCTTTCGACGGGACAATAAATGTTTATTGAAAAACTGTGAACAACATCGATTAGCACATATTTTCATGTAATTGTACAATTTTTTTTATTCAAACATATTTCAAAATGGCGAAACTCCAGCTGTCTTCGAGGAGCGCCTTCTTTTGAGCATCAGTTGCGGTGAACGCAACTCGAGAACGGTTCATCGGAAATCAGAATTTTAAAAAGATTTCATTAGTATGTTGCATTGGCTTGGGCCTGGACGAAGGATTTGTAAACATTTTGATTACAAAAAAAATTACGATAATTTTAACAAGAAATTAATTTTTTGAAGTGCTAAATTTTCGGTTTTTTTGTTAGACATTTTTTTTTTTTTCAACACAATTCAGAATCTTTTGTCGAGGCCCTAGCTATTATCGTAATAAATAAATGGTATACATTTGGTATGGATCGGATTAATAGCTTTTTAGTAATCGTGTCCGCCGCAAAGGTGTTTCTCGAAAAAGACGATTCTGAGATAATCACGTTTAAGATTCAAGTATGTTTCTTTTACATTTAAAGTTAATTTATTCATACTAACATGGAGTGGTCGATTCCAGGGCCATACCTTTTGCATCCTCTGCAGCCTATTATTAAATTAGATACTATAATCTAGTACTTGTCATAGCCGATTTTGAAAATATCGATTTATGACAGAATGGCGGATGTTTGAACATAAATAGTGATTTTTGGACCAAAAATTGGTTATTATTTTGCCTATAAAACAAAAACTGAGTAACGGGAAAAAATCCTATGACAAGTACTAGATAACGGTGTATAGAATAACCACAAAAAACCTCAAGGCAATCGGTTCATTGGTTTTCGAGAAATTTTGGGTACCGATTTGAAAAACGTGGTTTTGAGAAAAACGCGTTTGAAAATTTGGGAATGAATAAATCGTGAAATTTGTCAATTTACATGGAATCATCGATACCAGGCCCATAGCGTAGGTCTTCTACGGTCGACGTAATGTCCATAGCTTCTAAATCCTCAACCTCGACCATCTAGGTGTATATATCCCCTTAAAGAATAGGCAATCATATTTTTTTTTTTTTTTCATTTTTCCGACCATCACAAGTGTATATAAGGCTTTAATATAAGGTACAAACGTGGAGGTTATGTGTGGAACATAATATCCGATCCTGTTTGCAAACGTTCACTCTCTTGACGAAATTTTCAATAACATTTTGGCATAATTGCGGACTAATTTCATTGAGGGGCTATACCAGAGTGAACGCTGAAGATTTGGCTGACTTTCGGGAATTTTTTGGAAGAAAAGTACTCGATTAAGGGAGACTGTGTCCTTGGAGTGGCATATTTCAGGTCTTTACATTTAATTTTTTTTAAATGAAACGAGTAAAGCTTTTTGAGCGCGGTTTTTTTGTTGCTTTTATTTATGATATACAGAACGTTAACAATTTTTTTTAACCAAAATGGCGGCCGTTGCAGCTCCGCGAAAACAGGTCCTCAAATCGCGGGAGGTAAACGGCTGACATCACTGCCCCTTCTTTGTTGATCTGTAACACAAATTCAAAGCATATTATCAATCTGTGACCCTTTGGTCATGGAATGACGGATGGGTTTTTCGTTTAGTACAAATTTCGGAAAATGGCGGCAATTAAAAAAAAATCGAATTTTCGCGTTTTTTTTTCGCATAAAAAGATAAATAATAAATGCAAAAATGTATCTATCGAAAAAACGATCCGTCATTCCGTGAAGACATATTTTCTGAGTATGCTCTCCAAATTTCAGGTCGATATGTTAATTACAGCGGTCAGGAGAATGTCAGCCCATTTTAAAAACGTGTTTTCGAGAAAAACGCGTTTAAAGTTTTGTAATGTGTTTACACAAATGTGTTTATAATTACCGCTAATCGGCAATGCCTGCTCCATAGAGGCATCCCTCCTCTTCTTCTAGCTGCTCATGTTGAGCCGCTAACATCTCCCGCTGGGCACAAAGGACAAAGTCTCCCTTAAATGTTTCGGAAAATTGAGAATATATTTGGCTGTATTTGCCCTATATTACATATTTTTTTCATACAAAAATATTAAGATCCAAGCGACTTGTGCGTTGCCTTCGAATGTACCAAAAAAAAAGTTCCTCCACTGCTGACATGATTCCGGCCTATTGAGTAGCTGAATTCGAAAAAGGAAAAAATATCGTTAAACTGGAAGGTATTTCCTGTACAATGACGTAGGATTTTCGGAAAATATCATAATCTAACAAAATGGCGTAGTTATGAAAAAAAGTCTGTTTTCTTGCCTATAAAATGGTCGTTTTTTTTCAATGTCAAATCGTCCTTTTTCATCTAACCAAAAATATCCTACGTCATTGTAGAGCAAATATATTCAAGAGTACTCAGTACAAATTTCAAGTCAATCGGATAATTGCTCTTTGAGTTACAATGTGAGCAAATTTGAAAAATCTCATTTCGAGAAAAATGCGAGCGATTGCTCTTTAGAAGGCTGCCATTCGGGGAGTATTAGAGATACGGCCTTGACATTTTTACAGGATATTCTTGAAAGTATAAACTGTCGAAAAGAGCAAGAAAAAAAAGATTTTTGTCAAGTGTCTCACTGGTATAACCCCTTAATGGTGCGTCTACCCTTAACATCTTTTGATTCTTCCAACGCGAAAATAGTGCTCCAAGGACGAAAGTCTCTTGTACAATTTCGATTTTTCGCCTTTTCTCATGTTACGTTTCGTTCGAACTCTGTCAGAACGAGGCAATGACCGGAACACATACTCAAAATCCCGTGTACTCGAGGATAACCCTCGCACTGATGGAAGACACCGGATGGTACAGTGCCAATTACTCCATGGCTCAAAAACTCGGCTGGGGTTATCATTTAGGCTGTGACTTCGCCATGAAATCTTGCAAGGAGTGGATATCTTCGAAGTCCTCACGATTGTCGTAAGTGTTATTTTTTAATTTTTTTTTTTCCACCGGAGGTTACCATCGAAGGGCATGAAAAATGCGTGAACTTTGGCAATTTTTTTATATGAAATAAATACTTTTGGAAATGGGTTTCAACGTATTTTATTATTCTATAATTGGAGAGTAAATTCCAATTTTCTTTATAAAAAAAAAATCCGAAACGGCCGCTCCAGCTCCTGTCAAATAAAACCATGCACGGCGTGTTTTGGTCTGCGCGGGGCGCTCCGCAGCCTTGCCAGTTCATTTGAAACAAAAACGGGGTTAAAAATTATTGAACGAGACTAAATTTCGAGGCCTAAATTTTTTGGTTTCCGAATAACTCCTGGATGACAAATTGGCAGCCGTTAAAAAAAAATTCTCGGTTTTTTTTTATGTAGCGGACGATTTTTTTTTCCAAATCGAAAAACAATTTCGTTTTTTTTTTTCGAATTTTTGTGAAATCGAAAAATTTGCAATTTGACAAAATTGCTTCCTGATGGCATCGCAAGTTGAATTTCCTTTCAATTGCGCAGAGGTTCACGTGAATCGGTTCATCCGTTGAAGCCGCGGAGCCCACACACGCTGAAAAATGCTGTTTCCAGAAAAACGCATTTAAAGTTTAACGTTAGAAAACATCGTATGTAAAGGATTATCACAACCATCAAAAAATAGCTCATTTTCGCGATTTTTTTTTTTCGATGATTAAAATACTCTAATCAGTCTGACTTCTTTGCGTCGAAAAGCTCTCATGAAGAACTGAAAATATTTTTTTTAACCTTTATTTTTATTTTTTCACATTTTTTTTGATGGTTGAAAATGTCTTTGAAAAAAAGGAGTCCTCAAGGTGTACACGGTCGTGGCCGTAAATATTATCTGAAACAAAATTCGTAAAAAAGATTATTAATCAGTATGAAAATTGATCCCTTGCTATGGAGGTTTATTAAAATCAAAATTGATAAAATAGCGGTGGTTTGTGAAAAAAAGTATCGAATTTCTATTTACTATTTACTATTTACAATTTTTTCGTCATAGTTTTTCGTCACAAAAAAATTGAAGATTTCAAAAAAGAAGCTTCCATAGCAGGATAAAGAATGGCGCAAAGAATGTCATGTTTGCAATCGTCTACACTATCGGATAATGCAAAAAAATCGATTTTTTGAAAATTTTACATTGTGATGATCCCTTAATGTTTGTTTTCGACAACCCAAACAAACAAACCCACGTGTTGTAAAAACTTTGAGGATGCAAGTTATGTGAAAGAAAAATCGAATTTTTCATCGTCATAAACGGTAACCTGTCCTTAACCCCGTTGATATTATTGCAAAAATCAAAAACGAATTCGTTCTATTTTCGGTAAAACGCGGTAATTTCATTAGTCGATGACAAGTTCACGAAGATTCCCTCGCTTCCGTTTGCAAGTGAGAAAGAGACCCAAGCGGACACATGTAAATGACAAAACGGAGTATCGATCAGGCAGTCAGTGAAGCACGTACTAGACTACCGTGTCAACCCCCAATCTCGTTCTCGATCGGATTCAATTTGCTTCTTCACCGTATTTTCTTTCAGCGGCAAATCGATTCATCCGTTTTGCAACAAGGTCAAGCAGGATCCACTGCAAACAGAGTGCACCGATGATCGCAGCTCCGTAGCTCTCTGCAACTTGGTCGAGCATCCTTTGCCGTTGCCAAAAAAATATCAGGTACTTGCGCAATCTTTCTCAAGCTCCGAACTGTCACTTGTAAATTCATTCTTATCGTCTTTCACGCGCTGATTGCGTAAACAGATACTATCTAAAATGCATTGAGAGTCCATCAGGGCTGAAGGGAAATGTTATCTTGCGAAGCAGGAAATATAAAAATCGAAAGACAATTTTTATTAAACTATAAATTAATTTGAAATTTGAAGAAAAAATTTTAAAACTTCGAAAATAAAAATTTCAAGGGAAGTTTTTGAATTAAAAATGTTGAATGGTAAACAATTAAATGTAAAAACTGAGAAATTAAATTTAAAAACTCGAAAATTGAATTGAAAAAAGTTTGTAATTGAATTACAAAAAAAAGTTGAGATCAAATTTGAACTTAATTAAATTTTAGGAACTTTAATTTAAAAAAATGTAATTCAATTTAGAAGAAATGCATTTTTTAACTTAGAATTAACTCAAAAGTACATAAATTTTAAAAACTACAATTTTATTTGTCTTTTAGTAGACTTACACGTGTCCTACATTTAAGAATTTGTTTTCTCTGGACACAATCAACGCATTAGGTACACCATGCCTGAAATCTTTCAAAGAATTCATAATTTCTTAAAATAATGGCGCTGTGTAAATTTGTAAAAAGTTCTACCAAAGAGCCCAAAACAAAAAACTCTTATCGACTCGCCCATAATAGGAAATGCAGAAAATGTATGAGGATATATTTTATCCTCATATTATTTTATACTCATGGAGTTATAAATATATATGGATAAAGTTCCGAAAAGGACATACCTCCGATTAATTTGGAATTTTGCGTACCCATATACTTTTACTTTACTGATCACGAATATGATAGTGAAAATACTTGCAAATTTGATTTTCAAGGTCAAAACTCACAAATACCGATTTTAAAAAAATCCATTTTATTGTGATAAATGTTGAACTTAGAGAAAAATGTTTCCTACAACAGTTGTAGCCTATAAAAAGATTGATCTTTTATGTTTTACACAAGTTTTGTCTGAAACCAATCTGTTTCGAGAAAAATGAAAGAATGCTCCGAAAAGTACATTTTCCTAAACTCCAATAGTTTCGACATTATCTACTTACGCCCTTTACCACGGGAAGGTTGGAGTTTGATCTTTAACACTATACGCATACTTAAACAACAAACAACACACAACAAGCAAACCCAAACACGAACAACACACAACACAACAAATAAACTCAAACAAACTCAAATAAACTTTAACCTTCTCGCGGTAAAGTGCGTAAGTAGATAATATCGAAACTAATGGAGTTTAGCAAAATGTACTCATTGAAGCATTTTCCTCGAAACAGAATGGTTTTAGACAAAAACTGTATAGAACATAAAAGATCAATCTTTTTATACGCTACAACGTTTGTAGGAAATATTTTACTCTAAGATCGACATTTATTAACATAAAGTAAAAAAACTTATATAAAATCAGGTTATGAGAGTTTTGACCGTGAAAATCAACTTGCTGATATTTTCCAGTATCATATTCGTAATCAGCGGGTCAAAATAAATGGGCACACGAAATTCCAAATTAATCGGAGGTATGTCCTTTTCGGAACTACACCCATATATATATATATATATATATATATATATATATATATATATAATAAGCATAACACAATAATGAATGTATGAATTCCGTTTTGAAAATAGTACCAGCCGTTCTAAAAAAAAAGCAATATACTTTGCAGAATTTCGACTCGATACCTCACGTTGCTGCGGGCCACGAACAATACTACGGTGGATCGGTATCGCTCGCCGACTACTGTCCATACATTCAGGAATTTACGTGGCGCGCGAAAAACATCGTCGTCCGTGGGTCTCACTGTTTGTACGAGGAAAATAATCCCCGTGAGTCATTCGCAAATTGAACCGTGAGGGAGATAGCGAACTCTGGAATATGTTCTAAAATGAATTTAGATCCATTATCAACGTAATTATCATCTTTCTTTCAGACCCTGAAAAAAATTTCGCCCTCGAAAAATACGGAGCACGCTCGAGATGCTTCGACCATACGAATCAAATGTGGGAAGAGCGAACGTGCAAACAGGCGAGACAGTGGCAGCATTGGGGCTCCGGGTGTTATCAGTACAAGTGCGAGGCTGGCAGGCTTCACATAATGGTTGGTACAATTTTGGTATTTTTTATTTCTAACGTTTTTTCGTACGCCCTTGCGAGCTCTCGAGATTTTTCGTGACAGAACACCGTAGCGATAAAATATCCCATAGAAAAATAATCTACAACAAAAAATCTTTAACAAAATATCGAATGGGAGAATAAGCGCCGACAAAATATCCCATAGAAAAATGATCTCCAACAAAATATACCGTAAAAAAATAACTTCCAATACAATATCCCATGGAAAAATAATCGCCAACGAAATGTTAAAAAAACATCATCCCCGACAATATATCGCATAAAAAAACAATCTCCAACAAAATATCCCATAGAAAAATAATCTCCAACAAAAAATCCTATGAAAAAGTTATCTTTAACAAAATATCCCATAGAGAAATAATCTCCGATAAGATATCCCATAGGAAAGTAATCTCCGACAAAATATCCTATAGAAAAATAATCTCTAACGAAATATTCCATAGAAAAATGATCTCCAACAAAATATCCTGTAGAAAAGTAATCTCCGACAAAATATCCCATAGAAACACAATCTTCAACAAAATATCCTATAGAAAAATCATTTCCAACAAAATAGCTGATAGAAAAGTAATCGTCAACAAAACATCCCATAGAAAAATAATCTCCAACAAAATATCCCGTAGAAAAATAATATCCAATAAGATATCCCATAGCAAAGTAATCTCCCACAAAATATCCCATAGAAACATAATCTTCAACAAAATATTCTATAGAAAAATCATTTCCAACAAAATATCCCACAGAAAAATAATATCCAACAAAATATCCCATAGAAGAATAATCTCCAACAAAATATCCCATGGAAAAATAATCGCCAACAAAATATTTAAAAAACATCATCCCCGACAATATATCGCATAAAAAAACAATCTCCAACAAAATATCCCATAGAAAAATAATCTCCAACAAAAAATCCTATGAAAAAATTATCTTTAACAAAATATCCCATAGAGAAATAATCTCCGATATAATATCCCAAAGAAAAATAATCTCCGACAAAATATCCTATAGAAAAATAATCTCTAACGAAATATTCCATAGAAAAATGATCTCCAACAAAATATCCTGTAGAAAAGTAATCTCCGACAAAATATCCCATAGAAACACAATCTTCAACAAATTGTCCTATAGAAAAATCATTTCCAACAAAATATCCCATGGAAAAGTAATCGTCAACAAAATATCCCATAGAAAAGTAATCTCCAACAAAACATCCCATAGAAAAATAATCTCCAACAAAATATCTCATAGAAAAATCCCATAGAAACATCATCTTCAACAAAATATTCTATAGAAAAATCATTTCCAACAAAATATCCCATAGAAAAATAATCTCCAACAAAATATCCCATAGAAGAATAATCTCCAACAAAATATCCCATAGAAAAGTAATCTCCAACAAAATATCCCATAAAAAAGTAATCGTAAACAAACATCCCATAGAAAAGTAATCTCCAACAAAATATCCCATAGAAAAATAACCTCCAAAAAATATCACATAGAAAACTTGTTTCCAACAAAATATCCCATAGAAAACTTATTTCCAACAAAATACTCAGTAGAAAAATAATCTCCAACAAAAAATCCCATAAGAATATCAACCCGACAATAATATAACGAAAAATATATTCCAATAACCAGGCACCGAAATACTCCTTCGCTAGTTTGATTTCGAACAGTGCTCAAGCAAAACTGCGAAATTACGCAATTCATTGATACAAGAGAAGCGAACCTGCTCCTTTAATGAACTCGTCTTAATTGGGTCTAATATCGTTCGATCGAATGAACCAAATATGTCTTATCAAATCCCAGACAATGCAATTAGCCGCTACCTTCTTCCAGCTCACCGCCAACACACTTCCCGTTAACGCAATTAAATGTATTCGCGCGAGAGCCAATTATTTTCGTTCGTCTCCGGTGGAATGAGACAATTGAAAAATTCGATTATTAACGATTATTAACGCGAAGGTGTTTCTTTTTCCCAACATCGACAGGTAGCGAACTACACGTACACGTGCTACCACGCAGGCCAAGAAATAACGATACGTATCATACAGAACGAGTGGCTCCACAAAGGAGCACTCATTTGTCCGCCTTGCAAGGACATTTGCCAGGTAAACGCACGCCAAAAGCAGTCATCCTGTTTTACTTAACGGGGTCGTCTAGTGTGAAGGCCGTTTTTTAATGCTTTTTGGGGGATTTTTTTTTTTCGACAAACCATTAAAATAAAATAATTCATAAATTGTATATCATTTTTATTAATATTTAAAGAAACTTTGTGAATTTTTCGAAGTCATTATATAGAATATAGTCGGAGATACACCGCCCAACAGGAACACATATATAAAAAAGAGGTGCTCCACTGCTGCCATGATTCCTGCCGTTCTGCTTATCCGAAATCAAAAAAACCAAACGCAATTTTAATCGTGAGACTTGAGGCTCGACATGGAACTAAAACAAAGTCGGAATTCCAAAAAAATCATTTGTTTTACGCTTTAGAAAAAAATTCAATTTTTCGTTTTTTTGGGGTCTATATAGCTGATAAAAAGAAAACTAACGAAGCAATCTTAATTATTTTATTTCAACTTGTAGTTATATGTGTACTAAAGATGCTGTATAAATTTGAGCAGAATCAAATAGTTTTTGAGATATCATGGCAACAGTTTGAAAAAATCGTGTTTCGAGAAAAACGCGTTTGAAAGTTGTATATAATTCACAATAAAAAAAATGGTCTCACCATCAATCTGCTATGCCTGGACAATATATTACACCTTCTTCATTTTCAAAGAAGTCATGCAAGGCCGTTTTCTCTTACAGTACTACCTCTAAGAGAGCCCTCGCTAAGAGAGAATTTCCCCGCCGTTTCGCTTGAGCGCATTTTATGGCTTCCCCTACCTAGCTCGAGCTGTCCAGTGTACCCGAGGCCTCTCGAGTTTGTCGCGGACAACTCGATAAGAGATCGCGAGCGATTTCAGAAAATCGCACGTCGCACGTTTGTCAAATGGATAATATTCCTTTGTATAATAATATATACGTTTAAGCCGTAAAGTCGGAGAAAAAACATGTACCATAATTAAATTTCAAGTAGTAATTTCATGCAAGTAAAATATATTTTAATAGACATTAACACAGCATAGAATATTATTGATATGTACTTACGCATGAAACGACGAAACGCCAGTACACTTTCCGCAACTCGTTTACAGTTTTCTCAATACTTTCGTTCGCGCTCTCTTATCGAGTTCGAGTGGAGAAACACATACACGCTACCACATGCGCGATTTTCGAGCGCCCTAACCCAGCGGTGGGGGAAGGCTTCGGCGACGAATTTCTCGAGAATTTCTTCCCCTAACCGCCCTAGACCGCTCTCTTAGAGAGGTAGTACTGTATTTTTATCTGACACACTAGACGACCCCGTAAGTATTCGTACAGTACTACCTCTCTAAGAGAGCGGTCTAGGGCGGTTAGGGGAAGAAATTCTCGAGAAATTCGTCGTCGAAGCCTTCCCCCACCGCTAGGTTAGCGCGCTCGAAAATCGCGCATGTGGTAGCGTGTATGTGTTTCTCCACTCGAACTCGATAAGAGAGCGCGAACGAAAGTGTTGAGAAAACTGTAAACGAGTTGCGGAAAGTGTACTGGCGTTTCGTCGTTTCATGCGTAAGTATATCTCATTGAATATTGATGTGTAAATCTTTCTTTTTCTTCGCGTTTTTTTTTTATTCTGCTGTTCGGTATATTTTGTTGTTGCAATATTATAACACATATGAAGGAAACATTTGTAAGACTTTCAATAATTGTTGAATTATCTTATTGTTCGCAAAAATATACGTAGTATATTCGTTATCGAAACTCGAACATATATAGTGTACAAAAAAAATGTAACTAACAATTTATCTTGTGTATATACTTCAAGTTGAAATATACAATGTATATATATGTATAAATATTTCATTTCAGGCTTCGGCGACGAATTTCTCGAGAATTTCTTCCCCTAACCGCCCTAGACCGCTCTCTTAGAGAGGTAGTACTGTATCAATAATATTCTATGCTGCGTTAATGTCTATTAAAATATATTTTACTTGCATTAAATTACTACTTGAAATTTAATTATGGTGCATGTTTTTTTCTCCGACCTTACGGCTTAAACGTATATATTATTATACAAAGGAATATTATCCATTTGACAATCGTGCGACGTGCGATTTCTGAAATCGCTCGCGATCTCTTATCGAGTTGTCCGCGCCAAACTCGAGAGGCCTCGGGTACACTGGACAGCTCGAGCTAGGTGGGGGAAGCCATAAAAGGCGCTCAAGCGGAACGGCGGGGAAATTCTCTCTTAGCGAGGGCTCTCTTAGAGAGGTAATACTGTATTTCTTTCGCGGAGGGCCGTATTTCATGGGGGCATAGGGCCCTTCCGAATCATTGGTAAATTACAGTGGCACTTATTGAAAATGAGTAACAATCAATTATTATACTCAAAGAAAAACTGGAATAAAAAATGTCGAGCAAACTTAGTGGATTCAGACATATTTACATTTGTTTTGAAAAGGGGTACGAAAATTCTTCCGCTAGACACATTTTTCTAAGTTTTATCATTAATATTTTATTCAAACACTCGGTGACCACGTGTTTTTATTGTCGTTGCGGATTCTTTAGAATCTTTAACACTCGTTGAGTAGTTTAGAACAGGCGTCTAGAGTTATTTGGTGTATCCATTATTATTATGACGTTGAATAATTTCTCGCTGTTCTCCAACAGATGGCGTTACCATAAATGCGTGCGTGTAGGTTAAGATGGCAACGCATCTGTAAAGAAGTACTATAAGCAAGCTTGAAATTCAGTGTGTCATTTCGCCAAAGTGTGAAGAACTTTTTATTGCATAGTATTAAGGCGGGATATACATTTAGACAGAAACAAAATAAGCAATATTGAGGAATTTTTTAACTGAGAAATAATTATTCTACAATTATCAAACTTTGGGTACACTTTAATCGTATATTTAAGTATACAAAAGCATTTTTTTTAATTAATCAATCATCAAAATGGCGGATCGGCTTAATAGTTTTTGAGTAACCCTGCACGCCAATTTCGATAATGCAGTTTAGAGAAAAACGCGTTTGAAGTTCACTTGGAAACTTTAGGAAAATATTCTACATATATAGTTCTATGGTTTAAAGGGAAAAAAAGAAATCGATTTTTTAATCGTTGTGAATGTATATCCCTTAAACACGTCACATTTCGTGCCCAAAAAAGAGTATTTTCGGAAATTTTTACTGCGCTACTTTAGTTTTGAAAAAGCAGATGAAGCAGACAGAATTCTTGTAGAGATTTACGGTAACCATGCTCTGTCGGGAACAACATGCAGAGAATGGTTTAGACGCTTCCAAAAGTCATGATTTTGATGTGTCGAATTGAAGGCACTACTTCAGGAAGACTCGTGTCAGACGCTAGCTGAACTTGCAGATTCATTAGGAGTTGATCACACAACAGTTTCGTAATGTTTAAAAACATAAGGAATGATTTTTTAAGACAAGGCACTAATTTTCTCAAAAAAAACCAGCGAGAACTTATTCAACATCTCAATAGACAGAAATGTGGCTAGCGTGTCATCTCCATGAAGCGCTGTATCAATGAGACGATTCTTTAGAGTCGTGATTTTTCGTTAAATGTTCGGTAACTCGGCTTGAAATTTTGCCAGTATACTAGTATGTATTTACTTGATTATGAAGGACTTTGCCAGTATACTGCCCAGTATGTACATGATTATGAAGGGTGTCTCAAAATGACCTGGCATTTTAATTTATTAAGGGAGACTTTGTCCTTGGAGTGCCATATTTCAGGAGTTTACCTGAAAACATTTTTTTTTTTTAAAAGAAAACCAAAATGGCGGCCGCTGCAGCTCCGCGAAAACAGGTCCTCAAATCGCGGGAGGTAAACGGCTGACATCACTGCCCCCTCTTTGTTGATCTGAAACACAAATTCAAAGCATATTATCAATCTGTGACCCTTTGGTCACGGAATGACGGATGAGTTTTTCGTTTAGTACAAATTTCGGAAAATGGCGGCAATTAAAAAAAAATCGAATTTTCGCGTTTTTTTCGCATAAAAAGATAAATAATAAATGCAAAAATGTATCTATCGAAAAAACGATCCGTCATTCCGTGAAGACATAATTTCTGAGTATGCTCTCCAAATTTCAGGTCGATATGTTAATTACAGCGGTCAGGAGAATGTCAGCCATTTTTAAAAACGTGTTTTCGAGAAAAACGCGTTTAAAGTTTTGTAATGTGTTGACGCAAATGTGTTTATAATTGCCGCTAATCGGCAATGCCTGGTCCATAGAGGCATCCCTCCTCTTCTTCTAGCTGCTCATGTTGAGCCGCTAACGTCTCCCGCTGGGCACAAAGGGCAAAGTCTCCCTTAAAGGGTCTTCTCAGTTTAGACGCTAAAAAGGCTATTTTCATGACTTTTTGATAGGTTTATATTATAGATATTGATATAAAAGTTGGTACACTTAATGAATCCACTTTTAAAATACATTTTAAAAAAATATTTATTTAAGTCACTATTTATAGACGCAAAAAGGTAGTTAAAAAATGTCCTTTAAAAATTGTAGATCTCCGCTGTTGATGGAATCTCGGAGATGGATCATCCGAAACAAAAAAAAATCACACGGTTTTGGATTCAGTATGTTAATGGCTATAGTGCATATCATATGATTTTTGATATATGCAAAAATAACAAAATGGCGGACGGTTTTCGAAAAAACAAAAAAAACTTTTTTTTCACCGTTTTTGGCAAAAAAAATAGTAAATATCAAATTTTTTTTAAATCCTTGATATGCGCTATAGCTATAGTTGTCAAGAATATGTGGTTAAAATTTCATAAGGATCGGTTTAGTACTTTCGAAGATTGTATGAACAATCCGTCGAAAAAACTTTGTTTCGAGAAAAACGCGTTTAAAGTTTGTTTGTGTTACATAAAGACATTTAAAAAAAATTCTGTGTATTTCGATAGTGTATTTATTAAGTGTAACAACTTTTATATCAATATTTATAACATAAACCTATGGAAAAAATTAATGAAAATAGCCTTTTTAGCGTCTAAAGTGAGAAGACCCCTTAATAAAACGTATTATTTACTTGAAAAGTACGAGTATTTTAATTTTAATATAACGTACACATATGGAGGTTATGTGTGGAACACAATATCTGATAAATGGCATGGACTTGGAAGACGTTCTTTCAACAAGATTGCGCCACCCGCCACACTGCGGGCGAAACAATGCAGCTATTGTAGACGAAGTTCCATGGTCGTTTTATCCGCGCGGCGGCGAAGTGAATTGGCCATCAAGATCGTGCGACTTGTCGCCGTTGGACTTCTTTCTTTCGGTTTTTCTGAAAGAAAAAGTGTATGCCCATGATCCACAGACCATTCGGGAGCTCAAGGAAGCAATTGGACGCACCATTGATGAAATTAGTCCGCAATTAGGCGAAAATGTTATTGAAAATTTCGTCGAAAGAGTGAACGTTTGCAAACAGGGACGCGGCGGCCATTTATCGGATATTGTGTTCCACACATAACCTCTATGTTTGTAGCTTATATTGAAATAAAAATATTCGTACTTTTCGAACGAACGGGTATAAAATCATGTGCGAATTTAACAATTTTTTTCGTATGAAAAAAGTGATTTACTCATACAATTAATTACACATCTATTTAGTATTAATATCAAGCTGTTAAAAAATATTATTTTTTTTTCGATCTACAAAATGGCCGACTACTAATACTTAATTTTATCTTTTTTTAGGCGCTCCGCGGCGTGACATTTAGCATCCACAATTTTTTACCTAGAACAAAAAACAAAAATGCTTCTCAATCTACATTAGAATACCTAGAGAAGTACGTACGGAATTTAAAAAATATTGTTTTATTCAAAAGTTGTAGATATTTGAACTTAAGAAATGAATTTTCAGTGAAAAATTTCGTTATAACTGCGCATAAACTGCTCATAAAATGAAAAGTTTTCGATTGATCAGAAATTACGTACGTACTTCTCTGCGAAATGCAATTAGGAACATAACTTTTAAAATTCAAGTAAATCGAGTGAAAATTGTCGAAGTTATTTGTCACGCCAATTGGAAAAAAGCTGTTTCGAGAAGTTTCGAGTAGTCGGCCATTTTGTACATCGAAAAAAAATATATATATATTTTCCAACAGCTTGATATTCATGCTAAATAGATGAGTAATTAATTTTATGACTGAATAACTTTTTCATGCGAAAAAAAATTGTTAAATTCACACTTGATTTTGTACCCGTTACTGTGGCCTTGAAAATTTAAATTTACGTTCATTTTGAGACACCCTATAGATGGAAATCAGTAAGTTCTTAAATATTCGATACCCGTGAAAGGAATAGCTTAATCGCCATTTTAAAACCATCGCCTGACCATAATTTCTGTAAATTCGATCGATCCAGGCGGAGCTCCAAGCCCAGGGTGACCACTGCAAACCCGGAGACGAGCATCCACCGGCGACGTATTATCATCGGGACAATCTCGATTGCGGAGCAGCGAATCAACTCGTCTCCAGTCTACTCACTGCTACAGTGTCCATAATACTTCTCGTCGTTAGATGATCTGCCGACCGAGTGTAGTTGATTTTTTAGTGTTGTATATTCCAAAAGACGAGAAAAGAGACAACAATTATTCACACACACACATTCACACTCACACACAACATTCGTACAAACGTTTCATTGAAGAGCTTCATTGGAACTCCAAATACGTCGAGTTCTCAGTGGAGAAACGCATAGATATAAACATTCTCAGACGTTTCCTAGAGGAAATGTTCTTTTTTTTTGTTCGCAACGGTGAAATAACTGTTTCGGAAAAGTGCGACGGTGCAACAAAAGCCACAAGATCAATATTCGTGACTTGAAGATTTCCCAGAGCTATTTTGCCCTGTCGGAGACAAGTAGAAGACAAAAAACGAGAACAAAATCTTGGAGATTGGGATGGGACTATCTACAGTATTGTGTCCAAAACGTCGTATTCGTATTGTTTCTTTTTCGTTATCGATTATAAGCTGTAGATGTGAATGATTTTTAAAACTGGAGCAGTGTGACAAACTACTCATTTTTATGCGTCCGTTTGTCCTATCGCCTGCGAGATTTTGATTAATTAAGGCGAAGTCGAAGATGTACCACGTGGCATCTGAGTGCGAGAGAGATAGCTAAAATTTTCGAATTCAGATTTCTCAAAGATGAATAATATTAACGGCAAAAGAACATCGTCAAACTCTGCGCCAGGAAATTCTACAAAGTCTCATGCTTTGTTTTCCAAAAAAAAAAACATACCCATCCATGAGAAAGCCCGGTTCGAAAATTTGTGAGGTTATGTTGACCTTATGTATGCCGTTAACGTTCTCCCAAGCCTTCGAATACTCAATGCTCTCTAAAAATTCTCTCTTATCGTCGGATATATCCGTCAGTGCACCATAGACGACGGTTTTTTTTGCCGGTTCGAAAGAAAAATTGCTTATTGTTTTTTCTCTGCCTTTTTTTAACATCGTCAATTTGCCCAGATGGGCAATCGATGTTCGTTTGTGGCACACTTCATGGTGTTTTGGATTTAAACGGGCGAATCTGCGCGAGGCTTTTTTTCCCAATTGGCCAATCTCCGAGAAAACCCACGTGTACATAGGCTCCAGAGAGAAGAGATCAGAATGCGGACCCGTGCTTTCCCAACCCAGAAAGATCGAGACAATTGGAAATCCGACGAAATGTCGAACTTTATTCACCGAGTTATTATCTTTTAACGAAGACAACGTGAAGATAAACGTTGTTCAGCGTAGGTGAATTTTTGTTCGCTGATGCGAAATAAATTCATTCGCACACACATTTTGGGAATATTCTCCTTTAAGGGACTGCGTCTACCTAGAGTCTACCCAAAAAAATGTCCAAATTGCGAAAAAAAACATCTGCGTAACGGTTGGTGAAAAAGAAACGCATTTACAACACAAAGGTACATATATTGAGAGCCTTCAAAAACAGTCACCAAAAAATACAGAAAAACGACATTTTTTTCGCGACGTTGGGCGTTGTACACTGTCCAGCTTAAACGGTCGGTCCGAAATCTAAAAACCAAACGCGTTATTCAAATTAACAATAAACACGAGTCGTTGACGATCGTGGATTTTTCAAATGATTTTCTTCAACAACGTGGCGACGAACTGAAACTCGAGGATACAAAATCTATGAACAAAGTCGTCATTTTTACGTAACTATTAAAAAATGAAGATTGATTTTAGAAAAGTGAGATCGTCAACGACCTTTGAATGTTTCTCGTCGTATCTGCTGTAAATTTGGTAACAATCCATCGAGGGGTTCTCGAGATATCATGTCCACCGGCTTTGAAAACTGTTTCGAGAAAAACGCGTTTAAAGGATCGTCACAGTGTAACGCGTCGAAACATAACTGATTTGCGCTTTTTCGATCATAATTTTTTTTTGCGATCGTTTTTTTTTTTTTCGATCGTTAAAATACGATTTTTTTACATTTTTTTTAACGCTTTAAAATGTCTTTGGAGAAAAAGTACTCCTCACGGTGTACACGGTTGTGGCCGTGAATATTATCCGAAATAAAATTTGTAAAAAGATTATTAATCAGTGTGAAGGCCGCTATCTTGCTATGGAGATTTTTAAAAATCAAAGTTGACAAAATGGCGGCTGTTTGAAAAAAAAGTATCGAATTCAGCATATTTTTCGAGTTTTTGTTTAAAAAAATAAAGATTTCATTTTTAAGACGAATGTTATGTCACAATTTGAGTCGGATAGCTTGAAAACTCTTCCTTTGAGAGTGTACACCGTTTTGAAAAACGACATTTCGAGAAAAACGCGTTTAAAGTTTCGGGCCGCGGTATTTTCATATAAATTATCTACTTACGTTTACGTAAGTATATGAACAGCATGTTTATAACCGTCTGCACTTTCGGATAATGCAAAAGAAATCGATTTTTTGAAAACTTTACACTGTGATGATCCCTTAAAGTTTGAAGTATGGCCCGGTCGACTGTTAGAGGCTGTAGCTTATTCAATTTTAGGAATATTTCAATTAAATTTTCAGGGAATATAGCTAAAAGGCGACACTATCGAATAAAAATATTTTTGACAAATGCAATTTTTCGACCCACCTAGGTAGATGCATGCCATGCCAAAATCTTTCACGTGGATTAAAAAGTTGACTTCAAGGGATTTTGAACACTTTTGATGTTCAAAATTGTCGTCGGAACTCGCGCTTGGTTGGGATCGTACGAGCACGTTACAACTTTAAGGGGAAAGCGAGTGTCGCGATTTCACGTATTATTTTCGCAATTTCTCCTGCAATAAACTAACGCTTCCATGGGAAATAAATTCTCATCGAAGTAGATACTTGCTTTTGTAATACCGTGATAAGCAAAATCGTCGAATAGCCAATCACGATTTTCCTTCAGCGTCAAAAAAATCACGCTAATTTTTTTTTTCGTTACAAAAATATGTTCCCCAGCTGACGAGGCTTTTCTTCGAAAAATTACCATGTCGGAAAAAAGCTCGCAATGTAATGCGGAGACGACTGTATGACGAAACTAATCATTCGTAAAACAGAAAATTGTCCATTTATATAACGCGCAGGGATTTCAATCGGACAAAACTCCATTGCGATATGCATTCGCCCGGCAAAAAACCCAAATAAAATTCTTCAAGGAAGAAAGCCACTCCAGTTTTTTCAAAAAAGCGATTTTGAAGAATTTTTTAATGGGGCTTCTCACTTTAAACGCTAAAAAGGCTATTTTAATTAATTTTTTGATAGGTTTATATTATAGATATTGATATAAAAATTACACTTGATAAATACACTTTCAAAATATATTTTAAAAAACAATTATTTATTTGAGTCACTATTTATAGACGAAAATGGTAGTTAAAAAAATGTAAAAAAAAATTGTAGATCCGCGCTGTTGATGGAATCACGGAGTTGGATCATCCGAAACAAAAAAATCAAACGGTTTTGGATTCAGTATGTTAATGGCTATAGCGCATATCATTCGATTTTTGATATATGCAAAAATTACAAAATGGCAGATATTTTTCGAAAAAACAAAAAAAAACGTGTTTTTTCACCATTTTTGGCAAAAAAAATAGTAAATATCAAAATTTAAAGAAATCCTTGATATGCGCTATAGTCATAGTTGTAAAGAACACGTGGTTAACATTTCATAATGATCGGTTCAGTAGTTTCGAAGATTTTATCAACAAGCCGTCGAAATGCGTTATTTTGAGAAAAGCGCATTTAAAGATTGGGTTACATAAATACATACATTTTTTAAATGTATTTTTAAAATGTGTTTATTAAGTGTAACAACTTTTATATCAATATCTATAATATGAATCTATCAAAAAAATTCATGCCAATAGCCTTATTCAGCGTTTAAAGTGAGAAGACCCCTTAAGAGAATTTGAAGATTTTTTTAAGCGAATTTGAAGAAAAAGCGGTTTTTTTTAACGACTACAATGAAAGCAGTAGAGCATTAAATTGGAGAACTTTATTATACATAGTTTTGGTTCGACAACATTTTTTCGTGTGCTTTTACAATGGGTAAGATCGTCAAAGTTCAACCTCGAAAGAAAAACCAAAAAAAATCTTCATATTATATACAAAAAACTATGGAGCTGCGTACGCAAATTACAAAATACCTTTTTTTTAAAAAGGGCAATGCCGATTTGCATGAAAACTTCAATTGTTTAGCAAAAAATCACACGAGAAATTGCCTCCTAAAAAAAAACTAATAATTAACCTCAAATTCCGTACGTGGTTCCATGAAGAATGCAACTAAAAAGATACGTTCAAAATTTTAACCGAATCGCTGCATATGTGGCTGAGTTACGTTTCCGGCCAGTTTGAAAAACACGATTCCGAGAAAAACGCGTTTGAAGTTGTGACTAACATTAAGCAATAGAAATGTTCGAGTCACCTTGAATCTGCAATTTCATCAAGATTTTACCCTCCAAATTAACATTGTCCTCTTCCTTTTCTTTGCCGAAAATTCGAAAATCCTCGAGTGGCTTTACCCGCAAAATGCCAAAGCTTGTAAAAAGACGCGATGCAATCTCACAAGCTATTTCCATTTCTCGCTATCTCAAAAGAGCGTATCGTTATGAGGCGAACCATTTTTCGTCTATAACTTTAGTTTGTAGACAGAAAAAATTGCGAAAATAGCGTTATTCGAAGACCCCCGCCGTCGTCTTACCGTTGAACAATCTCTTTTCGTAAGGACGAAACGACGAGGTCAGTAGTATGATAAGGGATTGTCGCACCGCTGACCCTGACTCAGTGGTAGGATAGATATAAGTGATTTTAAGTCATGCAGCGTGAGCGAAAAATTCGCAAGCGCACAACGCATTGCGATATCTTTGTGAAATAAAAACAAACGCGTGCGTAAAAGTCATATCGATTATTACATACAAAAACACACACACACACACATATATATATATATAAATACACATGTAATATTATATATATATATATATATATATATATATATATATATATATATATATATATATAGGGTGTCCTGTTGTGAATCGATATTCCTGTAATTGTCAATAGGTCAGACCTACTATATGCTGGAATTTCAGTTTAGTAAAAGTCCCACATTGTTCGAGATGAAAATCATCTGCTTTTGGTTTTTCGTATGCCATTTCTACAAATGATAACTTTCTTGACCCGTTTTTGTGAAGAAATAATCGTGGTTATTTGTTTTATCTAGAAACGTCTTCTTTTTAACCTTAAATGTTGAGGACACTTTATGAAAAAAGATATCATGGAGAATTTTCATACAAACCAATTCGAACATCTGATTTTGATAGCCTGCGGTGTAAAAAAATGTATACTACGCATATTGTGCCGATTACTTTAACGGGGTCGTCTAGTGTGAAGGCCGTGTTTCAATGCTTTTGGGGGAGTTTTTTTTTTGACAAACCATTAGAATAAAATAATTTATAAATTGTATATCATTTTTATTAATATTCAAATAAACTTTGTGAATATTTTGAAGTCATTATATAGAATATAGTCGGAGATACACCGCCCAACAGGAACACATATAAAAAGAGTTGCTCCACTGCTGCCATGATTCCGACCGTTCAGCTTATCTGAAATCAAAAAACCAAACGCCATTTTAATCGTGAGACTTGAGGCTCTACATGGAACTAAAATAAAGTTAGAATTCCAAAAAAAAAATTTTTTTTTGCGCTTTACAAAAAAAATTCAATTTTTCGTTTTTTTGGGGTCTATTTAGCGGATAAAAAGAAAACTAACGAAGCAATCTTAATTATTTCAGTTCAACTTGTCGTTATATATATATATACTAAAGATGCTGTATAAATTTGAGCGGAATCAATCAAATAGTTTTTGAGATATCATGGCAGCAGTTTGAAAAAATTGTGTTTTGAGAAAGTTGTTGTATATAATTCATAATAAAAAAATGGTCTCACCATCAATCTGCTATGCCTGGACCATAGAGTACACCTTTCTCTTTTTCAAAGAAGTCACGCAAGGCCGTTTTCTCTTCTTTTGATCTGACACACTAGACGACCCCCTTAAGGGGCTATACCAGTGTGAAAGCTGAAAATTTGGGTGATTTTCGGGAATTTTTTGGAAGAAACGTACTCAATTAAATGTTTCGCAAAATTAAGAATATATTTGGCTATATTTGACCTATAATACATAATTTTTTCAAAGAAAAATATTGAGATCCAAGCGACTTATGCGCTGCCTTCGGAGGCGCCAGAAAAAAAGTTCCTCCACTGCTGACATGATTCCGACCGATTGAGTAGCTGAAACCGAAAAAGGAAAAAATGTCGTTAAACTGGAAGGTATTTCCTGTACAATGACGTAGGATTTTCGAAAAATATCAAAATCTAACAAAATGGCGTAGTTATGAAAAAAAGTCTGTTTCCTTGCCTATAAAATGGTCGTTTTTTTTCAATGCCAAATCGTAAATTTTCATTCAATTAAAAATATCCTACGTCATTGTAGAGAAAATATATTCACGAGTACTCAGTTCAAATTTCAAGTCATTCGGATAATTGCTCTTTGAGTTACAATGTCAGCAAATTTGAAAAATCTCATTTCGAGACAAACCCGTTTAAATATTTAACTATCGATTTTTGCAAGATAAAATGACATTGATATAAATTATATAAATGATAATGATATTCTTGAAAGTATAAACTGTCGAAAAAGGCAAAAAAATCGATTTTTTGAAAGTGTCACACTGATATAGCCCCTCAAAAACTTGCTTAATTATTGTCAATTCAAATCATTTGTAGAAATGGCATGTGAAAAACCGACAGCAGATGAGTTTTTTTTATAACATAAAGCCCAAAATCTTGAAAATCGTGATATTTTTACTAAACTAAAATTCCAGCATATAGGTCGTGTTCGTTGGGTCTCGTCATTTTGATTGCGCATGCGCATAATGATGCGCATTTGACGATGCGCACGTTTCATTGCGCAGTTGCGCGTTGCGCATCATTATGCACATGCGCACTTGTTCGTATCAAAATGATGAGACCCAACGAACACGACCATAGTAGGACATGATGTGACCTATCGACAGTTGCAGAATTATCCATTCATAACAGCACACCCTGTATGTACAGAGCGTCCCTCTTATCTCTGCTACCCGAAATAACGCGGTAATTATCGACGTCAGAAAAAAATGTTCCAGACAAAAGTTGTACGGTGTGAAGGGTGCCATCAAATGCGACGAATTTTCTTCATTTCGGTGCAGGCGCTGACGCACAGTGAAGGTCACCTCCACTTTTCAACAATGAAATGGTACATTTTTTTCCACCATCCTGTGGAGCACCTCAAGCCGCATAAAAAACATTGCGTGGTCAAAGTCATTCAAGGTCATTCAAGGTCACCTATTAAAATGAAATACAATTCTAAATATCTCGGATCACTCCGAAATATTTGGTAGTGATCCGAGGTATTTAGATTTGTATCATCGATACTGACCTTGAATGACCTTGAACGACTTTAACCCCCAATGTTTTTATGCGGCTCGAGGTGCTCCACAAGATGGTTGAAAAAAATTGTACCATTTCATTTTGAATAGCGGAGATGACCTTCACTGTGCGTCAGCACCGCCACCGAAATTAAATTAAAAAGTGGTCGCATTTGATGGCCCCCTTCACACCGTACAACTTTTGTCTGGAACATTTTTTTGTGACGTTCATAATTACAGAGTTATTTCGGCAGGCAGAGACAAGAGGGACATCCTGTATATATACACACACACACATATATATATGTATTTTAAGTTGCGTCAAAAATATATATTTTTTTCAACTTTTAGTCCATCGAATATTATTGCGTACGGAAAAATATCCGCCAAATGTAGCTGTCAAGTCCAAATAGTGAACGAGCTTGAAGTTTACTTCGTTGGTATATAATGAAAAAGTATTTTTTTTCCAAATACTTAAATTATCTTAAAATTATCTCCCCACATTTAGCCGTAAAAAAGCCTCAACCATTTTTCAACGCGTTTATTCAGAGACCTACGAATCCGCCAAAAAGAACTGTATAACATTGAACATTTGTTAATAAAAGTATAAAAAGAATTTTCCTTGCATCCTAACGATGCAAACTTCAATAGAGGTGGTTACTGGATAGCTGTTTTTCCCGACTGAATAACGCAAAACTTGCGTTCTTCGAGTCGATAATAAAAAATGACATTTATTGAACTGCTGCAATGTGTATAAAAATAATGATGGTGCGTTTTTTTAAAAAAGCATTTACAAACGGTAAAAGCCTGCTTTATGAATGTTCAACCGGATTTGAGAAGGATTCATTAGCGGTTGAGTTATTTTATAAGATTAAGGGAAAAGGGGGATGTTTGACTAAATCAAATCGAACATTATTTTCAACGCTACCACTGGAACTTCAGATAGAGAGCACAGTTTTTGCATGAGGTGTGCGTATACCTAATAATATCATTTGAAGGGGTGAGAGTTGAACAAAATATGTTTTTTTTTTCGCTGAATATATATATATATATATATATATATATATATATATATATATATATATATATAATTACGGAACTATTGGTTATTGGCCACGATCCCGCGAAAAAGTCGTAGGTAGTCAGGTTTCCCGCTATCAAATAATCCACTAAAGCTTCATGCAAAAGCGAACCATTTTCGAGGCATCATTATTGTTATTATTTTGTTTAACCGAGTGGTAGGCGACTAAAAATTAATTTTCAAAAACTGTTGCATGAAATCCAACTTTTTATTATTTGTAGTTTGACAAATCAGTAACAAAGAATTATCAACAATAAAATAAGAATAATCTTGAAACATTTTGGAATCAAGGATTCAAAACTCTACAAGTATAATAATTATTCTTATTTTATTTTGTTAATTCTTTGTCACTGTGTTCTCAAACTATAAATAAAAAAACATTTGATTACATAGAACAGGTTTTTTTAAATATTTTTTTTAAGTAGCATACCCATAACTTAAAAGAAAATATATCTCGAAAATGATTTACTTTTGCATGAAGCATGAGTGGGTTATTTGACAGCGGAAAACATTTCCTACAGCCCTTTCACGGGATCGTGACTAGTAACCAGTAGCCCTGTATAGATATGTAGATTTATATATATATATATATATATATATATATATATATATATATATATATATATATATATATATCGGTTCAAGAGGGCGAATTCTTGGAACCGAATCTAAATAAATAATTGCGTTAAGGCGATAAGAACTCGCTAGTGATAAGCGAAACAGCGTCATGTTAAAAAACTTGTGAGCTCAATACGTCGTAAAAAAGAAAGAGCAAAAGACGGTTGTAAATAATTTTTAAAACGATAAAAAACAATGTAAAACAAAAATGAACAAGAAGGGAACGAATGCAGCCACGACGAAGAAACATGAATAATATTTACGTAATTACATATACGAATGATCATCGAGGGCGAGTCATTGTGACGAGAAAACGTGTTTGTACATCTTCGATGTTAGGAATAATTTTTTTTTTTCTACCACACGAGTGAACGAGACAAAAACAACGGGAGGGAGAAAGCGGGAGAGAGAGAGAGAGAGAGAGAGAGAGAGAGAAATTGAGCGAGAGATAATTTTCATACGGTATAATAACACGGTTGAACCGTGGATGTATCGAAAAAAAAAGATATTTGCTCTAATTACGTATCTTTTTTTTTCGACAAATGCGGCGCGCATTAAAAAATATCAATCAACAAAATGGCATGTCATGAACTTTAGACGAAAAAAAAAATGTACATACAACCAGTATTTGATGATTTCACTCCCCTGGTCATTTTTATTGTTGGCTCAATTGTTTTTCTTCTCTCGCGAACGTCGATTCAACATTCCACAATGGATCGGCATGACGTTTCCGCCACTTCCGGTTGAAAACGATTTCGCGACTTTTGCACAAGCTTTCGGAAGTCTTTTCAGGAGAGAATCGCAAACATACGGGATGCGACATTTGCGGCGAAAATATGTTGAGCGAATTTATTTCTGTGTGGCCTTTCAGATACTCCGGAAGAACAATAACGATTAGAGAGAAATAATACATTTTGGATATTAGGGAAACGTCACTTTCAAGGATTTATCGATTTTTTTGCATATGATAGTCTATTGTTATCGGGTTAAAAACATCACCTGTGGATAATTTCACTTAAGAAAATTATTAAAATTTATCAGCAGGTCGTTTCGATCGGAAAATCATTTAAAAATGACCTGCGGATAATTTTTCTCAGCTTTTATGTGTCACTCGATTGATTTATGTCAATAACATTCAATTTCTTATAATAACGTAGCAAAGACCATGGGTGATCGTTTTTTTAAAGAATATTTTACACGATTAAAAAACTAAAAACTCCCAGGGCTTCTTTTAAAATAATTTATAATTTACTTGGATTATTCACGAAATAATTTAACGGAAATAAATTGCACAGAATTGCTATCTCAATGTACACGACAGGAGCCAAAAGATCCGAATTATGAGGATTATTTTTTCTTCGTCAACAAAAAGACTTTTTGCGAAAATTGCAAAAATTATCCACACGAATTTCATCGAGTGAAACTTCACACCTGTCAGTGTGAGTGCAACATTCCCCTAAACGAGGATACTTTTAGGGGAACTCCTACTTTTTCAATTTGTTTTTTCGACGATGCATTTTTTGAAATAGTTTTTTCAAAGATTTTATATATTGCACCACCCTTACCTTCACCTTTCAAAATCCTCGAGGGGTCGTATCGTCCATTCGATTTTTTTTTCAAGAACATGTATAAAAATCCAAAAAAGACGAATTTCGTTATACGTTTTTTTGTTTTTTCACAGTCGTAAGTCACATTGCAACAAATGTCGATCAAGTATGTTTCCCTGAAATTTCCAATGGAACCGGAAGTACGAAAAAGCATCCAGTAGAACGGAATTGGTGAGACAAAAAATGAGAATTATTCTAAGGTATCGGCAGATGGTACATGATCGGCTATTTTGTTGTAATCCCTTCTGTCATCTCCGCCGTGTACCACAAGAAAGATATACATATAAAGAATAAGAATTTAGTGACTGATAGAGAAGAAAAAGTGATCGAGGAAGTGAGCATGAGTCAGAAATTGTCGCTAATCGTGTGAGATTCACTTGTAAGAAAGTGCTTCCTTTGTGATTAAACTATATACTGAAGAAACTTGTAACTCATTTGGATAATACCTACCTTACCATCAGCTGATATTGCAGATAAGATCCCTATTCCGCCAAAAATCCATTTTGACGATACCAACATTACCATCAGTTGATATATTCAGATAGGGCACCATTTGACACCGATCTATCAGAGTGAATCATATTTTATGCGCAATTCCTACCGTATCATCAGTCAGTACAAAGCTATATTCATTTTAGAGTCCCATTTATCCCATTGAGATTACCGAGATTCGAGAAAAGGCCGCCGATTAATTAAGTCAATGTAACACGCTCAGTCGGTAACAGAAACTGTAATCAATTTTTTGTGGCACTTCGTGTACAGCTAAAAGAGCATACTGTTTCATCCGGCCAAAAAATCAAGCTGGCCAATACCTATCTTACCAACAGTTGATGTGTACCGATAGGTCCCCTATTTGACACCGACCTATCAGAGTAAACTATATTTTATTCGTGCAATTCCTACCATACCATCAGTCGGTACGAAACTATATTCGATTTAGAGTCTCGTTAATTCCATATGGTTTACGGGAGTTCGAGAAAAGCACGCCGATAAATTAAAGATAGGGCTCACACGTACAATCGGTACATTTCCTACAGTCAAGTTTTCTTCTAGATGGATCACATTTCGAGCAAACTAAGAGGCAGACGTTCGTCTTTCAACACAGCGGAAAGTGTTTCTTTTCTATTTTTACAGAAAATCAACCTTTTGGGAGAACACTGCAAATCTGCAAATCCACTATCTCTCTCGCACTCACGGTCGCTCGGTCGGTGTGACACATGGCGTTAACACGATGTAACAGGCTCAGTCGGTAACAGAAACCGTAATCAATTTTTTTGTAGAATTTCGTGTACTGCTGGAAGAGTATACTGCTTGACCCGACGGAAAAATTAATTTGGACAATACCTACCTTACCATCAGTTGATATATGCAGAAAGGGTTCCTATTTGATACCGACCTATCAAAGCCAAATATATTTGATTGGCATAATTCCTCCCATATCATCAGTCGATACGAAGCTATATACATTTTAGAGTCCCATTCATCCTATTCGGATGCCGGGCATTCGAGAGAAAAAAAAGCTGAACCCAAATTAATAGGATGTAATGCCCTCAGTCGGTAACAAAGACTGTAATCAATTTTTTGTAGAATTTTGAGTACTGCTGACAGAGCAAAAATTCAGAGGCGTGCCTTAATCAATTCAGCGTACGATTGAGATTTTCACTTTGCCATAAATCATCGTGATGACATTTTTATCGTTGAAATTCGATTAAACGTTTTTTTGATCTTCAATCATTTTTAGCACCTTTGTATCGTGAATATCACTAAAACGTCTTTCAGGATCTTTATTAGAAATCTACAACACAAATTACCGAAAGGAAATTCTAGATAATAAAAAAAATAATTAAATGGAAAATCAAAAAGAAGTTTCGCATCTGACGCAATAACAACAGATAACTTTCTTCGGGACACATACAAATAAAGTTGAATATCTGCATAACCATACTGTAAGTCGTGAGTATAATCCGCAAGTAAATTTACGAAGGTTGATTAATTTATTCAACAATTATCAATAGTTCAATCAATTTATTAATTCATAACTAAGTTTATGCTATCGGTGACATTTTGGTAATACGTTACTTTTTCCATTTTCTTAATCCTCGATGTGCGTATGCGGATAACGTAAATCGTATTAAATTTATCCTCGAAGATTCCACTTATAAATTCACAACTCCGAACATCTTCGACGTGAACTATTTTATTTTTCCGCCCAAATTTGTTATTCTCATATTTCCTCTACAAATTGTGTTTTGAGAAAATTTTCACGTCATTCATTATTCCGTTATAAATAATGGTCTACGATCCAAACGTTTTCACGAAGGACGATAAAAATTTGGGGAAAACAAAACGCTCGACGGTATCATCGAACGACGATCCAAAAGTTTTCGAATATCGCGATGAAATTCGGAACTTCGAACTTCCTCTTGCTACTTCGATGATTTTTCTCATGTGTTGGATCTCGAATTTCTCACTTTCCCCAAATTTTTGCGCTTTTCGTGGATTATTTTTTTTAATTATAGAAAAAATTGTATAATCGATTATTGCTTAATATCCTATGGAATAATTAACCTACATACGTTGACCAATTCAATGCTTCCAATTATCGGAAGAATTTTGGGTGCTTCGATCTTCATTGAGGAAATCGTAGTAAAAATGAAATGACATTCACACGTGAACAGGAGGAAGCGTTGAAGACCTACAGACTGATGAGTGGCGAATTATTGCTGCCAGTGAAAAGAACTTCGAATAAGCCTCGTCAAATGTTGAAGCTTTTAGAAACCGAAAATGATTTTGTTCACTTCAATTTGAAGATTTTACGAGCACTGACAATATTTGTTGCACTTTCAGCCTGCTACACTCTTAATGCCTCGGTCCGAAAATATTTAACGTTACAAGATATAATTGTCCAACCCGTATTATTTTCGACACGAACGACAAACACTAACAAGGAACATCCCTTAAGGGTCTGCCTTCGATTTTGTTGAAACTCATATATGTGATAAAGTATTGAAAACTATTAGACACGTATTTTTTTCATCAGCGAAAAAACGGCTTTAAGGGGGGAACCACCCTTTAAAAAAAATACGTGTCGAGGGGTGAATTTTCCGTTTCAGCGACAAGCAGTCCACCCATCTGAATGAAAAAAAAAAAAAAAAACAAAAAAAAAATTCTTCTAATGTAAAACGGTGAAAAATCCACTATATGAGTATTGAATTAAAAAATTAAATTAAGGGGTGACATGCCTTTTCCTGAGGGATTGCTTTCCCCCTTAAACCGAATTTCCGCTGATAAAAAAATACGTTTCTAAAATTTTTCAATGCTTTATCACATAAATGAGTTTCAACCAAATCGAAGGCGGACACTTAAGTGATGTTCCTTGAAAGCTGAACATCCCAAGAATGTAGTTCGATAAAACTGACCAATTTTGCCACGTGAGCCAATGACAGGACTGCAGTATTTGTTTAGTAATGATGAATACGTGTAATAGATCTGCATGAGTTCAGCAACATTGTGAAATCCACAATTTTACCGAAAAAAATAAGCAATTCAACAATATCTTTTCGATATGATTCTTATTATTGCTCGAAATAAATGTACTCAGAGTTCATATTTTTGTTGATTTTTTCACATTTTTTCGTATTGACGTACACGCGAATTCTGATCGAAAAGTGGCAGAATTTAAGGGGGGTTTTCAGCTCGTATCATCGCGGAGAAAGTGAAAACTCGAACAATCGAGGGACTTGGATGCTCGGCTTTAGGCGGGACACCACCGTAACGGGTTAAAAAAATCGATTTTTTTTTTGCATTTTTACAAATTACACATATTCACGAATATGTGAAGAAAATTTTAAGTTGAAACGTCGAAAATTCACCAAGTTACATGCGATTTAGTGAGAGCAGGTAGCGCAAGAATTTACGTATACTAAAACTTTCGATCGTCTTTTTTTCGAAACGACTTTTCTCGCTCGGTCGAATCATAACTCTCGCTATAATTAACCGATTTTCAGTTTAAAAAAAAAACCAAATTTTCCGTAATTACAGTAGCTATCGATGTACCATTTTTTAATTCCATTTTATTTTAATTATATTTTTAATTTAGTATTTTTTAAGCCCCCAAATATAAGTGAAAATTTCGCTAAAATTACATTTTTTTTAGACCTGCCATGTAGTAATTTTTTCGAAAAACAGTTACGTATAATGGGAACTACATTTATATAGATTATAAAGGTTTTTTGTGTTCATTTTTTAGACCAACCATTGTCAAGTTATCGATCCGGCCGTTGGACCACATTTTTTTATCCAAAGGCTCTATTATACCTTAAAAACGTTGTTAATTAATTTTTTTCTGATAAAAATTCCCACGAAGCAAGTTTAATGTAAGCTTAATAACATACCTTTTCTCCAAATCCCAAATGAATAAAGTAGTAGACAAAAAAAAATAGGAAAAAACGACCTTTTTCAGCCCGTCACAGTAGTGTCCCCCCTTCTCACTATATTTGGCTCGTTTACAATCTACGTCAAATTTATAAAACGTGAAATTTGAATTTCTCTCCGGCGTGAACAAAACGAGGATTAAGCTGACGTTTTAAAAAACCGGGCATATTGCGACATCTGTAGCGCCTAATTCTGACCACGTAGCCTTCATATTTGACCCAAAATAAGACTTTTTTCAAGAGTCGTAAAAATCGAAATTTGAACCTTAAGAGGATTATAAACGGGGGTGTTAAAGTTTGCATGAGACAACATTTTTTTTCAGATTTACTTGAAACTTGGCATAAATACACTGAAATACGAATAATTAAACACGTATTTCGGCAATTTCCAAAATTTAATCTTTAAGGGTGTTAAACAGGAGTGTTAACGTTTGTATGAGAAAACATATTTTTTCCTCGTTTTCCTCGCTGTTCGGTGCGTGTAGACAGTCAAGTAGTACTTTTAACCTCTTAACTGTGTTTGTTTGGGTTGGCATAAATACACAAAACAAACACAAAAAACCCAAACAAATACATGTTTAATTATTTGTATCGGAGTATATTTATTTTAAGTTTCAAGCAAATCTGACCAAAAATATGGTAATTCTTAAGATAACTGACTCTTCCGAAAAAAAGTGTTTGCTATTTTCTCATTTATTGAGTTATAAATGATGATATTCAGTCGGGGGATGCTGAATTTTCCACCAACAAATATTTTGCGAGTCAAAAAATCGTTAAAAACAATTTCGACTTTTTCACAAACCCAATATAGGCATCGAAATGTTCAAAAATGCCCTATTTGATCACGTGTTAACTTCGAAACCCTATAACCCTTTATGGGGGGGGGGGAGGGGGTGAGTTTCAGCTTCCTGGAAAATAAATGAGAAAATAGCAATAAGGGAATTTGAGGCTCATTTTTCGGAAAAGTCACTTTTCTAACGAATTACCAAAAATATGTTGTCTCGTATAAACTTCGAAACCCCAAAACTTATTTGAGTTATAAACGATGATATTCAGTCGGGAAAAGCTGAAATTTTCCACCAACAATTTTTTTACGAGCCAAAAAATCGTTCAAAATAATTTCGACTTTTTCCAAAACCCAAAGAAACTCAATATAGGCGTCGAAATTTTCAAAAATGCTCTATTTTATCACGTGTTAACGCGAACTTCGAAACCCCATAACTTTTAATGGGAGGGGGGGGGGTGAGTTTCAGCTTCCCCCGAAAATAAATGAGAAAATAGCAAAAAACGAATTTTAGGCTCATTTTTCGGAAAAGTCACTTATCTTACGAATTACCAACAATGTGTTGTCTCGTAAAAACTTCAAAACCCCTGTTTCACCCCCTTAAGGGTCGAATTTCGATGTGTACCACTCTTGAAAAAAGTTTTAATTTGGGTGAAATATGAAGATTGCGTGATCAGAATTAGGGGACACAGCATCGCAATACTGCCAAAAAACCTGACGGAGAAAATAATTTCTCCGTGTATATTTGACTTGCGATTGTTGATAAAAAAAATTGTGAAAAACTTGGGAACTTTTCGCGCCTGTTACTCATCCTAGTGAGAATACGAGTTCCAACCTCTGCCGACTCTGACCGGCCGTACAGCCACATACCGTGCACAATTTGTGTACAGAACGAGAGAACGTTCGACAAAATGTATATACCTTCTCCCGAACGCTTTCGTATCGCCGTTGCACCATACTCATGCTCCTTTGCACCCGATCGCAACGAGAATTTTTTTTCCAATTTTATAGCTCGCGTTTTCGCTTGCACACTTCTCGAGGCCCCCGCGTATACAAGCCAATTCGAGCGTTTTCGGCAACCATGCACGATATATTGTGCGCGTTTGCGATGGAAATGAAAAACAAAATATAAAAAAAAAAACATCAACGCACAGGCTCGACTCAGTAATTCTGTGTTTGCAAAATCGATGTTCCGGTCGCTGAACATTTTTTCCGGAATATCCAAAACTTGGCAAAAAATTCAATCGTGTGGTTTTGTTTTGGTTGAATTTTGATTGAAAAATGATTTCTAGTCGTTGATCGTGAGAAATTTCAAAAAATTCGGGATTAATTACACTCTGGAAGTTAATTTTTTTAACGGGTTTTCATTTTTTATTTTTAAATATAGGATGGTTGAACCAAAAAATTCTTTGTCACGACGATCGACAAGAAATTGAAATTATTTTCATCAATATCTCATTAACGAATAATGTTGTGAGAAAAAATGTACAGTGTTATTAAGGGATCGTCACAGTGCAATTTTTTTAAAATGTATTTTTCTTTTGCATTTTCCGACGGTATAGACGGTTATAAACATTGCATTGATAATATGACATTCCGTGCTCGAAAGTTTAAACGCGTTTTTCTCGTAATGTCGTTTTTCAAAACGGTGAACACTCTCAAAGGAAGATTTTTCACGTTATCCGTCTCAAATTTTTACACAATATTTTTAACGATATTCTTTATCTTGCAGCGTAAGTTTGTTTTAAAATCTTCATATATTTTTCAACCAAAAGCTGTCGAAAAAATAGCTGAATTCTAAAAAAAATGGCTAAATTCGAGACTTTTTTTCAACTCACTGCAATTTGGTCATTTTTTATTTAAAAAAAAATAACTCCCATAGCAAGATAGCGGCTTTCATACTGATTAATAATCTTTTTACCAAATTTATTTCAGATAATATTTTCGGCCACAACCGTGTACACTAGGATGGCACAAATTTGAGCTCTATTTTTTCCACTTTCTCACCATCCAATTATCTTGTTTAAGGGGTTACCCCCGCTTGCGATTTTGAAAAAATCGATTTTTTTTATTGCATTTTTTTTTAAGTATAAGTATCTGAGAACATGTCCTGAAAATTTCAAGTCGATCGGAACAAAATTGACTGAGATATGAGCATTGAAAGAGAATAATCCGTTGTGTAAACGACCGGCTAATTGAAACTTTAAACGCGTTTTTCTCAAAATGGCATTTCTGAAGTCGGTGACCAAGATTACTCGAACACTAATGAACCGATCTTCTTGAAATTTTGCAGGCTTATTTAATACATAAAAATGTAGTCTTTAATCGTTCGATTGTTTTTTTTTTTTTTTCGAAAAAAATGGCCGTTTTATAGCCAAAAAACGGCCGTTTTTTCGTTAAAATCGAACCATTAACTTTGACTGTCCGCCATTTTGTGAAAAATGAATATTTTTCAAAATCCTTCGATTAAAGACTAGTTTATACTTATATTTGACTAAATCCATCCGCATTTTTTTTTTTTTTCAGATGATCCACTTCGCCGCAATGTTGGTCACTGCAAACCGTGTATATAAAAACATTATTTCATTGACGGCCATTTGCCACTAAACAATGTAATATTTTTCAATAAAAAAATTACTGAAAGTTCTTCAAGATGTGTTCTTTAAGATGGTTTATTGATCGATTAAAAAAGTTTTGTAGTTTTCTTTAAAAAAATTCATGAAAAAGGCCTTTTTTTGCGCTACAAGTGGGGGTAAGGCCTTAAAGAGAAAAAAAATGTCTCGAAAGCTGCGAGCGGTCAAAAAATATTTAGAGGTCGCTGAGGCGGCCTAAAAATTCTAATTTTTATTAAAAAATCGATTTTCTTTTTTTTCGTCCACTTTTCACCCATGAATTTTACGATTTATTATTTTTAAATTAACCTCGTGAAAGCTCTAGCCGTTCTAAAAAAAATCATGGTCACTCATAAGCTTAAAATTTTCAAATTTTCGAGCCTATTAATCCTTTTTTCTTTAAAAAATAGTTTTCTGTCCCACAGTGGGTCTCGTTACTCAAACTGCAGACCAATCGTAGCTGTACTCTGGAGCGACGGCATAATACAATAATACGTGATAACACGTACCGTCTAATTGGTCTTTGTTACAAATTATTATAATAAATTATTCAAAAATGTAACACTTCGCGGTTTATTTTATTTTTATGCTACAAGAAATTATAATGCATGCGAGATTTATTTTTTTGACGATAATTCTGAATTTTCAAAACCTTGAGCGACCACCAAATATTAATTGGCTGGCTAGAGCTTTCGCGAGGTTAATTTAAAAATTGTAAAGCGTAAAATTCATGGGTGAGAAGTGGACGAAAAGAAAATAAATGTTTTTTTTTATTAAAACTTGAATTTTCGGGAGACTTGAGTAACTTCTAAATATTTTTCGACCGCTCGCAGCTTGCGTCACCATTTTTTTCAAGGGGTCTTCTCACTTTAGGCGCTAAAAGCGTCTATTTTCATGAATTTTTAAAATAGGTTTATAGTATAGATATTGATATCACAGTTGTTACACTTACTAAATACACTTTTGAAATACATTAACAACATTTTTTGATGTATTTATGTAACCCAAACAAACTTTAAACGCGTTTTTCTCGAAAGTACGTTTTTCGACGGCTTGTTGATAATATCTTTGGAACTTTTGCACTGATTCTCATGAAATTTTAGCCACATATTCTTTACAACTATAGCTATAGCGCATATCGAGGATTTCTTTTAAATTTTGATATTTACTATTTTTTTGCCAAAAACGGTGAAAAAACACTTTTTTTTTGTTTTTATTGCATATATCAAAAAACGTATGATATGCGCTATAGCAATTAACATACCGAATCTAAAACCATTTGATTTTTTTGTTTCGGATTATCCACCTCCGAGATTTCATAAACAGCGCAGACCTACAATTTTTTAGGACGTTTTTTTATTTACCATTCTTGTCTATAAATAGTGACTTAAATAATAGAATAATTTAAAAAAATGTATTTCGAAAGTGTATTTATTAAGTGCAACAACTTTTACATCAATATCTATAACATAAACCTATCAAAAAAAATCATGAAAATTGCCTTTTTAGCGTCTTAAGAAGACCCCTTAAAAAAGACAACATGGTGAGAGAAAGGAAAAAAATTAAGCTTAAATTTGTACCACCCTAGTATACACCGTGAGGACTCCTTTTTTCGAAGACATGTTCAACCGTTAAAAAAAATGTAACAAAGATAAAAATAAACGTTCAAAAATGTATTTTCTGTTCTTCACGAGTGCTTTGATTTGACATAAAAACATCGTACTGATTAGCGTATTTCAACCATCGAAAAAAATGGCGTTATTTTTCGACCCGTTACACTGTGATGATCGCTTAGAACAATGGTCATACTGTGATATTGTTGCCACTCTGTGGCAATCGTCACCCCGAGGTACCAAAACCTCCGAAGAACTGGCCCTTCAAGGGTCTCTGGAGTAGTGTTCGAAGTATGGGTCCTCCAGTGTCCTGTACGACTGACAAGGAACATCCCTCGGGTGACACCCTTCGATTTTGTTAAAATTTGGATATGTTATAAAGTACCGAAAAGTAAGCGATACGTATTTTTTTTATCGGCGGAAAAATGGTTTTAAGGAGCGAAACCACCCCTCGAAAAAAAGCACCTCTAGGGGTAATATAGCAGTTTCACACACAACGAGTCCACCGATTTTAATGAAACAAAAAAGAAAATTCTTCTTATCCGAAGCAATGAAAATTCCACTATAGTCACATTGCAAAAAAATTAAGGGGCGAACCACCCCTTTGTTAAGGGATGGTATCACCCCTTAAAACCGTTTTTCCGCGGATAAAAAGAAATACGTATCGCTTACTTTTCGGTGCTTCATAACATATCGAAATTTCAACAAAATCGAAGGGTGTCACCTGAGGGATGTTCCTCGTGAGCGACCATCGCCGTATTCTTTTCCGTTTACATCCTAACGTTCTTGGATCTCGAGTGAAGCAGCCAAGATAGGCAGTGTTGCCAGGGTTGGCAGGGGGCCATTCGCTGATGGTTCACATCATACGGGGTCAAAGTGCCGAAGAAGATCGGGAGGGCTCTCGAACCATGCGTACTCAAGGGTACGTCCCGAAAGCTCATCCGGCCTTCGCGTTGAATTTCTATGCCTCGAAGGGTGAAAAAAGTCACGAAGACGAAGAATCGACCGAACGACTATCCACCCGCGAACGTGCGAATTTCCATAACATCGATCGTCCCCGTGATCGGTTCGCGAAATTGCCGCGTCGTTTCTCCGTTCGTCGTAACGTTGGGTCCTCATTGTTGTCGGATCGAATCCGAGTGTGACCGACGTCGTCGCCACGCGATACTAACTGTGATCGTCCGGGGATCCTGAATCCTCGGTCTGCGTGGCGACGTCCCTTCCTCACGTGCACGTTGCCTCGTTGCATGCCGCGTGACCCGTTTCCCACGGCAGTGGTGGCGTTGTGTTCAGGATCGATGGCGTCGAGCAGCGCGCCATTGAACAGCGATCCATCGAACATCTCTCGATACCTGGAAACAAGCGCGAGAGATTGTGGGCCCAGGGAGAAAAAAAAACCAATTGAATGAAAAAAAAATATATATTGGTTGATTCAAATAAATGTCTGATCGCGGAGTGCCACCGATAGATGAGATTGTTAAAATACTATAAAATATTGGAAAATGTCATTGATTCGAATAACACGTTATTTTATTTGAAAATCTCTTCTGTTCTCTCAATATCTACATTATCCTTCGAATAAAATGATATTCTATTGAAATCATTCTATATACAATCCGTAGATGTATGGATGAAATAATTGAGCGGTTGCTACGATATTTTTTATCTCGTACGAAAATATAATCAATAGCGTGAATTATTTCTTTACCACATCGAAACGAATATGCCATGAGACGTAAGTTTTTCAATTTGTTTCAAATCTTAAGTGGTTACCCCCACTTGCGATTTTGAAAAAATCGATTTTTTTATTGCACTTTTTTGAAGTATAAGTATCTGAGAATATGTCCTGAAAATTTCAAGTCGATCCGAACAAAATTGACTGAGATATGAGCGTTGAAAGAGAAGAATCCGTTGTGTAAACGACCGGAAATTGAAACTTTAAGGGAGCTTTCCAGTGTGAAATTTTCAAGAAATCGATTTTGTTTTTTTTTGCTTTATCGAATAGTATACACTCTTCCCATCGCTTCTTTGGCATCGCTGATTGACCGTAAGTAAACGATTTACCTAAAATTTCCTCACTTGAAACTTTGAACGCGTTTTTCTCGAAACAGCATTTTTCAAAACGGTGTCCAACTTGGAGGGCAGAGTTTTAAAGCTATCGAGTTGAATTTTTTACACAATATTCTTAACGTCATTGTTTATCGTGCTATGGAAGCTTTTTTTTTTGACATCTTCCTATTTTTTTGTAAAAAAAATGCTAAAATCGATACTTTTTGTTCAAACCGGCGCCATTTTTGCAAAAAAAAAAATAAAAAGCCTCCATAGCACGAAAGCCAATTATATACCGATCAATAATCTTTTTGTGTTTTTTGTTTCAGATCAAAATTGTGACCCCCAACGTGGACACCACATCCAAGTGCATTTTCTGCAACAATTGTTTCATCATTTTTATAGATATTAATTAATGAATAAATCGATCTTTAAAAAATTGTTTTGTATTCTTCAATACCCAATTAATATACAAAAAAAAACCAGACCGATTAGATTATTTTTTCTTTAAAAAAAAAAATCGCGAAAAACAGCGATTTTTCGGGCTGTCACACTGGAAAGCTCCCTTAAACGCGTTTTTCTCAAAATGGCATTTCTGAAGTCGGTGACCAAGATTACTCGAACACTAGTGAACCGATCTTCTTGAAATTTTGCAGGCTTATTTAATACATAAAAATGTAGTCTTTAATCGTTCGATTTTTTTTTTCGAAAAAAATGGCCGTTTTATAGCCAAAAAACGACGGTTTTTTTTCGTTAAAATCGAACCATTAAATTTGACTGTCCGCCATTTTGTGAAAAATGAATATTTTTTAAAATCCTTCGATTAAAGACTAGTTTATACTTATATTTGACTAAATCCATCCGCATTTTTTTTCTTCAGATGATCCACTTCGCCGCAATGTTGGTCACCGCAAACCGTGTATATAAAAACATTACTTCATTGACGGCCATTTGCCACTAAACAATGTAATATTTTTCAATAAAAAAGTTACTGAAAGTTCTTCAAGATGGGTTCTTTAAGATGGTATATTGATCGATTAACATTTTTTTGTAGTTTTCTTTAAAAAAATTCATGAAAAAGGCCTTTTTTACGCTACAAGTGGGGGTAACGCGTTAAATAAAAAGTGAGCATTAGAATGAACATCCACGATAATAGTGGAGAGAATATCAGATATCCAATGGAATATCCACGGAGAGAATATCAGATATTCAACTGATAAGAACAGATACTACACTTTGATCTTAGCCACAGGCCACGAAGCGATACTCTTTAGAGTTTCTCCGGCGCTTAAGTAGATTTTTCGTTCGCGCTACGCTTACGAGAAACGAGCGCGCGTGCGGCTTCTAGCGGTTACTCCGAGAACTACCGGTTTCCTCACACCTATAATTTCGGTGGCGCTCGGCCATGATTTTGTTGAATTTTTTCAACCAAATGCGCAAGAAACAAATTTTATTTTCGCATAATGTTTCAACCAATTCGGACATTTGCTTAATATTTTTCAATCAAAGCAAAATATTTATATTTTAACGAATAATGTACTTGAAAATCAATATCGGATATGGTAAAAAAATAAAATAACATATTTACTCAATAGAAATTTTATCTGAATCGAACGAGCGAAATTCATTTTTTTCTTGTGTACTCGAATCAATAATATTCATGTTATGAATTGAAAGGCTTTTTTTGTTCGTTGCAGAAAATGCATGCAAAACTATATAATTTGTTTGCGATAATTTTTTAGATAGTTTCAATAATATATTGTTCTCGGCTAACAATATATCTTTTGAATGAAAAAAAAACTTTAAATTTTATCATGTAATTAAAGTCAATAGCGTTTTGTTTGGACTAATAAATCCGATTATTTACACCGACAATTTTACAATTGAATCAACGAAAGTACATTCAATGACACTGCATCATGATATTGCATCAATGATTTTTTTTTCTAAGTGCCGGAATGAAATCACGGTGGAAGAGCAGCGTGAGGGATATTCATGGTAAGCAGCGTTGCAAAAGGCCAATACTTGGATAGGTGACCGCGTAATCTCGGTCGTGCACCCTCTACTGGGAAGGAGCAGGGTTTACTGAGATTCTGATGACTTGGTAGTGTAGAGATGTGCGTATCGACGCGAGTTTTCGCCAGTTTCCCTGTGCCCTCGTGCGAATGTTGTAGGGCGTTGGAGAAGAGCGGCTGGGCAGTCGGAACGGTCTTTTAGGAACGGAATGTGATAAGAGTGGGGTGAAAGCTAAAAGGCTTGGGTGGGAATTCGTTGGGGAGTCCTTAGACCCTACCGCATCCCTACAGGGATTAGATAGGGACGCCCACATTGGAATCAAAGTGGAATTCACGGCGTTTGAGAATTTTTATTTGGAAAACTCAACCGGAATTTAGTAAGTCGTCGAAAAAATATGCTTTCGTGATCCCTATAGAAATTTGTTGAGGTGTGTCAAGATGCACCCAGATCTCTATGGGGATTTGTTTGGGTTACCACACATGGGGACTCCTCATTGGGATCCAATTGGATTCCGTACTGTTTCCCGATGAACGCCGCTTGAGAATTCTTACCACGTTCGAATCGAAAATAAAGAGAGTCTCAAAATGACCTGACAGGTTGAGCCATCTTGTTGAAAGAATATGTCTTCCAAATCCATGTCATTTATGCCATTTATCGGATATTGTGTTCCATACACAACCTCCATGTTTGGACTTCACATCAAAAAGAAAAAATTTTACTTTTCAAAAATTTGCCTAAAAAATCGTCAGATAATTATTTATAACAAAAAAGTATGCAATAAAAAAAATCCTACGTACTTCCGTAGACAATGTATTTTTCAAGATATATTCAACATTTCAAGTGAATCGGTTGAAAATTGTCTGCGTTCTGTTTCCGGCCAACTTAAAAAATGCAGTTTTGAGGTAAACGCTGCACAGCCGCCATTTTGAAATTAATCTCTTCAAAACAATTATTTTATACAGTCACTGATACGTATGGTAAACACTCTTTTTTATAATCTCGATTTATTTTGTAGTTTTTCTGAAAAAAATCCCCAAAAAGCCTATTTTGTCGGCCTCTAGAGTGACCTAAGGCCTTAATGAAAAAAGAATGGTTTCGTTGATTGCAGTTAACTACAAGGACCTGGGCCTTCCACGGCGCAAACTCTAGGAGCCAAGTTCGAGCACCTCTAGCGCCGTCCTTTTGTTTTTTTTCGCTAATAAAAAAAAAGTTTATATTCCTTTGAACGTCAATATTATTATGTAATTTAATTCATTGCACCAAATGCTCTCAATTTTTTATAAAAAAGATTGAAAAACCTGTTGTCTAGAGGAGGTTCCCCCCTTAAATTCTACTACACAGATTTACCAAACAATTTTAAAGTTTGCATCGTTGGAAGGCAACGAAATATGTTTTTTCTTCAGTTCCCAAAAAATTCCTTCGACATATTTGAGCTACAAAAATCACGCAATCCTTTTTCAGGCTCCTAATTTAGTCATTTACAACCCAAGTCTACAAAATATAATTTTCGGCAATAATGAAGATGACGAATAAAAAAAAAAATCGTTGCATTCCAACGATGCAAACTTCAAGTCCATTTTTCCAAATCTAATTTTTCTCACTCTCTCCTCAACCACCAGATTGTGATCCGGCAATCAAATACGATAGGAAGAAAAAGTGACTTACCTGATAAATCTAATCCGCCGATACTACAAACGTCGAGGCCTCCCGTGCTCGTTGCGCAGCAATGATGTTTCTCGCTGAGCGGTTTCTGCCTGCACAGAATCTAAAGGGACCCAAACAAATCATAATTACGAAAAAAAAAAAAAAAAATACCAGCTGTTTTCGTTCGTCCTCGCGACAGCGGTAAAATCCTTACGTTGGTGTAGAAAATCTCGCGGGATATACGGCGAAAGTGGTTGTTGAGCAGCCAGTAGAGAAAAGGATTCCAAAAGCTGTTTGACAGAGCGAGCCAGGTCGCGAGGAAGTCGAGAAACGGGGGTGGTTTGCTTCCCGTGCAGGCTGCCACAACTTCCTGGATAGTCCACGGTGTGACCATCACGATGAAACCGAGGCTCATCGCGGCCATTGTTCGCGACGCCGAGGTCGACAGTCGTCTCTCGTGTGCCATCAGCTGCAAAATCCATGACGGGAATCCCGCACGAGACACGGGGAGGAAGGAAAGGTCGTTTCGCCGGTGGGGAGAGAAGCGACGAAGAGGCAAAAGAGGGTGGAGATGAAACATTAATTCCACTAGTGTCAGCGATTTACTTCAACTTCGTAATGAATACGCAACGATTCGTGCAGTTCTTTGCACGGTTGTATGTGTGTATTTTTTGTGCAATTTCCGTGCAACCGAGCAGCATAGCAGGTCATTTTTATTACCGGAGACTTTTGAAGAATACCCCATTTCAAAAATTGCCGACGCCTTTGTTTTTCCGGCAAAGCACGTACCCTTTGTGATATTTCATAATGACAGAAAGAAATCCGAACTTTTCCGTCGTCTCAGTCGTCGCGGAATTATTTATTATGCACCCTTTGACTTTCCGTGTTCTCTTTCCCTTGACGCTTCTTTTTCTCGTACACACGCGACTTTTTTTTGTCACGATACGTGACCAACGCGTGGGTGGTAGGAAAATACGAAACGACCGGGATGGCGAAGAACGCGAATACATAAATTACGCTTTCTCGGAGTTTTTCTCGCAGGCATATATTTTCGAGGATAATGGAGCATCGCGATGTGTTTATTAAAATATGGTGAGAGCAACGAGGACTATCAAGAATCTCGTCACCCTCGCCCACGTGACTTTGCTAGCGCGGATGACGGATCACGATAGTTCGTGATGCCCGCCGAGTTTTCCGGCTCTCTAACTCTTTCTTTTTTCTCCGAAAGTCTCCCTCAGTTGTGCCTCATCCCCATCTCTCGTTTGCTCCCTTTCGAGCCCTCATTTTTCAGTCCTCGTCGCTCTCGCTTACCCTTTTACACCCCCCTCTCTCTCCCCCTCCCTCCCTCCCTCCCGCCCACCCTCCCTCC
>OZ023322.1:18119780-18197496 GCA_964007375.1 Ophion obscuratus | reverse complement strand
GGGCACGTAGAATATAAAAGTACAATTGTTGCAGCAGGTCATACGTCATATTTCCGTAGTCTATGTAAAACACGAACTTTGCTCCTTTACATATGCGCAAAACTCAATAATGCTTCTATCACTATTCTTCTTTCTCAAGTGATATGCAAAATTAGATATAATCAATTGAACAGGGAAAAGAGATGGAGAGTGCTGAGAAAGAATTCCAAACTGTCGTGAACCCCGTCAGATATTGAAAGCCGAAGAATTTGCACCGAGGTACAGATGGAAATTCGAAATTACAGCGGAAGATATTACAGCGATCATACGATAAAACGATGCCAATGTGTCAAGAGCGATCAGTCATAAAAATGTCTCATTCCATTGTGAGGATTTAATCAACTGACCACAGTACACGGCGTTTTTCTGAGTTTGCAAAAGTGCAGATTTCTTGATGCTAGCTCGGCTCGCAATCTTTCTTGTGCTCAATCGTGATTCTAGGACATGTATTGCATTTTTTTTCCGCATCGCAGTTGTGGGAGGATCAAAATAGACCGAAGACCGAAAAATTGTGGCTCTAAAATTATAAAGGCAAATTAAGGTGAAGCGCTACTGTGACGGGTAAAAAAGTCAACTTTTTGCATTTTCTAGCGCAACGATTTACGTATACTATAAATTGCGAACGCTTTTTTTCTCGAAACGACTTTTCTCGACCTGGCAGGAATAATCGCTCTAGCTATATTTAACCGATGAACATTTTTTTAAAACTACAATTTCCGTGATAGCAGTGGCTATCTTTGTACGTAACCATTTTTTTACTTTATTATTTTTTAAGCGCCCGAAAATTTGTAAAAATTTCGCTAAAATTACACTTTTTTAACACCCGCCATTCAGTGAATTTTCGATAATTCTCTGGATGGCTACGTACAAAGGGAACTATATTTATATAGATTATAAAAAAAATTTGTTCTTGAAATGACACTTAACAATATACAAAAGGGTTCAACAAATTTACTCTATCCATATAAATGGAAAAATATCGTAAAAAAGTGTTTTTTTTTCACGCTGAAACCCCTACCCTTCCTTAAGTATTTCATATTATTTTGGATTTATAAAATATTCTTTTCTATATTGAGTATTGAAAAAAATTTATTTGACTCAAATAAGATCGTAGTAGCCCGTGGAACAAAAAAAAAACCTATTTGATTTAAATAGATCCCATTGAAATTTAATATTTTTTGGAAATGCAATGAAGAATGTAAAGAGATGGTGGTTTCCGAAGGAACAGCGAACTTCTCTCTTCGAGCTGCATGTCAGGCCTTGATTTTGTAACTTGATCAGGCCTTGATTTGTTACCCTGATTAAACCGAAGTCAGAGTTTTGCGTTTCAAAAAATGACCAGGGCTTTACGAAGAATCCTGATCAAGGCCGGAAAAAGAATCGGGGTGCCTGATCAGGTATTTCTTGTAGCCGGAGTAAGATATCTACTCGGGGTACATACGGAGTAGAGAATACATCGTCGAGAATTTCGACGTCCAAATTCGACAGACTACATTGTCGTTTGCCCTTTCGTGATAAATGGCTTCATGATAATTCGCTTCGACTATATCAAGTCAATGTTTTATACACTAAACAGTCTTATCCTTAATCCGAAATTGTTCTCTCCCTCCCTCCCTCCCTCCCTCCCTCTCTCTCTCTCTCTCTCTCTCTCTCTCTCTCTTTCTTTTTCCTCTCTTGAATAATGTATCCCGTAACTCTCGTCGCTGACAGAGTCTGGTTTTCGAGAACAAATCCTTTTGGCTATTTCGAAACATTTCTTCTTCCGGGCATAATTTTTTTCGCCTCCGCAGCAGCCGCGATCTCCTACTTCACAGAATCCTCTCTCGGTCGTGCAGTGCACTTTCGGAAGCTGGCGGAAAGGGCTGAGGGTATTAGGAGAACGATAGATGCGAACCCTGGGATGAGCCGACAAGTAAGGGAGCGGATGAAGCCATCCGAGGAAAAGAAGAAAGAGCATTACAGGGAAAGAGAAAGAGGGACACAGAATGCGAGATAAAGATAGCCATTGGCACTGTAGGGATAATCCAGATGAAGAGGCTTCGCCGCGTCTCGGCTTTTCTCCTGATTCCTCGTTTCATACGTAGCTACATTCAGTGGCCCTTTCTCGCTTCCATTTATCCCTCATATTACACGTTTAATATGTACTTAACTCTACTTAAACTTTGCACTTTTCACACCCCCTCTTTTCAACTCCATACAATTCTCCCTAGGACGAAAATAATAAGTAACCACAACTAGACATCGTATATTCTGCCCCACAGCTAATTCATTAAAAGAGACGAAAACCCACCACTTTTTAGCCTAGAATATGAATTTTTGGCTTAAGGTAGATGGTTGCATACTGAAATAAACCCCAATAAAATGTTGCCCCTCAACTCGCCCCAACCCAACAAAAATAGGGGTTGAAAACTTAAAAACCGCGGTATTCCGATAATTAATAGTCGGATCAAAAAAGGTTTCAAACAAAAGTTGTTTGGATTAAGGAGAGATATAACCTAGATGGTCGAGATAAAGGATTTGGAAGCTATGAACATTCCGTCGACCGTAGAAGACCTACAATATGGGCCTGGTATCGATGATTCCATGTAAGTTGACAAATTTCATGATTTGTTCATTCCCAAATTTTCAAACGCTTTTTTCTCAAATCACGTTTTTCAAATCGATACCCAAAATTTCTCGAAAACCAATTAACCGATTGCCTTGCGGTTTTTTGTGGTTATTCTATGCACCATTATCTAGTACTTCTCATAGGATTTTTTTCCCATTACTTAGTTTTTGTTTTATAGGCAAAATAATAACTAATTTTTGGCCCAAAAATCACTATTTATGTTCAAACGTCCGCCATTTTGTCATAAATCGATATTTTCAAAATCGGCTATGACGAGTACTAGATTATAGTATCTTATTTAATAATCTTTTTGGTTTTTTTTTATCAGATGATTTTTGAAGAAACGCCAGTGGGTACCGTATACGCAGATTTTTTTTACGACGCTCCAAGGATCATACAATATCCTTGTATATTTTTTATTCTTTTAAATAAAAAAAATTAAACCAATTTTTTAATGTATATACTTTTAGATAATTAAAACCCCAATCCGAAATTTCAAATAGTTTTCTTTGAAAAAATTCACAAACGACCTTTTTCCGACTCCTAGGTGTATATCTCCCCTTAATAAAATTCGTATAAAATTATCTAACGTCCAACCCGCTATCTTTGAAAGTAGCAACACGCCGTCACGAATGCACCGCTCGTTACAACTATCTTTCAACGCGTACGAATTTCGACAAGGGATTGCGAGAGTCCTTGAGCTGTCTTCGAGAGTCACATATTCCCTTGATACAGACTAGCTGCGGCCTTGACCAACTTTTCCCGATCAATGACGAGAACATTTGTTCGCCAATGGAGCGTCGATGGACGCGATTGGCTTGATGCATGCTGTGAATAATTCGAGACAACGTAACACACGAGCGAATGATGATAAAATGCGGAGTCCCGCGGTGAATGTGAAACGATGAGTAGCCGCGGTTAAGACGAAACTTAGGCGGGCTCGGCAGTTTGCCGATGGAGAGAATCTACGATTGTAGACGAAGAAAAAATAAGAGGAAAGGGACGAAAAAATGTGGAGGCGCAAAGCAGGCGACAGTCGTAAATCGAATCTTCGATTTCCGATGTTCCGGATGTTCACGTCATCGTGGAAAAGCGTCAACGGCTAGCGCGGCAGTAAGGAGGGTAAGGAGATCGAGGATGGGAAGGTTGAGAGTCGAAGGTACATCGTCTTCACCGGACTCGGAGCCTGACCACTTGGAGTGCCGGGTGGAGGTAATTACCGCCCTTCCATTTAGCCAAACTGTCTTTCTCGCACTTTGTCTAACAACATTCTCTCTCTCTCTCTCTCTCTCTCTCCCCTCTCTCTCCCCTCTCTCTCCCCCTCTCTCCCCTCTCACCACCCCTCTCGCCCCCCCTCTCTCTCTGTCTCTCTCTCTGTCTCTCTCTCTGTCTCTCTCTCTCTCTCTCTCTCTCTCTCTCTCTCTCTCTCTCTCTCTCTCTCTCTCTCTCTCTCTCTCTCTCTCTCTCTCTCTCTCTCTCTCTCTCTCCCCCCTCCTTCTCGTGTATGAAATTCGCTGCTACCAAGAGTGCAGACAAAAACCTCCTTCCACTTCCGGTGAACGTCGAGTTTTACACAACGACAACGAGGAGACGCGCGCCACATCATCGGTCTCGACGTTCGATGAGAGGCAGGGAGTGAGAAAGGCAGGGATGCTATGGAAGACGTTCCTATACCATATATCTATTTCTCCCCTTATTTCTCCCACCCCCATGGCCATTTGACGTAAAACGACATCGGTCGATATTTACCATCGCAAGAATCGTCGCACCCTTCCACCATAACGGCCCTACACGATAACAGCCTCGGCCTGATAAATCAAGCGCCGGTTTCCTTCTCGACATTGGCCATTATTATCATCGAGCAAGGAAACTACCAGGACTAACGATACGAAGATTGATGAAGAGGAAAACTCATCGATCGCTTAAGTTACGCGACATGGACATACACAGAGACACACTTCCTAAACTGTATTACTAAATGCATCGTTATTTCGCCCCAGTGAACTATTCTTCGTTGGAACAGGGAGCAGGCTGCAAAATTAATATAAAAGTCACGGTGATGCGGTACACCGAGACGCAAGAGGACGTTGCACATAAATAATCAAGTTGTCAAATATCCTACACTTGATCGTTCCGGCGATTTTGATTAGAGGACAATTGAGAGTCAATTGAAGGCTAATTGACACCTAATTGACAGCTTCGCCCGAAAATAAAAGGGTACAGTAAAATGTGCAATTGGGGTTCCCATTTTGGCCATAACATCTTTGTTCTATACATGAATGTATTTGTATCAGATAATTGTTACCGCATACGGTAAGTCCGGACAAACGTCAAATCTAGCAACGACTGGTAATACAAGCAAGGGATTATGCCTAATTGTAGAAGTCGAAAAATCACCTTTTTTCAAACCCAATTTATTTTGACAGTAGATCATCTTATAAATGTTCCCTTAAAATTTCAAGGTGATCGGATCAAAGTTGATAGATTTATATGCTATTGTGGAGACGCCCGTCGAAACGCTCCGAGCGTCGTTCGAAATGTTAAACGATTTTTTCTCGATTGTGCGTTATTCGGAGTCGGTGAGCAAAATATCTCAAATTCTTTCTGAAATTTCTAGGACTTTTTCTAGACGGAGAAATATAATTCCTGATGGAAGATTTTTTTTCCCCTATGTAAGGAACTTTTCGATCTGATGAACGAAAAATGCCCATTTTTTCGCAAGAATCAATACTCACTTCGAATACGCACCATTATTTCAAATTTGATGTTTCGAACATTTCGATTAATCATAGGATAAACTAATATAGTAACGAAATCTGTTTGATTTTTTTATATTAGATAACTTGGTTCTGAAGAGCATTGCTCACCGCGAAAGACGTTTTCGAGAGGTGCTTCCCGGGCATCGGTTGTAAATCAATGATAATTCAATATGTTTACACAAAAAAATTGCAGATTGTTCTTCAGAAGATACTTTTGTAAATACCTAATTTGTGTAGAAATTTAGCATAACGATTTTCTAAAAAAGAACCTCAAAAATGAATTGTTTTCGACTGTTACAACTAGGCATAAACCATCAGGACAAAACGGAATTTATCGATATTACGATTACTCAACATCCGCCCGTAAATTATATGCTAGGAGGTACGGATGAAACCTGGAGATTATCGTCCAATCTACAAAGGAGATTCCTACTCATTTACGATTACGTGCGGAGCGTTCGATTCAAACAAATTGTCTTGCGGTACGTGATAGCGCTCTTTGTCTTTCTCTCGCATCTTCTTCTGTCCGTCCAATTGTGTAAGCGGTCTGACGGTAATAAGTCGATACTACATAGTCAATGGTCATTCCTGATAGTCATACATGTATGTATGAGGATAGGATATGTTTCATCCGTTGTATTAGGTCACAAATTATGAATGTCCGATCTCCTGCTTTCCAACGTTACCGATTTCTTTCAAAAGCTTTCAAACATCGTTGGATATTATCGTTAAAACTTGCTGCCAATTCACGCGTAGTTTGAGATGTATCCGCGTCCACTGCAGCTTCCACCTTATCATTATCAACCTTGCTCTCAGCTCGCCCATTTCATTTTAAAGATCAAAATCGCCAGATCGGAACTTCCCCAACAATCGATTGGTGCGTTCATTAGCTACATTCTTGCCAAACACTTCGTTGACATTTTGAGTAGTCACTGCATTAGTTCCACAAAATAACTCATATTCGAAAAAAAACACGATTCTTTACTCATCCATGCTTTAGAAAATTGAATCTGCAAAAGACAATTTGACGGATAATCACAAGACAAAACGTGCACCTGACGTACCTTCACAATAAGAAGAAAAACCAAGAACTGTCAAAGTGACAGTGTCAAAGTGACACTATCAAAGTGACAGTTCACAGTGACAAACTTGGTACTTGAGAAAATCTGACATTTCATATTTGACGTATCATTGACGTTTTAAATGTCTTGTAGTTTTTACGACGTTCCTTACATTTGTTAACAGTCATTGATTTTGAAGGCATCTCCGATGAAACGGAGTGACCCATAAGATGCTTTTTATCCCGCTTTTTCTTTTCACCATTTCCACGTCGTAAAATTCGTATATTTGGGTATTTTTATTAATGCATGTGCTGGACGAAATATATTTGCAGTGGCTATGTACCGGAAACAATCATTCTCCTTGAATGCCTGGATAACGACGATTAAAAGGTTCGTTGGAAAGAAGGTATACAAGGCGGAAAAAGAGATAAAATTTCAAAAAATAAAAGCTCCGGAAAGCATAAAGAAATCTCGGGAATTGCGGGCCATTTGAAGGCAAAGAGAGCCCGTTAGCTTTTCTTCGTCTTCGACCAGTCATGCCTATCTATCTCGCCACTGTTTCCGCACTTTGATTGTACTTTGCTTCCCAGCCCTGTGAGTGGACCTCCGAGTATTTCCTGGAGACTCTCTCATTCCGGCGAACTCGATAATACAGTCACGTTTTCTTTCCTTCGATTCCTTCTTCTTGCGATTTCCAACCGTTTAGTTTTATTTTAGTTTTTCGCACCGTACTTCGTTGACATTGCGAATGAGAATATTAAACAAAAGTGCCCAGGGTTCGTTAAGGATTTCCTAACCGGCGTGTCGAACGAAGCTCCAAGAGTGGAAAAAAATGCCGAAGAAAATCGAAGCCAGACGAGGACCATAAGCGACGACAATCGTCGTTTTCACCCTACATGGAAGGCCAATCCAAGATGTAAAATCGATTGGGAAAAAACATTTGTATCGAAAATGTTCGATGAATTTTGAGGCGAACGTTATTGTTGAAGTTCGATAAAAATAAAACGCCAGCTCCGATCAAAACGGACTGCAAACGTTCCCAATTTTGCGGTACAATCGAGACACGCTGATGGTATTACAATGCCGCGAGTGCACCCACATTTCCCTCGAAGCACGTTCCACCCGGCAAAGCCTTTGGGCACGTTTTTACGCGGTTCCCCCCAGCAAGCGATTTACTTTGTTATTCGCTTTTGTGTGTATATTTTTCTATAGTGAAAAATGGTTGCAACGTTTAGGTAAACGTGAACGCACCGAGGACCGAAACAAGTTGAATTAACGACCTATCCGTTGAGGTAGTGAACGAGGAGAGCCTGCACGTATAGTCAGTGGAGAGCTCTGAAGGGACTTTTGCTTTTGCGCAAATATATACCTGCCTAGAAAAAAAAGACAGCCACGCGTTGCACCTTGCATCCTGAAAAGTACATGACTTTCTCTCCAGTCAGTGTATACATGATGGTATACATCCATGCGTCCAACACGGTTGGGTGGTCAACGTTCGGCTCCGTAGTCCAGTAGAAGAAACGAAAACCCAGCACAGCGTAGAATATGAATTTTTGACTGAAAGTAGATGCTTGCATACTGGAAGTAACCCCAATAAAATGTTGCTACTCGACTCGCTCCAACTATTAGAAATAGGGGTTGAAAACTTAAAAATCGCCGTATCTCGATAATTAATAGCCCGATGAAAAAAGGTTTCAAACAAAAGTTGTTTGGAATAATAAAATTCGTATAAAGTTATTTGACGTCCAAGGCCCTATCCTTGAAAATAGTGGCACAAAAACACGAGAGCACCACTGACCCAGACGAGGACGAATTTTCGAACCGTTTTTGTGCCGCTATTTTAAAAGATAGGGGATTGGATGTCAGACAACTTTATACGTATTTTATTATTCCAAACGACTTTTGTTTGAAACATTTTTCCATCCGGCTATTAATTATCGAGATATAGCGATTTATAAGTTTTCAACCCCTATTTCTTAGGGGTGGTTGAGGGACATTTTATTGGGGTTATTTTCAGTTTGCAAAAATTCATATTCTACGCTAAAAAGTGCTGGGTTTTCGTCTCTTTTACTGGATTACCGGCGGCCCTTCGAGTTAACGGGCTACATTTACCTCCGGGGTCAAACAATTGCATTTTCCAAAAATATTATATTCACTAGTGGGAAAATATATTCCCGATATTGGGTCATCCCATAAATAATCCGCTTTTTTATACTTTTATTTTACAAAATTACGATAAACGAAATACTTTTTTAACCTAAAACATAGCCACCTTCCCGATGTACAACGCTTTGCCATCTTTCTGGCAGACTTTCCAGACCCCTTTTCCAAAATTTAGTTACCGGTGACGAAAAATGCGATTGCAAAAATCGCATTACCTACAAGATGGCCCTAAACTTTGAGAAACTTTTTCCGAATTAGCCAATTGGCAAAAAGTCACGGATGAACCGCAACGGTTTATCTTGCGAATGTGACGTTTGCTCGGCGTATCGTTCCAGTTTGTGAATCTTCTCCGAGATGTTGCGTTTTCATGCACCATCGTGTATCAAGGTCGACGGAAAATCTTTGTCGACAGCGACGTCTATCCGCGGAAAGTTCGATGAGGAGGAGGGCATTCGAAAAGTTATCCCATACGTGAGGGTGACGATGTACACTGGATGTACAGCATTTGTAGTATCAGTTGACACGTACCATATCACGGAAGCGGTAAAACGCAAGACGATTGTACACACTCAGTGTCAAGGCGACGACGCGTGAACACTGCTCGAGAGGCGAAACTTGGCTCCGAAATGATTACATACGTCGATCCTTCCAAGTTTATCCACGTCTGTGTAGACACGATATTTGTCTACTTCGTCGTAAGCTTGCACGACGAAATAGCTGCTGTATCTCAGACTGTATTCGGTGTAGGGATTGTCAATCTCATTGCTAGTCAAACATTTCGCCGCAGTGAACATACATTTGTTTTCATATTTGAGTATTGAGGAGTTTTGAAACAATTGACGTGGTGGTACCATTTCATTCAAATTTATACAGTAAATTCTTTGTCATATACTGAATGCACCCTCTAAATTTTGAATCGATCGACCACACCGTTTCTATACAATTTATAATTGAAGAAACACTTTTCTACAAAGGGAGATGTCTAATTGTCATAATGTAAAGAGAGACAAAATTGTCATAATGTACTGATTTGACAGTTCACTGTACTGATTTGACAGTTGACTGTACTGATTTGAAAATTAAATGTACGGATTTGACAGTACTGATTTGATTGTATTGATTTGACAGTACTGATTTGACAGTACTGACTTGACAGTACTGATTTGACAGTACTGATTTGACAGTACTGATTTGGCAGTACTGATTTGGCAGTACTGATTTGGCAGTACTGATTTGGCAGTACTGATTTGACAGTACTGATTTGACAGTACTAATTTGACAGTTTTTCACTCAGTACATTTTTTGGCGGTTTTTCATAACCTTTTAAACATTTCTTCACACTACCTCGTGTGTAAAACTGCCATTCAGAAATGAGCGTAGGCATCTCCCTATGTTAAAAAGTGTTTCATCAATTGTAAATTCTATAAAAAAGGTTTAGACTATGGGTCAGCAACATTTTGTTGTATGAGGGCCAAATATTTTACGTGGGGATTAGTGCGAGCCGCACATTGGCCATATGTCGTAACAGTATACCTACATTTTAGGTATATCATACACTGTATGTTAGCATCCGTCAATTGCCGGTTTGCCAGACGTTCTTTATGGTAGAGGATATGCCCATTTTTAGATCGAAAAATGCATCTTGTCCCCTATTTTGAAATCGAGAATAGAGCACAATACTTCGGTCTTTTTTTTTTGGAAAAGTGACCGCATTATATGGAAAATACGACTCTAAAATCAACGGATGAAAACGAGTATCTGCTAAAAATAATACAATACGTATTTTCCATCCCAGTGTTTAACGCCCAGGCCGAAAGGATTTTTTTCCTCGTGTACGAATACGCGGACCAAAAACCGAAATAAGTTAGATATTGATACTGTAAAAGCGGAACTACAAATACAACCGAACATCAACATGCAATGTAAAGAATTGTATAATTTCATTATAAGAAACGAAGAAGCTCGTCAAGCAGCAAAGAGTAATACCAAGTCTACCTTCAAAAAAAGTAATTTTGTATTTGTTTTTATGATGGGTATTTTTCACTCTTGTTCATTATTAAATAACTAAATACTTACTATTGGCTTCGATTAACGACTACGATATGTTGCGTATTAAAATTGCTCTTTTTATTAATAAATGTCGTTACTGAAACCATAACAGAGCATTTTATTTAAAACAATATGATATCCATTATTTTCATCCTTGGTTTCTTTATTTTATTTTATCAAATCCTCGAAAACAGAAAACGGGAGCTGGCAATCTTAGTCCCATGCGTTGACCCATGATGATCGATTAAATATTTGGAGGGTACATTCAGCATATGACAAAGAATTCACTGTATAAATTTAAATCGAATGGTAACATATCCTTAAGTCTCGAAACCCTTAAGCACCTCCAATGTTCTTTCGTGTGTTCTTGCCGGCTCTCACAATCCCCACTCATTGTACTTTCAGCCCGCACTCACTACTTCCTGTTCCCTCACTGTTCCCTCACTACTTCCTGTATCTGAGGCACTCCTCGGAGTGTTGCCCGCAGCCGCTCTTTCCTGGTGCACTACTGAATCGAATCTTCACGAGGGCACAGAGAAACTGTGGAAAACGCATGCCAACAAGGGCAGCTGTATTCAACCGAGGCTCATCAGCGTTGTCATGGGAAACTCAGTAAAGCACGATCTAGAAGTCGAGTGTGAGCATATTTGGATGAGATCGAACTGGCATTCGTCTGATACAGTGCAAAAATGTGTATGGGCATCCAACAGGAACTAATCAAGTGTCCACGACACGCCCCACTTCGCTAGGAGTCAAGTGGTCGAAGCTACTGGAACGGAAAACGGTCAGGTTGGGGTTCTAGATTGGTAGTCGGTATAGTTATATTGGGGGGTGTTCAGCTGCTGTTAACTCCACTATTTAATAACAAAGACCATTCAGGCTCCCTCTGCTCTACTCGAGCAAGCGTATTAAATTACAGCTCATCAACACTTGGGAAATATTTATCGTTGCCAATGGGGGTGGTGAGGTTGCCTCTCGGTAATAGGCCAGCCGAAGACCCAGCGCGTTTTAGCGTAGAATATGAATTTCTGACTAAAGGCAGATGGTTGCATACTGAATGGAACCCCAATAAAATGTTGCTCCTCGACTCGCTCCAACTCTAAGAAATAGGGGTTGAAAACTTAAAAATCGCCGTATCTCGATAATTAATAGACCGATCAAAAAAAGTTTCAAACAAAAGTTGTTTGAAATAATAAAATTCGTATAAAGTTATCTGAGGTCCAATCCGCTATCTTTGAAAATAGCAGCACAAAAAAGATTCGAAAATTAGGGGTTGATGCGTGTGCGAGCGGAGTAGACATATCGCTGCCTCCTTGTCTCGGTCAGTGGTGTTCTCATGGTTTTGTGCCGCTATTTCTAAAGATAAGGGATTGGGCGTCAGATAACTTTATACGTATTTTATTATTCCAAACAACTTTTGTTTGAAACATTTTTTCATCGGGCTATTAATTATCGAGACACGCCGATTTTAAAGTTTTCAACCCCTATTTATTAGGGTTGGGGCGAGTTAAGGGGCTAAATTTTATTGGGATTACTTTCAGTATGTAGCCATCTACCTTCAGTCAAAAATCCATATTCTACTCTAAAAAGTGCTGGGTTTTCGTCTCTTTTACTGGATTATAAGATAATTTAAAAAGACAGGGCGATCCTAAAGAAAGAGGCACATAGACATGATTTGACGTATTTAGTGCTCCGTGTTCTGGATTTGCTTGTTCTCCATTTTTTTAATGTTATTAACAGTATGGCTTGCAGAATGGTCCTACTCGATATATTTTATTTTTACAAAGAGTTGTATCTTTCTTTCAATGTGAACATTTTCTTCAATTAAACTTATGGCGGAACACCACTGCGACGGGTCGAAAAATCGATTTTTTTTATTTTCTCAAAGTATACATATTCAAGAATATGTGAAAAAATGTTCATGTTAAAGCGTTGAAAATTCACGAAGTTACAAATGATTTAGTGAGGGCAGGTAGTGCAACGATTTACGTATACTAAAACTTTCAGTCGTGTTTTTCTCGAAATGGCTTTTCTCGACCTGGCCGGAATCATAACTCTTGTAATTGTCCAATTTTTAATTAGAAGAACGAAACTTTCTGTAATTGCAGTAGCTGTCGTTGTACGTAGCCAATTTTTTAGTTTAGTATCTTTTAAGCCCCCGAATGTAAGTAAAAATTTTGCACATGACATTTTTTTAAACACCTGTTATATTGTGAATTGTGAATTGTTTACGAAAAAATTCCAAGTAACACGATAACTACATTTATATAGATTATAGAACTTTTTCATTTTTCAGACCAAACATTGTCAAGTTATCTATCCGGCTGTTGGACCAAATTTTTTACACAGCAACTCAATACCTCAATAACGTCGTTAATTTATAATTTTATTAAATTAAAATTTACACGAAATAAGTTCGATGTATGCTCAATAAAATACCTTTTTTTTCCAAACACCATAATAAAATAATGTGATAGACAAAAATAGGGAAAAACGACCTTTTTCGGCCTGTTACAGTGGTGTCATCCCTTAAAAGTGTACCATAATGTTATCATTATTTTCGCTATGAAAATCGAACTTGTATTTTGGCGACGATTAGCCGAAAAAATACAAAATTATTGAACAAAACGATTGACGATTTTTTATACGTATGGGCAATAACATTTCCAGACGGCCGATGAAAAAAAAACCCAAAATTGTGTAACTTTTGTGAGTCGATTAGTTGCAATATACAATGCGAATTAAATTCATTATTATTCTTTCCCTATGAAACTGCAACCCTCATTTTGACGATATTTGGCTGAAAAAAAAGTGCACGAAGTTTTCAGAAAAAGCGATGAGCTATTTTGTCGCTTGTTTTAAACACGGAGTCCGGAAGAACTAAGAGAAAATCTCAATCTTGTACAATTGCACCGAATACGATGATTCCAAAATGAAATTCCTTATGATTATTTTCGCAATGAAAGTCTAACCCCAATTCCAATTTGTTGTACGATATAACCATAACAATAAATATTCGGTGAATAAATGAAATCGCGGGAAAAAAATACTGACCAGGCAATGGAAATTTCCGATCTTTTTCCGCTACGTTTTCGCATGTCAGCATTGAAAAGTTGCTATTTTCTCGCGCTCTTGGATAAACGAATGAGTAATTCTTATCATACTCCCAGCCGGTTTGACTTTTCCGCTTCCTCTCACATCACGAGAGGGTATTAGCGTTGAATCGCGTTGGTAAGTTAATTGCCTCTCCCATCGCAGCCGTCGACCTTAATTAGCAAGAACAGCGGGCGCAAAAGGTGCGAGGGATTAGGGGTGGGGGTGCAAAGCTGCTTGAGAACCAAACGGGAGGCTCTCATCGTGCACGAATTGCCCGACGCACAGCGCGCACTCTTTATATCTCTTGCCAACAATTTACCTTTCCACGTGTACGTAGACTGCGCAAAGATTGCAACCGGTGAAGTGGAAAAATGCGAATCAATTTTGAAAACGAGTCAATGTGTAGGATCACGAAACCGCAATAAGTGCAAGGCTTCAACAACTCATAGAATTAAGAGGAGAAAAAAAGTAACAACGTAAATTTGAACGAGTGTCGTAAGGTCTATGGTCAATTGAACTCGATCCGTAGATACAATCGAACGATCGATTGAAAATTATTTTTATTACTAACCAGCCGGAGTTTCCCTCACTTCGCTCGGATTGAACCAGCCACCTCCTTTCAAACGTGAATTAAAAGAATGAAAAATGAACAAGGTCCAAATGGTCCAGAACCGTCTGGAACATTCGAGAACATTTTGGAACATTCTAGAACATCCTGGAACATTCCAGAACATCCTCGAACATCCTGGGACATTCTAAAACGTTCTGGAACATTCTAGACAATTCTAGAACATTCTGGAACATTCTAGAATATTCTAAAACGTGCTGGAACATTCTAGAACATTCTAGGGCATGCTCGAACATTCTGGAACATTCTATAACATCCCCGAACCTTCTGAAGGATTCTATAATATTCTAGAACATTCTTTCTGGAACATTGTTCAACATTCTGGAATATTCTAGAACATTCTGTCTGGAACATTCTAGAACATTCTGTGTGGAACATTCTAGAACGTTGTGTGGAACATTCTAGAACATTCTGTCTGGAACATTTGAGAACATTCTGTCTGGAACATTCTAGAACGTTGTGTCTGGAACATTCTGGAACCTTCTAGAACATTCAGTCTGGCCAGTCTCGGCCACTTCGGCACTCGATTCCCAGCTGCTTCACCGACTTCCCATGAGAAGTTCATTGGTGCGACCCTATTTTGACACCCGTATCTCCGAACCCAAGCCCTACAGTTCCAAACCGAAACCTTCTTCATGGATGGGGGATGGAGGGCTACCTTACCATACAACCCCCATGGGGCTGCGGGAGTGGGTTGCAGAGATATACCGGCACGCACGGACAAACCCCGCTTGAATTTATTATATATATTGATTTAATTATTCTTATTGTTATCCAAAATCTTTTTTGCAGATTCAGTTTCTCGATTTCTAATAATGTTGTTGACGTTTGCATCGTGGGAATGCAACGATTTTCATTTTCACTTTTCATTTTCGTTTTTCTCCATTTTTATTGTCATCCAAAATCATTTTCGATAGATTTAGGTTGTAGGTCTCTAACGATGATCTTAGAAAATTTCGCAATAGCTTTGATTTGCCGAAAAAAATGGGCAATTGGCAGAATATTATTTTCGTTGCGTTTCAACTATGCAAACTTCAACATCATTAATAACGAGCGTAAAAAACGTTCGAGTGATAGCAATAAAAATCTGCTGAACAAGAGTAGCATTGAAAAAAATTGTTCTCGCTTTCGAACAATGCAAACTTTATCATGGAATTTTATGAGGAATGGACATCGGTCGATTTTTTATCCCATGCGCAATCTCTACTCGAAACGTTTCGCTGCCCTATCGACGAACATTTCATTTCTCGTTCTCTCCCGTTATTTTTTTTTTTTTCGTCATTACACAAAACATCGTTGTTAAAAAATACATCAAATGATAGACTCACTCTCTCGATGTTACCACCGCTGACGACTTCCGGTGTATTTACGCACACGACCCTCTTCAGCCGCAATTTGTTCACGTGAAAGGCTGATCCGTAACAGTACATGAGAACCATCGTTGTGGGAAAGTAAAAACAGCAACAGGCGAGAATCCTGAAAGAACGAAAAAATATACTTTTTTTCACAATTCACGTTATCTTTTTTTATCCATTTTTTTTTCATTTTTATAATTCGTGTTTATAGAAAATGTCGCGACGCTGAAAGTTGTGTTGGAAGGAAGAGTTGCGTACCTACCTAAACGAGGCCTTGGCGAAGAATGGATCACAGGCGAGCAGCCCCGAACCATTGAAGTAGTAACCACCGCTTGGCAATACTAGACTGCCGAATATCGCTACGCTCGCTATCCACGTGGTCGACATGACAGCCATGCAACCCTGACGCATGTAATACTGAAATTTCACGAAAATAAACGAAGCAATAAAATCGTGTCGATCGAAGTTAATTGTCATATCGCTCTTATGACACATACTGTTGGAAAAAAAAGAAATGGTATGCAGAAGACGTTGATTTAAGGAGATATCCCAGGCCGGACTCTTTAAAAAATCGTTTTTTTTGCATATTTTTATAGTGTGAACTTTCAAGAATATTTTGAGACCAACCGGATCCTGAAATTTTAAAAATTGACGGAGTTACAACTATTTACTGCGATCCGTCGATTTTGAACGCGATTATCTCGAAACTACATATCCTGACACGGCGGGATTGATATCTTGAGTAAAATTCACACTATTGACTTGAATTTGCACAGTTAGCGTTCAAAAAGTAGTCATTTTCGGTTCACGATCGCATTTTTTTAATTGGATAAACCACTTGTTAATAACAATGACTTCATCATGTTCTTTTTCAAAAGAAAAATGAGGTTTTCTTTGGAAAAGCTGTTATTTTTCGTATTTTTCGAAATTTCGAAAAGTGTATCGTGAACCCATAGCCAATTGGATATATTTGGAGAATTTTTTTGTTGTTTGTTTTCGTTTCCGATTAAATTTGAGCCTGATAGAGTTTCCGCCGTTTCGGGGCTCGCCGAAAAAATTACATGGAAACCACAAACAATTGTACAACATGCTGGGAAAAAATTAATTTATTACAAGCAATGCGGTACTAGAAAAAAATGCATCATTCTGACCCTTCAAATTAGGCTTCCGGACAGGGATATTCTAAAACAATTTTTCAATCTCATCGTTCTCCGATTTACAAGCCTAAAATAAATAAATTACGAAAATTATGTTTGCTTCTTCCAAATTCGCAAACCGTGGCTGCATTCATTATTCGAACGAATTGCTTCTTAGCTGAGAAGTTACTCAATGTTTTGCAATCTTCATGTGCAAATTTAAATCATCCCTGGGATACTAATCGAAGGCTAATCAATAAATAAATCTCACGAATGCATTACTATTAGTATTAATAAATCATCTGATAATAATAATAGTTCACAAATAATAATCTAATCATTAAAGTAAAACCATTTAATAAATGAAATAAAATTAATAATAAACTAATAATATTGTAATTAGTATTATTAATTTAGTAACTATTAATTAATTTAGTAACTATTAATTAATAAATTAATTTAGTAACTATTAATTAATAATATTAATAGTTAGTGAATAATCAACCGGTGCGATGGTCTAGTGGTTAGCGTGCTCGCCACTAAACCGGCGAACCGGGAGGTCCCGAGTTCGAATCCCGGTCGCGTACATTTCGTCGTGAAATGTTTTTCTTCGGCATTTCGCGGCGAAATAAGACTAGTTCCACGACCGGGGGGCGAATTCGATGACCGGCTGTATTGGTATAGGTTTTCCGCAGTTTCCCTATACCCATGACAGAAAATGTCATGATGAATATAATACGGAGGGGGAAGTCGGCTGCGGCCGCAAGAGGGGGGAACAGAGAGGAAGATGGAGAAAAAAGGAAGTAAAACAGTAGAGGAAAGAACGGTCATAATGTGGGGAAGAATAGGTAACAAACGCGAAAAGCGTGTACCTAAGGAAAAAACCAATAAAAAAAAATAGTTAGTGAATAATCATCTAATCAATAAAATCAAATTAATAATATAATAATAATATTAGTTCGTAAATAATAATCTAATTAATATAATATTAATGACTATAATTCATAGACTATAGTTCATCAACAATGATCTAATTAATCAAATCCAACGAATTAATAAAACAGGTAAAATTACTAATAAATTAAGTTTTTTCGTCAGTTTTCCAACATTAACACAAATCCACTTTTTACATTCTTATTTCCAATAACCCCTACACATCTTAAATTGTACATCAGAGGATCATAATGTTTGGTATGAAAAAAATAATTGTGTCCAAAACGAAATACATTAATATTGCTCGTTCATTATTTTCCTGTGCGACGAAGTAAAAATGAAAATCCAAGGGGACGAGGGGAGGTCCTGGAGGCGACCTGTCGGAAACGAGCAAATGATCGATGGTTCGGCAGCGGCCCAATTCCCTTGAGTTGCAATACCGTTCAAATTACCTCGATAAACCCATTATTAGGAACGCCTACAGCATTTATATACATACATACATATGCATATGCATATATATATATATATATATATATATATATATATATGTGTAAGTATGTATGTGTATGTGTATATATGTATATATGTATATATATATCTATATATACATATATACATATGTATACATTCATGTATATACATATAAATGTGTATGTATGTGTCAAAGAGGTACGGGAGAATGAAAAAGTGAGGGAGAACTCTACTGGACACCTCTTTCCTCTCTGTACTGCGGCTATGAAAAACTGCCCTGTACAACAGTTCATAAACAATAATTCATTTAACAATGAACCGGTTTCGCGCCACGAGGGTATATAACCACATTTATTACTTTATCTCGTTTGTTTTGTATCGTTCGGAAATCTTTATTTATTAATCGTCCATAATGGCGGATTCGGATATACAAAAATGTCAATGGCATTCTGATGGAAAACGATCAAGACTCCCACAAAAAAAGGAAGATCAGACGCTTCAGCGATTATAATCAGAAAATGAAATTTGTCCATTGATGCACAAATGTTTGGAAGCGAAAGGGAATCGATAAATCTTAGGTTCACGAATAAATTGGGAAAAATATTTTTCAAGCCCTCTCGAAAAAGGAATTGGGTGACTTTTTTGGAGTTGTTTGAATTACACTGAATTGTTTTGAAAAACACGTTGGAACAAAATAGGCATGGAAACGAAACTTAAGGGGTCATCAAAGGATAAAATTTTCAAAAAATCGATTCTTTCGCATTATCCTATAGTATAGACGGTTATAAACGTACCGTATACTTACATAAACGTAAGTAGACAATTTATATGAAAATTCCGCAGTCAGAACATTGAACGCGTTTTTTTGGAAATGTCGTTTTCCAAAACGGTGTACACTCTCAAAGAAAGAGCTTGTGAGCTATCTGTCTCAAATTTTGACAGTACATTCTTCACGCCATTTTTCAACTCGCTATGGAAAAAAGAAATCGATTTTTTTATCGCTGCAAATGTGTATCCCGCCTTAATCTTCATATTTTTTTAAAGAAAAACTGTCGAAAAAGTATGCAAAATTCGATACTTTTGTTTCAAACAACCGGCATTTTGTCAATTTTTATTTTTTTAAACTTCCATAGCAAAATAGGCTTTCATACTGATGAATAATCTTTTTACAAATTTAGTTTAAGATAATATTTACGGCCACAACCGTGTACACCGTGAGGACTCTTTTTTTCGAAGACACTTTCAACCGTTAAAAAAATGTGAAAAAATAAATATAAATAAACTTTCAAAAATTTATTTTCTGTTCTTTCTGAGTCCTTTGATTTGACATTAAAAAAAAATCAGACTGATCAGCGTATTTTAACAATCGAAACAAAAAATTCTTGAAAATCAGCTATTTTTCGACCCGTTACACTGTGATGATTCCTTAAGGGCTAAGGCCACAGTAGAATTTTCAGAATATCGATTTTTTTCTCACTAAAAAGGTGCTTTACCATCATCATAATAATTTACTACTCGATTTATAGCAAGAACATTTTTTTCACCTCCTTTGAGCGTATAAAGTAAGTAAGACGTGACGAATAACTTCAACAATTTTCACTCGATTTACTTTAAATGTAAAAGATACGTTTCCAATTGAATTTCGCAGAGAAGTACGTACGGAATTTCTGATTAATCGAAAACTTTTCATTTTATGAGCAGTTTTATACGAAATTTTTCACTGAAAATTCGAAGTTCAATTCAAATTCAAGCTCAAATACCTACAACTTTTGGTTAAAACAAGATTTTTTAAATTCCGTACGTACTTCTCTAGGTATTCTAATGTAGATTGGCGAGAATTTTTGTTTTTTGTTCTAGGTAATAAATTGTGGATGCTAAATGTCGAGCGGAGCGCCTAAAAAGAATATAACAAAAGAAAATATTAGTAGTCGGCCATTTTGTACATAAAAAAATACATATATCTTCTAACAGCTTGATATTCATACTAAATAAATGTGTAATTAATTTTATGAGTGAATCCTTTTTTCATACGAAAAAAAAATTGTTAAATTCGCACATGATTTTGTACCCGTTACTGTGGCCTAACCCCTTAAATAGGTAATAAAATAACGATACGCCAAATGGTAAAGTAACGTCGACGTTGCAATTATTTGATGACCCATAGGTCTCGATCGTTTTTTAACCGTTCGTGCCATTTTTTTTTCTCCACTATTGGTAAATCCCCTTGGCAATGTTCAGCCTTCGACAGGCGAAAAAAAAAGTTTATTCGATTCCACGAAGATCCGCATTAACGCCGTGTACTTTTTCTTCGGGATTCAATTTGCCCACCGACTTGCTCTTTTCTTTCGTCCTCGATTGCTGCATTTTTTTTTCTTCGATATATCTTCGATAATTCCTCCGTGATGACAGGGCTTTGCCGTCGATATTTCTTGCCTATCCGCAGACTCGGCGATTCGTCTTATTTGCCTCTCGTATTTTTGTTCGAAGCGCGTTGCTTCGTTTCGCGCATCGAAAAATGTAATACATGCAGTATCGGATTCGTGAGTTCTCTCTCGGTGATGTATATTCGCCGGGACTATCGTCGAGGCAAAACAGAAAAATGGATATACACGACATTTCGTATGTCTATATGTGCGCAAAAACTTGGACGGTTGAATAGGACGAGCTTTCGAAAAAAAGAGGTCATCGCTCGTATTTTTCAATTTACAACCCGCGTAACAGCAGAAAAGAAGGAAAATCCGAGATCCGTCTGTCTGTCGGAGTTTTGGCTCGATATCGAATCACGTCCGGGTGCAAGAGAGATGAAGAATGTACAGATGGATGAGATAATGGTGCGTGGTCGTTTTTGCAATATGCAAAAAATTGCCGAACGAATTTACATTCCCATGACTATTGTATCGTAAAGATTTTTATTTGCATAAACTAAATTATTAATCGGTATGAATTATTTGTCTCGCACGGAAAATCCCTGATATATTGTCAACCGGTGGATAAAAATAATGGAAAAAAAAATCAAGTGAACGATTACGAACGCAAAAGTATTACGAGAAAATAAAAATGTTTTCTATGTAGTTACCAAAAACGAATTCCGTATTTTTTTTAAGGTTAAAGCCACTCGAGGCTTGTCAAATTTTCTGAAAAAAAATCTCAGATGCATTCTCCATGGAACTGCGTACGGAATTTGCGATTGGTTATAAACTTTTTTTTTAAATTTACTCGCGTGGTGTTATGCTCAAAAACGAAAGTTTTCATTCAAATCTGCACTACTTTTTTGAAAATAAGGTACTTTCAAATTTCCGCAGTTCTATAGCTTTTTGTATATATTTTGGGATTTTCTTGGCTTTTTGTTCTAGGTTGAAAACTACAGAAAAAATCTTTCCGGCCGCGGAACACTTTGCACGCGAGGGAACGTAAAACGGGGTTACTTTGACATCAAGGGTGATTTTGACAGTTTTTCACTGTCAAAGCAATTTAAGAAGCTACGGTTAAAATTTCGAGTCGATTAGACGAAAATTGTTCGAGTTCTGCTCCGTGCCGATTTTAAAAACATGGTTTTGAGAAAAAAAAAATTTTTTTTAATTTTCGTGTAAATTTTCATTTAAAAACAATTTACACGAAAAAAATGATTTTCTTAAAACCTCGAAATAAGTTCAATGTATGCTTAATAAAATGTATGTTAAACCATTTGGAATAAGTTCAATATATGATTAAGGGGCCAGTCTACTTTGAAAATTTCAAAAAATCGAAAGCAAGCAACACTTGAAGAAATCGACGATGATGAGTAATCAGAAGGGATTTTGTGCGATGCAGGAATTGCCGATTGAGTTTAGGTAAGAGTTTTTGATAGTATAAACTTCAAACGCGTTTTTCTCGAAACAACGTTTTCAAAATCTAGCTCCATTGTATCTCTAAAACTAATAATACGATTCTCTAGAAATTTGAACCACATATTGTAAACATGCTTCGCAACAAGATGACCTTCGATGGTTTTACAATTTTTCTTTTTTCTTTTTTTTTTGCGAAAAACTGCGAAAAAAACGCCTTTTTTTACTTTTTTCGTTTTTCATCTGCCATTCTTTTGTTTTTGATAAAACTTTATATTCGAGGGTCATTTTGTAGCTGGTGTCATACTGAATCTGATGGACTTTGATTTTTTTGTTTCAGACAAGCCATTGCCGAGTTGTGACGGAGCTACCTAGCCCACCTATTTTTGAGGCGTTACGTTAAGCTATAGTTTTTGTACTTAAAAATGAATAAAAAGAAATTAATTTTTTTTTAATGTATTTCAAGACTTTATTTATCAAGCCCAACAACTTTTATATTCATATCCTTTATAAAATCCTCACAAAAATAGCGAAAATAGCCTTTTTTCGTGGCTCCAAAGTGGACTGGCCCCTCAATAACATACCTTTTTTCTAAATTCCAATTACATAATTCAGTAGACAAGAAAAATCGGTAAAGACTGCCTTTTTCGGCCTGTCACAGTGGTGCTCTCCCTTAATAAGGATGACAATTCGATTGTAAAAAAACGTTGTTTTTTATTTAATTCCATGAATGATGCACGAAATATTATTATTTTTCATCAAAATGATGTCAAAGTAAGCCTTAATCTTTGACATAAGCTGCATTTCAATGCCTTGTCAAAGAAACCCCACACTCAAGGTTACTTTGACACTTTAAAGAAATATATATAAAATTGCACTTATATATATTAAAAAGATATTAAATATATTAAAATAAAATTGGATATTGAAAATGTTAAATTGAGGGTTGGTGGGGCTTGACTTTCTTATACACTTGATAGCCAAAGGACACATTGTTCTTTCGGAGCAAAAAAAAGTGGAATTGAGAAGGTTAAAAAAAAGTTAGCTACAAAAAACTTCCAAAACCTGTTCAAAGTACCGTGATACCTGTTTTATGGTACTCTTTACTCTGACGCCGTCACGGTTAATTAAAAAATGACTCAAAACTTTTTTTGTACACGTAAAACTATGAAAAAAAAGTTTCCCAATTCAATTTTTTACTGCTTTCATTGTACTGGTTGAGAAAAATTATTCAAGCTAGCCTTTTTTAAGAGCTGTAGTGACTTTAGTCCTCAATCAACTACTTCGTTGTTTACTACGTATCGATATAGTAATTAATCGAATCGAGTAGTCGGTTTCCGCGCTTCGGCTATGTCCCAAACAGCATCGGCGTGGACCAAAACTTGGATGGGTGACCGCATACCCGCGTGCACAGTCGACATTACTTCGAAGGTCTATTTGATTAATTCCATACATCCGCATGGAAAGCTCGTGTGACAGCTGTTAGTTCTGACAAGTAGTACAGATGTACGTGCCAGCCAACTTCAATTTTCGCTCTCCTACCAAGCGCGGGCACTTACAATATCGCCCCAATACCGTAAATTCACGAAATACGACATACGACTCGGTGGCGTAATCCATTGATTCCTAAATTAACAGCTTATTAGCTTGAGAACGTTAGAGAACGAGGAGAACGAAGAAAAGGCAGATGAAAAATAGTTCAGGGTAGATGGCGAAGCTGCGAAAAAAAAGAAAACTGAAACGTAGAGGGGTGTGCAACATATTTTACCGTCAACGGCAAACACACTTGCTCGTTCCCAGCTTCACCAGCATGTATGGACTCACCACCGAAACCACAATGATAACTCGTCCGAATAAACCCACGGAACAGAATTTTTAACGGCCCGAAATTCTGAAGGCCTTTTCGCGCGCGACAACCGTGGGCGGTAGAAAAAATGTGTCGTGGATACGAAACCTTCCAGTCGAAAACGCCACGTTCGTGATTCGGATTCGTTACATTTTTTTTTCCTCAACTGGACAGTGTATTATTAATATAAAATTATTTTGGCAGTAAGAAATTTTCGCACATGCACAGCAACATAATTTTGACGTTCTCATTTGTCGAAATGAAAAACGCGTTAAAAAAAACGACTTTGATAGAATTTTTTGTGTTACCTCTTGGCAGAATAATATAGGATGAGTATAATGTCGAAATAAAATTGGGACAAATAGAAGCTTGTTTGGAAAAGATTTTTTTAATCTCTTGGAGAAAAAGATCGTGTTTTCGAAACTGAAAATAAAATGATTGTTATCAAACATTCGTTGTCATCGTCAGACTATCTTTTGATTGGTTCTCTTTGATTGGACGGAAAATTATTTGAGAAGGCATCCAAAATAATTCTAAAATACAACGATATTTCGAAAATGGATTGTCACATGTGTTAAGGGGTTAGGCTACTCTAGAGGCAGAAAAAATACGCTTTTTGGGGATTTTTTTCTTCAAAAAAACTTCAAAACAATTCGAGATTGCGAAGAAGGGTGTTTATCATACATAACAGTAACTGTATAAATAATTGTTTTAATAATTTTTCTCTGAAAAATTACAAAATAAATCGAGATTACAAAAATGGTGTTTATCATACATATCAGTGACTGTACACAATAATTTTTTTGAAGCGATTAATTTCAAAATGGCGGCTGTGTAGCGTTTATCTCAAAACTGCATTTTTAAATTGGCCGGAAACATAACTCACAAGGAACATCCCTCAGGTGACGCCCTTCGATTTTGTTGAAATTTGGATATTTTATAAAGCACGGAAAAGTAAACGATACGTATTTTTTTTATCGGCGGAAAAACGGTTTTAAGGGGTAAAACGAACCCTCGAAAATAGGAATGATTTTCGTTTTTCGTCGATAACGTTATCGTTCTCATATCCAATATATAGTGCACAAAAAAATAAACATTGTAGCAATTTGAAATTTGTTATAATCTCGTACCGTTAAAACGTTATCGACGAGAAACGAAAAACATCCCCATTTTTAAGGGTGCGTTTCAGCCCTTAAAACCGTTTTTCCGCCGATAAAAAAATACATATCGCTTACATTGCGGTGCTTTATAACATACCCAAATTTCAACAAAATCGAAGGGTGTCACCTGAGGGATGTTCCATGTCAGACAATTTTCAACCAATTCACTTGAAATGTTGAATATATCTTGAAAAATACATTGTCTATGGAAGCCTATGGAATGACAATTTTTTAGGCAAATTCTTCACTTTCCAAAAATTTACCTAAAAAATCGTCAGATAATTGTTAATAATAAATGGATTCTGCAATATAAAAAAAATCCTATGTACTTCCATAGACAATGTATTTTCCAAGATATATTCAACATTTCAAGTGAATCTGTTGAAAACTGTCCGAGTTATGTTTCCGGCCAACTTGAAAAATGCAGTTTTGAGATAAACGTTGCACAGCCGCCATTTTAAAATTAATCGCTTCAAAAAAATTATTGTGTACAGTCACTGATATGTATAATAAACACCATTTTTGTAATCTCGATTTATTTTGTAGTTTTTCAGAGAACAAAAATCCCCATAAAGCCTATTTTTTCGGCCTCTAGAGTGGCCTAAGGCCTTAATAAATATTAGAACAGTAAATGTACTCCAATGAAGGGGTTTCGGGACAATTGACAAAATATTACCATTTGATTTGAATTTATAAAGTAAATTAATTGTCATTTACTGAATGTACCCTTCAAATTTGTAATAAATCGTCTACACCGTTTCTATAAAATGTATAGTTGAAAAAACACTTGTCAACATAGGGAAATGCCACTTATCGCTAAATGGCAGTTTTACGCATGAAAAAGTATGAAAAAATGGTTGAAATATTACGCAAAACCGTCAAGTCACTTAGTACAATATGACAATTTCGTCATCAGTATCATAATGTACTCCTTATGTTATCTGATCATAGGCATCTCCCTATGTTAAAAAGTGTTTTTCAATTGTAAATTTAATGGAAAGGGTTTAAACAATCGAAAATTTGGAGAGTGCATTCGGCATATGACAAAGCATTTACTACATAAATTTGAAGCAAATGTGTAACATTTTGTCATTTTTCGTGAAACTCCTTAATTTTTATCTCTATAATTCCTGGCGTCGGAGTTTCCACTGTTACTATCCAACAGAAAATCTTTTTCATTTATTCATTTTGAGCATCATCCAAAATCCTTCAATGCAGATCTCTAATAAGAAACCTAAAAAGCAATTGAGTGAATCAAACTCTGACAAAAGTTTGTGATCTTCGTAGCGCTGATTAAAGAAATTGGAAATCTCAGTAAAGTTAAGGGTTATCATCACAATGTAAAATTTTCAATTTTTTTGCATGATCCGATAGCATAGACCGTTATAAACATGCTGTTTAATTTTTGGGGCGAAATTCGAATTATTCCGGTTGTTTTCGGTTGAAATTCGAATAATTCCGGAGAACCGGAATTATTCCGGTTCTCAAAAAAAGGGGATTCAACCAGCTGCGTCAGACCTGGCGCGGACGGACGCGATTTTCTCGAAATGTCGTTTTTTAAAACGGTGTGCACTCTCAAAGGAGGAGTTTTCAAGCTATCCGTCTTAAAATTTTCCACAACATTCTTCACCCCATTCTTTATCTTGCTATGGAAGCTTTTTTTTAATGTTAATTTTTTTAACGAAAAATTGTCACAAAAATAGGCTAAATTCGATACTTTTTTTCGATCCGCGGCCATTTTCTCAATTTTGATAAAAAAAACCCTCCGTAGCAAGATATTAGATAATATTAGTTTTAGATAATATTTACGGCCACAACCGTATACACCGTGAGGACTCTTTTTTTCAAAGACATTTTCAACCGGTAAAATTTTTTTCTAATAAAAATAAACGTTTAAAAAATTATTTTCTGTTCTTCATTAGCACTGTCGTCGAATACCCATAAGTGAATATCCAGTATGAATATCCATAATTCGAATAACCACAAGTCGAATAACCACAAGTCGAATAACCATAAGTCGAATAACCATAAGTCGAATAACCATAAGTCGAATAACCATAAGTCGAATATCCATAAGTGAGTATACGAGGGTGGGGTGAAAAGTTTCCGGCCTGACCAAGAGATGGTGCCACTAGGTCTAGTTTTGGAGCGGCGTCCTACAGTACCATTCCTACCGAGCTTGTATGTACAGTTTCAGCCCAATCGCTACGTTAGTTTTCGATTGAGAGCACATTGCGCGAGACGCTTCCGTTGTTTTCGTAAAAATGGAAAACTTGGAAAAACGTGCTGTCATCAAATACTTCCATTTGAAAGGTTTTACACCAAAACAAATAAAAGAAGAGATGGATTCAGCACTAGGAGACTCCTCCCCATCGAATTCAACTATTAAGCAGTGGGTTTCTGAATTTAAAATGGGTCGTGTGAGCACCTCTGACGAGCCTCGCTCAGGACGGCCCGTTGAAGTCACAACTTCAGAGATGATTGAAAAAATCCATAAAATAGTTTAGGAAGAGCGCAGGTTGAAAGTGCATGAGATAGCTGAGACCTGTAGGATGTCAGCTGAACGTGTGCGAAATATTTTGCACAACCATTTGAATATGGAAAAGCTGTGTGCAGGGTGGGTGCCGCGTTTGCTAACGCTCGACCAAAAACTGCTTCGAAAAACCATTTCTACCGACAATTTGGCGCTGTATAGGCGTAATCCAAACGAATTTTTGCGTCGATTCATAACTGTTGATGAGACATGGGTCCACCACTACACTCCTGAAAATAAAGAACAGTCAAAACAGTGGGTTGGAAAAGGGGAACCAACCCCAAAGAAGGCAAAAACAATTTTATCGGCAAACAAGGTTATGGCTACTGTTTTTTGGGATGCGAGAGGGATTATATACATTGATTACCTTGAAAAGGGTAAGACTATCACTGGTCAATACTACGCAGAGTTATTGCAACGTTTGAAGCACGAGGTGCAAATTAAACGACCTCATTAGGCGAAGAAAAAAGTTTTTTTTTCATCACGATAACGCACCAGCGCATTCGTCGAGTGTTGCCATGTCCAAAATCCACGAATTGAAGTTTGAATTGATGCGGCATTGTCCTACTCTCCAGACTTAGCCCCCAGCGACTATTACCTGTTACCTAACCTCAAAAAATGGCTTGGCGGAAAAAGATTTAAGAGCAACGACAAAGTTATCGAAGCTGTAAATCAGTATTTTGAGGAGCTTGACGAATCTACGTTTAAAACTGGTATAACTAAATTAGAACACCGTTATGAGAAATGTATCAGTGTTGATGGAGATTATGTTGAAAAATAAAGCAAAAAAAATGTTAAACATCGTTTTTCTTGGTCAGGCCGGAAACTTTTCACCCCACCCTCGTAGAGTAGAAATGAGTGGTAGAAATGGTGGGAGGTAGAGATAAGTGAGTTTGTTTAGGTTTGTTTGGGTTCCCTCTATACTCACTTTTCCTCTACCACCCGCCATTTCTGGCACTCATTTCTACTCTATACTCACTTATGGATATTCGACCTATGGATATTCGTATTTATGGAAGTTAATAGGAGAGACTTACGGATATTCGACTTATGGATATTCACTTATGGATATTCGACCTATGGATATTCGGTTATGGATATTCTACCCCAATCCTTCATTAGTGCTTTGATCTGACATTAAAAATTCAGACTAACAAGCGTATTTTAACCATCCGAAAATCGCGAAAATCAGCTGTTTTTCGACCCGTTACGCTGTGATGATCCCTCAGTGCTGATTGCATTACGCCAAAGCAAATTGCAGCATCACCATGATTCACTCTTATCTTTCGCCCGAATCGATTTTATCGGTTTTCCACGACAGCTGTAAAGAGCAGAAAAAAAATAAAAACACGTTTCCCTATTCGGCGTGAAATGCCCCGTCCACTGAAAGCTTGATCGCATTTTTCACCCCGAACTTTGCGGTGACGTTGAGTGAGTTGGAAATGATGGATGCCTGGTAGAATGAGCGTTTCAATTTCAAAGCGTTAATGGAACAGTACGAACGATGATGTGGAATGAAATGGTTTTCAAGAATGCCACTTGAAATGCGATACGTCGCCGAAAGCGCGTGACGTTCGTGTGAAATAAAAATCATAACTGACAACGCAGAGGGCAACGCAATTTGGGGATAAAGTGGAGCCACGGTGTACAGCAGTTATATATCACGAAACTAAAAACTCCGGTGGTTATAGATAACGCGATAACGCATCCCGTGCACCGTGGTCGTGGAACACGACCCATATGACTCGAGTGGGATGAAGAACAAATGACAACGGAATAAATGTTGAGTGTTATTTTTGTTGAATTTATTTTCTGAGCTTTGTCACCCCAACGATGAATTTATCTCACAGTTGACAATTAGTTACGCGTTGATCAATTGGCGATTCCTAATTACTGACGGCGCATGCTGATGAGCTCTTTCTCCAAAAATGCCAAGATTGAAAAAGGACTCCAGCAGCGAGCTTTTTACATTGCAATTTCAGGAAAGCAATTTTAGCAGAAATTTTGCTGATAAAATGTAGAAATACAATTAAGTGTAGGTTCGATTAACTCTTCCTTGACAGACTTGTATTTGGCCACGGCTTTGACACACTGGGTCAATTTGACCCGGATAGTACTTCATCCACCTGCCCGTAACCCCTTCGTTGGCAGAGAGAATTCGACAAAAAGTGCCCAAAATGGCAGGAAAATTTGTTTATCCCGAAAACGTGTACTCAAAATTGAATCTGAACTTAAAATTCAGGAATTCACAGTGACGAACAAATATGGCGAATAAAAATACAAATAATACAGATTGATTCGAGTAAAATTTTCGATTTTGGCCCGCCATTTTGAATTTTCAAATTCAAAGTTCAGATTCGTAATTAGCGACCTCAAAAGTCCCGGAGTAATAATTTTCATCTAAATCGAGTAAAGTTTTTTCATTTTTGTCCGCCATATTGGCGCCACCATGTTGAATTTCCAAATTTTGACTTCAAATTCGGATTCAGCGAGCCCAAAAACCCCCGAGTGAGGCTCCGATTCCAAATCAGAGCAAATTAAGGGCGGGGTAAAGTAATTAAATTTTTTTTTCATTTTTGTTTAATTTTTTAAATGAATGCATAATATATCAAGAATATTGTGTTAAAATTTCAAGTCGATCGGAGTAAAATTGACGAAGTTATGAGTATTTGAGCGTCTATTGCTCCATGCCGTTCTCTTCTCTTCTGCGTTTTTCAAACCGTTTTTCTGAGACTTGTCATATTTGAAGTCCGTGTGCACGATAACTCAAAATCTACTGGACCAATCGCTTTGAAATTTTGCACAGTACTTCTTCACATAATTCACCAGGTATTGTCGAGAGCTTTTTTGTTTTTTTTAATAATTACTAATTTTTCAACAACAAATTAGCCGATTTTTTTAGCGAAAATCGGGTTTTTGGCTCCCAAGTGCTACGAAAAATCGAAAAAAAAAAAATTCTCCCATCATTACCTCGAGAAACATCTTTAACAAATGCATTTTGATTTTTTTGTTTCAAATGATTCTGTTGCGAGTTATGGTGCACACCGCAAACCAACTTTTTTTCGAGGCGCCTCCGGGGTTTAATTTTCACTCGCTCAATTTTGAATATTTTGCAATGCAAATTTAGGAGAATGTTGTTCAAATGTTACTTTATTATATGTAAATTTTTCAATAAACGAACACTATTCGTTACGCCAAAAAAATCTTAAAAACATGCCTTTTTTCGCCGAATTAACTTTACCCCGCCGTTAATAGGGAAATAAAGGTTGACGCACTATTGCGTCAATGCTAACGAAGGGGTTGAGGCGGAATATGCATTTACACAGGAATAAAATAAGCAGCGTTGAGGGATTTTTTAAACTAAGAAATAATTATTCTACAATTATCAAACTTTAGGTGTACTTTAATAGTATATTTAAGTATACGAAACAATTTTTTTTTAATTAATTCATCATCAAAATGGCGGAGCTGTGGCAGTGTTGCAGCAAGGTCGCCGCGGGAGTTGCGAATCGGCGTGCAGTCTAGCTTCCCGTAGACTTTGAGTTGTAAAAAAGCTCAAACATTTTTTCAGTTAGAACATGTATATTTTCTATGCGACGGTAATTAAAATGAAGAAAATGCAAATTTGAGAAAATGACACACATTTAGAAAAAAAAATAGCATTTCACGCAACATTCCCGTAAAATGTGGGTTAAAAAAGTAGTTTTTTTCCAATTTTTCAAAAACAATTTTCGTCAAGTAGAAGGTACCAATATTATCAATATTTCTATCAAGTTTCAACTCAATCGGCTTAATAGTTTTTGAGTAATCCTGCACGCAAATTTCCATAATGCAGTTTTGAGAAAAACGCGTTTGAAGTTCACGCCCGCTCCGAATCCGAGCGGCGAGGCACAGCGTTGACGGGCTGTAACGTTTGAAGTTTTTCGAATTTCGCTTTGAAACTTTAGGAAAATATTCTACATATATTGTTCTATGGTTTGAAGAAAAAAAAAAAGAAATCGATTTTTTGATCGTTGTAAATGTACTTCCCGCCTTAACAACCCTTAGGTTGGTTATTATTGAAAAAACATCCGGGATACACTTTAAACATTTCTCAATATGCCTGCATAATCAAAATTCGGATAATATCAAATTAAATCGTTAAAAAAATTATCAAAAGTTCTCACTTTTGAAAAAGTGAACATTTTACTAAAATTTCATCCGGGTCAAAATGACCCAGTGTGACAACGGAGGGTTAAGTGATGAGGTGTGAAATGTCTGAATACCCCGAGTACCGAGTTTGACACCCGATATTTCTGATATTCCATGTTGACAGTTCTTGTTTTCTTTGAAAAAAAATGTATCGTGATCGTATGTCATCAGCCTTTCAGACCCACGTTTTGGTTTGTGATTATCCGTCGAATTGACTTTGACAGATTTAATTTTGTAAGCCACGGATAAATAAAAAACTCTCGTTATTTTCGAAAATGAGTGCCCTCGTGTAACTAATGCGGCACAGACAACCCGACGTGTCAACAAAGTGTTTGGCAATGATATGGCTAATGAACGCACAGTATGTCGATGGTTTGAGAAGTTCCTATCTGGCTATTTTGGTCTTCAAAATGAACCACGTGGGCAATCTGAGAGTGAAATAGATAATGATGAGCTAAAGGCTGCAATGGAAGCGGATACATCTCAAATTACGCGTGAATTGGCTGTAAGATTTGAGGCGGTAATCCCACGAGAAAGGTCCAAAAAATCGAAAAAAAAACATTTTTGCACACATTGCAAAAAATGTGTGCGTGCTATGTGGACCCGGCATAGCAGACTAATGGTGAGTCAACATTTTCTTTTTGTAAATCGTACTTGAACTTTGAAAACCGTTTTTTCTCAAAATTGTATTTTTCAAATTGACTTCCACGATATCTCAAAAACGATTGAACGGATTTCCCTCAATTTTTTTATAGTACAGTCAGCACATCTATAGTTCTTACCCGAACTAGAATGTTTCTGATATCCGTCATTGTTTTTTTTAAGCTGAAAAAGTCGAAAAAAATAACGAAATTTGCAACTCAACTTTTAAAACCGTGCCAAAAATTCAATTTTCGATATCTGTACTTCACTCTACTTCCGGCGGTCAGGTCTACAAATAAAAATGCCGTTTGATTTTTTTTCTTTCAGATGAGCAATACCTCTGGAATCATGGCACCCGTCACCAACTTTTTTTACATATAAGTGTCTTCGGAACGGTGTAAAATCGCTTCAACTCATTCAAAATTCATTAAAAAAAGATGTATGAAAAAAGATCCCCAAAAAAGCGTGAAAAAATAGCTGTCACGTGGGATGACCTCGTTAACGGCGAGGTAAAGTTAATTCGGCGAAAAAAAGGCATGTTTTTAAGATTTTTTTTGGCGTAACGAATAGTGTTAGTTTATTGAAAAATTTACATATAATAAAGTAACATTTGAACAACATTCTCCTAAATTTGCATTGCAAAATATTCAAAATTGAGCGAGTGAAAATTAAACCCCGGAGGTGCCTCGAAAAAAAGTTGGTTTGCGGTGTGCACCATAACTCGCAACAGAATCATTTGAAACAAAAAAATCAAAATGCATTTGTTAAAGGAGATGTTTCTCGAGGTAATGACCGGAGGATTTTTTTTTTCGATTTTTCGATTTTTCGTAGCACTTGGGAGCCAAAAACCCGATTTTCGCTAAAAAAATCGGCTAATTTGTTGTTGAAAAATTAGTAATTATTAAAAAAAAAAAAAAAAGCTCTCGACAATACCTGGTGAATTATGTGAAGAAGTACTGTGCAAAATTTCAAAGCGATTGGTCCAGTAGATTTTGAGTTATTGTGCACACGGACTTCAAATATGACAAGTCTCAGAAAAACGGTTTGAAAAACGCAGCAGAAAAGAGAACGGCATGGAGCAATAGACGCTCAAATACTCATAACTTCGTCAATTTTACTCCGATCGACTTGAAATTTTAACACAATATTCTTGATATATTATGCATTCATTTAAAAAAATTTAAAAAAATGAAAAAAAATGTTTTAATACTTTACCCCGCCCTTAACGTTACTATTCCAACAATATTAAAACACATGAAACAAATCGGGGTAATTCTTTAGACAAGTAACTTTGCGGAAAACTCCCTTATCTAAAGAATTACCCAAATAGGTAAGTTTGAGAAGCTGGAAATTGGGCATTTCATACTCAATATCCTAAAATAAAAAATACTAAATTCAATTATGTCTCATATTATTTATACGATTTCACTGTATAACTGATTCGTTTGGTATCAATAATTCCGAGCTACATAGAGAGAAACAGAAATGGGGAGAGAGAGAGAGAGAGAGAGAGAGAGAGAGAGAGAGAGAGAAATGCGAATGAAAATTTAGTTCACCGATTTTCGATCACGAGCCACTATCAGCACAAATTGCACAATTGATCGATATTACGATCTGTAACCAAGCTATTGTGGCGAGTCAATTCGAGGCAGTTCCAACAGTACCTAGCCTGTGTACTTCCGGCCGAATATCCCAACTCCGGCTGTAAATTAATTCGTTTTAGCGTGTATACACTGTTGCATATTGCATACCCACTGCGTACGTATACTTCTGTACCCTTGCGAGGATTTATCGTGGCAATTCTGCTTTGGCGATGTGTTCCCACTGAAACGACCCAAGGGACAAAGGAGAAGCTGAAGGAACAATGTCCCAAAAATTGGACTCAATATCTGTGCCGTGGTTGAGCTAAAAAACAACTCGGTATGTTGAAAACCGGAAGGGAAAAAGTGAGCATGACAGGGCCAATGTCTTCAGGCCGATTCCATTTGGATGTAATTTGATAGATGTCAGTTTACGAAATTGCCTAGTTGGCCACCAATGGCAGCTGGGCGGATGTTTCTAAAGTTCTGAGAGCCTTCGACACCGTTCGTTTTGATTTTATTCGTTCGTGACAAATTGACTTGTCTGCGGGGACGGGATCCAGCCAGCTTGGGCTTGCCGATTGATGCCCTAAGCCTGTTGACGGTCTTTCGAGTTTTCATTCATTGAGTTATCCATTATGGTAACAGCGGATAACTCGTTCGGTTTGACAATCCGTCCTCGAGCTTTTAAGGGGGCACTCCATATATAGGCTTCAAAAAAAGATTCTTTAATTGCCCAAATGTACAGTTTGAAACTTGTAGAATACGAAGCAGTTTGTGATTTTGGTCAATTTACAAAAATGACATGCCGACAGCCTTTGAGAGTGACTCACCTCTGCTCCGTTCAGAGTCCTGCGCGCATGTACCGTAAAACGGGGCTACTTTGACATTCAGGGTAACTTTGACAGTTTTTAGGGCCACTTTGACAGAGCGCCAAAATACGTTTTAAACGTGTGTGCAGCGTGTCCGCTTGACCTTCTGTGGCGTGCGGCGGGTGCGGGGAATAAACTTGAACAACAATTTGTTGTTCAAGTTTATCATAATGTTGCTAAAGTTGATTGTAGTGTTGCTCAAGTTGATTGTGATCTCAATGACAATTACAAGACTCATTGAGTGCCTATAATAGCACCCCAGGTACTTGATATTTTTATGTAAAATGTTTCCTTAAGGGAGTGCAACACGGTAACTGCCCATTTTCGGCCGTTTTCTTTGGATTTTTTTTAAAGGAAGGAATAAAATACATGGTCAAAAGAGCTTTTAGGTTTTATAAGGTATATATTGAAGTATGTAAAAAAAAACGTTATTTGTCAAGAGGATGCAAAATGGCGGCGCACGAGTCACTATAGCACTACTATTTTTCAACCAACCCTCTCCGCGGCACGTAGTAGAACTGTCGTAAATTTAGTCCCGGAAGTAACAAGGAACATCCCTCAGGTGACACCCTTCGATTTCGTTGAAGTTTGGATATGTTATAAAGCAACGAAAAGTAAGCGATGCGTATTTTTTTAATCGGCAAAGAAACGGTTTTTAGGGCTGAAACGCACCCTCAAAAATGGGGATGTTTTTCAAAATTTCAAATTGCAACAATGTTTATTTTTTTGTGCACTATACATTGGAGATGTAGAACGTTATCGACGAAAAACGAAAGACACCCCTATTTTCGAGGGTTCGTTTCGCCGCTTGAAACCGTTTTCCGCCGATAAAAAAAATAGGTATCGATTACTTTTCGGTGCTTTATAACATATCCAAATTTCAACAAAATCGAAGGGTGTCACCTGAGGGATGTTCCTTGTAAGAGTGAAATATTTTCATTAATTATATTATTTTTCCCAGTCTAGTAAGGGGGGGATTAAAAAATAATTAAAAGAAAAATAGAGACGAGTTTGAAAAAAAGTTAGTTTTTTCGACCATAATTTTCATCTCAAAAGTAATATATTTTCTACAATTTTCGATTCATCGAAAAAATCGCTCGTACTTGACTGTTGAAGCAATCTGAGAAGCTACAGTTAAAATTTCAAGTCTATTGGACGTAAATTATTCGAGTTCTGCTGCCTTAGTAACGATGACAATTTGGTTATAAAAAATCGTCGTTTTTCATTTAATTCCATGAATAACGCATAAAATATTACATTTTTATCAAAATGATTCCAAAGTAACCTTTAATCTTTGACATAAGTTGCATTGTAATGCCCTGTCAAAGAAGCTCCACACTCGGTATACTTGGGCTACTTTGACACTTTGAAAAATTTATATATCACATTGTGAGGGGGTGGTGGAGCTTGGCTTTTTTATACGTTTGATAGCCAAAGGACACACTGTTTTGTTGGAGCACGAAAAGTTGTTATCTAAGATGTCAAAAAAAAGTTACCTACAAAAAACTTCCAAAACCTGTTCCCCGTTTTACGTATAGGCACCATGTGGAGAGGTGAGTCGTCTGTTCAATAATAGCTGTTAGAAACGCTTCTATACCCATATAAATACATTATTACGAGGAAACTGAAGGACTATTATTTGATGCTGGAATACCTGACTAGTCGGTAATTCACAGAATCATACGTTTTTCATTAAACTTTAAACGCGATTATCTCGAAACTTTTTTTTTCACTGTGTTGAAAATCGGTGTACGCGATTACTCGAAAACTATTTGACCGATCAAGCTCCTATTTGGTATACGTTCTTATGATACTTATGTGCCATCGATGAACCTAAGCCCGACTAAAAATTATCGAAATAAACATGTTTTTGGCTGGGTCGAGGTTTGATTTTTAAAAAATCAACGTGTTCTAATACCCCCTTTCTAATACTCCCCTTTAAAATTTAATTTGACCCGTTAATTTAACCCGTTGATTTAAAAAAAATCAACGGGTTCTAATACCTCCCTTTTAGCCAATTAACATTATTTTTCCAATATTATTGGTTCGTCAAGTGACCACATATAGACACTAATCAATTTTTTGGGCAGCTGTTTCAGATAATCCTACGAGGTGCTGGAGGGGACAACGCATTCGGCCTCCCTTCCGGAAAGCTTCACGGCGACTGGTTATATCTCCGCCATTTTTAACTTTTTCCAAGAAACAAAAATCGTTTTGAAAACTAGAATTGTGTAATAAAAAGTACCTACGACCCTGAAAAGATATATACATTCCTACTCTCCAAAAAAAAATCATGAAAGTCGACATAAATTTGGCGTTTTATATGGTGTGCCCCCCTTAAGTGAATTTTCTCTCTCTTTTACGAGTGACAAAAATAAGTAGACTTACCTTTTTGGAAGAATGTCGATGGTATCGGTGAGGATGGAGCATGCAAACGTAGCGATCGATCGCCATGCATACGAGTATTACTGCGCTTTGCTGGGTCAGAGCTCCTCTCAGCAATGCCTGCAAAACAAAAGTTAAACGTTTTGTCACGATCGATCGCTGATTTTTTTCCCCCAGTTGTCCTAAGGGCTCGTTTCGGTATGAGGTATATGGGACTTTCTCTATTGCACTGTGAAAAAGCGAAGAAAAAGGATGTGAAATCAAAATCGTGAAATAAGGATAACAAGAAAAAACACTTTTTCTTCTTAAATTGTCCAGTTAAAAATTAAGCGAATAAAAAGGCACATTCTATAAGGTATATGACAATTATATTATTTCATTTTGTGTTAAAAAAGACAAATTTTGGCAAATGCAACGTAACTCAAGAACTATAGGGTTTAAGAGGAAATGTCATAGATGTAAAAAGTTGCATAAGTTTATACTGGATATCTTGGAATTTTTGAAGAATTGTCTTGTGAGATTTTTTTGGACTATTTTCGCTTGAAACTCTGATGAGTAGGATAGCTTAAGTCGAAAAGCATGGCATTTAGGACAAAATATCGAAAAGCGAAATTCTTTTAATTTTCGATTTTATATTTGCTTGCATTTTTTCAGATTTTTCTTCAATAGTTTTTTACATTTTTTTCAGGTCTAGGTGCTTTTGAAACATTGTAATAAAAGTTTTAAATAAAATCTGAAAAAATTTCAACATATTTAGACGAAATACTACAACATTTTCCCCTCTTGATATTTTGTCTCCAACTCAATAATTTTCGAGATAGGCCGTTCCATTTTTTGAACGATTCGACGAGTATCGGCTAAAAAAAATTCTGAAAAAAATGCAATCAAATATAAAATCGAAAATTAAAAGAGTGTAGCTTCCTGTTATTTTGTCCTAAATGCCATACTTTTCGATTTAAGCCATCCTACTCATCAGAGTTTCGAGCGAAAGTAGTCCAAACAAAAATCTCACAGGAAAATTCTTTAAAAATTCCAGGCGATCCAGTATAAACTTGTGCAACTTTTTACATCTATGATATTTCTTGTCAAAGCCTATAGTTCTTGAGTTACGTTGCATTTGCCAAAATTTGTCTTTTTTTTACAAAAAATGAAATAACTTTGCGAAAAAAAATCGTACGAAACTTAAAAAAAAAACGGACATGGACCTTCTGCTACCCCTTTCAAGATTATCATAGATAAAAATGACAAAAAAAATTTCCATAAGTCATGCACCCAATTCTCGATGGTCGAAAAAAGCCGAAAAACAGGCACGTTCAAAAGTGCGTGCCGGGTCGAAAAAAATTCATAAAAAATATTTCAAAAAAAGCAAAACCCAGCTGAATTGGTTCCCTTTAAAACGCCGTTCCTTAAATTTGGTTATCTATTTTTTGGACGGAGCTAGCTAACTTTTAGTGCGGCAAGAAATATCGACTGGTGTATCCGAATTTTTGAGCGGTAGTGTACATCTATTTATAATAAAGTTTTCCAATTCAACATTTCGCTGCTTTTATCATATTTATTGAAAAAAATTCTCCAAAATAGCCTTTTTTGAAGAGCCGAAGTGGCTTCAGTCCTAGCGCTGTTCACGATCTTGTCATTTTGTTCCTGTATCATTGTCATCTCCCGCAAGACTTCCGATGTATCACGCGCCCGATGGGCTTTAAATCGTAAAATTGCAAGCTCCAGCTCAGAATCCTTCGTATGTACACTACCGGCCAAAAGTTTCCGGACAGTTCAGAAAAATGCAAAACTTTCGATCACTGGATCACCAAATAATGTTAAAATAATATAGTCAATTCCATTTATTATTTTACGAAAATATATATTTCTGTACGATAAATTTAATTATTCTAATATAATTTTGCAATTATCTGAATTGTCCGGAAACTTTTGGCCGGCCGTGTATATATTTATTTACCCACACGTGTCCGTGGGAATATCCATTTTTGCATGTGGATGCCAAGCTATGAGCTCGCTTGACTGCACGTCCCATCTATTGTATGCACGTGCATACATATATCGCGTTCGACGAAACGTGAAAACACAATGTCAAAGCAGTATCTGCACCCGACATAAATTAGCCTGTCGCTATATGTGTTGTCCGTACAGTGCAAATAAATACTTCGGAATCGCGTGGATAATGTTTTGTCATTGCGGGCTCTATATTTCCATCACCCTGCGGAAATCTCGTGTCAAAACTTCGATTCAATGCGCTCTGCCGCTTCTTCTATTTTATCTCGCTTACTTTCCACCTTTACACACGTACATACGCTCTTGGGAGAAAGAGAGAAAGAGCGAATGAGAGAGCCAGCTATATACCCCGCTCACTGTGCCATGCGATACGATTATGCGGAATTTTTAATTTCCAAGCCGCCCTCGCTCGTCCGTATTCATATTTAATTCTGCCGCTAACTCGCATTTCGCGAGAGCTTGTTAACATGGACGCGGGACTTTATTTGTACGTTTTTACACTTATTTACCGGGTGTCCCATTTTAATATTACACCTGATTTATCCCGAAAAATACTGCTCTGATCAAGTATTAAGTATGATGAAACTTTTAGGGTAAAACGTTTAACGAAAAAATCTTTTTTGGTCCAAAAGTCAAAATGGCGACGTTAAAACGGCCGATATGTTGTTCTAAAATGAGAACACGGCTTTGTTTTTTCAAAAAAAAAAAATGTCAGAACACAACTAACAACTTTTGTAGGTAACGTTTTTTGATAACGTTCACACTTTTTAGGTTAGAACACCACTTTTTTACTATTCTATTGTGTGTGTGTGTGTGTGTATGCGCGTGGGTGTGCGTGCTTGCGTGCGTGAGAGACAACATGGGACGTTAAGACGGCCGACATGCTTAAAAAACAATGGGAACATGACTTTGTTTTACTACAAAAAAACTGTCAGAACAAAACTAACAACTTTTGTGGGAACGTTTTTTGATAACGTTAATAATTTTTAGGTTAGGACACAATTTTTCACCATTCTAGTTTGTGTGTGTGTGTGTGTGTGTGTGTTTCTTGGGGTTGTTTGCGTTTGTTTGAATTCATTTGGATTTGTTCGATAACCCAAACAATGATTAGTTTACTGTGGGTCGTCACTTCCGTTGTCAAATAGACCCGAACAAACACTTACACTTGGGCTTGTCTGAGGTCTGAGACCTAATTCTTTGGCCTGACCATTTTTTTGGTGAAAAAAAGTCATGTTCCTTAAGAGACAACATGTCCACTGTCGTAACATCGTCATGTTGAATTTTTTACCACAAAGGTTTTTTTTATCGTACTCCTTGGAACTCTAAAAGTTTTATTATACTCAATACTTGATCGGAGCAGTTATTTTCGAGGTAAATAAAGTGCAATGTTAAGATGGGACACCCGGTATATATAGGGTGTCCCTCTTATGTCTGCCACCCGAAAGAACTCGGTAATTATCGACGTCACAAAAAAATGTTCCAGACAAAAGTTGTACGGTGTGAAGGGGGGCCATCAAATGCGACCAATTTTGTTTTTTTATTTCGGTGGAGGCGCTGAGGCACAGTGAAGGTCACCTCCACTTTTTTTAATGGAATGGTACATTTTTTTCGACCATCTTCTGTAGAACCTTAATCCGCGTAAAACAATAGGGAGTCAAAGCCGTTCAAGGTCATTCAAGGTCAGTATCGATGATACAAATCTCAATATCTCGGATCACTACCAAATATTTGGTAGTGATCCGAGATATTTAGATTTGTTTTTCATTGTAATATGTGACCTTGAATGACCTTGAACAACTTTGACCCTCTAATGTTTTTTATGCGGCTTAAGTTGCTCCACAAGATGGTTGAAAAAAAATGTACCATTCCATTTTGAAAAGTGGAGGTGACCTTCACTGTGCCTCAGCACCTCCAATGAAATAAAAAAAATTGGCCGTATTTAATGGCCCCCTTCACACCGTACAACTTTTGTCTGGAACATTTTTTGTGACGTTGATAATTACCGAGTTATTTCAGGTGGCAGAGATAAGAGGGACACCCTGTATATGGGGAATGGTGATTTTGAAGACACTCGATGTCGATGAGCGCTCTCGAAACAGTCGGATGTGCTGATAGCCGACGTTACATAAATACTACGGATTAAAAATATATTGTGTATATGTATGTAGTCTCGTATGAATCGTATGAATCACGAAATAACGGGAAGCTCGCTATTAAATAATCCACGGAAAAATTAATTATCCATCCGTGTTTTTTTTACACCACCCAGGGGAAAAACATCGTAATATGGCCCAGTTGGTCGCTGGGCAAATAATGATGGAATGTAGTATTAACGAATTATTCATGGAGAAGCCACGTCGAGAAACGTCGGAAAAATTAACGTAGATCCTTGCTTTTGAATATCGAGTTTTCTCTTTCTCTCTCTCTCTCTCTCTCTCTCTCTCTATATATATATATATATATATATATATATATATATATATATATATTTCTTCTGTTGTACCATTACCAACGATAATTCTATACCTGTAAAACTATTGTAAACACATCGATTTTTTTTTTTTTTACAATCACCTAAAGGGATTACCAAGGCAAAATTAACCTAATCTAATCTAATCTAATCTCTCTCTCCCTCTCTCTCTCTCTCTCTCTCTCTCTCTCTCTCTCTGAATGCAGACATTATTCTTACTCCATATCATTGTGTACTTGCGATCATCCCTCTTTTTATTATACCCTTTTTATTCGCCCTTGTTGAGTTAAATTTTTTTTTAATTATTCATTTTTTGTATCCTCAATTTTTTTATTTTTTATTTTAATTATTTAATTTTTAATTCTCAAATTTTCATTTTTAATTTTTGATCCCTTATTTCTTTATTTTTTCATTTTTAATATTTAATTCTTCATTTGTATTTTTAATTTTTTATCTTTAAATTTTTAATTTTTCAATTCCATTTCTATTTTCATTTCATTCTTAATTACATTTCCATTTTCTTTATAAAGAGTAATTTCTCTTTTGGTCTTCTACCGAGACTCTTTGCCTTGCTTCCTTAGCACTCTTCTCTTTAACTGTACTGTGTGAAGTACGATGGTGGTGTACCAGGTTTTGTCCTAGAGCGCGAATAAATCTAATCTTATCTTTTCTAATCTCTCAGATGGTTTCCAACTATGACCGAAAACCAACAAAAGACGAATATTTTTTTTCAACTTTTTTTCCCTGCCCTTCTTCGTGCTTTCCGTTCGACGGAAGTATGCACAGTCGAGAAATAAAATATCGCGGGATGCGATGCGGAAAAGCTTGTCATCATCAGTGGGGGAAAAAAAACGTGGCGCTTTTGTACCTTTTTGAGGCCCCAGGGCGAACGGAGGAGAGATGGTGGCGTAAAATGTAAGAAAATCGAGGGAAATCGGAAGTATAAGACGAAATGGCAAGATCGAGGAGAGGTGAGTCGATCGTCTTCGATACCTATATACGTCAGGCTGCGATGCTTAGAGTACTGTGAGCTGAGACCATAAAACAAGCGCAAAAGGCTCAAGGATGGCCGAGCCGCAGCGGCAGGGAAGGGCGAACTTTGGCTCGTAGCCAGTCGAAAAAAAAAATGTGAAAAGCTCCGATAATCCGTAGGGCTGGAGGATCAGCCACTGGCCTCGTTTCGAAGCACTATCACGAAGAATACACACATATACATATACGTATATAAACGTAAGTACGTATATACTCATGCATATATGTACAATGCGTATGTACATAAGACCGCAAGAATAGCCTGGAATAAGGAAAAGTGACTTTTGCTCGTGCGGAAGAAAATGTCGAGAAAAGACCTTCACCCAATAACACGAGCTTTTACCAAAAATACATTATTGCTATATATATATATGTTGGGTGTTAGGAAGGTCGATGCAAAGCGCTAAGGGGCGATAGGTCACCTCTTTAGGAATATATCCGACCTAGGTTACCCTAGTCCAAAGTCTAAGGATTTCGAGTTATCATGGTAAGTATGAATTGTAGAAAATTTCCTAAAATTAAGTACCAACTCGTTTACCTCTTATGTTAATGCTATTTTTTTTAAATACCATTATCATAAGAGGTTTTTTTATTTGTTGATAAGTTTTTAATCATTAAACACGTCCCACTTACAAGGAACATCCCTCAGGTGACACCCTTCGATTTTGTTGAAATTTGGATATGTTATAAAGCACCGAAAAGTAAGCGATACGTATTTTTTTTTATTGGCGGAAAAACGGTTTTAAGGGGTGAAACCACCCCTTAATATAAGGGTGGTTCACCCCTTGATTTTTTTGCAATGTCACTATAGTAGATTTTTCATTGCTTCGGATTGGAAGAATTTTCGTTTTTGTTTAATTAAAGTCGGTGGACTCCTTGTGTGTGGAACTGCTATATTACCCCTAGAGATGCCTTCTTTCGAGGGGTGGTTTCACCCCTTAAAACCGTTTTGCCGCCGACAAAAAAATGCGTATAGCTTACTTTTCGATGCTTTATAACATATCCAAATTTCAACAAAATCGAAAGATGTCACCTGAGGGATGTTCCTTGTCAGTGCAAAGTCTAAGGATTTCGAGTTATCGTGGTAAGTATAATTTTTGGAAAATTTCCCAAAATAAGGTACTAACTCGTTTACCTGTTATGTTAATGCTTTTTGTTTAATAGCATTATTGTTATAGGTATTTTTATTTTTAATAGCATTAAAATAAGAGGTATTTTTATTTTTTGACAAGTTTTTAATTATTCAACACGTTCGGTTTAGCTAGTTGCGTGGATACAGATTATTGTATTGCTGTTTGTCGGTTGAATACACATTAAGCTAAGGCGCAAATATGTTTTTAGTTAACAATTATGGCCTGTTTGAACATTACGAACGAGTTAGTACCTAGTTTTGGGAATTTTTCCCAAAATCATACTTACCATGATAACTCGAAATCCTTAGACTTTGGACTAAGTAACGTAGGCTAAATATGTTCCTAACGAAGTTACCTATCACCCCCTTAAGGCTTTGCATCGACCTTCCTAACACCCTACACACACACACATATATATATATATATAAATATATATATAAATATATATATATATATATATATATATATATATATATATATACAGTAGGTGAATTGATCTCTCTCTCTCTCTCTCTCTCTCTCTCTCTCTCTCTCTCTCTCTCTCTCTCTCTCTCTCTCTCTCTCTCTCTCTTTTACATCCGTATGCATTTCCGGTCCATGCCACTCTATCTCAACGGTCAAGGTTATAGGTCGACTTCACACTGAAGAATTTTGAAGATCACTTCGTATTTTTGAGCGTCAAACCTCAAAGATTTAAGAGCTGAACATACATTCATGAATACAGTCATTTTAAAAATTGGCGTGTTTTTATTTATATCTTTGGTTAGTATAACAATTCATTTCGCGGGAATAGCAACTTTGCTCCAAAACATGATTTCATAAAGCCGTTAACTATTGAAATGTTCTTTTTTTAATATGATTAAAAATAATATTATATGATCTACAAAAAAGGTCCGACGCTATTTTATGACAAGTTTAATAGTTCCGCCGAAAAAGTGAAGAAATTTCCAAGTTTATTACAAATTGGACTGTGGCCGTAAATAACTAATGAAAGAGTAGATTTATCATAAAACCTTTAGGTTTATCATAGGATACCTTTTTTATCGAGCGTTCAATTCCCTACGAAAATATGCCTTGAGTATTGTTGTGCGTCCATCCGTTGGAGATTTATAAAATTGAAAGTAGCAAGCAAAGTTTTCTTCGTGTTATTAGAATGGGAAATCGAAAATCGCTATTAGGAGCCTCTAAATATTAATATTACGGGCTCATATTTCAACAGACGTCTTATTTCACCTCACTACAACTACCGAATAGGAGAATTTCAACAAACAAAAAATAGTGGATTTTCGACAACAACCCTACACTGAGAAAAATGTATAGTCTTCTCAACCTTATTTGAACTATATTTTATATTTCCCTGAGGGGACAATGATGTTTTATAGCCATAGTTGATGCCAGAAGTATAGTGCTGCTTATTGATATTTTACCAGTTGCATGAATTATGGGCATATGTTAACCGCAACCAGCAATCTCACAAACATACGTTTATTCTTCAATGCTATATAATATAGTAGGTTTTCATAAAATGGCTATTCCCTGATACTGTCAAAAATTAACTTGTTCAAGATTCTAATAGTGAACTGAAATGTATATACATTGATTAAAAATATTGCCTGTGATTTGCGACGATGTTTATAGTGATTTGTACCATATTATAAGATACGACCTGCTATATGCGTATTTGGTGTGTTATTCAAGTGTTGGTACAAGGCATCAATGCCCGTCTACGAAATGCATAGAATATTTCATAAATCCAATATAAAATAAAATACGAAACTGAGAGTTCTACCTCGATCATTTTTTATTATAGTTCGCCATTCCCTGACCTCCTGCAATGATTTATTTCAAAGAAAATATTTCGCCTAATCGGAATCCAACTTAGAACCTAACTGCCTACCTTCTGCCAATCCTACGCACGCTGCCACTACGCCACCGAGTACTTTTGGCATCTTTAGCACAGATATGGCATAAGAGACAAAAGTAATTCCGGCTGTACTTCCGAATAGCTGTTACCTGCGATTTGGGTGAAATTTTTCTCAGATCTTTCTTGTGTAATATAAGTCACTGTTAAGGAACTACACCAGTGTGACACTTTCAAAAAATTGATTTTTTTTTTGCCTTTTTCGACAGTTTGTACTTTCAAGAATATGAAATGAGATTTTTATACTTTCAAGAATATGAAATGAGATTTTTCAAATTTGCTGACATTGTAACTCAAAGAGCAATTATCCGACTGACTTGAAATTTGAACTGAGTACTCTTGAATATATTTACTCTACAATAACGTAGGATATTTTCGATTGGATGAAAAATGACGATTTGGCATTGAAAAAAACGACCATTTTATAGGCAAGAAAACAGACTTATTTTTCATAACTACGCCATTTTGTTATATTTTGATATTTTTCGAAAATCCTACGTCATTGTACAGGAAATACCTTCCAGTTTAACGAGATTTTTTCCTTTTTCAGTTTCAGCTACTCAATCGGCCGAAATCATGTCAGCAGTGGAGGAACTTTTTTTTTGGTGCCTCCGAAGACAGCGCATAAGTCGCTTGGATCTCAATATTTTTCTATGAAAAAAATATGTAATATAGGTCAAATATAGCCAAATATATTTTTAATTTTCCGAAACGTTCAATTGAGTACAGTTCTTTCAAAAAATTCCCGAAAATCACCCAAGTTTTCAGCGTTCACACTGGTATGGCCCCTTAAATGGATTTTTGGCGCTCCGCAATAGTTTTGCACCATATAATAGTGATTTATACCATATTAAATGATACGACCCGTTAAATGCATAGTAATGCGTGTCCTACAAGTACAGAAGTTGAACTACAAGAAGTAGTGTTGAAGTGATATCCAATTTTTGGAATGCAAAAAATATACTATGTAACAGTTTGTGAGTCATGCGTAGTTCTTAAAACTGTGGTAAATATTCGGAAGTGGGGTTCCTGCTAGAATCAGGCTAATTTTTATTCTTATTTCTTTTAATGATCATAGGAGATGATACGAAGTAATATTATGACGGCGCACGACGTTGTTTTCTTCAAAAAAAATATTTAAAAATTTGGCTTGCATCTGCAGCGCAGATGCAAGCAGGGATCCTCATTGAAAATGAATGGCGGACTATTCCATGAGTGCATGGAATCGTGGGGTGCGTAGACTGGGGTGGGTACTTTACTGCATATCGTAAAATACCCACCAAAAAGCATATGGTTATTTTTTTCCGGAAACATTATGTGCCGTTACAATAATGATAAAGATGATGTTTGTTAACCATATTAAAGCATTTATACAAAAATTAGCATCATTCTAGCAGGAGCCCCACTTCCAAATATTCACCAAAACTATTAACCTGCGGTTGCTCGAACTGCAAATGCTTTACGTATTCACTATAAGTAAATTTTACTATAATTTTTTTCGAATAGTCACGTTTCATAAGGTCTTCTAAGTATTTATACTCGAAAAACGTCAATGTTAACCACGTGAATTATACAAACTTGAAACGAATAGTAGAAGTTTGACTGAACAAAACTTGACGTACAGTATACAACATCGGTATTTGTACGCCGATGTTTGTTATAGCAGTGAATTTACCATATCTATATTGTCGAGCCTTTTACAATAGTCAATAACCATTTCGGGGATAATAGATACTCAAACTCGCCACCTACATCGCATGTTTTAGTACACTTTTAGCTTATAATCGTGTTAACTCCATTATGATTGCGAGGTCAATAAACTACAGGGTATCCAATAGGAAATTGCTAAAACTAAATAAGTGTCTCTTCCCTCCATGAATTCAATAGGGGTCCCTTTTTCTAAGGCGCATACCTGAGGCCCCGCAGTTTTATTCCAGCCGTGATTGAAGCAAGTACGCGCGCGTCAAAATGAGTGAGCTCACCACGGAAGAAAAAGTATATCTTATTGAGTGCTTCTTCTCGGGGGGAAAAATTTATAGTAATGCGTATAGAGGGTTTCGTACTAAGTTTGGAACTCATAGATTTGCCAGCGAAAACACTCTGAAAAGGTAAGAATTTAATATTTATTCACATTCATTTGTCACACAACTTGTGTTTCAATTCAATTAAACTGCATTGAAGTAATTTTACGTTAATTTTTGTAGGATAATCGATAACTTCGTGAAGTATGGTACACTCCAGGACCGTAGACACGAGTTGCCAGGTCCATCTGTTGCGGTGACTACACCAGAGAAGATCAACGAAGTTGAGAATTATTTCAAACAAAATCCAAATGATTCGATTCGGAAAGCTGCTCAAGCATTAAAAATAACCAAATCATCATTACACAATATTATGAAATATTTTTTAAAGTTTCATCCGTATAAAATAAGCACTCATCAATTGTTAACTGAACATGCCATGACGAAACGCATCGAATTTTGTAACATTATTACGGGAATGTTTGAAGCCGAAGAACTTAACGAGAAATTGATTATTTATTCCGATGAAGCACATTTTTGGATGAATGGGTACGTAAACAAGCAAAATTACCGGTTTTGGGGAACGGAAAATCCCAACATATCGCTAGCGAAGTCCCTTCATCCACAGAAAGTAACGGCATGGGCAGTGATTTCAGTAAAAGGAATTTATTTGCAATTCTTGGAATCTACGGTAACAGAAGAGAGTTACAAACAGCTTTTGGAAACGAAATTCTTCCCTTGTGCAAAAAAGAGGGGACTGGTTAAAAATGTTTACTTCTTGCAAGATGGAGCGACGCCGTACCGGGCTCATGAGGTGTTTGAAGCTGTTCATCGCGTATATGGGACTCGAGTAATCGGTCTGGGGTCCCCTGAATTTGCTCAAGGCGGACTAGAATGGCCTCCGTACTCACCGGACCTGAACGCTTGTGATTTTTTCTTGTGGGGTTACATTGAAGATCATTGTTACGCTAAAAACCCCAGCACAGTAGAAGAACTGATCGCGGCCATCCAGAAAGTGGTTCGCGGCATTACGAACGATATGTTGGACACAGTTTTTCACAGTTTTCAAAAGAGAATTGATTTTTGTGCACAATCTAACGGCTCGCACTTCGAAAATATCTATCATTAATCACTGTACTTTTTCGTTCTTTTTATAAGATTTAAGAAATTGACATACAAAAGATTTGACTGGGTTTTATTTATGTGCGTTTAAAACTGCAGAGTTTTCTCTATTTCAAGCAATTTGACTTTTCTGATTCTGTGCACGTGTTTTTAAATGACAGCCGATTAGTTTCAGCAACTTCCTATTGGACACCCTGTACAACGAATTTTACCATTCCCTCTGTTACCATGGTCATTTATTGTAAATACCAAAGCTCCTATCAAAGCACAACGACTCGTTTATCACGGCACCAGGTGAAGAAAAAGCGCCATTCCCAAACCACCCTGCCTCTTGAGTGCCTATCGCCGACAAACTTCAAGCAACTTCTTTATACATTCCCTGTTTTCCCAATCTCGTCTCTTCGCGTGTCGATATCGTGCGGAAATGCAAAATAGGATGTCACGATGCATTTACTCGTACGCGCAAATAAGTTTGCCAATCCAATACGTTCGTGGAGTCGGGTTCGTGCCTAAGTGCAATATTTCTCGTCTCACGAGGCCCGCGCGCGCGCGCTCACGACGCGGTCCAGCCGTGGAAACATTTATTTTATAAGGTGAGAGAAGAAAAAAGGAATCACGAGAGAGCGGAGAAGCAATCGCGTGACGGTAGAAGAGTGTAACAAGAAATCACTTCGCGAAGGACAGTGTAGACGGAAAAAGGAACAAGTGTGTGTATGTGTGTATGTGAGTCCATGGGCAAAAGTGGAGAGGACACACTTGGGCGCCTCTCGGTGAAGTGGAAAGTTTTTCCCTCGTTGTACACTCGACGAGTGGAGAGATCTGGAGTGTATGTACGTGTATACGAGTACGCACGTAGAATATAGCACGAGATGAAGGACCACGAGAAATATATGATCGTGTGAGTGCCTTTCGGCTTGCGGAGCGAACCAGATAAATTCAAAGAGAATGGAGCTATGGGAGAGATCGGAACAACAAAAAAAATCCGGAAGTTCGTCAGTGGCCAGATTTCGAGTCGCGCCGGAAATTCTCGAAAGTGCAACCCTCGGGGAAGGAGGAGGTCACCGGCCAATATCAAAAATGCGAATTCTATGAAAATATCTTGTAATAATTTAAGGGGGATATACATGTAGATGGTCAAGGTCGAGGATTTAGAAGCTATGAATATTCCGTCGACCGTAGAAGACCTACACTATGGGCCTGGTATCGATGATTCCATGTAAGTTGACAAATTTCATGATTTATTCATTCCCAAATTTTCAAACGTGTTTTTCTCAAAACCACGTTTTTCAAATCGGTACCCAAAATTTCTCGAAAACCAATTAACCGAATGCCTTGAGGTTTTTCGTGCTTATTCTATACACTATTATCTAGTACTTGTCATAGGATTTTTTGTCCGTTACGTAGTTTTTGTTTTATAGGCAAAATAATAACTAATTTTTGGCCGAAAAATCACTAATTATGTTCAAACGTCCGCCATTTTGTCATAAATCGATATTTTCAAAATCGGCTATGACAACCCCCATGGAAATTTATATACGCAAAAATAGACTGCAAATTTATTTTATTAATAATTATAATATATGTGAAATGTATGCCATATATTGAAAATATATGTTGCATATACCCGTGCAGAAATTTTGGCAGGGTTACAGCTGGATTCTGACTTGTATCCCGGGCTCCCAGTCGGGATCTTGTCCGATATCGGATCAGATTCGAAGACTAAATGTAAGATCCGTAAACTGGATTCCATTAGGGATCCAGAACCGGATCCTTTAATGACTCTACATAGATTCCCCATGGAATCATTGAGGAATCTGGGAAGGATCACGGATGAATACAGGCTGAAATAAAATGTAAAAAATGGAATTATGACATGTTAAATTTATTATAAAAATAAATAACATTTATAAAGTTTTGGTGCATTAAACTATCAATAAAAAAAATTGTCCAAAGATTCAAATGGCAGATCGCGCTCATCGCGAGATTTTGATGGGAATGAAAAAAAATTCACATCAAAATCTGTGAATGCAAATGTATTGACAAGAAATTATAAATACAAAAAAATTCACAAAATTAGTTGTGAATTTTTTCGTATTTAAGACAAATTAAAATCAAATTCAAAATGATTAGATTAAAATTTGCGCCAAAAGTGAGTTCGTACGTATTTTGAGAGAAAACATTGCCTCGAGGTAAAGACATTTTTGCACATAACTTTTTGTGCGAACATTTCTTTGCCTCAACTTTGAGTTTTCTCTCAAAATACGTTTACACTTGTGGTGTAAATTTTAATATAACTGTCGTGAATTCGATTTTTATTTTCTTCCACTTGAGGAAATTCACAACTCATTTTGTGATTTTTTTCATATTTATAATGTAATATTTGAAACTCACAACTTTTTTTGCAAAAATTTGTTTGCCTCGACGAAATGTTTTCTCTCGAAATACGTAAGAACTCACGGTTGGTGTAAATTTTAATCTAATCATTGTGAATTTGATTTTAATTTGTCTTAAATACAAACAGAGACTTATTCCCCAAAACCGGTATCCCGGTTAGAATCCAACTTGCATCAGTATCGGAATATGTACGACGACGATGGCATAATATTGAAAATTTTGGCATCACGTGTATTTTCGGTATTGCTATGTAATTCCTATCTGTAGATAGGAATTTTATAGATAGGAATCTATAGACAGAAATTCCTATCTATAGATAGGAATTCCATAGTAATACAGAAAATACACGTGACGCCAAAATTTTCAAAATGATGCCATCGTCGTCGTACATATGCCAATACTGATGCAAGTTGGATTCTAACCGGGATACCGGTTTTAGGGAATCCATGACAAATCCTGATCGGGATTTGATCGGACATAGGGTATCCCGGTCAAAATTTCTGCACGGGTATGTGCCAAATTCTAATTTTCGTAACGTTTTTATATATGAGATGTATATGCGTGGCATATCTGTATACAGTGTTTATATGTAATAGTGTGCTTTAACTGCAAGTTGAGTTTTTTTTAGTTTAAGTTTTAGGTTTTATTAAGTTTAACTGTAATAGTGTTTATACAAAGCGTATATTTCTTGTCAGGAATATGTATAGAAAATGTATGCGTCATATATGACGCATAAATGACACATACATGAGTCATATATGACGCATACATTTTTGATATATTTTTATGACAAAAAAATAGATTGAAAATATATCGAAAATAGATGCGTCGTATAAGCCTCATATATGCATCATATATAGTGTTTATACGTAGCATATATTGTTTGGTCAGAAAAATATATCGAAAATATATGGGTCATATATGCGTCATATATTTGGTGCATATTATACTGAATATATACGTATTATTCTATTTTTCGTCACTTATATGCGACCGATATATATATATATATATGTAGCATATATTTCCTGCATATATTTTACATACATAAATTTTCATGGGGGAAGTACTAGATTATAGTGTCTAATTTAATAATCTTCTTGGTTTTTTTTTTCAGATGATTTTTGAAGAAACGCCAATGGGTACGGTATACACAGATTTTTTTACGACGCTCCAAAAATCATGCAATATCCTTGTATATTTTTGATATTTTTAAATAAAGAAAATTAAACATATTTTTGAATGTATATACTTTTAGATAATTAAACCCCAATCCGAAATTTTAAATAATTTTCCTTGAAAAAATGCACAAAAATGACATTTTTCCGGCTCCTAGGTGTATATCTCACCGTAAAGATTTTATTTTTGTGAGTGCTAAAAGCTCTGGGCAATACGAGCTGCCCCAACGCTACCATCGTACAGTCGTGCTATCACTAAAAAACCCCGTAATCAGAAAAAATTAGAAGGCCAGTTTTTTGACAGGTGATTCTGTAGGTGCCGTGGGTGCTAAATCCAAGTTTAAATAAAAATCGGGGTACAGAGATTTTTTAAGGGATGAAGGGGATGGGGGTGGATTGATGGCAAACTACAACCCCTACGAGGTCGGCGGCGTGAGACAAAATGTTCAGAAAAATCCGGGCTTCAGTTTTGCCCACAGCGCCGAAGTCGTGGCAGTTCATTTTGGGGGTGAAAAAATGGGGTGAAATTTTGAAAAATCAGTTTTAGCTCAATAACTCTTTAGGATCAATTCATACACTTTTTCTTCAAATGGGAACGTTGTAGCCCTTGAAAAGACGCGATCGAGTATTTGATCATCACTTTCCAATAATATCTTCACCCCCTAAAAAATTGTTGGAACATAAATAAAAACAATTGTTTAATGAATGACTCGAAAACAATCGATTTATCGGGTATGGTTTAAATGTACGAAATGTAGAGAATGATTTTATCCATATTTTCGTTTGTATGGACCACCCTTGATTTTTGCTTTTTCCAACCCCTCGGAGGTTGAAAATGCAATTCTGGGAAAACTATTGACCGCACGAATTCGCCGTCCTGGAATAATTTGTAGCTTGAAACCTCAGCTATATTTTTGTCCACAGCGCCAAACTTGTATCTCTTCATTTTCCGTCAATAGTTTTCCCAGAATTTCATTTTGAATTTTCAACCCCCGAGAGGGGTTGGAAAAAGCGAAATTCAAGGGTGATCTATAGGAACGAAAATAGAGAGAAGATTATTCTCTACATTTCGTACATTTAAACTACCCCCGAAACATCGATTGTTTTTGAGTTATTCAATAAACAATTTTTTTTTATATTTCTATAATTTTTTTGGGGTTGAATAAACTACCGGAGAGGGATGATCGAATACTCGATCGACGCGTCTTTTCAAGGGGTACAACGTTCGAATTTGATAAAAAATTGTATGCATTTTTCTTAAAGAGTTATCGAATTAAAAAGGCAAAAAAAGGCAAGAGCAAAGTATGTATGAGAAAATTTGCAAAAATCGATGGTCCGTCTTTGAAATAGTGCGAAAAATAAAAAGAAAATGTATATCATAGGAACTCCATGAATCAAACGGCATTTTGAAGAGAAAATGATTACGAAGAAAATGCGCACAAAGCAGAGTTGGAATTGCGAAGCCATAGTAAATTATCGTCAATTCTGGGAAGCCACTTACCTACTTATGGCCAAAGTCGAAAAAGAATTTTGATCTTTAATATTTTTTTTATATCGATGTGATTTCACCCCCTGAACACGAATTTACCATTTATTTTCCCCAAAATCTTTAATTTTCATTAAAAATCATTAAAAGTGTTGTGTTACTCGTTTTTCGCGTTTAGCGGTCGAATTTATATGCTTTCGACAAAAACCCGTTAACTTTCATAATCGGCCGAAAATGTCACACTAGGAAGTCTGTCAAATTCGTTAAAATGTCGAAAAAAAATCTGCTTACCTGTATTTGACAGACGACTTCGCCGTAGGGCCAGCAGCCGTACACAGCCGGCAGAAATCCGAACGGTGTAACGAGGACGCCGATTGCTAGATCGTTGCTGGCGAGGCTCGTCAAGAGGTACTTAGGCTGTAATGATAGAAAAACAACCCAAATTTATCATCGATCAATAATCCCACACCCCTCTTCCTCAAACCGAAGAAGTGTCAGATTTGTGCATTTTTTTTAAACATTATTTTTAGTAAAAAAATGATTTTTAGTTAAAAAAAATGATTTTTAGTAAAAAAAATGATTTTTAGTAAAAAAAATGATTTTTAGTAAAAAAAATGATGTTGAGTAAAAAAAAAAGATTTTTAGTTAAAAAAAATGATTTTTAGTAAAAAAAAATGATTTTTAGTATAAAAAATGATTTTTAGTATAAAAAATGATTTTTAGTAAAAAAAAAATAATTTTTAGTAAAAAAATGATTTTCAGTAAAAAAAAATGATTTTTAGTAAAAAATCTTTTTTGTAAAAACCAATAACTTCTGTCACAAGTATCTTCTTTTTCCAATACGACAAAACTATTTTCTTCGCGAAATTGGGATAAATTTGTTTGCGGACTTGGGAGGCGATCGCTCTTGCGTAACGGCGTTTTCGAGAGGTGCCTCGGGAGGTCATGAAATCTCGTCGTGCTCCAATCTCTCCAGCTTATTCGCGAGGCACCTAGCATCGACTCGATAAGGGATGTTTCGCAGCCTCCGGGTGGAAGACGCTACCGTTTTCTCCTCGCGTTGTTCGTATCGGCCTGTTTAGTAAGCTGTTTGCGATATTTGCATATTCATGAGTGTAGCAGCGGGGCAGCCGTTTGGCTCGAATGAGTGAGGCTGCGTGCGAAAACGATTTTATAAACATGGACTTACATAAACACTCAGGTAAACGCGAGTCCGTATAAATTTACGGTAAATACGTAACACTTGTTTTGAATATTTGTCAACCTCATTGATTATTTGTTTGTTTTTGTTTATTTGCAGCCAATCGAATCGTTCATCGCATCTTAGTGTGACGATTATCATACCTAAAAGCCATCGAAACATGTCTAATCGTAAGTATGCCAAATTAAAATAATTATTCAATTATTCAATTATCATTATATAATAATAAATTACATGATACTTTGTTTTATATATTATTCAACTCTTTAAATATTATATATTCAGTTGTGACTATATAATCGATTGTATTATTATTATTATTTCACCTAAAAGCCATCGACACACGCTTGATCGTATGGGTGTCCAATTTAAATAATGTGAAAATTATTATTATTCAATTATTCAATTATTATAATTCAATTATTTAATTATTGTTGTACAATTATTCCACTATTTAATATTCAATTATTACGATATATGAGTATTATTCAATGCAAAAGTTCTCATTCTAACCGAAACATACCCAAAAGTTTCATTTTTATTATTCAATTATTCAATTTTTATTATTCAATTATTCAATCATTATTATGCAATTTGTCAATTACCATTATTCAATTACTATTAAGCTATTATTCCATTATTTGACATTTAATTATTACGAGGTATATGACTATTATTCAATGCAAAAGTTTCGATCCCTAATCTCACCTGTGCGTGAATGTACTGGCTATAACGGCGACTATTGATGACGCAGATGACGAGAAGATTGGCAAAGAGTATAAGAGTAATTTTTTTTCATTTGTCATTCAATTATTTAATATTACATATTCAGTTGTGACTATATAATTGATTGTATTATTAATATTATTTCACCTAAAGGCATCGGGACACACGCTTAATCGTATGTGTGCCGAATTAAAATAATGTTCAAATTATTCTTACACAATTATTTAATGTTTGTTAGTCAATTATTCAATCATTATCATGCAATTATGCAATTATTCCATTATTTAATATTCAATTATTAAGATATATGAGTATTATTCAATGCAAAAGTTCTCATCCTAACCCAAACAATGCCAAAAATTTCATTTTTATTATTCAATTATTCAATTATTCAATTATTCCATTATTTAGTGTTCAATTATTACAATATATATGAGTATTATTCAATGCAAAAGTTCTCATCCCTAATCTCACCTGTACGTGAATGTACGTGCTGTAACGACGACTATTGATGACGCAGATGACGAGAAGATTGACAAAGAGTATGAGAGTAATTTTTTGATTTATCATTCAATTATTTAAATATTATATATTGTGTTGTGACTATATAATTGATTGTGTTATTATCACCTAAAAGCCATCACCTAAAAGCCATCGACACACGCTTAATCGTATGTGCGCCGAATTTAAATAATGTTCAAAGTATCCTTATTCAATTATTTAATTTTCATTGGTCAATTATTCAATTATTTAATATTCAATTATTACGATATATGAGTATTATTCAATAAAAAAACTTGTCATCCTAACCCAAACAAACCCAAAAATTTCAATTGCATTATTCAATTATTCAATCGTTATTATGCAATTATTCAATTATAATTATTCAATTATTACGATATATATATGAGTATCATTCACAAGGAACATCCCTCAGGTAACACCCTTCGATTTTTTCGAAATTTGGATATGTTATAAAGCACCCATAAGAAAGCGATACGTATTTTTTTTATCGGCGGAAAAACGGTTTTAAGGGGTGAAACGAACCCTCGAAAATAGGGGTGTTTTTCGTTTTTCGTCGATAACGTGATCGTTCTCATCTCCAATGTATAGTGCACAAAGAAAATAAACATTGTTGCAATTTGAATATTTTTAATATCTCGTACCGTTAAAACGTTATCGACGAAAAAGGAAAAACATTCCCATTTTTGAGGGTGCGTTTCAGCCCTAAAAATCATTATTTCCGCCGATAAAAGAAAATACGTATCGCCTACTTTTCGGTGCTTTATAACATATCAAAATTTAAACAAAATCAAAGGGTGTCACCTGAGGGATGTTCCTTGTCAGTGCAAAAGTTCTCATCCCCAATCTCACCTGTGCGTGAATGTACTTGCTGTAGCGTCGACTATTGACGACGCAGATGACGAGAAGATTGGCAAAGAGTATTCCGACGCTGAGCATCAGTATGAGGGCGGCGCGCAAAAGTTCCCCAGGTCCCGGTGTGGTCCAAAGCATTTTCGTCGAGCCGTCGGGCCAGCAGCTACTGTTATTGAGAGCCGGTGGCACCAGAGTCGGCGTTTGATGTTCCAACATCATAAACGAATACGTGATCGCGGCGTTACCGGCGAGGATCGCGAAACGACCCTCTCTCCCTTCAGACCTTGACCTTCTCTCGTTCTCCTTCGATCTTCGAGTTCCGTTTCTCCCGGAACTGCGAGCTTCGAGCTTTTGTTTGTTCGCTAAGACGACGATTTGCGGCTTTCGTTGCAAAATTTCGATCGGCAAATTCGGCGTGCGGCGCTTCGGTCGGTATTGCCGGATGCTCGAACGTTCACGACGAGCTGAGCGGCAACCGGCGCTTTCATCGTCCCTGACGACGGTCTCGGTATCATCAATGCACTCGACATTATCGGCAGCGGAGCGAAGAGACGCTGGGTCCGAAAGTTCCAGATGTCGGATGAATGACGTGTTGGCAATTTTTGGTTTAGCAGAATGTGGCTCAGCACCCCTTAAATTCCTTGGTTCCCACTGTCAGGCAGTCGCGTCCACCCACGCCGACGATTATACTCGCCTGTCGTCAGGAACAGTGGAAGGTTTGTCCGCGTCTGGGGACCCTCAGACGCTCACTAAGCTTCATCCTTCCGGAACCACGGGCGAGACGCACCTGGAACTAAATGGGAAAAAACAAAAGCCCATTGATTCAAGCGCTTGGTAGGGTCGTTTCACATTTTTACCATTGTTTTCTTACATTTTTGTTGTTTTTTTGCATGTCACAAAATAATGAGGGATTCTTCGCGCCCATTCAGCAAAGACGTTATAATGCCGCACGCCGGAAACACACTTAGAATGAAATGCCTGCTCGGTAAGCACGGCTCTTACCGAGCAGGATCCAGAAAGCCTCATCGTACCTGCCACCGGTGCACCAGTAGACCCGCCCGCCCTCTCGCTCTTCCTAATGGCATTAAATCCTAAATTGCTCGCTGGTTTAATTCGGGCGTTAATCGGTCGAGACAGCGACAACGGTACCGGAGAACTTTCAGGGACATGCACACACTCGCAAACGTTCGAACACACGCGACGTATCGCGCAAAGTCCTCTTTCCCGTGTCTTGTAAGCTACGGGTGCCGTTATACGTCGAGGAGAGTAGGTTTAATATCACGCTCGAGTAGGACGAGTTACCTACCATAATGCAAAATTTACAGGGATAACGAGATACTTCTCTCGTGCGCAACGACTTCATCCTGACCGAGCAACACTTGTAATCACCCCCTTGAGGTGTACACATGGGGCTCAAGATCATAGGGGATAATGAGGGTGAATCGGTTACTCCAATGACCCCGGGACGTGTTATTCGTATACTGTGGGTTTATAGGTGAAAAAAAAAATTACTGGTGTATTCGTACGCTGAGAGAAAAGTCCATGGATTTACGAGAAATGCGGATGGGAAAAGAGGGGGTTGTAAAATTCGTTATAGTTTATTGACACCGCGATCATAATATGGGCAAGGGGAAAGGCCACAGTAGAATTTTCAAAAAATCGATTTGTTTTCGCTTAAAGCGTTAGCCACAATCCAAGGTTAAATTCAATAAAAAAATACATGTTATTGTTTACACTATACTGAGTATTTACGAATTTTTTTAACTTTTTTCACCACAAAATATCAGAGAAAAAAAATAGTTTAATGAATGTAATTTAACGTGCGGTTGGATGGGCAAGCCTTTCACACTGAAGGTTATGTAATTTTTATTGTTATTTAGCACCAAGATAAACCATTTCTAACAACGGATTAGCACAAAATGAACCTTTGTGAACTTTTAGAAAAAAAATCCTCATCTTGCCCATCGTAAACCATGGGCCAATAATCTCGTGACGTTAATATGAATAGGCATAATTATGAATTACCCAAAATTTCATTGTGAATTGTATGAAACATTCGTTGTCGTAGTTTTTTCATAATAATCGTCGATAATGTTATGCTTTTTCTAGTTGGTAGCAACACAAAAGTTTTTCTACTTTACGTAATAAAAATGTTAAAATGCATAATTTTGCCCTTTAATTATATATTTGAAAAAATTAGCATGTATAGAATAAATCTGTACCTCGAGTGCATTTTTTTGAGGTTCATTGAAAAAAAAATGAATAAACCGTCATTTGACTCAACTGAATCGCTCCATCCTCCTTGAACGGTGCTTTATCATCATGAGAATAAGTTACTATTCGATTTATAGCAAGACATTTTTTTGACGATGCGTTTTTCTCGAAACAGCTTTTTTTCCAATTGGCGTGGAAAATAACTTCAACAATTTTCACTCGATTTACTTCAAATTTAAAAGTTATGTTCCTAATTGCATTTTACAGACAAGTACGTACGGAATTTTCTGATTGATCAAAAACTTTTCACTTTGTGAGCAGTTTTATAAGAAATTGTTCACTGAAAATTCTTTCAAATACCTGCAACTCAATCCAAATACCTACAATTCATGAATAAAACAATATTTTTTAAATTCCGTACGTACTTCTCTAGATATTCTAATGTAAATTGACGAGAATTTTTGTCTTTTGTTCTAGGTAAAAAATTGTGGATGTTGAATGTCACCCCGCGAAGCGCCTAAAAAAAGATAACAAAAGAAAATATTAGTAGTCGGCCATTTTGTGCATCGAAAAAAAAAATATACATTTTTTCTAACAGCTTGATATTCATACTAACAAGGAACATCACTTTGGTGTCCTTCTCCGATTTTGTTGAAACTTTTTTATGTGGAAGAGTTTCAAAAACTAAGAGACGCGGATTTTTTTTATCGGCGGAAAACCGGTTTTAAGGGGTGAAACGCACCCTCAAGAACAGGGATGTTTTTCGTCGATAACGTTTTAACGGTACGAGATATCAAAAAATTTCAAATTGCAACAATGTTTATTTTTTTGTCTACTATGCATTGGAGATGAGAACGATAACGTTATCGACGAAAAACGAAAAACACCCCTATTTTCGAGGGTGCGTTTCACCCCTTAAAACCGTTTTTCTGCCGATAAAAAAAATACGTGTCTCTTAGATTTGGATACTCTTCCACGTAAAAAAGTTTCAACAAAATCGGAGGAGGACACCAAAGTGATATTCCTTGTAAATAGATGTGTAATTAATTTTATGAGTGAATCACTTTTTTATACATAAAAAGTGTTAAATTCACATATGATTTTATACTCGTTACTGTGGCCTCACCCCTTAATTTGAGTGGCGCGTTTGACTATCTATTATCCCCGAAATTATTATTTACTATTGTAAAAGACTCGACGATATAGATAGGATAAATTCACTGCTATAAAAAAATCGGGGTACAATTACTAATGTTGTATACTGCACGTCAAGCTTTGATCAGTCAAACTGCTATTCTTTTCAAGTTTGTACAATTCCTATGGTTAACATTGAAGTTTTTCGAGTATAATTTGATAGACCTTATGAAAAATAACTATTCGAAAAAAATCATAGTAAAAGTTACTTTTAGCGAAGATGTAAATTATTTGCAGTTCGAGCAACTGCAGCTTAATAGTCTTAAAAACTACGCATTTTTTACACTCTGTTACATAGTATATTTGTTGCATTGCAAAAATAGGATATCAGTTTAACGGCGGGGTAAAGTTGATTCGGCGAAAAAAGGCATGTTTTTAAGATTTTTTTTGGCGTAACGAATAGTGTTCGTTTATTGAAAAATTTACATATAATAAAGTAACATTTGAACAACATTCTCCTAAATTTGCATTGCAAAATATTCAAAATTGAGCGAGTGAAAATTAAACCCCGGAGGCGCCTCGAAAAAAGTTGGTTTGCGGTGTGCACCATAACTCGCAACAGAATCATTTGAAACAAAAAAATCAAAATGCATTTGTTAAAGGAGATGTTTCTCGAGGTAATGAAGGGAGGATTTTTTTTTTTCGATTTTTCGATTTTTCGTAGCACTTGGGAGCCAAAAACCCGATTTTCGCTAAAAAAAATCGGCTAATTTGTTGTTGAAAAATTAGTAATTGTTAAAAAAAAACAAAAAAGCTCTCGACAATACCTGGTGAATTATGTGAAGAAGTACTGTGCAAAATTTCAAAGCGATTGGTCCAGTAGATTTTGAGTTATCGTGCACACGGACTTCAAATATGACAAGTCTCAGAAAAACGGTTTGAAAAACGCAGAAGAGAAGAGAACGGCATGGAGCAATAGACGCTCAAATACTCATAACTTCGTCAATTTTACTCCGATCGACTTGAAATTTTAACACAATATTCTTGATATATTATGCATTCATTTAAAATTTTTTAAAAAAATGAAAAAAAAAATTAAATACTTTACCCCGCCCTTAACACTACTTCTTGTAGTTCACTTTCTGTGGTTGTAGGACACACATTACTATGCACAGGATGTCAGGGAATGGCGAAATATAATAAAAAATCATCGGGACAGAACTCTCAGTTGCGTATTTTATTTTATTTTGGATTTATGAAATATTGTATGCATTTAGTAAATGGGCATTGATGCCTTGTACCAAGACTTGAATAACACACCAAATACGCATATAGCAGATCGTATCTTATAATACGGTACAAATCACTATAAACATCGTCGCAAATCACAGGCAACATTTTTAATTAATGTATATATATTTCAGTTCACTATTAGAATCTTGAGGAAGTACATTTTTGATAGTTTCAGGGAATATCCATTTTATGAAAACCTACTATATACCATTATATACCATACTACTATATACCATTAGATACCAACCTACTATATACCATTATATACATATACCTACTATATACTATTGAAGAATAAACGTATGTTCGTAAGATTGGTGGTTGCGGTTAACACATGTCCATAATTCACGCAACTGGTAAAATATCAATAAGCAGTACTATACTTTTGGCGATAACTATGGCTATAAAACAATATTGCCCCCTCAGCGAAATATAAAACATAGTTGAAATATGGTTGAGAACCTTAAATTTTTTGGAGTAGCCATTAATTTTTTAGGCCCATTAATTTTTTGGCGTCGTGCACTATGTACTTTTACTATGCTCTCAGTGTACACCGACAATTCAATTTTAAAAAATAATTAATCCCCAAAAATAATGAGCGAACACTCGGAGGGTAGCTTGGAATTAATGAGCGATTTGTATTGTAGTAAAAAAACAGCCACTTCCGGTACAGCATTGTATGAGGAAAATGTCCACCCGCATTTACGAGGTTGCGGCAATACTCCGCAGAGCTGTACGTGTATGAGGCGAGAATATTTTACAGCCGAAATTCCAGCGTCGTTAAATCTTGGCGGTGGCTTTCGCCGGCTAATGATGATTAATTTATCGTAATTTATTTTTCCCTCGGTTTAATTCACTGAGAGTTCCGCTGGTCGTTATTCCACGTCATCGCCGACACCGAGCTCACGTAGCTGAGAATTCGCCCGGAATATTGGATAACACGTATGGCTCCATGTGTATTCGTTCCCCTGTACGTACGAGGGACGAAAAATGAATGGATAAAAAACAACAATCGCGTGAACGTTGACGAATTTTTTTTTTCGTACGCACGATGGACCGAGCTTTGATCATTTTCGACGTAGATGTGCCTTCGTGCGCATGATTAATCATCGAAATATAACAACCATTTTTCAATTATCACGCGCGGGTAAATATACAAAAAAAAATGTTATTCGCGAAAAGTGATCGTCGCCTTGCAACGAAATAATATGAATTTATAATAAAAATATTAATTTCTGACAATTCTCATTGGCAGTATAGAACCTTTCTTTTCTATTGAATTTTCCGAATATCATAAGTATCAATGTAAAGAAAAAAAAGAGAATTAAAAAAAAACATAATTCTGTAACAATAAAATTTCGTTCTTGTTATCAAAGAATGATGTTTTCTAAATATTATTTCTATATTTTGTTCCCCAACTTTTATTTTTTTAATTTTCTTTTCTAAATTTTCGTTTCTAAACTTTCTTTTCGAAAATTCACTCGGTCAGAGTCAAATGAATTGACGAAAAAACAAGCAAAAACAAAAAATATATCGCCGGTGGACAAACAACTATACGAAATCGGGGCCTTCCGATAAGAGACGTACATTCCGACGATAGGCCGTCGAAAAAAAACACCCCTAAGGATGGAATAGATAGAGAATGGAAAAGAAGAAAGTGGAGCAAGAATGTGTGCGGGTCGTTATGGAGGATCACGCAGAACTGCTGAACGACGAAAGTCAGTATCGAGATAAAATTCATTGCCTATATATATATATATATATATATATATATATGTGTGTATATATATATATATATATATATATATATATATATATATATATGTGTGTGTGTGTGTGTGTGTGTGTGTGTGTGTGTGTGTGTGTGTGTGTGTGTGTGTGTGTGTGTGTGTGTGTGTATATATATATATATATATATAGGCACAAAGAGATTCGACCAACCAACGATGGCTCAGCGATATCCGACGAGTAACCGACCGAGGTTGAAAAAAACTTTGTCTCTGCTGTAATTTGTACATTACAAAAATAACAATAAAAAGTAAAAGGTTTGAAAAGTCGAAATGAAAGATTTTTGGGAACCGGAAATGTTTACAGAGGTATTTGAGGTCGAGCCCAGCTTCTCTTTCGACCTTTACATTTTAAAGGTGACCTATTTTGATCCTGTACTTGAAAAATGTGGATGCATAAAAATTAAAAATTACCTTACCCATGAATATCTACGGAACGTTAAGTTTTCAGTCAATCCCCCTCAAACTCAATGCCATCTGAGTCCCTTTACTTTCCGAGTGCCAAAATACGTCCTTGCGGATTTTTGCGTACGATACCCTTCCCAATTGAGCCCTTTTTTTATCACTCTAAGGTCTCAGAAGTGTTGGCCTTCTGCTGAATGGTTGATGCGCGAGCCGGTGTCATGCACAACGCTGCTTCACTCGAAGAACCGCCGAAGTCGAACTTTGAGCACTCATCCAACAGTGTCGGTATAAGGGATATATTTATATCCTTTGAAGGAATATTACATTTTGGAAGAGACCCTGGAAGAGTCCCTTATATAAACATAAGATTTTGGGCCCGGACAGCTCTGGAGGAGCCGGTGTAAGTTAAACAATTTTAAGGACTGCCTTCAGAACATAAATACAATGGAGAAGCTGAGCCCGTTGTATTTGTATTGGGGGCAGCGCTCACAATTATATTTACTTGGATATAATATAATTTGTTTTACTATAATATCTTTTTTAGTTACTTAATTCATGTTCAATTATCTATAGATATATTATTGTATATATATATATATATATATATATATATATGTGTGTGTGTATATATATATATATATATATATATATATATATATGTATGTATGTATGTATATGTATACATATATATGTGTGTGTATATATATATATATATATATATATATATATATATATATATATATTATGACGGGGATTATTTTTTCTTACCATGAAACCGAGAACGTGAATACGAGAGCTAGATGCGGGAACCGTCACCTTCGGCCGTCCACCCCGCGTGAGTGCATCCGCAATACCCGGGGCGCCAGAGAATTTTGTTTCACCGGATTTCTCAACCGGTATGCCCTGGGGGCCAAGGGGGTCCGCCCTGACCCACCATCGGAGCTGGAGGACTCCGCGGTTTTTGTTTCACCGGAATCCTAACCGGTATGACCTGGGAGTCGGGAGACCTCCCCTGATTTTTGTTTCGCCGGAATCATAACCGGACTATCTGGATGCACTTACCCGGGGGGGGGGGGGGGGGGGGGCGGTTGCGGTGAAGCACGGCCGCTCAGGCTGTGAGTCATGGTAGAGGGGTCGGGATTCACCGGGAGTAGCGTACGAGATGCCAGATACGCGGGAACCAAAAATAAAGTTAACATAAAATAAAGTATTTTTTTTTTGTTTTGGCGAGAGCTGATTTTCTTGCAAATCACGAGAACTTATCTCCGCCCGGAAGGACTCGCCTTCCGGGTACGGGACCTCGAACAGGACCCGTGGACGAACACGTCCGTCTCACACGGCGTCAGGAGCAGAACTCTCCGACGGACCTCGTCCGAGAGCAAAATCGGTCGCCAACTATACCTCGCGCGGCAAAGGCCAGCGAGCGAGACCGTTGTCGAGCGCGATTATCGAAAAAAATGTAAATACGCTCGCGCGCCCACCTCACGCGAGAACGCAGCTTCGAGCGAGAACATTTTCTTATAATATTCGTGAGCTGAAATATTATTTCGGGAGCTAGAATATTCTGGAAGAATATTCCTTTCGGAATCTGTATTTCCTGCCCGAGTACCCCGCAAGCGGAACGGTAACAGATCGGGACCTTTCCTCCTAGGTAACATGGAGGCTCTCGGGCATCGCATCCCCGGGTCACCATGCGAGAGCGGGCAAAGCTTCTCTCTAGAAGCGCGGCGCGGAGGTCTCCCGCCTCCGCCCGTAACCCCAACGGCCCGCTCTTCAGCACGATGCACCACTGCGGTGGGGCGCCGGCATCTCAGCCGGGCGTGCACCGATTCCCCGAAAGCCTCGTTGGGTGCGTCCCTCGGTCGGGATTGCTCGGTACGTTGAGCGACACGCCGCTCGAACGAGTTTCGCACGCCAACCTCACCAAAAACCAACAACAAAACCTAAACCTAAAACGTTACAAAAACGACCGTACTGGAGGAAAGGCCCGTAACATACACGGAGGGGTCGTAACCCGGGCATCGAGAGCACGACTAAATCGTCGGTAGCCTTTCTGTGACGTGACTTAAAAAATCACGTCACAATATATATATATACAGGGTGTCCCATTTTAATCTTACACCTGAATTTTCTCAAAAAATATTGCTCGGACGAACTATTGTGTGGAACAAAACTTCTAGGGATTGAAGGGGGACGTTTGAAAAAAATTTATTTGAGGAGCCAAAATTCCAAATGGCGGCGTTACAAAGGCTGACATGTTTTTTTCAAACGGAAACATAACTTTTTTTTATTGCCAAAAAATTTGTCAGCTGAAAACTAAAAACTTTTGTTGAAAAATTTTTTTGATAAAGTTCATAGTTTTCACGTGAGAACATCATTTTCAATTATTTCAGATGTATCCAGGATTTTTGTGTGTGTGTGTGTGTGTGTGTGTGGGCGCGCAATGTCTCACGGCAAGCCGCTCAACGTTGTATTTTCGAATGTATGACCACTTGAACAAAAAAAGAATCGAATTTTGTGTTGAAATTTTTTTTTTTTTTTTTTTTCAAATTTGGACGACATTTCATGAGAAAATTTTGGAGGAAAATCGATGAAAAATAGTTTTTTTCCATTTTAATAGCGTTTGTGCCATTTTCAGGCCCAAAAACGTGTTTCTTTAAATCCTCGACGAACTTTGATCACGATGGGTAGAAAAACACACACACACACACACACACACAAATCCTGGATACATCTGAAATAATTGAAAATGATGTTCTCACTTGAAAACTATGACCTTTATCAAAAAACTTTTTCAACAAAAGTTTTTAGTTTTGAGCTGACAAATTTTTTGGCAATAAAAAAAGTTATGTTTCCGTTTGAAAAAAACATGCTAGCCTTTGTAACGCCGCCATTTTGAATTTTGGCTCCTCAAATAAATTTTTTTCAAACGTCCCCCTTCAATCCCTAGAAGTTTTGTTCCACACAACATTTCGTCCGAGCAATATTTTTCGAGAAAATTCAGGTGTAAGATTAAAATGGGACACCCTGTATACATATACCAGGTGTCCCATTTTAATCTTACACCGGATTTATCTCGAAAAATGGTGCTTCGATCCAGTATTGAGTATAATAGAAACTTTTAGGGTTCAATGGGGGACGTTCGAACAAAATAAATCTTTATTGCTCCCAAATCCAAACTGGCGACGTTGAGATGGCCAACATGTTTTTTTTTTTTTTTTTTTTCATGGAACCATAAATTTATTTCTTCATCACAACATTTATCAGCCCAAAATGAGCAACTTTTGCGGGAAAAGTTTTTTGATAACGTTCATAATTTTTAGGTTAGAATACCATTTTACTATTTTAGCGCTGTCCAGAATGTACCACAAGGAGGTAGTCTTCAACATCTCTGGTGTAAGTGTGCGCGTGCGCGTGTGCGTGCGCGCGGGTGAGTTTGTTTGCGTTGGTTTGAGTACGTTCAATAACCCAAACAATCCCATACCAGCGCAAACCAACCCAAACAAAATCACACTTACACGAGGGATGTTGAAGACTTTGCCTCCTCGTGGTGCAGTCTGGATAGCGCTAAAATAGTAAAAAGTGTTATTCTAACCTAAAAATTATGCACGTTATCAAAAAACTTTCCTACAAAAGTTGTTAGTTTTGGCCTGATAAATGTTTTGGGAAACAAAAGTGCATGATGTCATGTAAAAATTCACGTTGGCCGTCTTAACGTCGCCATTTTGAATTTTGGACCAAAACATATTTGTTTGAAACGTCCCCCTTGGAATCCTGAAAGTTTCACTACGCTCAATACTTTAAGGGAACAGTATTTTTCGAGATAAATCAGATGTAAGATTAAAATGGGACAAAACGCATTAAGAATAAAGAGCCTACATATGAGTCACGAATAATGAGGGGTAATTTATAATCTTGGGAGATTGCACAGTTGCGCGCAAGTGCCCCAGACTGACGAATTTGTCCCCTCCCGAGCAGCAATGATAATCTCCGCGATTTTTTTGAGGATTTTTAAAAAGATATGAATATAAAAGTTGTTGGGCTTGATAAATAAAGTCTTGAAGTACATAAAAAAGAACATTTTAATTCATTTTTTATTACAAAAACTATAGTTGAACGTAACGCCTCAAAAATAGGTGGGCTAGGTAGCTCCATCACAACTGGGCAACGGCTTGTCTGAAACAAAAAAATCAAAGTCCAGTAGATTCAGTTTGACACCAGCTACAAAATGACCCTCGGATATAAAGTTTTATCAAAAAATTTAAAAAATGCGGATAAAAAACAAAAAAACGTGAAACAAACGCCTTTTTTCGCAAAAAAAACGAGTAAAAATCAAAATTTTAAAACCATCGAGGGTCATCCTCTTGCGAATCATGTTTACATTATGTGGTTCAAATTTCAAGAAAATTGGTTTATCAGTTTTAAAGATACGATGGAGCTAGATTTTGAAAACGTTGTTTCGAGAAAAACGCGTTTGAAGTTTATACTATGAAAAACTCTTACCTAAACTCAATCGGCAATTCTTGCACCGTACGAAATCCCTTCTGATTACACAACATCGTCGATTTCTTCAAGTCTTGCTTGCTTTCGATTTTTTGAAATTTTCAAAGTGGACTGGCCCCTCAAAATGTCGACATGATCATGTGCTGTCGTATATGCATCTACGTGTGCAAGTGTGTGTAGAATTCAATTTATGTGGGTGTGTGCACAGACAAGGCGTCGCGATCATCCGGATATAGTTTCTCTCTCTCTCTCTCTCTCTCTCTCTCTCTCTCTGTCTCTTCAATTTACTGGAGAATCATAGCCGAGGAATTCTCTCGCTATTTCTTCTCTATTTTTCCCATCCGATATTCGAACACTCGGTTCTGGTGCACATATCCGGAATGATTCTGATTCAGTGGCATGAGATGAAGAGAGAGAAAGGGAGGGAGGGAGAGAGAGAGAGAGAGAGAGAGAGAGAGAGAGAGAGAGAGAGAGAGAGAGAGTGAGTGAGTGAGTGAGTGAGAAAAGGCGTCGAGGAGGCGAGGGCATCTGCCAAGCCGAAACGGAGCGGTCGAGAGCTTGCCCGTCCCGTCCCGTTCAAAAACGCCCTATGCGATCATATATTGCGTCCTTTTTGCACATTCCAGTCGAGAAAGTCGCGCGCATATACATATTTATGCATAAATAAAATGCTGCGAAACGTAAGGGCTCACATAATGCAGATACTCCGTTTATCGTGTCTCCCAGTTCGGCCCTTTTGTCCGCCAGCCCTTGATATATATATATGTATATTTCACACCCACGTATTCACTCGCCTCCCAGTCGCGATTTTATCCCTTCCGCTCACATTCTTCCGAGCGCGGACGGGGGTGAAAAAAAAAATCATGAAAACGATTATTCATATTCCATTCGCGAATTCTCGACTTTCCTCACCCCCCTGCTCGCGTTCGCGTTCTCGTTCCCTTGCCCTCCTCGCAGACGTCTCTCCCTTGTTTTTCCTCTTTCACTCTGAAGCTCTCTGTCTTTTTCAAACTTTCTCACGGACCGCCCTTTTCCCGGCGTCCGTTCGTTCGCCCGGTCGCCCCGTGAATACGAATCGCTTCATTTTAACGGCGAAAGCTTCCCTTGCGTGGCAGTCTTTTTTTTATAATAGCCACGAAGCCTGCTTGGGCCTGGCAGTCCTCCTCAGGTTCGCAGACTTCCGCTCGAGTGCGACCATGTACTCTCTGTCTTCACTTGAATGTGAGTCGAAGGGAAGATTCGAGCGAAGATTGACGTGCAAAGAAAAAGGTGTACGTAGATGCAAATACGTAAGTAGGTGAACGGTCAATTGATGGAGAGGATATGGATAGCTGCATTGAGAGAAAAAGTACGTGGTATTTACAATAGATGCCCTGGGTAAATGCGGGGATAGTACAATTCGTTGTAGTTTATTGAGACCGCAATTATCAGGTTGATAAAAAAGTTTTGTCGCAAAAATTTTAAAAATGTCTTTTTACGTATTAACGCAATATGACACCGAGCTATGTCGAGAATATTCTAGAATGTTTTCTACTCTTCCGCGTGACAGGGTATAAAAGGGCGAGCGCGTGTTCTAGTGGACAGAAATGGCTTCGATCTCGCAGGAGCAACTTCGAGCGATCATTTTTTACGAGTGGCGGCGCGGCACGAACGCGAGCACATCTGCTAAAAATATACAGGATGCATTCAGCGAGAACGTAGTTTCTCATCGAACAGTCCAGCGTTGGTTCAGTCGTTTTAAATCTGGAGACACAAGCCTTGAAGATAAGGAACGTTCCGGACGACCGTCGACCATCGATGATGAAGCATTACGCAGCTGCATCAAAGAAAAACCGGAAGCAAGTACGCACGAGCTAGCAAGAGAACTTGGCTGCACCCAACCGTCAATAGTCAATCACTTACACAACTTGGGATATAGGAAGGTTCTAGCTCAATGGATACCACCACCGTCTCACCGACGACAATAAGAACTGTCGCGTGACCATCTGCCAGTCTCTCCTGCTTCGCCACCATCGCAAGGAGTTTTTAGAAGATCCTGTGACGGGAGATGAAAGCTGGGTCTTGCATGATAACAGAACGCGTTTAGCCTACTGGCTTCCTATCGGAGAAAAACCGCTACACCAATCGAAATCTGATCGTCACTTGCAAAATGTTTTGTTGTGCTGTTTCTGGGACGCAAAGGGAATGCTGTTTCACAATTTTTTCCCTGTAGGTAAGACGATCTCCTCTACACGATACATCGAGAATCTCCAGGAATTGGCAAAAGCTATAAGAAAAAAACGGCCAAGACGCGCGACTGTGCACCTTCTCCACGACAACCCGAGACCCCATGTCGCAAAGGAAACGCACAAAACAATCACCGAGCTTCACTGGAATACCGTTCCTCATCCACCATACTCGCCCGACATCGCACCATCTGACTACCATTTGTTCAGACATTTGAAGGCATATTTGAGAAACAAAACTTTCAAAAACGTCGACGATCTCAGAAGGGATATTTCAAATTTCTTTGAGTTCCAGCCGCCGAAGTTTTGGGCAAAGGGAATAAATGAGTTGCCAACTAGGTGGTCGAGTGTCATAGAAACCGATGGAGAATACATTGTTGATTGGAAATGTTTTGTATAAGATATATAAATAAATAAATTATATTGAAATTATTGCGACAAAACTTTTTTATCAACCTGATATAATATGGTTAACACAACTATAAGCGAAAAGTATACAGGAACATGCGATTTGGGTGGTGTGTTTCGCTATATATTATCCCCGAAATGATTATTCACTATTGTAAAAGGCTTGACAATGTAGGGGAGACCGGGGCAAAATGGTATAGCGGGGCATAATGGGACCGGGGCAAAATGGGACCGGGGCAAAACGGGTTTGGGGCAAAATGGAATAGTGAAAATCAACACTGCTGGAAAATACATCATTGGGGCAAAACGGGACTGGGGCAAAATGGGCCGGAGAAAATCAGGCTCCTCAGAAAGAGGCGGTTGGTGCAAAACGGGATCGGGGCAAAATGGGACAGTGGAATAATTCGATGCAGAAACGAAAGAAATGCAGGGGTAAAAAACGAGGGGTAATAAATGAGTGAAAACAGGTTTTATTGAATGTTACACGATATTTGGGTCACACTCTACTTACGATACTATAATTTAACGGTGGCAATGTTTAATTTTTATTGCTTGTTTAACTAAACTAATTTTTATCGGCACAATTGTCGCAAACGTACTCGATTAAGTTATCGTCAGCACGGGCACATGAATAGTGGGCCCATTTCTCGCATGAATTACAACGAATCCAGGAAAAACGACTCACAATGGACGCGTATGGCGTCTCACTGCTAAACAAAAATAACATTGACTAGGGTTCAACAACAATAAAATGTACCTCATGATTTTGTTGCGAAATAATGATAGATGAATAAATACGTAATCGTTTAGATAACGAATAAAAACATAAGACATTGATTTCAGAATATCGAAATCATGAATTGAGGATAGGAGTTTGGAATGAAAAACTAAAAACTGAAAATCCAATATGGCGGATGAAAAAAAGTTCTATTATTGTGGAAATAGTTATTTTTTCACGAAACTACGGCCGATGCATTCAATAAAACAATGGATATGTTAATTGAGCTTAACAATCCAGGTGATACGATAAGTTTGTTGATATTTATCGTTTAACTAAATTGCATTAATTAGCATATTTTTAAAGATGTATTTTGATATCGACTCATTTTATATCGTTGAGATTCGATTACGCGTAATAATTTATTAATATTAAAGACTGCAGCGGTTTTCATTTGTTAATTGAATTGTTCAAATATTTATTCTTCATTGTACGATCGGCATTTTCTGAAATTTCTTGGAAATTGTTAATCGAGCGTAACAATTCGATTCGAACAATTTAATTGTTAATGAAATTGTTTAAATAATAATTTTTTATCATTCGGTTAGAATCTTCGCAAGTTTCGTGTAGTCTATTAATGCATTAATGACTATTAATGTAGTCTAAAACTTCAATTGATTTTTTGATATTCATTGTTTGACCAAATATAATGATTGGACATGCGGTTAAGGCAATGTTTCAAGGTCGACTCGTTCGATTTCATTGAAATTTGATTAATCGTAGTAATTTAACATTAAAGAAGACGACAATTTTTATTTGTTAACTCAATCGCTTAAACAATTATTATTATTTTTGACTTTACAACAACAGTTCGTGCTCGGCTCGTCAGGATTCGTTGAATCCAATAAATTTAAGTACTTCAACATTCAAAACATACTAATTTTTCATTTGTTATTAAAGTTTGTTTAACAATAACTTTTGATTCTGCGGTCAGAACTGTACCAAACTTGACGTAAATTGTTATTTGAGCCTTCTTATTCGATTGGTACAATTTCTTTGTCGTTATTAATTATTTAAATAATCAAGTAATTTTTATAATCTGACGCGTGCAATTTATGTTTTTTTTGTTTTTATCTTTCTTTGTTTTTTTTTTAATTTATTTTCTGCCAACTGTACGTTACTGATCCTGATTTTCAAGCCATTGATGAAAATCTAACTCTTGTCAATTTTTACGTAAATTGTTTTATGAAACTAGGACCGCCGCTCCCCATGAAATCGACGGATATGTGTCGACAAATATATCGGTCAGTCCGTATTATCTGCGTATATGTAGACTGAAACGAACCACAAGCACCATTTAGATTAGATTATGTTTCAACAGCTCTTTCATAGAGTCGAAGCATGAATTTTCCTGTCATCCCATTTTGCCCCAAATTCAGCGGGCTGCGACACTTCATTTTTGTGTGTCCCATTTTGCCCCGATTCCATTTTGCCCCAATTTGATATTCCACTCCTCTCTGTCCCATTTTGCCCCTATCCCATTTTGCCCCAAATCAAGTACCAAGAAACTTCATTTTTTGCTATCCCATTATGCCCCAGTGCCGTTTTGCCCCGGTACGGTTTTGCCCCGCTATACCATTTTGCCCCGGTCTCCCCTAGATATGGTAAATTCACTGCTATAACAAAACCGGCGTACAAATACCAATGTTGTATACTGCACGTCAAGTTTTTTTCAGTCATACTTCTATCATTCTTTTCAAGATTTTACAATTCATAGGGTTCACATTGACGTTTTTCGAGTATAATTTGTTAGAACACCTTATGAAAAGTGACTATTCGAAAAAAATATAGTCGAATTTACTTATAGCGAAGACGTAAATCATTTGCAGTTCGAGCAACTGCAGCTTAAGGGGCCAGTCCACTTTGAAAATTTCAAAAAATCGAAAGCAAGCAAGACTTGAATAAATCGACGATGATGAGCAATCAGAAGGGATTTTGTACGATGCAGGAATCGCCGATTGAGTTTAGGTAAGAGTTTCTCATAGTATAAACTCCAGACGCGTTTTTCTCGAAACAACGTTTTCAAAATCTAGCTCCATCGTATCTCTAAAATTAATAAACCGATTCTCTTGAAATTTGAACCACATATTGTAAACATGATTCGCAACAATATGACCCTCGATGGTTTTAAAATTTTAATTTTTACTCTTGTTTGCGAAAAACTGCGAAAAACGCGTTTTTTGTACTTTTTCTCGTTTTTCATCTGCCATTTTTTTTATTTTTTGATAAAACTTTATATCCGAGAGTCATTTTGTAGCTGGTGTCATACTGAATCTAATGGACTTTGATTTTTTTGTTTCAGACAAGCCTTTGCCGAGTTGTGATGGAGCTACCTAGCCCACCTATGTTTGAGGCGTTACGTTAAACGATAGTTTTTGTACTTAAAAATGAATAAAAATTGTTTTAAAATGTTTTTCAAGACTTTATTTATCAAGCCCAACAACTTTTATATTCATATCTTTTATAAAATCCGGAAAAAATGGCAAAAATAGACTTTTTTGTTGGCTCCAAAGTGGACTGGCCCCTTAAACAGTGACTTATATTATAAAAAAAACATCTGTGCAAAATTTCACCTCAATCTCAGGTAACAGCTATTTGGAAGTACAGCCGGAATTACTTTTGTCTCCTATGTCATATCTGTGCTAAGGATGCCAAAAGTACTCGGTAGCGTAGTGGCAGCGTGCGTAGGATAGGCAGAAGGATAAGAAATATTTTCTTCGAAATAAATCATCACAGGAGGTCAGGAAATGACGAATTATAATAACAAATGATCGAGGTAGAACTCTCAGTTGCGTATTTTATTTTATTTTGGATTTATGAAATATTCTCTGCATTTAGTTGACGGGCATTGATGCCTTGTAACAACACTCGAATAACACACCAAATACGCATATTGCAGGTTGTATCTTATAAAATTGTACAAATCGCTATAAACATCGTCGCAAATCACCGACGACATTTTACATCAATACATATATTTCAGTTCACAATAAGAATCTTGAGGAAGTGAATTTTTGAAAGAATCAGGTAATATCGATTTTTTGAAAACCAACTATATAATATGGTATTGAAGAATAAACCTATGTTTGCAAGATTGGTGGTTGCGGTTAATATATGTCCATAATTCATGCAACTGGTAAAGTATCAATAAGCAGCACTATACTTTTGGCAGTAACTATGGCTATAAAATGTTATTGTCCCCTCAAGGAAATAGAAAATATAGTAAAAATATGGTTGAGAACACCATGGTCTCAGTGTATTTAGAACCCGATGGTGGATACATGGATATATAAACGAAAATTAATCATTCGTTTCAAGACTGCTTTTTTATTTCATTTTTGGTGATAAGACCCAAAGACTTTCTTGACAGCCTTGATATCTTAAGATTGTAGCATCTGTCACGACACTCGTTTTTTCAGGCTGATATTAAGGTGGTAGGATTGTGATAGGATGATGAAAAGAGAGTTCTTTATGAGGGCAAAAAACCCAGGCGTTTTTTGAGGGAAGACACCACTGTGACGGGGCCGAAAAAACGTCGTTTTTGCCGACTTTTTTTTCGACTAGATAATTTATTTGGGATTTGGGGGAAAAAAGGTATACTAGTGGGCACTTATTAAACTCATTTTGTGTAAATTGTTATTAAAAAAAATATAAGTTTAACAACGTTTTTGAGGTATAATAGAACTTCTGTATAAACAATGTGGTCCAACGGCCGGATTGATAACTTGACAATATTTGGTCTGCAAAATAAAAATTGAAAAGTTTAATAATCTATATAAACGTAATGCTCGTTGTACGTACCCATTTTTTTTTTAAACCAAAATTCACAAAACGGCAGGTGTTACAAAAAGAAGGGTAATTCGAGCGAATTTTTTTTCTATTCTCGAGGGCTTAAAAAATACTGAATTGAAAAAACGTCTATGCCGGATAGACATTGCAATTACGGAAAATTTGGTTTTTGAAAATTGAAGATCGGACAATTTTAGCTAGAGTTATCGTTTTGGTCAAGTCGAAAAAATTCGTTTCGAGAAAAACGCGATTGAAAGCTTTGGTATACGTAAATCGTTGCGCTACCTGCTCCCTAAATCGTCTGTAATTTGATCTACTTTCAATATTTTAACTTGAAAAGTTTCCCAAATATTCTTTATTGTCTACACGTTGAGAAAATGCGAAAAAATGGATTTTTTACCCGTCACAGTGGCGTCCCGCCTTAAGGGGCTGACGCGGAGATTTTCCGACTGAGAAAAATTATACATTTAGTGGTTTTTCAAGTCCTCTTCGAAAAAAATATAGCATATTTTTGTGTCGAGTAGTATTTACCAAATAAAATAAAGCATTGGGGGGAAAAAACTGAAATTCCATTTTCAGTTCAGCAGAAGAAAGTTAATTAAATCCCGAATACGAAACGCTTCCAAAAAACTCTTTTTCGTGAAATGAAATTCTATTTCTCTATTTCAAAATGCATCTTTGATGTTTTTTTTCTCGATGACGGGATGCACACAAAAAGTTCTCGAGGAGTATTTCAGATTCGTAATTTAGTTATCTTCATTCTGCTGCAGTGAAAATAGGTTTACGATTTTTTTTCCCGAATTCTTAATTTTTTTAGCGAATACTATTCGTTACAAAAATACGCTATATTTTTTCCCAAGAGTACTTGAAAAAGAATTAAAAATCATATTTTTCTCCGGCACAAAATCACCGTACAAGATCCTAAAAAACACTTTATAGTTGTCACCCTGTATACGTACATATGTATATTCGAAGCTTTTCCGTAAGCCTGAGGAGCATATAAATCCAGGCTCAAGATAAACGCACTCCAGGAGTTTTACTATCCCTGTTTTTCTTCTTCTTATTTCTGTGTTCACGGCTATCGAAAAATCGTAAAACACGCCCACGCATAAATGCATAATAGATAAGACGGGAGTGTTTTTCATCCAGGAGTATTGTTCACGAGGGGTTGAAGACCCAAAGTCGCGGCCAGGGGCACTTGCTGTCCTACCATTTGTCGCCGGAAGCCCAACGAGCTTACTGCCACATCTCGAACGAACTCATATTCTCGCTCGACTTTGCGCATGTCGGAATTTTACGGGAATTTTAGTGTACCTCGGAAGATGTATGGAAGATGCTCAGTGTATGTCTATAGTTGTCTAGTTTCACTCGCCGTCTCGTTGACGTCTGACATGAGTGGGAGAAACTATTCCCCTCAAAAGCAGTGGAGCAGGATAATAGTCCAGTTAAAAGTAGCCAAAGTCAAAATTTTTTGCCGGCCTCGAAGTGAAATATATATTCTTACAGTTTTCGATCCAGGGATTCCGAATTTCTATGAATTTTAACCATTTGAATTGAAGAAAAGGGTTAAAATCACGAAAATAAGTTTTCGAGACGGATATCTCGCGGACAATGAGGAAACCGGGAAAAAAAATCGAATAAAAGTTGTAGAGCAGAAGATTTTACGTAAAAAATATTTGAATCTTTTTTTTCTATCTGCAATAGTTTAGCCATAAAGTTGAATGGAAGATTTCGTCATAACAATAGTAACGCGCAAGGCACTCGACACTGGCGAA